>OZ023187.1:8093605-9293605 GCA_963995505.1 Hypericum androsaemum | reverse complement strand
AAGACAGATGAGCAAAGTACCCACTTTTTATTTATGTTTTGGTGGTATCCATCTGTATAGTGTCTTCTTCCATTATTGAGCTTCGCCATTGTTCATCTCCTTTCATGTTCTCCCTGCAGATGTACTCCAACCACGTGGTCTCCTTGCCCTACATTTATCTCAACTTCTCACCGGATTGTTTTACGGTTGCAACATCGTAGTTGTACCAGAGAATTCTACACTCTATAGCTTTTGCAATTACTAATAATATCAATAAAATTTACCTATTCAAAAAACTTCCTACCGGATTTGAGCAAAGTGCTTGTTATACGAGAAAACATTTTGAGAATGTTACTTTTGGTATAATTCACGGACTTATCGACCACTTATTGCGTAGCACCAATTGGTGCCATTGAATTTGAGTTCGAAAATTCGGTAAATCAAGCTTTGTCGACCTGACTCAAAATCGGAATAGTCAATGTAATTTGTGTATGGATACTAGGTAATTACTACGAAAAAATTCAGGTACCTTTTAAGCTTTTCGTGTAAAAAGATACCAAATTGAAGCTAAGCCAGGTAGTTGGCTCAGTTAAAAGGGATGACAACCTTCAGCATGTGGTTGCCAAATTTACGTAGGGATTCATGTAGGTCATGAAATGACACTACTTTATAACCAATACCATATATATGGTGCAATCATATCCGTGCTAATGCATCCATAACTCTAAGTTAAACGTGTTTGGGCGACAATAATACTAGGACGAGTGACATCTTAGAAAGTACTCGTTGCACTCCTCCCTTTTAAGCTTACCCCAAAAAAAATCCTATACAGGGGTCCAAAGGGATGCGGATTCTACCAGTTGGGGTAACAATTCTCACACAAATGAACCATTCTCTACGTGAAATTTAGGACCCAGATGGAGATCTATCCTTGTTGTGCAGTTTGCAATTTCTACAATTGTGATAGTCTTCTAACACTCCCAAATCACCAACACATACCAAATACGCTACAGAGACAGCAAAAGCAAGGTAACAACCAATCATGCTCCCAAAACCGAAACAAGGACAAGGACAGAGATGTGAAAGACCGGTTCACGTTTCATTTCAGGCAGATTTTTTTTCATTCCAAGTCGAGAAACGTCGGGGTCTATTTTTTTCACCCGGCCACAAGATTTTGAAGAAAAGTTGTGGACTAGTAAAATGAGGGAGGCAAAAAAAGCACGAGACTGGGACTAGAAAGTGGAAACCATCCATCTCCCCTTTCAACACCATCAACAAGAGTGAAGGACGTTGAGACGGTTCTTCCAATCGTGTCATGGAAGGATATATGGGATTAGGAGACAATGAAAAAGGCTGCCATTTGATTTAGGAATTCCAACAATTAATCAGAAAAAAGGGTTTCCATCAAAGTAACAAACAGCATAACACAAGCAAGAGTACATAGTTCAGCTTATAACAGCAACACCAGAAATTGGCAATAACCCATCCATCCATCCATCCATCCATGGATGTGGGGGATACAAAAGTCGATCGAGAGTACAATTTTAACTACAAATGAAAATCGTCCGAGCTAGAACTGGCAGCCGAGATGAACAAGGAAGAAAGCAAAAAACATCTGACGAGTAGTAACATAGAATAGAAACGGAAGAGTAGTCGTAGAGGAAAAACCTGAGGAGCCTCAACTCAGATCAGATCATATCAGATCTCTCCTTAATTTCTTTTCTCGAACAACGCCGCCGGCCCGCCCGCCATTGAATCGTCCAAAACGTCGCAAATCCTGCAAAGGGTTGGTTGGATGAACATTAATTAAGTGGAAACAAGATGCATTTAGCTTTGAAGGATAAGGAACTAACTGGGTGGATCGGATCGGATCAATGGCGAGATTCGGAGGAAGTAGAGGACGGCTTGTGGATGCCGTCCTCTTCGTGGTCGTCGCCCTGGATCCGTGCTGGGACGCGAAACCCGGAGGATCCGCCGGCGGAGAATCCCATCTGATCCGCCGACGCCCATGCACGGACCGAGTGCGAGTTAATACTGGACTGAAGGGGTCCCCTCTGAGACATTACAAACTGGTTCTGCCCGAACACCATCGGCTGCGGAATGAACCCGAATTGCTGGTGGTGGTCGGGCCACCCGCCGCCGTCAAACCCTAGGAAGTGGCCGGCCGGGAACATGTGCTGCTGAGGCGGCTGCTGCTCCTGCGAGTGGAGCGAGAGCCTCAGGTCTTGGCTACTGGTTCTGGAGAGCAAATCCGGGACTGGGTCGGTGCTGCCCATCGGGAAGAAGGACTTGATGGTGTCGGCGATGGCGTCGGAGTCTAAGGAAGGCGGCAGGAAACCGGAACCCGGCTGGAAGGTGAAGGAGTCCCGCTGATGATTGAGCTGGGGGGGAGGAGGAGGAGGAGGCGGATTGTTGTTTCGTGGGGTTTTCTTGACGGCGGAGGAGGGGGTTGCAGTGGGTTTCCAGGCGGGGAGCTCGGCGAGGTCGTCGATGGCGGACTTGGCCTTCTTGATGAGCCAGTCGACGGCCTTGCTGGGGCGGTCATAGCCGAGGCGGTCCTGGACGTCGTAGAACTCGATGGCAGTGTGGGCCGAGAGCCGAACGCGGCGGTCGCGGGGGCCTTTCGCGGTGCATACCTTGCTGTGCCGGTCTTTTCGACCAGTGGAGCGCACAATGTGCCCTCCCTGGACCTCCACTATCTCACCCCCGCCTGCGCTCCTCCTCATCATCCCCGCTCCTCGCGACGGGGTTGCTCCTGCTCCTCCTCCTCCTCCTCCTCCTCCTCCTCCTTGGGTGTAGTAGGGATCGTATTGGTGGGCGTCTCCCATTCTCCGTGCATGTTCGGCGCCAAAAGGAGGAGGAGAAGGCGGCGAGAATGGGAAGAAAGAACGTTTCTTGGAGGCCAAAGAGGCTGCTGCTTCCGGCTGACCAAAGAGTTGGGTTTCCTCTTCTTCTTCCTCTCCCTCTCTTACATGGCTGTAATAGTGATGTTGGTTCCTTGGAGGATCCAGAGTCAATCCTTTGCTTTTAATGGAGGACAACACTTTTAAGGGTCAAAAAAGCTGGCTTCTAATCTTTAGTGATAACCAATAATTATTATAACAAACTTCTCTACTTCTCTTGCTTCTTCTTTTTCTTCCTCCCAAAAGGTTCTGACATTCAATTTTCCCACTTCCCTCCCAAAACCAACTTTTGCATAAGCCTAACCCATGCTTCTTATGGGAAGTTCTCAACTTTTTGGTAAATCTGAGCCAATTTCTGAAGAGGGTCCTTCTTGTTAGGCTTTTCCTGGGGGGGAGAGAGAGATGGGAAAAGGGTAGGGTGGGGGATAGACGAGGGGAAGTAGGTGGCAGGGGAGGTGAGGTTTTACACAGTTTATAGGTTGGAAAGAAATGTAAATATAGTTTGTGATGGGGGGTGAAAACGAAATTGTAAGAATAATAGGGAGTGAAAAGGAAAGAGATCTTTTTTTTCTGGCTTTTCCTTTACCCACTTGGTTGTTGGGCCTCTATGAGGGGAAGGCCTTGAATTGATGATGATGATGGCAATGGAGAGAGAGAGGGTGGCAGTGCTTGGTCAGGAATGAGAGAGTAAAGGCTCACTCTTGTTCTTTCTCATTGCCTGCATTTCTTTGTTTTGTACTGTCTGTACCTTTTTGTTTATACCAATTTGTATTTTTTTTCTCAAAAAAAATATTTATTTGATCAATTAATCATGTTTCGAATCAAGTGAGATATTTAATTTGTATCGTCGGACCTTAGACTTGGACAAAGATTAATAAATAATAATAAACCCGCTCTCCGAAGAAATTAAATAGAAAACAGAGGAAAAGATGAGCCCCTGAGATAGCCAGAAGGGCCAGCCCAGAAGTAATTCTGGTTCCACCAAGGGAAATCAATCCGATACCAAGGTTCAATTTCAAAGTTCAAACCACTTTTCCTTTCTATATTCCTCCCCCTTTTTATTTGAAGATATTTTTGTGGAATTTTTTTATTTGAAGATTTATTTGTATGTGTTGTTTACTCTTCTTGTAGTTTTTTTTTTGAAGGTGCTCTTCTTCTAGTTAAACCCTTCTAGTTATGAGTTAGAACCGTTAGTCAGAGTCTCTAGAGGATACTTTTGATGGTAGATTAGATCCCTCTGCCACCTCTTTATGTGCTACCACCACATATTTTGAGGTTGACCCCACTTTACAGCTTTTTCTGTCTCTCCACTTGAAAGAAACGAAAGTCTTTTTTTATTTTGGCGAAATTAAGAACAGGGCTGACCAAAAAATCCACACCCTTGTGTCACGAACAAATTTTCTATCCGCAAGTTTGTCTTCCAGCATTCAACCTCTTTCTAGCTTAAGTAAGCCTTCTCACCATCACTCTCTCTAACTTGATCAAAAAAGAAGAGAGAAGAATACAAATATGCTTAAGTGAGACTAGGATTTACATGGTAGGACCTAGAAAGCGTTTAGAATATTCTTAGTCTTTCTTGCAACTTCCTTCAATGGTAGGATTGGGCCTTCTACAAAGTCGGCCCGTGATATTATCTCCTACCTAATCTTGCGACATCTTCGTCATGTCTTCAAACTCGGCTATCTTGTCGCTTCCCTCAAACTAAGTAGTCTTCGCTTCGCAAGTCGCCTCATCTCGGCACATGAATTCCATTGTGAAGGAATAAGGTAACACATCTCGTATCCAAAACCGAGTAGGCAACGCCTCCCACTCTTCTGCCGCCAATTCTTCGTGGGTGGTTTCCTAGCTCGGATAGCCTCAACCTTGGTTGGATCCATTCGAATTCGGCCACGCCCCACAACATGGCCTAAGAAGGACACCTCCTCTTGCGCGAAAATGCACTTCTTCTTCATATAATACTCGTTGTCCCGTAATGCTGAAAAAACTTGTCGTAGATGCTCAACGTGCTCCCCCATCATCCATAGCATTGCGGTTCGGTGAGATAGGGTGACACGATTTGAATCTTGGCCGCATCATCCACATTGGGCCTCGACTTGAAGTATTGTCCGAGCCCCTAAAAGAAGTTGTCGAGCTCCTACGTATTTCTCGAGCTACTAAAGCTCTTGATCTTTAGAACATCTCTATGCCCTATCGAAGGTACTGCTACTCCTCCATTCGCAACAGCCTTCACATATAGCAATACTTGCTCTTGAATATCTTCAAACTTAGTAAGTAAAGGCAATTGTTCCTCCTCGATTTGTGCTTGCAAGTTGGTTGTTGCAGCATCTAGCGCTCCTTGCATCTTACCCTCAAGTTCATTGAGCACACATTGCATCTTTTCCTCGAGCTCATCATCTCCATGCTCCAGCTCCTTGACTCGTAGCATCAGTTCCTCTAGCTTGTCTCCACTCTCCGACATCACGAGTTGCAACCTTACAAAACGCCTTCTCCAAGGAGTCCAAACCATCACAAGGTACCGACTTGACCTTGCGAGTACCCTTCTTCCCTCCAGCAGCTGGCCTCTCTTGCTCCCTAGCAAGTGGTCCACACTAGAAGCATCTCCACTTGAAGCCATCATAGCTCGCTCAGATACGAAATGTCACGAGCAAACTTTTCCTCTGTAAATTTTTCGTGCGATACTCAAGCTCTCTCTAGCCTAAATAAGCCTTCTCACCATTACTTTGTCTAACTTAGCCCACAAAAGAAGAGAGAAGAACACAAGTATGCTTAAGTGAAAGAATACTAGAAGAAATTATTGGATGATTACAAATGAGGGGTGTCACCCGTTATATACAACTCCTATGTAGGATCTAGAACTAGGGTTACAAGTAAAAGTACAAAAATGCTCTTATGTACATGTAGTATTTTAGAATCTAGGGTTTACAAGGAAGGACCTAGAAGACTTCTAGAATACTCTTGGTCTTTCTTTCAACTTGGGCCCTTAATGGTCGGAGAAGAAGAGAGAAAAACACATGTATGCTTAAGTGAAGGAAAACTTGAAGAAATTATTGGATGATTACAAATGAGGTATAGCACCCATTATATACAACTCCTAGGTAGGTTCTAGAACTAGGGTTACAAGTAAAAGTACAAAAATGCTCTTATGTACATGTAGTATTTTAGAATCTAGGATTACATGGAAGGACCCATAAGGCTTCTAGAATACTCTTGATCTTTCTTGCTACTTGGTCCCTCAATGGTCGGATTGGGTCTTCTGCAAAGTCGGCATGTGACACTTGGATCATGCCCTTACTCGACTGTATGAGTCTATGATCTGTTCAATTTATGGTAGGATAAAGGTATTACTGAACTTTTAAAGGTAGAAACTGGGTCCGGATATGACCTATATAGACCTAGACCTATACGTAAAACCATATTCTAATATATTTACTTAGATCCATCTAGATTAACACATGATTTTTAATTTTCCTTCCAAAAAAAGTTATTATTTTTCCAGAATCCCAAAACTCTATATATTACTCATAATGAAAAAAATATGATTATTCACTTGACTTAAAATTAAGTATTAGTAGTTTATAATGTTGAAATAGAAATAAATGTCAATATATTTTGTCTTTTAAGTAAATGGATCTACAGATAGAGCAAAAATCTTGATTTAAACCTTAAGAACCGTGCACATTTGAGTTTGAATTTTATGAAACTTTAACGTGTCATATCTATTACCATTCCAAAAGAAAGTATTAATAAGGAATTGGTCCAATTATTTTAAAAATGAATTTTTATGTTTTAGCTTCATGTTTTAAAATAAAAAATGTATTGGTGTAGCCACTCAGAAGTTTAATTCAATAATTGTTTTTTTTAAACGACAGCATCACGCTCCTGTATTTTATTATCCATGCAAGCCCTTTTTTCGTGCTGTTGGATATCTATCTGTCCTCAAGGAGCCGTCGTTTTCTCTCGTTGTCAATCAGAGAAAAGAAAGGGCGTTCTGTTTTAAAAAAAATATCAGAGAAAATATATTTTTTTCAATTAAAGAATATAAGTATTAGGAAAAAGTTTTGGCTTTCTCGTCCCCTTCCCGGCCGAAAAAACTTTTGGCCATGTTTGTTTTTTTTAATCTAAATTTGTGGTAGACTAAACTTTGGAATTTTATAAGGCATTGAACTTTTTCTCTTTTCAAATAAGATTTTTTTATTTTCGCAAGAGACGAGAATTGACCTACTAATCTCTAAGAAATGAGTTAGTATCAGTTGACATCCTACGATAAACCATGTTTGTTTAGTAGCAAGAAAATTCTGCCGAAATTTTTATTTTTGATGAATTTATTTTGTTTTAAAATATTTTTCTGTTGTTTGAGTAATATTTTAAAAAGTTGTGAAACTGTTTTATTTATAAATAAGTATTCGGAAGTACATAAAAACAATAATTGAAAATTCTATTATTAAAAATTGGGGCTTAAAAAATTATTTTTACTAAGTATAAAATATTCAACTTGGTCAAAATTTAAAATCTGAGCGGCAAAACATGTTATCAAATGAGAATTTGAAAATATTGGGAAAAGACACTTAACTACCATGTGGTTTGGCATTGGCACACATATAGTCATATGGTTTTAAACTCATCAAAATGGTTATTGTGGTTTGAATGGTCTGTCATTTAATGGCTCACAGCAATTGCCTAATTTCATCGTCAAAATGTTATTGGATTTTGAGCGTCTAATATGTTCTCCTATATATGTAGTGAATATATTTGTGTAGTTGAGATGGTGAGAAAGTCAGAAGGGTTGTAGGCAACTTCTTTCTTTGAAAACTCCCTTGTTTCATGGTATCTGATCAGGTCCAATATGTTCTCCTCTTCGAAGTCTTTTTGACCGGCTTCTCTCTTGAAGCAGCGGCACTATAGATGCGAGGAAAACCGCAGGAGGCGGGGAGACGTTGGCGGCAAGAAGACTGGCATACTTCAGAAAGCGAGTGCCAGCGTGGCTCAACAGGTGAGTAAAAACCCTAAATCATTTTCCCACAAATTTTCTCCATAATTACGAGACTGCCACTACTTTCTAAGATAATTACGAATCTACCATTGCCCTTCAAAATAGCCTCGATCTAAATTTTCAAGAAATTCAAAAGAGTTTCTTCACGAATTTTCACCCGGATCAACACCAAAAACTTGGATGCTAATTTGTTAGGCAAGGAAAGCATAAACACAGATGTATAGAACACCCAAAACAAATAGTAACAAGTGATAGAGATAACTAGGATAATGATATACGTAGTTTTGTCAACTAGCCTACATCTAGGATAATGATATACGTAGTTTTGTCAACTAGCCTACATCTACGGGCCAAAACGATTATCACTTTAATATGTGGAGTTACATAGAACATAAGCCATGGGCGAGGCTATGCCTTGAATCTAACTCTTTAATGCCGCATATCCTACAATTTTTAATTAAGCAAAGACCAAGACCAAAGAACATCTAACCCCTGCTCTCGTACCCAATAGGCTTTACAATTGGAATAGTGTTATAATCTAGTTAGAATGCTGGGGGACAAATCCTAATATTTTACTGATGTGGCATGCCATTTGACAAAACATTTACCCTTTTGTGTTGAGCTGTCTTAAAGGAAAATTTCAAAATAATTCTAGGTTTCTTTATATTTTCTCAAACCCATATCTCCTCCCTCTCCCTTCTCCATCTTCAAAACCCAAATTTCAAACAATATGTTGCTCTCTCCCCCACAAAGAACTCCCTCTCTTCCCCACCGTATAAATCTGCAGCCCTACCCACCATTAGTGAGAAAGTCCACTTTAGTGCTTTGTAGTTTGACAGTTTGGTACTTTTAATAATGTGGTTTAAAACTCATCATAATAGTCTCTGTGGTTTCAAAAGACTGTCACAGGCAGCTGCCCAATTTACCTAATTTTATTCGACCAAAACGACATCGTTTGATAATTACTTGGCATGCCAACTAGACAATTTTGTCAACCCAATGTTGTTGAGTCGTAAAAGAGAAAATATTCAAGACAATCTTAAATTAATTTATATTTTTTCAAAAAACTCATCCCTCCCTCTCTACATCCTCCTCCCACCTAGAACTCCAGCCTACACCTCTCCCGTCAATTGTACAAGAACTGAAGCTCCTTCCTGCCATAAATCTCCGCCAAGAAATCGTTGAGCAACTGAATAGAGAAGCTTATATTAGAACTCGTTGACGAAATGAGGTCTTGCTCGAGAAGCTTCGTTGATGAAACGAAGTCGTGCTCTAGAAGCTTCGATGATCGGAGGCTCGGTGTACTCGAGAAGCTTAGATAAAAGGGGACCGTGTCTAAAGCCGCAAAGGGAGGGAGGTAAGGAGCGGTGACGATCCGATTACTCCACCTTCTAGTAAACCATAATTCCCGAATCCAAATTAATACCTACAATCTCCGTCCCTAATTACTCCACCTCCCCATCAATTCATGACTTTTCCCCCTTTCTGCTTCGATAAAAGTTTCCAATCTTTTAATTAGTTATTGTGTTTTAAAATTTAATGTTTTAGCTTTAACTATTTCATGTGCGTCTCTGTGAAGTTCTAATTCTCTTATGGTAGATATGATGTTTGTTGACAAGCAGATGTTTTTTTTTGAAAATTCAATATGAGAGCATAATATATTAATCATAGGAATTATACAAAAGGAGCTCTTGAAACTCAAGGGGATGATTGTTAACTAAATCCTCAAAGTCAAAAGGAAGAACAATAGCTTTAGCTATCCAATCTACCACATCGTTTGCTTCTCTAGGTATATACGTAAGTTTACACAAAGATAAACTCAAAAGAGTATATTAGATCTCCAAAGTGGGGTTCTCAAGCTCCCAAGCAAGAGAGAAACAGCCTGGAACAGTGAGGGAGTCCACTGCAAGTTTACAATCTGATTCAATGATGGACACAGAGAAGTGCTACTGTATGAAAGAGGCAGCCTCACCAATGGCATATAATTCAGCCTCAGAAGCTGATGAAAGAAGGAGAGCACGAGTCTTGGATTGTATCACTTTCCCTCGGTGATCTCGAACAATTAAAGTCAAGCCAGTTGGGATACTTGTAGATTTTCATGAGGCGTCGATATTAATCTTGATAGTTCCAGTATCAGGAGGCCTTCAGCATTCATAACTGGCCATCATCGGGGGCATCTCATGCAGCTGAAGACTCATAAACTCCATACACTTCCTAGCAATCTTTGACCATATAACCCGAGGGCATGGTTTGCATCCATTAAAAGCATGATCATTACGTGATAATCAAATCTGCCAACTAGTGAATGCAAGCTGCACAATAAGGTTAGGTCTTGCAGCTTCCTCCAGGGCCAGGACATAATGTTCTAGCCAATCTTTCTCATCTTGGAAAAGTCCTCTAGCAGGTACGACACCAGTAGAAGAGAGAAACCAAGTTGCTTTGGCGTGGGGGCATTCAACCAACATGTGAAGCACATCTTCCACCTCCGCTCCACAGATTTTACATTCATGATCATTAGTAATGTGGCGCTTCGTCAGGTTATGGGCTGTAGGGAGGGAGTTGTTTGCTACCCTCCAAAGGAAGTACCTTATTTTAGGGAAGATCTTTAGCTTCCATAACCTGCACCATAGAGAATTAGAGGAAGAATCAGGAGAAGCAAGATTATTCTTATAACAATGATAACCCATTTTAACACTATACTTCCCTGACTTGGCAGGGAGCCAAATAAGCTTGTCCCTGCTAAATTCCCTTCTTGGTTTGATTTTCACTATCTCTGCAGCTTCTTGCTCTGAAAATAGCTCTTCAATCACTCTTGTGTTCCATTGATTACAACCTAGCTCTAGCAGGTCAGTAACCCTCCTAACTTCAACATTGGGAGGTTTAGGAGATTGTATTGCATTTCTGGGTAAGTTAATCACCCAAGCATCCTCCCAAATCTTGATACTAGCACCATCCATTACTTTTCAGAAGAGATGAGGTTTAAGCTTTTTTAGGCCACTGAGCATACTGCTCCATGTCTAGGAAGGATGTGGGCCTCTTTTAGCCTGCATAAAGGAATAAGATGGAAAATAAATGCTCTGCAAAAGCTTAAAACACAAGGAGCCCTAATCATTTAAAAGCCTGTAAGCCTGTTTAGATAATAAAGCATCATTGAACTCTTCCATGCTTCTAAATCCAAGACTACCCACACTCATAGGTTTAATAATGTTATCCCACTTTACCCAATGAATCTTGCATATATTAACATCCTCGGACAACCAGGATTTAGCCATCAAACTATCAAGTTTCTTGCATATAGCCTTAGAGAATTTAACGCATTGCATAGCATAGGTAGGCATGGCAGCAAGTACAGACTTAATCATAATCTCTCTCCCAGCAGCAGTGAGAGTTTTTTTTTCCAAGATCGAGTTTGATTCCATACAACATCATAGATGAAGTTAACAACATGGTTCTTAGATCTACCCCAATCTAGCTCATGCCTAAGATCATCAAAATATCATCTCTAATACAGCAATCTAAATCATGATTAAAGCAAACACTAGATTTTTCAAAGTTAATTGGCTAGCCAGAAGCCATCATAAAATTTGTCGGTAGGCTCTTGAAAGCAGCAGCTTCCCGTAAGTCAGCAACCCCTGTAAGCAAAGTATCATCACCAAATATCATATTAGTAATAACGGGGCTACAACTCTTAATTTTCAAACCTCTCAGCCTACCACTAGAGTATTATCAAGTGATGTAATGAGAAAGCGAATCAGCAATCAGTAGGATAATGAAGTAAGATAGAGGATCTCCTTGCCGAATTCTCCTAGAAGGCCGAAACCAGTTCTAAGAGAAACCTTTAATAATCACCGAGTAGTACACACTTTTAATACAGTTCATAGTGCATCTAATCCAAAGATCAGGAAAACCAATTTTCCTCATAACATCTTTAAAGAATAGCCAGTTAACTATGTCGTAAGCTTTTTTAAGATCAATTTTGATTGCCATAGACCCATTTTTCTTCTGATTCCCATGTCTAAGGTGGTGAAAAATCTCATTTGCAATAAGAATGTTATCTTGGATGCATCTATCTTTAACAAAAGCATTTTGGGACTCAAAAATCAGCATAGACATCCAAGACTTAATCCTATTAGCAAGTACTTTAGAATAAACCTTATAGGAAAAATTACACATACTCATGGGTCTAAATTGACACACAGATTCAAGATTATTTAGTTTTGGGATCAGAACAATGTAGGTCCTATTAAAAAACTTGTCCCTCGCTGAACCAGGTTTTAATCATAGAAGTGAGATCATCACCTACAATGTTCCAGAATCTGTGATAAAATAAACCTAGAAGGCCATCCGGGCCTGGAGCTCTAGATCCACCCATTTAAAATGTAGCCTCCTTGATTTCACGGTTAGATATATTCTTTATTAACTTCTCTGCCATTTGAGAAGTCACAGAGCAGGGGATAGAAGCAATAATATCCAAATTAGCTTAAGTACCTGTGTCTTGATACAAGTCCTTGCAAAATGACTGTATGCTAGATCTGATTTGGCTTTGATCCTCCATCCAAACACCATCTGCACCCTTAAGCTTGATGATTTTGTTTTGTTGCCTCCTCTGGGTAGCAGAGAGGTGGAAAAACTTTGTATTAGCATCTCCATGGTTAATCCAATTGGTCATAGCCCTCTGGTGCCAATATATTTCTTCTTGTTGGTATAGAATGGCAATTATTTGTTTCAGGCTTTTTTTTCCTCCACATTAGCGATGTTCCCAGGATTGCTCTGTAACCAAGTAGATTCTCTCCTTCCTACAGCCCAATGAAGACCTGGTCCGGGCCTGCAGGTTTGTAGCACAAATAGAGCTATATTTGTGAAAGATTTGTGATAGGTTACCCGTTACTTGTTGAGTCCAGCTACAATGGACAATGTCTTTACATTTCTCCTTCTTGATCCACCTTTCCTCGAATCTGAACACAGTATTTCTCTTGTCACTCAGCACATAAAAATTAACAATCAAATAAGCATGGTCAGAAGCATTGATCTCGTCATTGATTACTTGAGAATGGGGAAAAAGCTCCCTCCATCTGGAGTTTGCAAGAGCTCGATCCAATCTCTGCCAAATCCTTCTCCATCCCTCCTGATTGTTACACCAGGTGAATTTATTGCCTTTATAGCCCAAGTTCAAGACCTCTTGCACATCAACAAACTCTTGAAGGAGTTTAAGTTGACACCACGTAGCATGGACCCTGCCCTTCTTTTCTGAGAGACTCAAAATAGTGTTCAAATCTCCCAGAAATATCCTAGGAACATCACCCGCAGTCCAATTTGCAGATATATTTCTCCAAAATCTACCCTTAGCAGAAGATTCAGGTTCACCATAAACAAAAATAGAATTCCATTGTTTCTCAGAAAATTTATCACAACACCAAGCATCAATGTAAGAAGAGCAACTATCATCAATCCTCACTTTAATGGATTCCATCCACCAAAGTGCAAGGCCACCTCCAATCTCATCTCTTTCAACATAGAAATAGTAACTGAAGTGGCAACTTTTGCAAATTCTATCAACAATCTTAGAATCTTGTTTGGTCTCCATCAAGAAAATCATTTTTGGCCTATGCTTAGTAATTAGTCCCTTAAGGACTTGTACTGTCAAGACCCGGCCAAGGCCATGACAGTTCTAGGCAATCGTGATGATCATTTCCTTTGGGGTGGTACTGAATTAGCCACCCTTGATTCATTTTGGATTGATTAGGACTTGGTAACAGATTGAGCTTCCACATGAACCAGAGGTTGTGTCTCCCTATGTTGGGCAGGAAGGAGATGGCTCTTTTTCCTTTTCAAGTTGGTTCTCCCTCTTTCTAATTTCATAATCCCTTTCCCTTTTTTAGCAACAGGGGCTCCCCCTTTCTTCCACCTTTGTCTATTTCTCAGGAGCATATTATCGAGCAGTTGGACTGCAGAGGGACTGACCCTTTGTTTCTTATTTTGGTTTGAACCTACCTTTTCAACCTCATCAGTCTCACAGATCTTCATAGCATCCTTCATAGCTCGACGTTTAAGGGGAATATCAGAGTTGGAAGGAGGCCGTGACTCGATAGATTTGGTTCCAGAGAAAGATGTTTTAACATTATCAGCACGAGAACCCAAAATCACTACCTTCTTCTTTCCTTGAGGTAAAATGTGTGGAGATGAATTTTGATGAGAGAGACAAACAGGCCGACGTGGCTCTTTTTTTACCAAAGCAACCCCACTATCCGTCAAGTGCGATTCCAGCACACCACCCTTCCAATGGTCACCTGGCCTACTAGAGCCTAAGACTGACACCGCCTCAGTTACCGTTACTGTAACCAAATTTTTGTCTGAAACACAACTTCTAACATACCCCATTTTTTCAAGTACAGTAGTAACCCCTGGGTAATATGTCCTATCACTGCCTTGGCAGAAATTCTTTATGGCCAAACACTTACCGTAGCCACTCCGATCACCAGAGCTTTCTCCGGTCAGCATCAAGCTTTGGGAGAGTTTTCGATTAGATTTATTGACCACTAGAGCTTCTAAGACCTTCTCAAGCCCACCTTCGATGCTCCCAGATTGATAGATATGAGAGGTCCCCCGTCTACCATGGGGACTGGATGTCGGAAGAAAATTTTTCCCACCGGATAAGTTCTCGGCCTTGAGCCAATTACTGTAAGGCAATTTTTGGATTGGGAGGATTCTCATGAGGTTAATAGGAACATCCTCCTTCTTGCATGATCTGCTTGTATGGCCAATGAGACCCCAATAGAAACAAAAGTCCGGGAGACGCTTATACCTCAGCTCCACCCTCCTCGATCGACCAAGCTCCATATTGACCACAAAATCATTGATGAGAGGGTCACTAAGATTCAATTCCACTTTAATTCTGAGGACTCCATCAACATTTTTCCCCTGCCAATGACTATCATCAACCATGAGCAGCCTCTTGAACTTGCCCCCAATATGAGTAACAGTCTCACTAATGATCATGTTAGGAGGTAGACCATGAATTTGAACCCAGAAGACCGAAGATGAGAAATCCACCTCAGACCAATAGAGATCCGGGTTCCATTCCTTAAGAACTAGGTGGTTGTCGGAGATCGACCACGGAGTTCCCTTCCAGACCTTGTCCCTAGTGTTAGCATCCTTGAAAGAGAAGGACACCAGATTGGGCTCCAACTCTTCAACTTTGACCTCAGCCTCTGTCACACTCTGGGATTTGTAGATGCTTCCCTTAATAATATGGGTTCGAAGATGTTTATCCCCAAGCAGGGGCCCTATAAGAACCTGAGATGAAACAAAGGAGTTGATGCTAGAACTGGAAGGAATATCAAGAGAAGTTTCATACCTTAACAACTCGATTTTCTTAATCAACTCTTCCAGGCTAACCGTCGGAGTACGACCAGATTTTTTTGTGACATTTTCAAAAATCAAAAATGCAAAGGGGGAGAAACAGAAGCTAAAAGAAGAAAAGAAGGTCAGAGAAATCGGACTAAAATTAAAGCCAACGGTGGAGAGTTTGAGATGAAAGGGAAGATGAGAAAATAAAGTCGGAGTAAAAAAGATCAGAGAAAAGAGAAGAGAAGGTTCAGGTGGGAACATAAATCGCCTGGGAGAGGGAAGGAGAGAAGGTCAGCTAGGATAGTTAAGAATCTTGAGCTTATTTTGTGCTTGATATGTAGGAGTGGCTATTGTTAATCAACGGGGGAGTTCTAGGAGGGAGGAGGGCGGAGATAGAGAGAGGTTTTTGAAAATAATATAAATTAATGTGAGATTATTTTGAATATTTTTACTTTTACATATGAGAAACACTGTAGAAGAAGGAAGATGGAGAGAGAGAGATGAGAATGAAGTTTTTGAAATAAATATAAACTAGTTTTGAATTGTTTTGAGTATTTTTATTTGTACAACTAAGCAACAATGGGATAACAAAATTGTCCAGTTGGCGTGACATATAATCATGAAGTGACGTCGTTTTGGTAGGATAAGGTCGGCAACTGCATGTTACATCTTTTTGAAACCATGGAGACCATTTTGATGAGTTTTAAAAAACAATACTAAAAATGTAAAACTGTAAAACCACGGGATGCACCAAAACGAATAATCAATTGGCTACTAATATACACTTGGATCAACTAGTTAGAGAGTTATTCTAGCTTAACCAGGTCTCAAGTTTGAATTATTGGGTACGCAGCAGTGTTAAATACATGTTAGGAGAACTTTGCCACTTTTTAAGGATCCTACCACACTCGAAATTGGATTAGTCAGCCCGATGGGACAGATACTTATTAGTTAAAAAAAACAATAATCCGTTGGCCTGCTCGCCATCCCACAACCAACCAAAATGGCCATCATCCTGGCGCCTCTTGCTTTACCTGTTCCCCCAAAGGGAAATAAAAGAACATCGTCATCTCTTCTTCTGGTTCCCGCCAACAATCCAAATGCTCCTATTCCACTTCCCACCTCTCCAACTCCACATGCCCCAACTCCTCCCAGCCCTAACCCCAACCCGTAACCCTAAACCTCTCCTCTTCAGGGCACCGACCAGATGCCTCCTCTGTTCGCGCCCGGGGGATGCCTCCGCTTCCCCGGACGGCAGCTTCGAGGCGGAGCTGGAGCGCCTGCTGGCCCTGCTTCCGGCGGAGATGAGGCGGAAGGCGACGGACCACCCGGAGCTGCGGGACCTGGTGGAGGTGGTCATGGACTTGGGCCGCAAGCCCATCGCCCGCTTCCCCACCGGAGACTTCGTCCTTTCGGATTGCCCCATCTCTTTTGAGGATCTCCATCACGCTGCTTCCCAGGTGAGAATCCCAACCCCCCTGCCTCGTCCCCCGCCTTTCGAGTTTTCGAGAAGCTCTTGTATAAATGTTGATTGGGGAATGTGTTGCAGGTTGGTGACTTTGCGACTGATAATCGAGCGGGGATTAGCAGGACATTGCACCGGATTAGTGCCATTAGAAATCGGAAAGATCAGATAATTGGATTAACTTGTCGAGTTGGCCGAGCAGTTCCAGGTAGTGCCAGTTTGCTCACAGATTTGGTCCAGGATGGAGCTTCTTTATTGCTCATTGGGCCTCCTGGAGTAGGAAAAACTACAATTATCAGGTTAGTTTTAAGTAAACGGACTTCCTGTTTCGACTTTCTCGTGTTTTTAATCAAACTGCTAGCTTTGATCTCGTCTCTAGTAAGTAAGAGATGTAATATATGGTTGACGGATCTTAGCTTTTCCGAAACTGCAAGGCCTAGTTGTTGTGTTCTTTAAATTTCAGGGAAGTTGCTCGAATGCTTGCAAATGATTACAAGAAAAGAGTAATGATAGTCGACACTTCCAATGAGATTGGTGGAGATGGTGATATACCTCACGTGGGGATCGGTAATGCTCGCCGGATGCAAGTTCCAAATTCTGATACGCAACATGAGGTCTGCTGCTGACAATTGACATTCTGTTTTTCTTTCGTTTAGCTTGTGATGGTGTATACTGTGACAATGTTCAAAAGACCTCGTGTTCATATATCTTCTTTTCTTGGTGGCTTCCAGTTTTTTCTCTAGTGTTAGTTGAGTCTCAGCTCTTGTAGAATGGAATCGCTTGGAGTTTATTTGTGACTTAGAAACTGCAAAATATACGGTTTCATGAAATTTCAACTTCGTAAGAGAGGATGCTCCCTTTAGATTCTTATTTTCACATCACTAATTTCTAGCCGGTTGAAAATTTTAGTTTTCTGAAAACTCTTCCAAACACCATTTTTCTTTTTGAAATCTATATCCTGGATAAACCAGGAAATAAATCTCCTCTCCCCGATAGAAGCCCCATAAACGATTGGCATGTGAATGAAGTTTTGAATCAGGGTCATGGGAATTGAGTATGCTACTGTACAAATCATGTTAGCCTTAAAGGGAGAATAAGTATGGTGCTGTAGAAATCATATTAGCCTTAAACCAGGGAGAATAAGTATGGTACTGTACAAATTGTATTACCATTGTTAAAATCAGATAGCAGTTCAATGTTGGGATATGCACTCATTTTATCTGTTATTGTTAGGTACTAATAGAAGCCGTTCAAAATCACATGCCGCAAGTGATTGTGATTGACGAAATCGGCACAAAACTAGAGGCAATGGCTGCAAGCACAATTGCACAGCGTGGGATACAACTTGTGGCTACTGCTCATGGAATTACAATTCAGAACTTAATTAGGAACCCTTCTCTGGACATGCTAGTCGGTGGAATACAGGTTAAATGTGCTTTGATAATGGAGTTTTCTATTGGTTTCTTCTGTCGGATTTGTGTGCTGGATCATTCGCTGTTTATTGTTGCTGATGCATAAATAGTGCTACTTACTGATGCTGTGAACATAACCATGATCAATTCATGAAATTAATTCTTTGAAAAATCTGAAATTTTTGTGTTTTGTATCATTTCAGAATCAGTGTACTGCCCCTTCTTTCTTGTTCATTTCTCTTGGTCTCTTTTTAGCTGTTCCAGCTACATCAACTGATTTTTTTTGCCTCCAAATCAGATGTTTATGAAATGGTTTGAACATACATTTGTTTTACGCTGAACTCATCATTCATTCCAGTTACTTTCTGGTCTTCTTATAGCAAAGATAACAGTAGTCTTTCTAGTTAGAATTTGGTTGCCAGTTAGATTTGTGCCAGTTTGCCATTCATTTTCAGGTCTATATCATTAGACAGAAATGACATTCGGTCAACTTGGGATTCTCAATGTCTCACCTTATTATGTACTATGAGGAATGGTGCTGAGTTAGATTGCTAGAAGTTGTCAATATTCTTATTCTAAGAAGATCTCAATGTCCAGCCTTTTGAGGCTAACAACTCTACAACTATGCCGTCTTCTCTAGTTTTGCAAGACAGTATTGGAATTTCTCATTTTTCAGAACCTTCATATTCTTAAAAAGGGCTCAAGTGAATACAAAGTTGAGTGAAGAAAGAGAACGCTGTTGACAAATTGAGGGACAATTTTCACTGGGGATTTTCTTTGACTTGGTTTCCAAGGATTATTAACATGTCGGTATGTTATAATCTGACAGAACAAGACAGGGATCCTCTTTTCTGCAGTGACTTTTCTGCTATAATTACTATTCAGTGTACGAAAGTTTGTAAAGCATCAGATTCTACATCAGTGATGTCTACTCACAAAAATGTTTAAGCAGTTTATTCACTTGAGCTTTGATAGCGTGATACATTATTTTCTTGTTAATCAACTACTTCTTCATTTGAAAGTTGATTATTCTGATTTTAGATGTTTATAACTTAACAGAATGTGACTCTAGGGGATGAAGAGGCTAGTCGCAGGGGTGTTCAAAAGACGGTTCTGGAGAGGAAAGGGCGTTCAACATTTAGTTGTGGAGTAGAGATAGTTTCGAAGAGCGAGTTACGAGTTCATCGTAGCCTAGAAGCAACAGTGGACGCCATTCTATCCGGTATTTGGTTTTTTCATTTGGCAATAGGATTCGACAATAATCTTTCATCTAGTTTGGTTCATGAACAATTTTCCTGAAAAAAGGTCGCCCGGCAAATGTTGAAGTTCGCAAAATGGGTGCTTACGAAGAGAAGGAGATCATTTGCCGTGAAGCTTTGATTGACATGTCAGCAGATGGTGAAGCTGATATGTCAGGGGAAGATCATCAGAAATTGGATGCAAGATTTAATCATAGTCTGATTCCGTCTACAAAAGTTAGAGGAGAAAGTTCCCTGGACAGAGAAAAATCCATTTCCCTATTTGTTTATGGGGTGAGGAATAAACTAAATTTTGTGTTTAGAGAAGCTAATTGCATGTAGTATTATACTTGAGTTAGAAATGAGTTACTATGATTCTATTGTCAAAAGAAGTAAATGCACTCTGTGAAGAATTATTCAAATGGAATTTGTAGTTGACAGAGTGAGTGCTTATGTTACTTAAAAGGCTGTTGCTTGATTTCTGCACGCATGGAACTTGATTTCAATTACCAAGCAATGATTCCCTAATTCACTTAATCAGTTATAGTCTTTAATTTATGCTTCTTATTTGTAATGCTGTGATTGGATTGCAATATCTGACAAGTTTTGCATCAACTCAGTTCATTTAATTTCGAGGGGCCATCATCTCAGTTCTTGTTGGATGGAGCTACTGGTACAATACCGTTTTTGATACATTTAATCAGGTACTCATAATATGTCCAGTGGTTTTAGATTGTGGAGACAAGCGTGATTCAAGTAATCAATAAGTTGGAACTGGATTCTGCAATTCACTTGACGGACAACATCAGCGAGGCAGATGCACTTCTTGCCTCGCAGCCCAGGCTCAAAAAGAATTCTAGGATTCAAGCTGCTGCACGATCTCATGGCATTCCTATTTATGTTACAAAGGTCAATACCCTACTTGTTTTCGAAGTCTGCATCATGGCAGTAGCTTGTGACTTATTAATCTTTTATGCAATTCTGTCTGTCCGTGCAGACAAGCTCATTGGTTCAGATAACAAAGGCTCTGAGGTCTTTGATGAGCGAGTGTTCTAGTGAGTCGAGGGACACATCGGGAGCGGGTGATGAAAATTTGTCAGAGAAGATGGATGCCTTGGAGGTAAGATTAAATTGGTGTTCCTGGTATATAATTGTACAAGATTTCACACGTCCTTCAAAAAAAATCCGAAACATGGCTTTCAAGATGAATAATGTCTTACCCCTAAAAAAAAAGACGAATAATCTCACACTTTGAAAAGCATAAAGCATGAATAAAGTTTCAGGCATCGAATGCGCCAATGATTGGTATATTTGTGTCTCTCACAGGAGGCCAGGATAGCGATTGAGAAGGTGGTAATCCCAAAAGGGGAATCTGTGGAGCTACTCCCCAGGCCTCCACACATTATAACTCTTCAGATGGACTTGATTCAGAAGTATCAATTGGAAGCAGAGATACTCGGTGTAGATCCGAATGTTCGGATTCATATACATCCTTTTCAGAGCAAGGTGTCACGGACAAACTTACAGGACAGTGGAGATGCAAACGGATCTCCCTATATTGTTGACAGGTTACCTCTCCTACCTGAGGAATCTTGAATTCTTCAAGCTCGAGTATATAATTTGCTCTAATTTTTAACTTTGGTGGCCATTCAATCACTTGATTTTCAACGTTTTGCATCTATTTGTTCAATCATTCTACTGCAGCAATCATGGAAGTGATTCTCAAATCTTGTACTTGATCAAGCAACTGTTGTTACTATAAGTTCATGGGTCAAATATTTACTTGGTAGTCTCAGATCCTTTTTATGCACTAGTTTGAGGATGATTATTTAGAATTGTAATATTGTTGCCTGAACCAAGTTGATCGATTATGTAACGAGTAATGTCCAGCCACTGGACGTTTGTATCTTATGACCTAATCGATTCGAGATAAGTACTATGGCCTCGGCCTAGAATTGAAATACAATGTACTTGCCGAGTAAAATTTGAGAAACGGTTTTTTTTTTTTTGAGAACGGTGATTTGGTATTGACGTAAATGATAAAGAGATATGACATCCAATATGGAATCTGCCTGGATAAACCTTGATCAGAAGAGATACTATATAACACCTAACTCTCCAGGGTAGTATCGAGGACTGGTTTGAGCGTGTCACTGCTCGATTAAGAAAGAAACACACGGCTTGGCCGCAACTAAAAAGAAACACTCTCTCAATATAACTCTCAGGTTTCTGAAATATCAATTATTAATTACTCCTCTAAAACGGCCCTGGATTGGGTGCGGGGTGAACAAAAAGGTCCCATACGGTACGGGAATGCATCAGAGCCATCCTTAGATCCTAAAAAACCGTGTCCTTAAATCTAACAGTAGACAACGTGTAGGGTATAAGGGTAATTATGATGCGTGTCCACATTCCAAGGAAGGAGAGAGAGTGGGGACGGGACCCACATGGAATAATGCCAAGTTGTCCACATTCAAGTCAACTAATGCCTGCCGGACCAAAAAAAAAGTAATTAATGTCTCACAAATTTTTGTCAGATGAAGATAGCTAAAAAAAGCAATAAATGCCTGACAAAATTTTAAGTTCCCTTATTTTTTTAAAAATGTGGTCTCACTTCAATGTTTTTAAGCGGTCGACAGGTTTAGGTAAGAGAGCCATAACCTTTTACTCCAGAGTCTGATTGAGATGATTAAAGTTGTTGTGTAAAGTTGAGACGTATATATACTACTTTGTAGTTTATGACTTCTCCAAATTCAGAGTAGAAGAATGTCGAAAATACATTTAAAATCAAAAGCCGATCGAGTTTCGGTCGACTAATTTTGGTTGGGAGCCACAACTTCTTATTCCGGAATCCGTTTGGGGTGATTCAAATTGTTGTGTGACGTTGAGATGTATATCTATAACTTTGTAGTTTATGACTTTTTCAAATTTGGAGTGTAAGGATGTCGAAAATTCATTTTAAGTCACAAACTGATCGAGTTACGGTTGACCGATTTCGGCTGGGAGCCACAAATTTTTACTTCGGAGTTCGATTGAGTTGATTCAAGTTGCCGTGCGAAGCTCAGACATATATCTACAACTTTATAGTTCATGACTTCTCTAAAAGCCATACACGCAAGCAGAAACTGACTTACATCCTTTTTATGACTCCACTCTTGATCCTATTTAATTCGTTCTTATCTTTAAATATGTCAACACCTTGTGCTATTAGGCTATATTTATTTTTATGGCTTAGACACGGCTGGACAAAGATTTTTGTCAAAACTTATGTTTGGCGCAGGAAATGGACGGGATAAAATTGGAAATTTGTCCCAGCCCGCCCCTAATTTCTTGTCCCATTTATTTCCATGGGACAAAAAATTATGTCCAAGGACATAAATCTCTTGTTATATATTTTTACCATATTACTTTAAACTCTTTCATTTTTTATTTCTTCACCAAGTTTAACCTAATTAAAACTAATTATTTTCTCTAATATATGATTTCCGGGTCTCATATATAAATATTTTTAATTCAGATTCAAATATTTTAATATGTGTATACTCATTAAAATTTTCTAAATGTTATATTTCGAATACAAATTCATATAAAGATATAAAATAGTTAATTCATATATTTGATTAATAGATACATATTTACCATGAAAGTATTTTAATGAGGCGTTCGTATAATAGAATTTAACACACGACTCCGTTGTACATTGTACATGTACCAAGAGTTCTTAATAGTACTTATACCTTTACCAAAAACATACATATTTGTCAAAATATCTGATGATATATTAAAAGTGTTCGTAATGTAATTGCAATGATCCAAATTTGTAAGGATTTTTTTTGAAGGATTTAGTTTTGATATTAATTTTTTATGCAAGGATTTTGTTTTTATGGTACCGTAACTTTTAATGTAAGTGCGATGATCGATTTTACTCGTATTAATGCATATTTTCTTTTGATATCATGAAGGATAATTTTGTCTTTAACAAAATTTTAGATTGAACTGTTACACGTGTCAAAAAGATAACTAGACTAAATGTTCAATCATGGACTGAAGTTATCAAACACAGGATACGATAACTAGCATAAATAGCCAAGAAATGCCAGACGCAGTCAATTTCGAAAAAAAATGCCTGGCTCATTCTTCGGCTCGTTTCTTTAAACTATTGCTTTTTATCTGAATGATATGGATCTTCGGCCATATGTCCAGTGTAACTCGTTGGATCTACACACATATGAGATCAGGAGCCTATGGTGTGATGGGCCAGTTACAAGGCCCAAGGCTGGGCGTAACAATCCTATTGAGATAAAATTTTGTGGGAAATCCTTGGCAAAGAAGGATGTAACTGGAATATATTTTCTGCCACTGTACACCTCGTGGTCTTCCTCGAGAAAGAGATGGGCTTCGTCCAAGGTTTTTGGTTTGAGTGTGATTGGAGGTGAGAGGAAGAAGATGAATGTGGGAGGTTGAAGGTGAAGGTTTTTTTGAAAATTAATAAAACAGTTTGGGGTTGTTTATGTAGTTTACAAGTATGACACTTCATCAACAACTTAAAAACAAAATCGTCACATCAGACGTTAAACAATGCCATTTTGGTGAAGTTTCAGCCTACGTGGATGACCAAATGCCGGCAGCTACTTAGGCTGTCCGGAATTGAGACATGTCCGAAAAAAAATAACCACATGGTCTAAATTTAAAAATTTAAATCACACGGTCAAACTACAGAGTATTAAAGTATATTTTTCCCTTATTTTTTAAACCTATTTCTCATTTCTTATTGTGTTTTGGCGGCTGGCTTTTCTGTTTGTATGGAGTGAGATGTCCGATCTAGTCGAATAACTGCATTAATTGTCTTTGTAATATCAGACATGTTTCCCTATCGTGTTTTTTTTTTCTATTAAATTTTACTGTGATATAATTTAATGAAGTGCGTGGCTGAAATCTCGTACATAGTACAAGGTATGTAATAAAATGCAATTCTTTCTCAACCATTCTATTGAACATCTTCTATATGATTTCTGAAGCATCCGAAGATCAGTACTAGACAGAGGGACTAAAGCTGTTTCAAATTATCTGAAGGACAAGCTTCCAAAGACCTTGCACTTGCACTAAAAAAAAAAAGACCTTGCAACGGTTTGAATTACTACCTGGAATATCTATACAATCATTTGAATCCCAACTTATATTCACCTGCTACTGCATAAATGTTGCAGAGGAATCCTTTCGAATCCCGGACCCGAATCGCATGCGCATTTGATATTGCTCAAGGGTTGAAGAATCCAGGTAATATCAGGTGTAAAGGTCTGATCTCGATACCTTGCAGAATGAGGCCTCTTGCATTGGTCACCTCTACTACGCCCGTCTTAAGTTGACCATCATCCCCTTTGTCATGGAAATAATCCCCCAGCACAATCTCCATCCACCCATCTTTCCTCCTCCGTGGATGTTGCAAACGATCAATATTAGCAATTGACGGGAACCTTCGCATCCCGGAATTTGGTCTCTGCTCGAACTCGGGTTCCGAACAAACTATGGATGTCCAAAGTCTGCTACCGGGCATACTGTATGCATTGGCATTATTACTACGCCACTTCAATACCAGATACGCTGCATAATTTGTAGCGGGCGACAGCATGGCAGTGTCCATCTTCCATTGAATTTGCAGTCTCCGCGCGAGTAAGAGCTCAGCTGCCTCTTCGAATCTGCAGAATTAGTAGATAACGAGCGAAATACGTTGATAGAGAAAAGAAGATTAAAGACGTGCTCGATTGAATTCGGAAGTCGAAGATGTACCTCGATTCCGGGAGGTTAATCCAAGTCCGGCTATGTGGTATTTCACTCCCTGTGATCTCGAACTCCCTCGCGGAAATCATGTGACACCTTTTCCCACTCCATTTGTCCAACCAAAAGCTCTGCAAAATTCCAAAGTCAGCAGCACAAAATAGCAACTACGGATCGAGGTCTGTACAAAATAAGACTTTACTTCCAGGGCATTCTGATAAGGGTTGTCGGAAAAATTTTGTCACCTTTTTGGCATGCTCGATGAGGACCGGATTGTGACAGAGCCGAAGAAAGAGGTCTTTTTTGGAAGACAATGAAGCATCATCATTGGACAGGGAAACAACCATGGACTTGTAATCGGACAACAAGAGGAATTTGTCCCAAACATCATCAGAATCTGCAGCTGATCTCAAGGTTGGCGAAACCAAAGCCAGCCTACAGGCATCAACTGGACTTGTCTGCGATACTCTGTGTGCTAAACATTTCGCTGGCAAGTCCTCCAACCCAACAACAACTCTCATTCTTTGGTTTGGTGTTTCCAATGGTCTATGGGGTGATTCTTTTATTTGGTGAATTTATAATATCCTAACCTAACCAAATCAGGAATATTGCATCTATAGAATTGCCTAATTAGTCGTCGTCATAGAATTGCCTTATTAGCCGTCCTTAATTTCAGAATTACTTTTTTTAGGTAAATTACACCAAAAATACGCCTATGCCAAGGTTTGAACCCTGTACCTCCGTCAAATTTTCCAACGCCTATGTCGCTAAGCCAAATGGGAATTTCAGAATTACTATTTTTTACTAATTTCATTGTATCTTCCTCTTCAAAACTCCGATTGACAAGATCATATGATATATATGAAAACAGGAAAGACGTATCTTCACTTCCTTGTTTCACAATTGTCTTCCGTTTTTGCCCCGAAAATGACCAATTCGCTTTCCAAAGATCTGGATGTCTCTGCTGGAATTCCCATCTAAGAACCATTGTTTTCCAGAATGACCATCCTTTATTTATTCGGCTATATCTTCCTCTTGTGGACTTCGATTGACAAGATCTTGATGTCCACATAAAGAAAAAAAAGAAAGATCTTCAATTACTTGTCAAATGGATGTCTTTCAATTCTACTCCAAAAATGACAGAAATGCCCTCCAAAGTTGACTCCCACCGCTGGATTGGACTTCCTCTTTAAGAATCCATTACCTATTTGTCAAATATCCCTACAATTCCATCGGTAGACTCCAATTTCAACAGCCTTGACTTCGTCAGTAACTCACCAACCAACTCTTCCACATTATGGGAGTGTACCAGACCACCTCTCTATATTTCCTCCCATGATCTGCGATTTGGATCTTTTGATCCACTTGCCCATAAACTAGGAGTTAGATCAACGTGTAAACATGCAAGTAGCTAGTTAGGTATTGTCCTGTTACAATTAGTAGTATATATATGTAATCAATCGTTGTAAATACTTAAGAATCTCATATTATCTTCTCAATTATCGACTTTCTCATGGTATGAGAGCCATCTAGGCAAATCAAAGCCTAGAATTCCATTCTTTCGGTGACTGCAGGCCATGCTTGATCATAGCAACATGGACGTTACTATCCCAACTGATGATGCTCTTCCCACCCATATTTTCGACCCATTTCATCTACAATCCTACAAAAATCCGGCCCTTGTTCTTGTCTCTCTGGTCCCGAATGGCGATAACTACCATTCGTGGTCTAGGCATATCAACGCCTAAAGGTTCTTCCTTCCGTGACTACAAGTTTGGTTGATCAATAGCACCCATGGCTGTTACGAATCCTCTGATGTATCAATCTCCAATTATCTCTCTCAGCTTCGATTATCCTCGGAGTAGTATTTCAATCTCATGGCGTTATTTCAAGCGTCCAATTATCTATCTCAGCTTCGATTATCCTCGGAGAAGTATTTCAATCTAATGGCGTTTCGTCAAGCGTCTTCAATTTCTCATGTCCAAGTTCAAAATTCTCGATATACATTCTCCTCGACTTCCGACTTGCGGGGGTGTGTAAAATATCTCTAAAATTTCATCGCTGGACTCCAATTTCAACAGTCCTGTTACAATTAGTAGTATATATATGTAATCAATCGTTGTAAATACTTAATGAGAATCTCATATTATCTTCTCAATTATCGACTTTCTCACTATTTCACCCTTCTTCTTTTTTTGCAAATTAGCGGAAAGAGCCATTTGTTATTCAAAACTAAAAAGTTTATTTTTTTTATATTTTATTTATTTAATAGTTGAGACAACAGCTAACTAAAAAGTTTATTAAAATAATATGAAAACAAGAATAAATAAATATAAAAAATGACTCAAAATTGTAAAATAAATTAGCCTATCAAAGTAAAAAATGATAATGTTAGTGTACAATTTCTTTCTCATCATTCCTTGTGCTTCAAGCATTCAAGTTTAAGAACTAAAATAGTCCTCCTCCTTTATCTTCAATAGAACTAATTGTTCTAAAGAATGTTATTACCATTCAACACAATCAATCCTAGAGTCAAGAGTCAGATCATAAAGCTCCTTTCTTACAACACAAAATGTTGTTGTCTTATCTATATTTGTTTTCACTAATTTTGATTTTTGTCCGCAATAAATTTGTATATCCATAAATATTTTCTCTTCGATTAAATTATGAAAATTAGTTTACACATTGCAGTTTCCAACACGTTAAATGGTCAGATTATACCTTTTCCCCTATTACACAGCTATATTCACTAATGAAAAACTCAAAAAGTATGTCATGAAACGAGGTTCTTGGGAATCGAACTGCTTTTGGATGTTATATTAGAGTCTTTGTAAGTTGAATATGTAAGCACAGGGGACGAGTATCTTTTGAGATTAGGGGTGACATTCCGATTCAGATTTAATTCAATTCAATTTGGAATTCAACTGCTCACACGAATCTGAATTTTGTCTTTAATTTTTTTTGGAGGAATCGAATCTGAATTCATATATCTCAAATTCATCAATTCGTCTAACATGTATGAAAATATAAATAAAAAAGAGATAGGACCATGGGAGGAAATTCACATTCAAATATCGTGGTGGATTACCTAACAAGAAATAGGACGATTGTTTGATTTTTTTCTTGTTCTCTTTGCGCGTTGGGGAATTCGACAAATACACGTTTAAAAATAATTGTTTTGACATAGTTGCATTATCATAACTTTGGACAAAAACCTTGTGGTACATTCTTGATCACTAAGAACATATGTTTTGCTCAAAACTATTTGTATTTGATTGCCTGACAGTAAATAAAAATAAAAATTATAAAATATATTATTTTGATATAATTACATAATCATAGCTCAAACTTACAACAAGTCTTCTATATGTCAGTCCTTTATATGTCGTTGGTATTATTAAAGGGCTCCTTTTCTCTCAAAAGATAGCATAAAGAAGAACGAGGGTCTCGCGTGCCCCTTCATAAGTGTACTAAAGAGGTATTTCCACTATGTAGAAACCCTAAAAAAAAGCCTCTAAAGAGGCTAAATGAAAAAAAAAACTTGTAAGGGAGCATTTTAGTTCAATGCCGGTATTCCATAAAGCACTCTAACCACGATAAGTGAGCCAATAAAGTCAAAACCAATTACCAACAACACTCGGGTGAGGATATTTTTATAACTTAATAAGGTGTAAAATTCGAGTTTTTGGAAATGCACGAGTGTAAATATTTCTTGTGAAAACTTTGCCACTATATAAATATCACACCCAGATTGTATTTGGATTAGCCATTATCCAGTGAATTCAAATACAAGAAGGATAAACCAAAAAAAAAGTCAAAACCAAATTGGAGTATTGAATTGTTTCGAATAAATCTGTTGTTATCTGTTTGGGAATCTATTCTAAATTTATCTAGCCTAAATGTGTTGGGATCCTTCCTACACTTTTATGCCCCGTAAGCACATACGTTACTTACAGAAGCGTAGGAACGATTTGTGTCTCAGGTAGATAATATATCTTTACACTATTGCGATCCATCCTTTGGGAGCGGAAGTTTACCTAACTATGTTCCAAGAGATTCTACCATAAATCAGTGTCCATTATGTGTTGTATGTGTTGTTGGATTTTGTTTTATATTTGTGATTTTATGTTGTTATGTTTGCTATTTCATTGATTATGTGTGGGTAGTGAAAGGAATAGACACAATTTATTAAGTTGAGTAACTCACCAAATACATTGTTTGTTTCAGATTTTTTAGGCGTGGCACGAGATCAGTTTTTGGATGTGAGGAGAGAAATATGCATTAATTTCATTGTCACATTTTTATTTATATAGAATAAGGAAAGGTGTTGCTTCAGGATTTTATTTGGATTAAACTAAGAACTTGTTTATAAGTTTATTGGATTTTAAAAAACTGAATTTTTTAACTGGTTCAGGGTAATTATACCTTGGGGCAATTGACATGCCCGATTTCTCGAGAGTGATAACACCTATTCTCAAAAGATGACTAGCGTGTAAAGAAACAAATACCTCAAATATGAAACTACTAATTTAATATTTTGTAAAATCAAGTGAGTGGATATTTCCATTTTTTTATTGTTTAAGCTAGCAAGCTTCCAAATTATCCCAATATTAAGAATATTATGATATCGTATAAAAGTTGGTCGAAAGTAATAGCTTTAGGAAAAAGTATACTTTAGTCGCTACCGAGTCAAAACTAAGTCACAGAAGGCCAAGAGGGAACCGAGCAGCCGTAACTCACACTCGGCAACAAGCTCCTCCTCCTGTGTCCACAGGACCGCCCCGAGGTAGAACCTCACGAGGTCCTCAAAGAGGAGATGGGGCGACTGGTAGTACGTCTAACGCTGTAGAGGCAGAATTGATCGGGAACCCTAGCTCCTCCTCCTCCGAGTACATTAACTTGAGAACAGTTGGGTAATTCTCCACGAAGCCCCCCGAAGGGCTTATAGGTAATTTTAGCACCTGGCAGTTGGCCTTCCAGTGGCTGGAGAGGAGCGCAATGAAGTACTTGGATCGCTCCAGGGCCCACGAGTGAAGGTGGATCTACACCGTACCCTCCACATCATCGTCATCTCGTCGTTGTCCTCGGGCTTGGTGACTGTTATAATTTAGGACCTAATAGCTATAATAGAAGTCCTTATGTGACTGAATTATAATAGGATGTATGGGGTATAAATAAGACAAGAGAGAACTCTTAGGGACTATTCTGATCATTTGTAAACAAACTAGCTTTTATAGGAAATATATGCTTTACTCCTCCTCTCCTCTCCTCTCCCTTCATCTATATCTTTCTCTTTTCCCCTCTTCTTTTCTCAATTAGGGTTTTCTTGATTCACCCTTCTTAATCAAGATCATAACAGTGACTATGCAAAGGATGACATCAGCGGTAAAGGGCTCGAAAAAGGAAAGGGTGGGGTGTGAGGAGGGGGAGAGACAGAATGGGAAGAGGTGTGGTAGAGCTTCTGGGCGACCTCCTCGATAGAGCTGTTGGGAGGGTAAGAGTCAAGAAGGGTGGCAGTGGTCGGAGAGAACGCGTCAGCGGGGCCGGCAATTGGTTGGGGGTGAGAAGATCATTTTGTTTTGTGTTCCTTTCTCCTTTTGGGTTGGATATTTGAAGGATGATGAAATGTATTGGATTTATACCATTTCTTTTGCGTCACGAGGAGAAATATATATGTTTGTTTTTTTTACCAAGTTTTTAGACCAATTTGATAATTTACCATACAACACGTCAGCGATGAATTAAACAATAGAACATCCACGTAGGATGTCAAATAATGTCATTTTGGGGATGTGAGCGCTGCATGGACAAGCAAATAGCGGGGCAGCTGTGATACCCCCCGTAAATGATCTGTTCTATCTGAAATGCTTAAGTGATTTGATTGGTACTATCCATACCAACAAGGTGCACCTTATTTTCTGGCACACATCTTGAGAGAACTCCAAGGTTAAATGTGTTTGGCCAGGAGTAAAATCAGGATGGGTGACCTCTTAGGAAGTTTTTCGGGATGCGTGTGAGTGAGGATAAAACATGCTGAAAAAGACCCATGTTAGTTTGTAGAGACAGTCGGTCGGATCACGGGGCGTTACATTTATTATCAGAGCAAAAACGATTCTGGGACTGTTCTGTGTTCTATTTGGCGTGACGAGGACGTCGCGTATTTAAGGTGGGATAAATGTGATACCCCGTAAATGATCTATTCTGTTTGAAATACTTGAGAGAATTCCAAGGCTAAACATGTTTGGCCGGGAGTATGATCAGGATGGGTGACCTCCTGGGAAGTATTCAGGGATGTTTGTGAGTAGGACAAAACACGCTGGAAAAGACCCGCGTTGGTCTGTGGAGACAGTCGGTCGGATCACGGGGTGTTACAGCAGCTACCCAGGCTGCTCAAGACTAACGGATGTCCGAACAAAGATAATCACATAGACCAAATCTAAAATTTTAAACCACATACCTTAAACATAGAATACGTGAATTCACATGGTACTCAAGTATACTTTTTCCATAACTTTATGCATTAGCAAACAAATAGAGAAGAAAAAGGTCCAAATTTTTCATATTTTAGTCGTGTAAGGATCTAAAGTTAATCACTTATTTTGGTTCAAAGTGGACGTAAAACTAGTCGTTTCATATTACGTGTAGGTTTCACGGCTATACTATTTTATAAAAATTGATATTGTTGTTAGAAACTCGGATGCCTTGCAAGGGGTTTACGCATCGTGCAACGTGACCCTTTAAGGTTGCAAAGTAGCCTTAACGATGAGAGTTGATGCAATATTTTTTTTAAAGATAATTTTTTACACCCAATAATTATATTTGTATAGGATTGAACTTTAAGCCCTGTCAATTTTTTATATATCTTGTACCATTAGGCCAAATGCTCTTTGGTCATATTTGTATTCACTTAAAGAGATGTTCAATTTAAATATATTTTTATTTTAAAAATAAATTTGTATTATTCCAAGTAAAAGATTACACCAAGAGTATCACATATCTCCAACAATATCAATAGCTAAGAAGAGCTAATTCATTATAGTGGGCTCAGAATCGGTCGAGATTGGTCTTTTTCGGACCGTGTAGATCAAAGAGCGGGCCGATAACAAAATGGTAAAATATTGAAAAGACATGGGCAAATTTGAAAAAGAGAATTGAAATCAACCGCGCTAAAAATAATTAAAGGAGGCAGTTATGAAATGATACAAACTCATAACCGCAATTCCTTATCAAGATTCTAATTCAAAAAGAGAAAATCACGCTACTAAAATCTTCAATTGTCATTTCTTGTCACTAATTAATTAATTATTTTTTATTATAAATATTATTAAATATTAACGGGGTATGCCATAACCGGACATGCCATTTTGACGTAGTTGGGCATGTCATTTCGACATAATCGGGCATGCCATTTTGACATAACTAGGCATACAATGTTTACTTTAATTTTATTAAATGTCTTGGGCCTAAATTTTTTTATATAAAATGAGTTAATGAAAAATATGTGTAATACTCGAATTGATACAACGGACATATCATTTTGACATAATAGATCATGTAATTTTTTACATAATTGAGCATGTCATTTTGACATAACCGGTCATGTCATTTTGACATAATAGGGCGTGTCATTTTGACATAACAGGATAGCAGGTTGAAATACATATTTCGTCAATTGGAATGAAATCTCAGGTGAGGAAAAAAAGAAGGAGAGGAGGAGAAACAAGTGAGGAGAAGATGAAAGAAGGGGGAAAAAAGAAGAGGATGACGAAGAGGAGAAGGGAAAAAAGATGAAGATTAGGAGAAAGGGTAACACAGAAAGGAAGAGAAAAAAAATGAAAATGAAGAAGAAGGAAAAAAATGAGGATAAATCGTAAGAAGATGAGGAAGAGGAAGAGGAAGAATGAAATTTACCTAGGAAACTGGAAAGAGAATGTAGAGAGAAAGATAAAGGTGGAGAGAGAAAAGTAAAGTTGAATAGACAAAAACAGAGTGATTTGAGAAAAAAAATAGTGAAGAAAAAAGGAAGAATATAACTAAAAAATTACTCCACGTTTATATTGCCTGTCAGATTTCCTTGAAATTTATTGGGCATCATCCGATAGTCTGGAGTACTCTCCTTCAATCAACACTCAATCCAACCTCCATAGTGGTAAAAAAAAAATCCAACCTCCATAATAAGTACGTCTAAATCCATCCCCTAAATCTATGTCACCACAGATAGCTATGATAAATTATCACCCTATCTGTCCTAATAAACAGATTAATAGTTTGTACCGAATGAGTTCAAACATATATAAAAGAGACTAATTCCTCCATTTAAGCAGGGTAATACCCCACTCTGTATAATCGAAAAACGTAGCGTTAATTTTTTTATAATAACCTTCTTCCTCACCATCCGAAACACACACCACCATCTGTACATTATCTATTTTCTGAAGCAAATTGCCGCCCAACTTGGCAATCATACACATATTTTTGCAGGGAGGTTGCATGCGGCGTCCAATGAGCTGGTAGTCCATTTTTAATACAAGTTGATACGGTAGCTAATTAAGAAATGTCGTCCAATTTCGTACGCTCACATTGGCCGGAAAAAGATCATTGCATGTCGTACCACTCTGAGGTAGGTTTGGCCATAGTTCCGGAACCGACGGTTGTAAAATTTCGGAAAAGGGGAATCATATTTGAAACTAACAATATTTCAGGGTGGTTCCCGAAACTTTCGGATACAATTGTAACCGCCGTTTTCTGTAAAGCAAAATTCACGGTTTAACTCTAGAAAAGCAAATCCGACCCGATTTCACGATTCTGAAACTTTAGTTCAACGAGTCTGTTGTTAAGGCAATTCCTGAAAAGTTAGAATTGTAATCGAAACTTTTTAAGAAAGTTCTTGGATTGTTTTTGGAACTTTGACAACAGTTTCGAATGCGGTTAACAAAATCTCCAATTATATTCAAACTATTGTCATCCCTACTCTAGGCTGGTCCCAGAATATTTCGAGAGTGGATACCAATTAGACTTCAACCCCTCAAAAAGAGAAGATGACTTCATGGAGCAAGTTCTAAAGTACAAGGTAACTGAAAAGAAAATGGTAAGAATAACGACCCTTCGATACCCTGATAGGATTGTATTTCGAAAAAGAAAAAAGAAAAGCCAAATAGATTCAAGGTGGAGATTCAAGTGCTGTGCCCCAAGCCAGTTTAGCATTTCCACATATTGAATTGGAATCATGCCAACGTTTCTCTTACGAGACATCTCATTTTCATTATAAATTGCATGGTATGACATAATTAATATGGAAATAAGTAGGAACAGTTATGATCCAGATTCTCATCAAAGAGTTACTGATATGTACTTATAATGGGTTGGTATAGTTATTGTAGGGATGACAATGAGGGCAGGATGTACTTTACCTAAATTTTTTTGGAATAAAAAGCAAATAAGCTCTTCTACATGTACAAATAATCTAATTAACACTTTTCACTAGAAATTAGTCCATTTAACACCATATACTTATCAAAATAGACTAATTAATACTGCGACACTAATTTGCCGATCACTTGTGATACATCGTCGTGTGACGTGACATCCAACTCAACAAATTTATAACACATAAGCATTAGTGGGGTCTACCTCTTTCGACCAACACTTCTTCTCCTCTACACCTCCCTCTACCTCTTAACAAAGGTCTTAACAGGACAAATGGCACGATAAAGTTGGAGTTGCAGATGTGCCATGGATGCGGTGGGTCAGGCGAGGGGTTCGTCCCCATTTGCTCTTGTTTCAAGCGAAGGCTGGTTTCTCGGCTTCTCTTCAACATCAAGATTCGGTACCGTCCCTTGCACAATATGGCTCTCAAGGTGGTAATCAGGGATTATGACCAGGTTTGCTATGTTATTATGGGGCGGGCTATTACTGGGTGTAACAAGCCTTATGGGATCTATAGATATTCATCAAATGAGCATCAATGTGAGGGGGTAATTGGTACTCTTTTCATATCTTGAGTTTTTTTCTTTTCTGTAGATTTTACCAAGTCAGAATTTTAACAAAATACACGGCTGCAACTTCATACGTTAGTAGTGTATTGGGGGATATGAAATAGTGTAAAGTTGCAACCTGTGCATCTGTTATTTCTTGATGTAAGTTGTAACCATGCTTTGCGAATGGAAATTTACTTTTTTCAAGAAAAAAAATCTCGCTTCAACACAGCGTGCATTTTTCAATGCAACTTCTTTTGAGAGCATTTGATCAAGTCTTTCACTGGATCCAATTTGGTGAAATAAAACTAGTGTAGTCATTGACATCAGAAGGCAAATTGGGAACAAGATGGCCCAGAACAATAGCATAATTATCCCGAAGTCACAGTTCAGCGGGTTGGATTCGGGGCTCCTGATCTTTTAGCAACACTATTTGGGCAATAGGGATATCCAACAACACATCATCCCAACAACACAGTATCTCAACGCCATATCATCCCAACGGCACAAAATTTTTAATGGCACATCATCCCAATCCCAACGGCAAAAACTGATGGCACATCAATTTTAAAAAAACAAAGCCATAATCCGTGTAGATCGTTAAAGTCTCTTTTCCAAAAATATATTATAATAGCAAAAACTCTAAACGAGTCAAAAGTTATGGTCCGTCAATATTTTTATTTTTTTATAAAAAAACTCTGACGCGTGCGTCATACCTGTAACATGGTACTACAGGACTTGCATTGTCAACACCCAATCGACTTCCATAGATCAGATGGATCTCACCGTATTTTTTATTTTCCTAAAGTTGTCTAAGTTAAACTTCTTTCATCGAAACTGCCACCCGTATTCCAATTTGGAAGGAACACATGCTTTAGTGGGCTTGCAATCATAGTCAAATCAAAATCGATCCTCCTTTTTTGGTGTATGGGGATCTTTCTTTTACTTTGCGGTAGAAGAGGTTGAAAGAGGTAGAGGGAGGTGTGAAGGAGAAGAAGAGAGGGTGGAAAGAGGTGGAACCCACTTAAGTAATGCTTATGTGTTATAAATTGTTGAGGTGGATGTTATATGTAATGACGAAATGCCACCCGTGATCAAAAAATTGATCTTAGGGTGTTAATTATTTTGTTTTGATAAGTATAAGGTACTAAATAGACCATTTTTTAGTAAAAAGTATTAATTAAATTTTTTGTGCACGTACAGAAACATATTTGATCTTTATTTTTTTTATTGTGGATCCAGATCTAGACCATTATTCTCTTTAAAACTAAGAGGACATGGCTTGTGTCCTAAAATATCAGCCAACATCAGTGTCTTAATCAAGTGTAAATTGATGGCTAGGAGGAAAATGGTTGGATTGTTTACCAGGAATTATGAATGAGAATGTGAGATACTGATGTTAGGATTAGGGTTAAGGAATTGAGAATTTTTCTTTGGAGTCGGATGGGAATTGCACTTGGGATGGGAATTCCGTAAGTATATTTAGTAATTACTATATATTATTTAAGTTTATCTTATTTACCAAAAAAAAAGTTTATCTTAAAAAATTTGAAAGACGTTTCTCATGCAAATTTACATTCATGTCATTATCTTTTTGAAAATAAGCATTTTTGTCTAATTATCATCCGTAAATACTCTATATTGGTCGGTCTAGCTAGTTTTTCGGCTAGACCTCAGGAGGGAGGGTTAAAGTAGTTTAATATAATTATACTTTTCAAAAAAACTAGGTCATCGGCTTAAGACGGGCCTGGATTGGCGACAGCTAGAGAGAGGAAACGATAACTTGCACGTGATGACAGCTGATGAGAGAAGAGATGAGATGCGAGAGTCCCATCTTTGCTTTATTTTTAAATTTTTAAATCAAATTGGTATATTATAGTTTAACAAATCAAACAGATATATTATTTAAATATTTTTAATTATAAATATTAATTAATATTATCGTAACCAGACATGCATTTTACGTAACTAGGCATATCATTTAATCGTAATCAGACTTGTCATTTGATTAATTATTTAATTAATTATATTTTATTCATTATTAATTTAACATGCCATTTGACATAACCTGGCATGCCATTTGACATATAACGTGTACATGCCATTTGACAAAATCTGGGAATGCCATTTGACAAAACCTGGGCATGCCATTTGATATAACATGTGCGTGCCATTTGATATAATATGAGCATGCCATTTGACATAACCTAGACTTATAACTCGATCGACTATTGATTTCAAACATATTTTTGACATCTTTCTATTCCGAATTTGGAGAAGTCATAAACTACAAAGTTGTAGATATACATCTCACCTTCACACAGCAACTTAATCGGACTCCCGAGTAAGAACTTGTTGTCCCCCAACCGAAATATATTTTCATAACTTGATCGATTCTTGGCTTCAAACGTATTTTTGACATCTTTCACTTCGAATTTGGAGAAGTCATAAACTACAAAGTTGTAGATCTACATCTCAGCTTTATACAACAACTTGAATCACCTCAATCAGACTCCGAAGTAAGAATTTGTGGCTCTCCAACCAGAACCTCTCCACCACTTCTCACAGTCGCCCCTTCTACACAATCAAACTCCGGTCTGCTGCTCGTCGGCGTCGAAGTGGTGGTCGGTGTCGGACTCGTAGCAACGTCGTCGGCCTCAGATTTGGAACCATGAATTTTTAATTAGAGAGAGAAATGAGAGAGTAAGAGAGAGAGAGAGAGAGAGAGAGGGGTAAAAGGCAAAAGAGAAATCTGGCAGAGAGGGGAAAGAAGGAAAAATAGAGGAGGGTAGGTAAAAAATAAAAATGTCCATACGAATTACAACTGTCAGATCTTTGACGCGCGCCTAGTCATCAAGATCAATGGACCATATTAAATCATGTTTGGTACGGGAATCCCCTCTCTCTCTTTCTGTACCAAATCCAGCCCCGCTTAACACCATGGTTCAGAAAATAAAATTTTTTAATATTCCAAATAACTTGTGAAGTGTTTATTTCAGATTTATAAAGAGAAATACTGAAGCAAATTTGACTACAATCGACTAATAATGAAAAATGGTCGGCGACGATATATCATTCCCTGCAAGGCAGAAATGGATGGGGAAAGGAGAAGCCACTTGTCACTATTAGGTTACAATTTTCAATCGCTTTCAGCCTCTCTTTTTTTTCTTCCGGATGCTTTCCGACTTCGGTTGCTGCTCAAATTTTCAAGTGGGTGCCGACAGTAGTATGATACCCAACATCGTTTATAAAATAGTTGACCAAAATTTGAATATGAGATAATTGAGTGATCTGTCTTTACAGATTAATATGAATATGGTTTAGCATATTTTTCTTCACTTATATTTACACGTATTTAAAAAAATTTCTGTTATCATCCATCTTGAAATTGCTCAAGGTCTAATTTAACCTTGAATTATATGATATCAAATATAATATGATCAACTGACTTAAATATTTCTTAACATATATCGAACATCTATTACAATTATTCACGAAGTGGGCATGTATTGCTCCCCCATATTAAAAAATATTTTTTTCACATTGACCCTTAATATTTCAATTTAATATAACTAGGAGAGCTTCCACGAGGTCTATAAATACATGCAGTCCATCTCTCAAATTCTACACTTGCAAACTTTGGCATAGCATAGTGGTAGCTTGGAAATAAGATCAATATTTAATATGGCCAACCTAAGGCTAATTCTATGCATCATTCTTCTTTTTCTTCCATTTTCGAGGCTTGAAGGTCGAGCAATTGGCGTGAAGAGGGATCGATTAACGTTGATTGAAATAGCAGAAGAGGCATTAAGAGAAGGCAAAAGAAGGCAAGAGACTACCGGTGGTTTCAACGAGTCTCTTAGAGTCAGTCCCGGTGGCCCTGATCCACACCATCATTAACTTGGCGATAACTCTCCCGCCTGGTGCCGAAGAGCATTTGGCCTAATAAAACAACAAGACATGTGTCAATTAAATTGACGGAAGTTTGCCTTTACAAAAAAAATTCTCCCGCCTGGTAGTTCAATTGGCAATACATGTTATTCGTTTTGTGTGCCATTCATGTATTAACTCGAAGAGATTGAGGTTGAGGTTGAGGTTTGGAAATAAATTAGTTGGTCCAAAAATATGTGAATATCGGACAGATTCAAAGAAAAAAAATTGTATGTCGTGTTTTGATGGGCAATCTGTACTTGAACCATATGAAAAGATTAGCTTTGACAAAACTTGCAATACTTATCAGAATTAAATAGTGGAAAAGGAGGAACATCAAAGAATGATCATGTGCTTTAGGTTATTGTCTGTGTATTTATTTTCATGTAAGGTGGACGAGTTGGTGGTGAATGGGATGTTTTGGATTTATTATGCTTCAGTTTTTAATGTATCGTATTAGTCACTTTTGCTGAAAGTAGAAGATCAATGAGTAGCCAGCCCATCGTGCGATAGGAAATATAAAATGTTCCTTTCCAACAAAACACTAGTTTTTTATGCTATCCAGTGGGTTGAGTATACCAGATTTGAGTCGGGTAGAATTTTTAAAAATTTAACAAATATTTAACATTTTCGTGTTTTCAAGGTCTCAAATTCAAGGCATATTTAAGCTATAACAATTATCTTCTCAGTTGATCTAAAGTGTGTATAGTTCAACAAGTTTATCTCTGCATTCTTTATCGATCAGGCACCTCTCTATGGCTGAACCATGAAGTGCTGCCCCAATAAAATATACCTGAATGGGCGCTGACTTGATTCACAGTGCAGTTAATCACATAATTATTTCAAACTAAGGTCACCATGATTTTATAATAATAGATATTAAAAATAGCGAATGCTACAGATAGGCCACTCAGGCCGGTCGAGATACTTTTGCTGCCTGTTAAGGAATATTATTGATGAACTTATCAATTACATGATATTAAAGCGAGTTTATTCTTATTCCGTGAGACGATAAATAACTCAAGTTTTTGAAAAAAATTTTAAGATTCGTTGAGAGGGAGTGTTGGCAATACTATATTGACTGTGGTTGTCAAATTCAACAATGTATTATGTTTTTGGTGGAGTATAAAATTTTGCAAATGCGTACTGCTCAAGCAATAAATCATTTGCGACCCTCATTCAAACAACTATGAGCAATCTATTTTGGTGGAATGCGTTCTTTCTCTATCGAGGATTTTCCACGGGTTCTACTTCGATATAATTTTAACGAAGTTGCGGTTGCAATCTCGTACCACGAGAGATTTAACAACGATGATATAATTATGTAAATATACTTATATTGAAATAAAAATTGACTTATAAAAAAATTAGCTGTGTAGAATAAAGAAAAATCCGATTTAATATATAGAACTACCTGAAAAATAGATGTTGAAATGATCAAAATTTTAGAATTGCCTCTTGCAAGAAATAATTGTTTCCTCCTAACGAACGATATGTTCTAATACAAGAAATAAGATTCTCTTTGCAGGCAGAAATCTAGGCTCATGTTTGGCCTTCACGCAGACAAGAACACGAAGTACTTTCACACAATCTCCTCTATTAGATCTCGCCTCAATTATATTGGTTGTCTTTCGGTCTCTCTCCCAGGTTGGTGAGGTGAAAGACGCTTTTTATCACCACTTCCTTAATCAGTTCAAGGAAGTGGACTCGGTTAGGCCTTTCTCAGACCCCACCCTTTACGATCGTATCTCCTCTTCAGAATGTTTAGGCCTGGAAGTTGATCCTTCTTTGGATGAAGTTAAAAAGGCCGTGGGGGACTGTGACAGTGATAAAGCATTGGGTCTTGACGGCTTTATCCTGTCTTTCTTCAAAGCGGGCTGGGACATTATCTACTCGGATCTTATGGTTTTCGTGCTGCACTTCTTTCGTGTGGGTTCTATCCACGTGCAGGTGCTCTCCTCGTTCATTGCTCTCGTGCTAAAAGTGTTGGGTGGCCGTAGTCTGGACAACTTTAGGCCTATCTCTCTCGTCTCCAGCCTGTACAAAATTATAGCCAAGATCCTCTCGTTGAGATTGAAGGTGGTTCTTCAGAGCGTAATTGGTCCCAAATAGTCGACTTTTCTAGAGGGCAGGCAAATTCTTGATGGTACGTTGATTGCCAATGAGGTAATCTCCCTTCTTAAGCACCAGAAACATCAGGGTGTAATCCTTAAATTGGACTTTCGCAAGGCCTTTGACTCGGTCTCTTGGCAATTCCTAGAGGATTCTCTCAGAGCTGTGGGCTTTGGCGAGAAGTGGTGCTCGTGAATTATGTGATGTGTGCGTGGGGCCTTGTGCTCGGTCCTTGTCAATGGCTCTTCTACTAGGATCTTCAAGATGGATAGAGGGCTCAGGCAGTCAGGGGCGGAGGCACATTTTGGGGAGTGGGGGCAATTGCCCCCACTTAATTTTATTTTTGCTTGATAACTAGTATATTTTTTAATGTATGTCTCCACCAAAATTAGAAATTGACCCCACAAAAAAATTAATCTACCTCAAAATTGAAATCAGAATACAGCACCATTATTAAGTTATATTGCTCCCACTCTCAAAATTTTTTGGCTCCGCCCCTGCAGGCAGGAGAACCCCTCTCCCCCTATCTCTTCCTTATTGTTGCCGAGGGACTCCGTAGACTCATCTTAAAGGCTGCCAACCTTAATTTTATATCTCGGGTGTCAATCCTGAATTTGGGTCCTCAGCTACATATCCTCTAGTACGCTGATGATACTATGCTCTTTGCACAGACTCAAGACTGTGGCCTATTTAATCTTCAAAGGATCGCTAAAGGCTTCTCCTTAGCTTCTGGCCTGGAGGTTAATTTTGGCAAAAGCTCACTCATTGGGATCAACACGAGGGAGGAGTGGCTTGACAGGATGACATCTTCTTGGGGTTACAAAGTGCAAAATATCCCATTTTTCTTCTTCGGGCTGCCCATCGGTGCACAGATGAGCCGTTTGAACGCTTAGGAGCCAATCCTACAGCTCTTTGACAAAAGACTGGCCGGGTGGAAGGGGTCCCTCCTTTCGCTGAGGGGAAGACTAATTTTGATCAGGAATTCATATGAATCAATTCAAAGGAATTCCATGGGATATATTATCTAAACTAGAGCGGTGCTCGCGAGCCTTCCTACGTAGTTCTTTTCGTTGTTTAAAGTCCCTGCAGGTTTTCTGAAAGCCTTTGTTTCCAAAATGAGGAGATTCTACTGGTGGGGGGGATCAAACAACATAAGTTGTGCTAAATTTCTTGGGACAATATTTCGCTGCCCATCGAAAATGGCGGGCTTGGTGTTACTAGGCTTGGTATTCGGAATGAAGCTCTCTTGTCAAAATGGATCCCGCGTTTTGTTAATAATCCCGAGTTGCTATGGGTCAATTAGGGATCCACAAGTTTCGTCAAAGCAACTCCTTCCCTTTTTCTATTTCGAAAGTTCCTTCTAATGCTAGGCGGCCTGGGTGTGGGCGTCTATTGTCAAGCTTGCTTTAGAGGACTCATTGGTTCCTTGCAAGCTCAGAGAAGGATGCTCTATGTCGGTTAATAATGGCAGGGAAACTAGATTTTGGGAGGATGTCAGGGCATGTGTTCAAGGCCAAATTCCCATCTCTTTACTCGATTTCTACTCTGAAGGGCTCTTTGGTGGTGGGTTGTGGTACTTTTTCATCTCTTTGCCTTTTTGTATACATGTACATGTTACATGTATATATTTATCAAAGATCGATATAATTCTACCTTTTCCAAAAAAAATATGTTCTAAGATTGACCGAAACAACACACGAATTTTATGCACGGTGTTGAAACAACATACAAAACCTGTTTATTCAATAAGGGATAACCTGTTAATCCACGAGTGATTACTATTATAATAATGGCATAACCAACAAAACAAATTACACTGCGGAATCTACATTTTTTTACTAACCGAAAATCATTTGATATCTTTAATTAGCACGAACGACAATAAACTTGTATTTTTAAAATTATTTGAGTTCAAATAATTTGAAATATATAATTTCAAAAAGCGCCCTATAAATGGATCCAACACTCTATTCACAAAAAAAGCTTATTAATCCTCTTCCGGCAATTTTTTCATTCTCACAGAAGTAAAGGTTCTCAAAAGAAATATTAAACTTGGAGTTCCTTTTTTTATTTTGGGTTTGAAAAGCAATTCGATAACTTTCGTAATGGTATTTTACAATATAAACGAGATCGATGGAACATTGTATATTGAAAATATCATTTAGAAATCAGATTAGGTGGTAGTTCGACAGTATATATTAACAGTGTAATATTGTAACTGTCTTTAAATATGTGATACCAAGGTAAAAGAAATGAAAAACAGTTACATGAGAATCAACTCGTAAAATAATTCTTCAATAATTCTCATGCGAAAAACTTACGAAACCTAAAAGGTACTAGGCAGCTCTCTTCTTGTTAAATGCTCTATTTCGGACCTAGAAGTTAACCTCATTTATTGCAACTTTGGGATAAAATTTTCTCTGAGATCCTTGTAGCACCATGCTTGTCTTTTTAGCTGCTTTGTATAGGCTGCTGTTCCTCCGCAAGGTCTCCAATTTCTGACCTGAAAGGAGTGACATTATTCGCATAGCATCATTTTCCACAAACTCCGTGATTTCGTTAGTAGCCAATCTACTCAAGAAGCTGGCCATCATGAGTAGCACCTTGCTGGCCTAACAGACCCGTGAGAGCAGCACTTTTCCTTGTTCTGCTCTAATATTCTGACCCGTCATTAGAAAATTCTCAAGGTTTTAACGCTTTTCCTAGAGATTCATTACCCACATGCTGCAACCAAGAATGGACTTGAGATATCTCGTTTCCTAACCCGTTGATTTTCCGCCGAATGTGTTGGTATCTGACCTAAAATAACATCAATTGTAATTGGGTCAATCAACACATTAGCTTAAAAACTCTGCTCAATAGTCATTTCTCTGCATGCATCCACCACAACGGCAGCAATGCTAGACCTCGTAGTATCCATTGGCAACAGAGGCACCTCCTCCTTCACCACTTTAGAATATGAAATTTCAGAAGGATTATTTACTTGATCATCCTGGACAACCTCTTCCTCTCCATCCTCCTTGACTATCTCCCCTTCCTCTTGAAGTGCCTCAAAGACATTAGGCACCGGGACGGAACTCCCCTTCAGAATAGTAACCACATGTATAATTGGCTTGTCAATATTGTTAACCTTTTTTTTTTGTCAAACTTGGTGGCCTTTCCCCATGTCAACATGTTATGCCCCCTGTGTCGTCAAGGGAACTAGCTATCTGCACTGGATGCTTACCTGTACAATTTCACGCTTCCTTGCTGCAAGTTATTCGGCATCTCGAAATAGTGACTTCCGACAAGTTGTAATCTGATGACCTATTATCCTACAATGAGAGCAGAAACTAAATAGATTCTCATAGTTATTGTTCACCCAAGAGCTCTTTCCCGGTCTTTCCAATAGCAACTCCTCCGGAAGCGACTTGACCAAGACCACCTCAACCAGCACTCGAACATAAACTTCAAAACTTTGGCTAAGTGTATCTGTGTTGCTCTTATAGGATCACCAACTCATGCAACCAATCCCAACACAATATCTGAATCTTTATACTCCATACTGAGACCAGAAAGTCATACCTAAATTTTCACGACCGAAGTGGTTGTCCTTATTGGAAAAAAATACCTACGACTATATATGCAAAGTTCCATGTGGCAATTTCCACACAGTAGAGCTCGAGGCCAACTCTCTATCCCGCTCTGAAGCAAAAGGAAATCAACAGTGTCCTTTGCAGTGGCACCTCGTAAATCCGACAACGAATATGGCTTGGCACCCTTCGAAATAATAAGTCGCCCAATGCAGGCTCGTTTCGCATAATCCGCAGAGTGAACAGCAAATCGATTCTCATCAATCATAACCGAAAAATGATCACCTTTTAGAACTGGTTAGATATGAGTACTTTTATTAGTCCAACCCCCTAACTGGGAGCGAACTGAGGTAGCAGTAATGGGGGAGAACTTTGAGCCGGATCAGATGGTACAAGCTGCCCTACCCGTGGCCAAACAGCTTGCGGATTAGACCTTTGGTCGGGTGCCTCGGCTTCAATTGCTCCACCTTGAGTCGAATTGGGATTCTAAATATGGTATAATATTGTACTTGATAATTAAAGATTAATATTTAAGATAGGTTTTTTTAAAAGATAAATTATTTACACTATAAATTAAAATTTGTCAGGATTTGAATTTTGTACATTCATCTTATACTATAAATAATTTCTAACAAGCGTATTAGATATTTTTTTTAATAATCAAGAGGCAAAGGTCTCTAAATTTTTATTAAACAGTGTAGCCAAATTAATCTTTTCAGATCATCTAAAAATACATCACATCATGTCAAAGAGGAGCAATCAGGATATTGTCAAACATATCATATATGTTGACTAGAGGCCGGAGATAAATCTCCAAATGAGGTTGAGAATATTGACCATCAAAATATGTTTTCCCAAGCGACAATAAGATTAGAGTTCATTTCGTTTTTTGTTGACGTGGTTGTGTTAGTGAGCTTTGACTACGAGTTGTTGGTGACTCAAATATAAGCTTTCGGCGAACACGTTTTTTATTTAGGTAATAATTAAAATCTTTTGACAAATGAGCTGTATACCGCAGCCAAAGCATGTACTCTTTTCGGGCAGTGGATTAGGTCTGGAGTGAAGAAATTATTCCAGACAATTTGGAGTAAAGGGGAGACCGCGCTAGCATGCACAGTTATGTGATATTGGCATGTACAGTTATGTGATAATGGCATTTGTTTTTGTGACAGCGGCATGTCCCGTTCATGATACTGTCGCGCGTGGCTTTTTTTATATTGGTCCCCGTATTTTAGCATTTTTGTAAAAAAGTCCCCCTGGCATTCCCCATTTACGATACTGGCATGTCCCGTTACGATACTGGAACGCGCAGTTATGTGATAATGGCATTTGTTTTCGGTATGTGTTTGTGCATGGATTTTTTCATTTTGGTCCCCGTATTTTAATATTTTTGTAAAAAAGCCCCCGCATTTTTTCATTCTGAATAGTTCAGAATGGAGGCATTCTGTACCCAATCCAACCCCCTCTTTTCGCTGTTGGTTTTTCTTTCATTTACAAGCTAGTATCTTAAGGAAAACAAATTTTCTATTGAATAGAAAAACTGTCCTTAGGACTTAGATTAAAAAAAATAAAAGGCAATTACAAGAAAATCCACAAAATGAACGTAATTAGTATGAGGAAATGCTCAAGTAATGGTAAAACATTTACTAGTGAAAATAATTTTCCCATAAATAGAATATTACATTCGCAAAAATGAATTTTATCAAATAGGAAGTTTTTTTTGAGGAACAGGTGGTAATACCAAAAGTAAAAAAAAGAACCGACTAACCTGTAAAACGTACACGTCAAAATTCCAACAAAAAAAACGTACACGTCAAAAGAAACTAAAAGGGCCTTTGTTCTTATCTTAATTGATTGCGGGCAATAAAAACGGGGGTCGGCTGCGTTTGTTACACTGAACGGGCTTGGACTATTTTTTTTGTCCTAACTCCGTGTTCGGTGTGATAAATAGTCCGAACAAGATAAAAAAGTTGTGAAATTTTTGTCCTATTTAAAATCGGAGTTGAATTTGATCCTAGACATATAAAATGCATCAGGATCATTAAGGAGGATAAAATAGTCTACCTAGTTATAATAAAATAGTTTCACGAGGACCGTTCCGGATAAATCGGGACCGTCCTAAATACAGGAGATTGGATAAAATGGTTTACCCAGTTATGATAAAATGGTTTCACGGGAACAGATTAGATAAAGGTGGTTTGATAAAATGGCCGTCCGATTATGATAAAATGGTCTACCAAATGGGTCATCCAGGACCGTCCTAGAAACAGACTTCCAGGACCTTTAAAGCTTTAAAGCCATGGGCCTAAAAAATCAGTCCTTGGACATAAATTAACTTCTTCTTTTTTTACCATATTACCCTTCCTCTTTTTTTTAATTCCATATCCCCATCCCATTCATTCACATTTTTTTCCTTCTTCTCGTTACTAGGATTTTTGGGCTTCAATCAATCAAATGAGTTTTCAATTTTTTTAGCTAATTACTCCAAATAAATTTGATAGATTAATTTTTACTTGCGTTCCCATGTTCATGAGATTAATTTGCCTCTGTAAAAAAAGGAAAATTATCTCCTCGTCCTTGGTATTTGGTCATTCTTTTACTCGGGTCCCTGGATTTTTAAAAATAAGTTTACTGTCCCCTGTGCTTGTTAAACCTCCTCCTCGGGTCCCTGACTGACGTCATCAGCTCTTTTTTCATTTTTGGTCATGGAAATGACCAAAATATCTTCCATCTCTCCTCCATCGTTCCCTCTCCCCTCTTCCATTGCTGTACGCATTTAATCCCCAAGAACACCAAGATGTCAACCCAGAAAATTAAGGTTTCATCGCAAAAAAAAAAGATCACCTTCAACCTATGGAATAGTCAAGAACACTATAACCCAGAAACTCAACCAATAATCAACCGAAAATACTGAATCACTTTTTCTTTTATCAATGGCTTGAACAAATCACTTGAATCAACACTTTAACAATTGGACAAAACCACGTAACCAATTAACTTCAATCGAACTTCTAAACAACTAATTTCAATTGAAATTCCCTCGTCGCGAGAGGGGGAATGGAGAGTGGGCGTCCTCCTCCTTAGACTTCCTGGGACCTCTTCCTTGTCTTCTTTGGGACCTCCTCCTCTACGCTGTTACTTTTCTCCTCCAAGACGATGTCCTCGCTTTTGTCTTGGTGGAGGCAATTTCCTCCTCGAACTCGGCGAGGATGGCGATGACGGCCTTCTCCCTGCCCATTTGACCCACGACACAATCTTTCCCTCTGTCATTGTGAAGCTTAGCGCCGATATGAAGATCTTCTGAATCTTGGCCACGCGATTGGACCTTTCAAAATGAAGTACCCGGAGGAACCCTAATCCTCAAATCAAAGAATCGAGAAGAACGGGAGTAAGGAAGAACTGAAATACCTGAGGCAAAGCTTCAACAATTTTTTGTTGGGTTACAACAATTTTTGGTGTAACTAAGATGATTAATTTTACTCAAAATTGATGAATACTCTCTTTTATTATAGTGAAGGGTAGTTTTGTCTTTAATAAAATACAGATTGTACTGTTACATGTACCAAACAGAGAACTGTACTACGTGTCCAATCCTGTAGTGAAGTTACCAAACACAAAATAAGGCAGCTAGTTTAAATAGATCTGTCCAGTATTGGACTGTCCAATATCTTTAGTCTAGTCTAGAAGTTTATTTAAAATACTATTTTAGTCCCTACTGTTTCAAAATTGAAAGTTTAGTCCCCTGATTTGTTTTTATTGAATTCTCAAGTTCTGCCGGTGGAATGGAGGCATGGAGCAGGAAGACGGTGAAGGTGGGAGGAAGATGGTTATTTTTTATATATATTTTATATTTTGAGACTATTTTGGTAATTTATCATACACCACATCAACGATGACTTAACCAACGAGACGGACGCCAAACGATATCGTTTTGAGTGATGTTGGACTACGTGGATGGCCAAATGGCGGGGCAGCTGCCCGGGACTGAGACCTGTCCGAACAAAAACAACCACAGAAAACTTTAAAGCACATGGCTTAAATACAAAAAATATCAAATTATAGGATACTAAAGTGTACTTTTCTCATATAAAAAGCAATGAGATTGGCAGGGTATGCAAATGTAGGTTTTCTTCTTATACATGGAACTAAAATGACAAATCCTAAACTTAGATGGATCAAAAGTATGTGGAGGAGGGAGGAAATTTGGAGAGATTCTTTGTGTGGAACTTTGGCTTATTCAATTGTAGTCAATTCACAAATTTCCCTATTCTAAAAAAAAAATCACAAATTTCCCTCAATTGGCTTTTTCAAAAGGGAGGATGATATCGACACCATGAATTTAAGAATGAATTCAATGAACTTGGCCCAAAACTCTTCAAACTTCTTAATTGCTCGTTGGAGGTACTTCGATTCAAGCATCACTTTTAGATATGATAAGAGCGACCCGGGTATTATCACGTTTTGCACGCATCGACTAGTTTATAAGTTAAAGCTAATGAAAAGCATATTTCAAGGTTGGAATGAGGAGCAATTCTCAAGGGTGGAATAGAAATAAAGCAAGCGCAGGAAGAAATTTATCGGCTAGACAAGATGGAAAGAAAAACTTCCACCCCACAGTAAAAATATCTAAGACAGCCCCTAAAAAAAATAAAAAATATAAGTCTATTTCACCGAACTTCTCCAACCCAGTCGATTAATCTTGAACCCAAATAATAAGACTCCCTCTCCAATGCACTTGCTTAATTAATTCCATGTGTTCCCTTCTTTGGTTCCATAAATTTGCTATCTTGACGTTCTTCATTATGTTATTACTTTGAATGAATTTTTTTATAGCATTTTCTTGATGAATCGGTGGAAGCTTCGTACTTTCTCATTTATTGTTATAAATAATTGTGAGTTTTTGATAATTTATGCAATTGATAGTTATATGAAATGAATATAATGGAGTTGTCTTTTGTTCTTTTGGATGAAATTTGTGCTAAAAATGGGTATAAGGAGTTGTCTTTGTTTATAGGAGGGGGGACTTTTTAAAAGCAAACTAGAGGGACTTTGAAATAAAAGTAAACTAGAGGGACTTTGAAATGTATTTTGTGAATAGGGAAGAATTTTTAGTATATTTAAATAAACCCGAGGGACTTGAGAATAATTTTTCCAAATTAAAACCACCGACAAATTTATCGATGGTTCTTGTTTGTTTCTTTTAGAGGGGATTAAGAAAAGAAAACCCTAAAATAAAAAATAAAAAAGAAAATAAAAGAAGAAGAATTAGAGGGTGCGTATCTAGCTTGTGAAACTCCTTGGCTTTATGAAGGACAAATCTGAACTTGTCCGAATCAGAGCATGTTGCTTCGAGAGGAGGGTCGTAAGTGGAGAGCGAGCGGCTCTTTTCGTGATGGTCTATGGTTTTTGATAGAGAGGAGAGGAGAGGCTGTGTTTGGAGAGAGAGGTAGGCTTTTTGGTAATTTTTTGTGTGGCAATTTCAAAAGAGGATGGGCAAAAAATGAGAGACTTTTTTGGAATCCTTAGTTGGATCTTTATGGGTAAAAATATTATTGTACTCTCGAATGATAATGATCGTCAGATCTGAAAATAAAATTTAAAAAGTAAATCTTATGGCCCAAATTTGGCCCAGACCATGGGCATAACTTTTATGTAGTCCCCATTGAATTCAAAACCGTCACCGATGATAGAAAAAAAAAATGAGGCACATATATTATGGTCAACTTTGCATTGATAGCTGTCTTCTTTCTTTAAAACTTATGCCGTAGAATTGTATGTCCGAAGATGTTCACTTTGTTTGGGATGTACCGGTAAGGACTTGTTCGGTTGTCAGATTCATTTTTTGGCTTCCACTTTACTAGAGATTGCATGCCTTCATGTACCTGTTTCACCCTTGTGTACGTTTTTTATCAAGAGAGTTCGAGCTGCATAATTATTGTTTTTGAAATGGAAGACAAACCCTTGTATACAAACATGAAAAAATAATTACATCCTAAATAGCATCCTATCCTCTACCCATCCTAAATAAAGGTCTCACTAGTTCATCATTGTAATGGCTACTATTTGGCACAGAATCTACTTTTTCGAGGTTGCGACTATCGCCCCTAGTAAAATTCTCACGCGGTAAAACCCAGCTGAAAAAACCCGCGGGAAGGAAAGAGCACCAGGCTTGACGTGGATATCACTAAAATTGATTTCGTGTGGTCCCTATCACAAATCCTACTAGTACATCGAGGGAGAATAACTCCTCGAAACTCATCAACATACACATCAATACAAGAAGCTAAAGATATATTAAATACAAGACAGTCATATGAAATCTTCAGGGCATGCTTTGATAGCGAGTCCGCCACATGGTTGCCCTCACGTTAGATATCGGTCTCCTTATCCCTCGTAAGTAGCTCTCGAGCCCTAAAGGTCAGGATCGGCAAGATATGATCTCGATCAACGTCGCGTCCTTCGCAGAGGATGGCCAATGACGAATTCATCTCCACCTGGACTCTTAGAAGTATCCTTTCCCAAGTCACCTCAAGTCCGAGGATGAGCGTCTAGAGCTACGTAGCCAAAGAGGTACATCTCCCGACGCCCTCGACAAAATTGCACACTTAAGTACAACCAAAGTTTAGGATAATATCTCTAGCACCTACTAGTCCCGGGTTACCTATCGAAACTCCATTTGCATTCAGCTTTACAAAGCACTATAGGGCTCGCTGCCAGGAGACCAAAATCTTGAATTTAAGGGGAAGTGGCGTAATCGAGTCAAACGCCTATGACTGTGAGATGATGAGAAGGGGGGATGCCCCATGGTAATGCCTGGCCAAAAGGCGGCATCGTTCTGCCGTCTCCACAGCCACCAGCACGTCGTCATAAAAGTCATCACCCAGGGTGGACCATAAATAGGGATACTAGTTGTCGAGATGTTAGCCCAGAGCTACCTACGGGGGTTTGTCTCCCTGTAGAAGTCTCGTGGAGGCTGTGAAAGAAGGGCTTCATATACCGCCCTAGAAAACCTACAATCACGAGACATATATATCACCGACTCAATATAAATACTAAACCTAAGGCACGTACCATCCTCCGTAAAGTGCCTCAATGATTGCTCTACATTTTTTATCAACCTTTCATGACAAAATAACCATGTGAATAAACGTATATGCTTAGAGCCCAAATCTGGCTCTAGATTGGGTCAGCTGGTGGCGTGGCCTCCTCACTACACATGTCTCTATCCAGGTACTATATCGAGAAGCGTCCAACCTAGGTGAGGCTCCAAGATAGTATGTCTGTTTTAGTACTTGCCAATCAAGACTCACGCCCAGAGGATGTCCTCAGTCTGGAGGAGTCTCTATGGAAGCTTGGCGAAGGATGCCACATTGATGTGTTGCATTAGCTGGAATTCAAGGCCACCCACCTCTTAGGATAGCTTGGGGAGGCACATAGTGTCTAGCTGATAAGATGCATATGCTGCCGATCCTGGTGGGAACCCCAAATAAAGTCTCAAAAAATTGATCCATATCTTTACATAAATTAATGGGCAGCAAGTTAGTCTGTATCGTATGAGATGAGATAAAGGACAAGACCAAGCGGGCAAGCCTCAGGCGACGCGCCTTATTCTCTACACTTATAAACTTGCCCCCCACTCGTGTTTTAACCGATGTGAGATTCTCAACACGCCCCCTCAAACGAGACCCATCTCAGGTCAAAGATTGCACTGGCTTTGACTTCACCAAAGTGTGAGAAATAGAGGTCGTACGAGTTCAACAATGGGCACGGGATCAACCCGCTCTGATACCATGTTAGAATCTCCATATCCAACCCTAAACCTTATAGTGATGGGTTGGTGGATTATCTGCACTTATAAACTTGTCCCCCACTCGTGTCTTAACCGATGTGGGATTCTCAATACATCCAGCCATCTTGCCCCGAAGCTTTTTGAGGATAGAATGGTAGATCTGAGTCAACCCTTTTTAATAGCTATCGAGGCACCTAAGGGCTATCTCAAGTCTGTGGTCAAAGGAATACCCATCACATTATTAACCTGACTAGCAAACTCTAAATTGAAGTTTGGAAAACCATGAATTTAGATTTAGTAGGTTAACCCGCTGCCCCAAGCAACTACAAAAGATTAGCAACAGGTCACGTACCACCACAATAGTTTACCAATGACTGGCACATATGAATCAAGCAAATGAGATAAGGGATGGGCACGACGTGCCACCCAAATGGGGATATATCTGCCCTCCTACACAAGCTACGCTATAGCATACAAAAGACACTTCATGCACAAAAAAAGAGGTAGGGGAGATCAGATCACCCTGTCGGATCGTGTGACATAAAGAAAAGATCTCAATCTTTCCACCATTCTGTAGGACATGCATAGTGGTAGTTAAGATACACTCCATAACTTAGTCAACGAAGAGCATCGAAAGTTATGTCAGAGTCAGTGTCTTGTGGACGAAGCCCTAGCTAAGTCAGTCATTAGCTTTCTCTAGATCTAGATTGATGACCATCCAACTGGATTGGCTAGGCTTGCGAGACATCGAATTGCTGACGATATCGTCGGATATATAGTGGCCTGAGATAAAGCAGGACTGCGTTAAACTAACCATCATATCTAGGAGGGGCCTCAGCCTGCTCACTAGGATCTTCATAATGGTCTTATATAGAACACTACCCAGGTTGATGGGTCAAAACTGAGTCAGTGTTTCTGGCATATGTACTTTAGGGATAAGCGTGATAGAGTGGTATTTAGGCGTAGGGTGGGTCGACCACTACAAGAAAGTTCCTGGATCTCAGCATAAATTGAGTCACCTACTGATAGGGGTCAATTGTATGCAAATAATATAGTAGTAAGTAGGTTTGAACAAAGGGATTGGCATAAGAATCGATACAAAATAGGTTCGCAAATGGTGATTATAAGTGTAGTAGAAATGAAGGGAAATAAAATAAAGCAAGAAAAGTAAGATCAGGGTATGTGAGATGAATACAAGAATAATAAAGAAGAGCACAGTACCCTAACACGTTGACAGGTTCAATTATGGATTTATTAGGAGATGGTATTCAGAGTTTCCTAAGTGATGTGAACCCCGTTACAGATCCACGCGGAAGTCAAATCTTCTACGTTCAGAATGATAGAGATCTCAACCCGTTGTTTGCACTTCTGCAAGAACTTCGGTATTGAACAACCTTGACCCGCTGCTGTAGGGAAACAAAAACCTAGATTTGAAAGCGAATATGCCACAAACAGTGGTGGATGAACCGTTTGATAAGTGGTTGTTCGTGCAAGGTTTGATCAGCCTGCAAGAACCCAAAAGAGTGTCAAAACTAACGAATTTTTATTTAGCAAAAAGTGTGTCCTCTTTATTCTGTTTGTGCCTCTATAAATAGGCAAAGTCAAGCGACTCCTAATTCGAATTGAGATATGCTCAAAACAAAATTATAGCATCCTAAACAGATTTGAACTTCTAAAAACGAAATTATCCCACAAGGGACTTCCTAGATAAACTACAACTCCTAAAAAAAGGAAATTATCAAATATCTGACTTCCTAGATATTCTAGAACACCTTAAAAATGAAATTGTCACATACTTGACATCCTAAATAGACTAGAACTCATAGAAAATGAAATTAAAATATAATGAACTTCCTAAACAGACTTAAAAATTCACAAAATAAAATTATTACATTATTTGGGCTTCTCGCTGATCTGATTCATATCATTCCTCTCCTCTTGAAATAGATTTGTCCTCAAATCCTCGCATACATCAAGCTACCAATTATCAAACACGCTGAAACAAGATTTAATCTTCAAACTTTGTGGTTGTACTTGATATCTTCCTTTCCAACAGAATAGATACTTCGAACATAAGCAATTTGAAGTCATCTCCAATTCAAAAATAAAAATCTTACTTATTTGCACAAGCCTTTCTTTGAACTTCAAACTATTCCAAAAGTTGATAAATGGTGAACCCCCAATATAATCAAACTTGTCCACTCCCATGAAGTCGATATGTTCAATATGAAAATCAGGAGACATGTAAGATATTGGTTGAACGTCTTCCTTGTCAACCACAACAACAAGTTCATCTTGTTCACCATCAATAGCAGTTAAGCACATCTTCATATGAACAACATCCACCAATTTTGATTCGTTGAACAAATCTCTCAAGCACAGAAGTGACATGGCATGCTCATCAAAATAATCTCCATAGTACAAGTCAAAGGTGATGGAGATCCACGTGGAAGCTGGATCTTCTACGTTTAGATTGATGGAAATCTTGACCCGCTGTTTATACCTCTGCAAGAATCTCGGTATGAAGAACCTCGAGCCACTGTTGTAGAGAAATAAAAACCACGATTTGGTGAAGACACCACAAACGGTGATATAGATTCGCTTGATAAGTCAAAGATGAACGCGACGGAATTACTCTGCTGTGTTCCAACAGTTTCGAAGAACCAAGAGAGCAAAGCCCACGTTTTTGTATCCAAAATTCTTCTTCTCATTCTTATTGATAATGCCTCTATACATAGGCACAATGTTACAAAAAGATTCCTAATGAAACAAAACTTCGAACTAGATAAATATAACTAAAAAAGAAAACTAATAAGGAAAACAAGTCTAGTCTTCTTAGGAATGCTCATATCCTCTCCTCTTGAAATGGATTTGTCCTCAAATCCTCGCATTCATCATGCTTTTGCCAATTCACAACCATGCTAGAGCAAAATGAAATCTTTGAATGTCGTGGCTGCACTTGAAACCTTCCGTTTCAACAGAACAAGTACTTCGACCTTAAACAGTCTGAAGTCATCTCCAACTCAAAAGCCAAAGCCCTACAAATCCGTATAAGCCTTTCTTTAAACTTCAAACTATTCCAGAAGTTGATCAATGGTGAACCTCCAATATAATCAAACTTGTCCACTCCCAAGAAGTCGATATGTTCAACATAAAAATCAGGAGACATGTAAGATATTGATTTAACGTCTTCCTTGTCAACCACAACAATATGTTCTTCTTGTTCACCATCAATAGTAGTTAAGTACATCTTCATATGAACATCCACCAATTCTGATTCGTTGAACAAATCCCTCAAGTAAAGAACTGACATGGCATGCTCATCAAAACAATCTCCATCGAACAAGTTAATAGAATATTCTCCAAATTCTTCCCATATCAAAATCTCTTCTTCAACAATCTCATCAGATGTAACCTCCAAATCATCAAAACTACATACCTTGTCCTTAGTAGTGTGAATGGTGTTCTCCATAATCTTCCTTGGTTGAATTTGTTTTCCCCTACACAAATTAGGAACGTCATGTAGTTGCTCTTGTTTGCACCATATCTGGTCCATCTTTTTGCTGAGCTTCTTGAACTCTGTTGTCAATACTTGATCCAAAGACATTTTTTTTCCCAGAAACTTTGCTCCTTCCACTCTTTTTTTTCAGAATTTTTTTACAACCTTCTTTCTCTTTCTTTTCTAGGAAGCCTTCTTTTCTTTCTTTCTTTTTTTTGATTTTTTTGCAACTAAAATAGTATGAACAAGAAACTTTCTAATCCGAATACTAAAGATATAATAACAAAATTTAAAGATAGATGATCTAAAGTAGAGCTTAAGCTCTGATACCAACTAATGTGAACCCCGTTATGGATCCACGCGGAAGCCGGATCTTCTACGTTCAGATTGATGGAAATCTTGACCCGCTATTTATGCCTCTGCAAGAACCTCGATATGAAGAACCTCGACCCGCTGCTGTAGGGAAATAAGAACCTCGATTTGGTTAAGATGCCACAAACGGTGATGTAGATCCGCTTGATAAGTCGAAGGTGAATGCGGCAGAATTACTCCACTATGTTCAACAGTTCCGAAGAACCAACAGAGCAAAGCCCACATTTTTGTATCCAAAATTCTTTCTCTCATTCTCATTGATAATGCCTCTACATATAGGCAGAATGTTACATAAAATTCCTAATGAAACAAAACTTCTAACTAGCTAAATATGACTAAAAAAGAAAACTAATAAAAAAAATCTAGTCCTTCTGGGAATGCTCAAAAATGTGATTATCACATTAGCAACTTCCTAAATAGATTTGAACTCTTAAAGAAATAAAATTCTCACATAATAGACTTCCTAAATAGACTAGAACTCCTAGAAAACAAAATCAACACATAATTGACTTCTTAAACAGACTTGAAAATCTCATAAACAAAATTATTAATTAATTTAGGCTTCTTGCAGATCTGATTCATATCACTAAGGTACTACCAGTGACGAAAGGGTGCGAGGCAACTACCAAAGTCACGAATAACTGAATCGACAAATATAGGGTGCGAGGCAACGACCTAAGTTTATCAATTATTATGTTCCTCCATACGAATCATCTATCAAAGAGTTTCATCTATCCAGACTTTAAGGCGTATTATTTGGCTTTTCGGCGTCTCTACGTCCGCTAGGATAGTAATAAGCTAATGATTATATAACCCCTCCCATATTATCAATCTTGAACCAATAACCTATGCCTAATCTTCACAAGGGTGCGAGGCAAAGACATAGGGTTCATAGGATAGGTCTACTCCAAATTTAACAACACGAAATAAGAAATAAGCATTATGTATACCGAACAATAACCATGTTCCATATTCAATCCATAACCTAACCCATAAAACGTGTTGTACAGGCACCGCACTCAAAGGTTACTACTCTCTACTCATGGTAATAATACTTGACATAATCATATTGCACAGAATAAAAAGCATAAAGTAAAAGGAAGAAATCAAACCCGGACCAAGTACCAAGTGAAATGTGTAGAGAAAATGTCAATGGAAAGATAGATGTCCAAAACCTAGAACTAGCAGGGTATATATAGAAAACCCAAATGTCAAAAACCCTAGTTCTCGATTCTTCCCAAAGTTGGTGGCAGGAATGGCATAATTCGACTGACTTTGCCGATATGGCAGAGATTTGGCATATGTGGAGAGGGTAGCGCGTACGTGGCCAATGGAAATAGAAGACCTGAGTGTTCGTGTAAGAAGCAGAGCGTACATGTCCACATCTTAATCATTAAATTGGGCGTACGAGCTGGAGTGCCAGTGTACGCATCCAAAACTGATTCCTAGGCTGAGCGTATGTGGCAGGGTGTCAGCGTACGTGTCCACATGGTTGAATCTTCTTCTTTGACTCCTTTCGTTCTGGTACTCATTTGCTCAGTACTCGATTTTGATCTTTAGACTTTGACCACCTACAAGACAATACATAGTGTAAATATCCACTATCACGACTTAACTAGAATAAAATATCACGATGCAAATATAAAATAGAACAAAAATAATATAAATAATATAACAAATAAAGATGCAAAATGACACGCATCACACCCCCACACTTGAACTCTTGCTTGTGCTCAAGAAAGCAAAACAAGCATACCGAACAAATAAACCATCAAGAACAGACTATCCCGAGGAACTCCTTTGTTAGCTCTATTTCACAATTCAAGATCAGAACACAAATCCTTATAGTTTTCCATAATTTTTTATTCTAAAACTGGTGACGATCAGTAGGCACAGTACCGCAAAAACTACACAACATAAAGAGATAATTATGGACACATTACTCTATCATTTCACCTCACCCCAAAATAGTTTTTAGCTTGAATGGCGGCTTGAGGACTCACTCAAAACTTAAGTAGGCCGAGTCAATTTTTCTCTTGGGACTCAATTTTTTGTAGCTTTCTCCACCGTTTCAAGCTTGCCCTGGTTAGAGTGGTATTGATCCCATCTATTAAGTCCACCCTTCAATTTCTATGGACTGGCATTTTATTTCCTCTTGCCTTGTACCTCCTAAGCTCTTTATTCATTTATTTGTTTTTTTTTAATGCCTTTCTTTTCGAGGTTTGCCTATACCTAACCACTGCCCTTCGTGGAAAAGATTTTTCAAAACATATTTTTGGCAGTTAGCACAAGTTCAAGCTATTGAAAATATTTATAATATGCAAGGTAGAGTTATTGGCTACTAAGAGCTTGTCCCCTCGACTACTTATATGTTCTCATAGTCCTACAACCCACTGATCATTTAGTCCGATTATAAAGTTTTTGAAAAGCAAGACATACCTCTCAATATGGGCTTACACTATCCTCGTTATAGGTTTAAGATTGAAAGTTCAAGTGGGGTGACTCGATAAAATAAAGCAGACACATATCCTAATTTATAATCTAGACTCGATCATATGCAAAAATAAAAATAAAACATGTAGACACCCACCCCCCAACATTTATTGAACATGTTGTCATCAATGTGAGGGAAACAGACTCGCCATCATCACATAAAGACAGACATAAACAAAACAAAAGCAAAAAATAAAAGAAAAGTGAGAGTGAATTAGTATTGTCATGATCAGTGGTTTTGTAGAGGCGGAGGAGGTATATGTGCCACCTTCTCTAGTAGGGTTGTCACGCTCTTGTTTTGCTTCAACTGTACTTTTTGAAGTTCTCAATGCTCTAGCAAAATAGTCCATAGCTTCTTATCCTTGTGGAACATGTACGTACGCAGCTCCTCGTGCATGTCCTCTTGGCAGTGAGTGAGGTCTATAATTACTGCCTTCAGTGTGATCAGATGCGTGGTTGCTTCTTTGGTTGTCTAATGGAGAGTATCTATTTCTGCTTTCCTTTCCTTCTTTCATGCATCTCGTCCTTGCTGGCTCCTTTTAAAGGCTAGTCGCTTTGCTATAGGCAGTAGGTGGACATTTCGAGTGTTCAGTTTAGGTGCCGCCAGTCCAGCTTCAATGAGATGCAAAACATCCAAAGTCGTAGCCTCTATCCGGTATATGCTCCTGATGTGATTCTGTGTAGGCCTAGAAGCAACATGTAAAATAATTTCAGTGATAATATAGTCACAGCACATAACCTCTTTACGCTGAGTTAGGTATTTCTGAAAGTTGTACAAAATTGCACCACTTGTATTGAACGCATAACCATTCCTAGCACAAAAGAGTGCATATAACTCTGTCCTAGTGACTCAATCAAGATTCGTACTAGTAAAATATGTAGAGGTAATAAAGCGATGTAGATAGAGCATGGTAATATTCTTAATTAGATATGCATCAGCTTATGCTTTATCAAATTTTAGCACTCCAATTAACGTATCCAATTCATTATGCATGTCCATCGGATTATCAAAATCAATGGTGCCACAATATGGTAGTCCGAGTATATCACAAAACTCATAATTAGTCATACCATGCTCTTTTCCAAAACAACAAAAATTAAAACTCCTCATATCAACTTAAAGTGCACAGTTGCAAAGAATTCAGCCATTAATCCCATATTGGAATACCTACGTTCTTGAGTAAAGGTTCTCCACCCCATACGTCTAAGATATTTTTCTAGTTCAAAATAAACTCCTAATTTTTCAAGGGATCTCCTATCATATTATAGGTAAGGAAGATAAGAATAATTAAGATAGAGCTTATACTTTGACGGTGAAGATCAAAAATATTATATCGAACATGTTCCCTAGATCACCATCTTCACGTCTGTCAGAGTCGCTATTGATGGAGGGTGTAACTTCACTAGACCAAGGGTATTTTCTACGTGCTTGCTGATAAGCCAATAGCATATTGGTCATGTCTTCTCAGGCGTCCTTGTGTGCCACCTTGAAATTCTTGATCGTAGGGTTTTTGTCTCTTTTTTATTTTCTGTTGTGTGCATTCTACCTTGATTTCTCACTTCTTATATAGATTTGTCTAGGTCAGTGTATGCCCAAGGGCATGAGTGTATGCCAATTCCCCATATTGCATAATGTAGCATGCGCGCCCTTATAGAGGCATACGCCCAAAAATGTGATAGCGCGTAGACGCGTACGCATGGGGATCATCTACCTATGCTGGCCTCCACTTGTCGTGCCTATGTCACTATTATTAAAACATGAATAACAAAGTGCTAAAATAAATAAACATAATAAAATTACAGAAAAATAAAACGTACAAATTTAAAGTCGTTAGCTTGACTTATACTCCCTAGGATGCTTAATTTGACATGGTGAGGAGGAAAGTAGGTTCTCCCTCCATTTCTTCAATAAATAGTCATCCTCTGCACAGAATGCATTAGCCATTTGGTATTCTACCATGTCATTCCCAATATGCATCTTGAGCTTTCCGTTATGCACATCTATGATTGCTCGCCTGGTGTTGAGGAATGGTCTTCCAAGGAGTAGTAGGCAGTTGTCCGTAGCTTCAAAATCAAGTACTACAAAATCTGCTAGAATAACAAACATTTCAACTCTAACCATCACATCTTCTATGATCCCGTGTTAATAAATTGATCAGCCAACTGCAATATCAGGTTTGACTGTTTAAGGTCTCACCGATTAAGTTCACTGAAAAGAGACAATGGCACCAAATTAATACTGGCACCAAGATCACATAAGCAATGTTCAAAATTATAATCTCCAATAGCACAAAGGATCGAAAAACTCCCTGGATCCTTGAGCTTGGCTAGGATGTCCTTTGATATTAGCGAATTTTTGTTGGTGGTTAGGGGCACAGCTTCTTTATGCTTTCAAGTGCATTTCTTGTTGATTATTTCTTTGAGGAATTTGGCATACTGAGGCATCTGGTCTAGTATCTCCAAGAAATGTATAGTGATCTGGCTGCCCTTCATCTTCACCATGAAGCTCAGAAATTTTTTCGTCCAAATGGCCTGCTTCTTGACATTTGGAGGAAACAGCGGGGCTCACTCGCAGTGGCGGAGGAACATAAATGGTATCTACCATATGCTCCCCAACTTACCATTCCACAGCTGCGCATTCCTTTGCTCAGTAGTCTTTGGAGGTTCTTGGAGTCCCTTATCATTTCGGAGAGTGTCCGCCTTGATCTCCCCTCTCAGATTAACTTGAGTGTTGCTAGGGAGTGAATCGATAGGGCGTTGAGAGTTAATGTTGCCCAGTGGCCGAACTCAACCTCCATTTTCTTTAGTTGGATTGTCTGTCCCATGATAACTGTCTCTATTTCTTATTGCCTTGCTTCAAACCAGTTCATCCCCTCCACTGCCTGGTTATGGACGACAATAGACTAATTGACAGCCTGCACCAATTGATCAACCTTGTTCTCCATTGTGTTAACTTTGTCGACTAGAAATCCCTTTGGAAATTGTCCTTAGCGTCATTTTTACTGTTGTCCTCCTCCCCTTTGAGTTGGTCCCACTCAAATAGAAGTTAGGATTGGAAAATGAGGCACTTTTCTGCTATTGTACAAAGTTGAAAGCCTTGACTTCTTCTTCCTTCATCATAGGACAGTCAATATTATCATGATCCTCTTCACACATCTCACACACTTTTTGTATAGCTGCTACCTTGGCTTTTATCTTAGTCAAATCATCAAGTCTTTTAGTAATGGCTGCCATTTGAGCTTGCAGCTTGGTGTGGGCATCCACTTCTATCATTCTCTTAGCAACCTCTTTTTATAAATGTTTCTGCTCACTTGGCCACATCCCATTGATTTCAACCATCTCTTTCCATCAATTGAATAGCTTCTTTCATTGTCTTCCGGAGAAAACATCTGTTGGATGTGGCGTTAAAAATAGCTCTCGAAGATGGCAGCTTCAGTCCATTGTAGAAAATTTTGAGTAGACTTTCTGGAGTTATTCTATGTTCAGAGAATGAATGTTGCATGTCCCAGAATCTGTCCTAGCTTTCATAGACATATTCTCTATCTTGTTATTGAAATAGATTAATTTCCTGCAAGAGCTTTGATGTCTTGGCCATGGAGAAAAAATTTCTGAGGAAGGCTTGAGCAAGTGCTTGCCATGTAGTGATGACATCTCCCTGTAGATTCTTGTACCATGCTAAGGCACGGCTACTCAGTGTAAAGCAGAATATACACAGCTTTAGTGCATCTTCACTCACTCCATTATATTGTATAGTGCTGCAGGTATCCTCAAATTGAGAAAGATGCTCTCTCGGGTCCTTGTGAGGTAGTCCATTAAATTGAACTGAGGATTTCAGCAAGTTGATATTGATAGCTTCACTTCAAAAGCATTAGCATCAATATCTGATTAGTGCATACTATTCGGATTCCCATTCCAAGTAGGAATGGCCGAGTCGCGTTGGCCGATTCTGCGATGGTGTTCACGATTCCATCTCCTTGGTTGTTCGCCATGTTTCTCCTTCTTATATCAGCTTCCTTTCGGGCAAGCCTATTTGTCTTTTCGATCGCGTGAATGTCAACTTCGAAAGCAGAGCCAATATCGGGATCTGATCCTGTGGTTCGCATCTTAGGCATACACAAAAACTACATGAAAAAGAAAATGCAAAAAATTAGGAAACTAGGGTTGCAAACCGAAAGCAGATAATTCTTATGCCTAAAATCTTAGTCCACGTCAACGGAGCCAATTTAATAGGGGTAATTGTGTGAATAATCTACCAATCCTATGCATATAATATAGTAGTAAATAGTTTCAAACTCAGGGATTGGCAAGAGAATCGATGCAAAATAGGTTTGCAAATGGTGATTATAAGAGTAGTAGAAGTGAAGGAAAATAAACTAAAGGAACAAAAGTAACGACCATATCAGGGTTTACGAGATGAATGCAAGAATGATAAAGAAGAGCACGGTACCATAACACGTTGACAGGTTCAATTATGGATTTACTAGGAGATGGTAATCAGAGTTTCCTATGGTACTATTAGTAACGAAAGGGTACAAGGCAACTACCAAAGTCACGAATAGCTAAATCGAAAAATATAGGGTAAGAGGCAAAAACCTAAGTTTATCAATTATTGTGTTCCTCCATACAAATCACCTATCAGAGAGTTTCACCCGTCTAGACTTTAAGGCATATTATTTGGCTTTTCGGCGTCCCAACGTCCGTTGGGATAGTAGGTAAGCTAATGGTCATATAACCCCTCTCATGTTATTAATCTTGAACCAATAACCCATGCCTAATCATCACTAGGCAATGACCTAGGGTTCATAGGATAGGTTTACTCCAAACTTAACAACATGAAAGAAGAAATACGCATTAAGTATACCGATCAATAACCACGTTCCGTATTCAATCTATAACCTAAACCATCAAACGTGCCCTATGGACACCGCACTCAAAAGTAACTACTTCCTGCTCATGGTTATCATACTTGACATAATCATATTACAGAGAATAAAAAGCATAAAGTAAAAGTAAGTGGAAGAAATCACCAATATGATGAAAGTCTCAGGAATACTCAAATACAAATGAATCCCGAACCAAGTACCAAGTGGAATGTGTAGAGAAATGTCAATGGAAAGATGGATGTCTAAAACCTAGAACTAGCAGGGTATGTATAGAAAACCTGAATGTCAAAAATCTTAGTTCTAGATTCTTCTCAAAACTGGCGGCAGAAATGACTTAATTCGGCTGACTTTGCTGCCTTGGCAGAGACCTGAGCATACGTGAAGAGGGTTGTATGTACATGGCCAGTGGAAACAAAAAGACCTGAGTGTGTGTATCAACATCTTAATCACGAAATTGGGCGTACATGGCGGGGTGCCAGGTACGCATCCAAAATTGATTCCCAGGCTGAGCGTACATGGCGGAATGCCAGCATACGTGTCCACATGGTTGACTCTAGTCCTTTGACTCTTTTCAATCTGGTACTCCTTTGCTCCGTACTGGAACGTGATATTTAGACTTCGACTACCTGTAATACATAGTGTAAATATCCACTCTCACGACTCAACTGGAATAAAATATGACGATGCAAATACGAAATAGACCAAAAATAATATAAATAATATAACAAATAAAGATGTGAATTGACACGCATCACCTACCACCTCTGAAAGAAGATAGCTTGGTAGCCATCCTCGTCTGGGGCTTTGTAGGGTCCCATCTAAAATAACTTATCTTATACGTTTACTCGAGATACTGGGCTGCATAGTCCCTTTGAGTGGCTAGCATCCAAAATAGGAAAACCATTTCGGAATGGGAAGACCGACCGACATGGTTTCTCTTGTGAATATAGTCGCTGAAAGCGGTCTACAACCAATGTGCAGAGGGAGCCCCAGTCCCATAGCCCCACTCCATCTGGGGATAGAAGATCGCGAATCTGGTTTCCATTCCATCGAAAATTGGTCGAAGTATGAAATAATCGAATGTTGTGGTCTCCATCCGCAATCCAGCTCTCCCTAAACTTCTACAACCATAATAGCGCCTCCTGGTCAACTACGTAGCTTGTCCTCTAAGCGGAGGAGGCCTCTCGTAACCCTAGACTCTAACCACCTTTGACGTCGCTAACCTGGCCATGCATCTATCCTTGCCCCGAAGGATATGTCCAAACACCTCGGGGTTCCACTAACGTAGATCCAGTGTGAGAGAATCCAATACATCAGTGGCAGGTGAAGTCCTGGGCCACTATGAGTCCAAAAAGGTCATGGAGTCTGTATGGAGTAACCAGGCTGCCTGGGATCGAAAGAAATCCACCACCCCTCACACTCGGTCGGAGTTCGAGGAGATGAGTGATTTGAGGCTATACGTGGTAGGTGTCTTACCATAGACTTTTGGTACTCTACATTGGTAGTTTAATTGAATGTAGGGAGAAATTGGTTATAGTGACAGATGAGTTCGATTTTTCAAAACTTATAGACTAATTTACTAAGTAGTGGACTTCCCAATACAATATATCAAACCTCAGGAACCTCTAAGTATTTTTTTTCCTTTATCTTTTTAACTAATTGATTGTAAAAGTCTACTTGAATTTCATGGTTTTATATTTTGACACAACCATTAGCATGTGATTCTAATTTATCTGACAAAGCGACAAAAAATTTTATCCACGTGACATACTACATCAATAATTTTTTGGGAAAAAACTAATAAGTCCCTATATTTTGATATAATGTACTAGGAGGTCCAGCCTATAATTAATTAATCTTTCAGTTTTGAGAAATCAAACCTATTAGTCCCTATAATCAATTTGCATCTAAAATGACACTTGAGAGGACGAAAATACCCTCTATCACTTTGAAATTCCAAAATCACAAATTAGTTACTAACCCTATGCTTAAAGTAAAAAAAAAATCCACCACCATGTTAAAAAGCGAAACTTCTTCACCTGCCAAATCTAACCTAATAAACCAATTCCGAAAGGACAAAACACAAACTTGACGTGAAATAAACAGACAAAAAATTGGACATGGTCGAAGCCTTGGCAAATCGAAAGGCTAGAAATCTCCCTAATGTTGCCCGAGACATGGCAGCTTGGAGATGTTCAAGGCCCCAAATGGGGAAGAGCTTGATCAGGTTACCAATTTTGGAACTGGGTCGTGACAATTTGGTCAAGCGGCTTCGAATCTGAAGCGGGGCGGACGGCGGGCGACCGGCGGGAGGAGACAAGAGAGAAGGAAGAGAAAGAGGGAGGGCTGGGTTGTGTTATTTTGAAGGGTATTTTCGTCCTCTCAAGTGTTATTTTAGATGCAAATTGATCATAGGGACTAATATGTTTGATTTCTCAAAATTCAGGGACTAATTAATTATAAGCTGGACCTCCTAGTACATTATATCAAAACTCAGAGATTTTTGAATTTTTCCCCTAATTTTTTTGATGTGTCATGCCACGTCATGAGTTACCCAAGTTTTAGTCAAATCATTCTAACCCTGATTTCTAATTTTCATCCAAAATTTCTCGGCCGCCTCCATCTCCCCAAGTCGATCGGCTTCCTCCCGCCTCCATTTGCGACCCATCAGCCTAGTAGGTGTGTGCTTTTTTTTAGAGATAGTAGGTGTGTGCTAAAGTTAGTTTTTTATGGGATTGGTGAAGTTTTAAAGTGACAAATAATATTTCGGTAATTTTACGAGATGAAAATTAATTTCATGAACTAATGAATTTAATTTCTAAATTTTAAGTACTAATTTATAAAAAAAATAAGATCTCAATATATATTATATCGAATCTAGACTTTTAAGTATTTTTCTCTAATTATCTTGTTTCTGCAATTATTTTTCTCTAGCAAAAAAAATTGGTTAGATTTCGAAGAAAATTTTCTTTTACATTGATTCTATTCAATTTTTCATTTTTCTGCTTAAAAATATTAGTTCGGTCTTGTGTTCGGTACGTATTCTGAATAGAACATAACAATATAGCACATGACACAATTTTTTTTGTTTTGTCACATATTTGGAAACCATTCAAGATCAGGACAGTACATAGAATAATAACACTAAATTCCCAAATTTTCAAACCTAAATAAACCTAATTCTCAATATCTATTTCACTCCCAAAATTAATTTATATGAAAATAATATTTATATTTTTTTCAAGTAGATGGATTCACATGTTTGACATATGGGGTCAGTATGAAGAAGGAGTCTTAGTGTACGGTATATATATGCTAACTTTATTTTTGAATTTGTAAAGTATGTAAAAATCTATGTAATTATTCAAAAATATTATTTCTTGCGGAAATTAGAATTGAGATTTAGCACTAAATATTTTTTAAAAAATATTAATTATTACGATAGATGATTATTAAATTTTAACACTCGTTCTAACTGAGAATTAAGACATTTTATCAATTTAGAGATGTTATAAAGATGAGAGTATAGAATACGATACATATATTCTTAGTGTTTTAATGGCATCTAGTAATGAATAAGTTCACCGTGAGAGAAAAAATATAGGATAAGAAAATGGGCAAACAAAAAAAAGGGAAGAAAATCGAATGAAAAATAAGGTAACGGTTAAACATTTGTTTTAATTAATGACAAGCCCGGAACATGTTTTTCCAGCCCACAAAAAAAAGGACACAATTCTAAGTATGGACACAACTAAAATTAATTATTGTTTGGGCCTATTTCTGATATGTTGTCAGGGATGACAGAAATACCCATACATGTGGGTTGGACCCTACCTTTGCCCTACGGGTACGGGTATAGGGTATGTTGACTTTGAGTGGGTCTACGGTAGGATATGAGTATGAGTCTTTGTTTAGAAGTAGGGTCTAAGGTAGGGTATGAATCCATAGTTACACTTTGTGGGTCAGATCCTATCCTTACATTTTTACTATACTTTAGACTCTACCCTAATTAAATCATAGACAGACCATAATTAGATTCTATTGATAATATATATAATATATTTTATGGTTAATTTTAACATATTTATTATGTTATTAAACAACCAGCTTAGAAGATGTCGTGAATGATGGATCATTAGAAGTCAACATTCTATATTTTTCTTTTGTTGAATTATTTATGTACTTCAAACTCGAAAGAAAAAACTTGTACTATTGGAATTAAATTACAAAATTTGATGTTTCATTAATTTTCTATTGAATGTTGATATGTAACGTAGTAGATGTCTTGAATTTATATTAATTTTATAATTAAAAAATTATCAAAAAATAGAATGTTTAATGGTCGGATCCTACAGATCCTGTAGACCCTGGGTCTCCAGTAGGGTATAAATCTAATAATAAAAAATTTGTAGAGTAAGGTATGAGTCAACTCAAAAAACAAGGATATGTGTAGGTTCTATTAACGCTATACCTAGACCTGGCCATGAATTGAATCCGATTCGTGATTCGATTCAATTCGTAAAAAATTCGATTCGATTCGACAATAATTCGATTCGTCAAAAAATTCGATTCGAATTCGTCATGATAAGAATTGAATACGGTTCAAGTTTTTTGTAATTCGTCAAACCGGCGAATTCAATTCGAATTCGTAATTCAAATTCGAATTCAAAAGGGGGGGAATTAAAAGGGAGGGGGGGAGGGGAAATTTAAATTTCAGGGGCAAATTACCATTTTTTCTAACCGTTTTTTTTGTTACCATTTTAATCCCTAGGTTACCGTTTTTTTACTGTTGGTACTTTTTAAAATTTTTTTATAAATTCAGAATTTCTTCCCAACTCTATAAATACCACCTCTTATTCTTCAAATTTTACACATTCCAATCTCAATTCTCTACTTCTCTTATTGAAAATTTGAGCTATATAAATTCTTCCTCAAGTTTACTAATTTGAGCTACTTCTCTTATTGTGATATATGGAGTGATCATTGGCAAACACATTCATATTTTGGTGTTACATGTCATTGGATTGATAATGAATGGAATATAAAAAAAGAATAATTGCATATAGAGTTTTTGATGATAGTCATAGTGGGAATAATTGTTATAAAATATTGCATATTATTTTACAAGAATATAATCTAGTTCAAAAAATATTTTCAATTTCTCTAGATAATGCAAGTTCTAATAATGTTATGGTTAAAGATTTAGAAATTTTTTGTACACGATTCGGAAGAAAATTTTTTCATATTAGATGTGCATGTCATATATTTAATCTTTGTACCCAAGATGAAATTAAAGTTTTAGACTCTACATTAGGACAAATTAAACAAGCATTTAATTTATTATGGGCTCGCCCAAAATTGGTAAAAGATTGGAAATTTTTTTGCAAATTAAACAACATGAAACCAAAACGTTTTCCACAAGATGTTCAACATCGTTGGAATTAATTCGAATTCGTTATAATTCAATTATAATTCGATTCTAATTCGAAAATTCATAATTCGTATTCGATTCGTCTTGTGAAGAATTGAATACGGTTTAATGTTTTGATGAATTCGAATTCGAATAAATTCGATTCGAATTCGTCCAAATTCGAACCGTGATCAGGTCTAACTATACCCCATCCCTATATCTTGTTTTCTTATTTCTGAGCCAATTCCTGAATCATAGGTCTAAATATTTTTTTACTGATACGGAAAAATAATTGATATAATAGATTAAACTAAAATTATATACTACTACTGAATAAAATTATATCAGAAATCTACTATTGAAATGTTTCTAACAGTTTAAATTTGTCTCAAATTCTACGAATTAGAACTCCTATTCTAATTGAACAAAGTAATAGTTATCTACTAATTAAAAAAATTGATTTTATTAATATACACGAAAAGAAGATGCTAGAGTTCAGACAAAAAAACCCGAACTTGGTCGACGAAACGAACCAATGGATGAGGAAAACGACGCCGCGGCCTTCCCAGATCACAAGCTCTGCGGCTACTTCCTCACGTTCCTCTCCCTTCCCCCGGAGTGCCCCACCGCCGTCCCCTTCCTTGCCACGTGTCACGTGTTCCCGGACCCGCCCGGCTGGTTCTGCGCCCTGCCCGGGGGAGACCCCCTCCCTCTCCTCCCGCTGCCCGACGGCGCCGTGGACGACTGGTCGCCCGGGCGGGTGAGGCGGAGGCGGAAGCGATGGAGGGTGATGGGCATGGTCAAGGGCAGCCCCAGCGCCGTCCGCCAGGTCGCCGCCCTCGTCGCCCACAGGTGCGTCCAGGCCCGGGCGCGTGTCCTCCACGTCAAGGGCCCGCGCGTGGTGGCCCTGGTCGACGTTTACCTCCCCATCGCCGCCTGGGACTCCTGGCAGTTCCCCTCCTCCGGCCCCATCGCTGCCTCCCTCTTCCGCCACTTGTGGTAACCCTAACATTTTTTTTTGAAACGGTATATTTTATTAATAACGAATGCCAGAAGGAGAACTCGTGATATTGTTGCTGCCGATCTCTTCAAAACCCCAATACGACAAAACCTATTGGGAAAAAGTCGCAACGGGGGATGAACCCTAACATCTTTTTTTTGAAACTGTATATTTTATTAATAACAAATGCCAGAAATGTCGCAGTTGCCGGTCTCTTCAAAACCCTGATACGACAAAACCCTGATACGATAAACCTATTGGGAAAAAGTCGCACCAGGGAATGAGCCCTAACATCTAATAATTTGATTGAAGTCGAAGATGAGTCCTTTCTAAGATTTTTTTTTCCTGATGAGAATGTTGATTTTGGTGTGATGTCTTTGGGGCTTTTGGGCAGTTGTGATTGGGAGAAGAGGAGGTCGTTGCTAGGACGTGATGGGGTGTTGGAGTCGTCTCTTGGAGATGTCTATGGGGGTGCTTCTCTCCGGGATTTACCGGATTGCCATGTGGTTGGATGTACATTGCATTCTGATGGGCCTGATTTCTTTGTGGGAAACCGTTTTGAGCTTTTCGAGATCTTTAAGAGCCTGGCTGGTGCGAGTAGTAATTGGAAGAACAATTCTCCTAGGGTGGAGCCTGCAGATGGGACTAGGGAGGCGGGTATTTGGGATGTGACTGATGATATTTTGTTCAATATTTTGAGCTCTCTTGACCCCGTGGATCTTGTCCGACTTGCTGCTACTTGTCGTCATTTGAGATCTTTGGCTATGCTAGTGACTCCGTGTATGAAGCTGAAGTTGTTTCCACATCAGCAGACTGCAGTTGAATGGATGTTGCAGCGGGAGAGGAATGCTGAAGATCTCCCCCATCCTCTGTTTATAACTTTGAATACTGTGGATGGCTTCTCGCTTCATGTAAATTCTGTTTCTGGTGAAATAATTACCGGGGAGGTGCCAAGGGTGAGAGATTTCCGTGGGGGAATGTTTTGTGATGAACCTGGCTTGGGGAAGACAATTACTGCTCTTTCCCTTATTTTGAAGACACAAGGAACAGTGGCTGATCCACCAGATGGTGTTCAAGTAACCTGGTGTTCTAATGAAGGGAATACGAGATGTGGATATTATGACCTTGAAAACTCTGCCCAGAATAAGTCACTTTGGAAAAGAGTTACCAACCAAACTGGTCGTAGGTTAATATTTTCACTTGATAAGACACTTTGGAATGAGAAATTTAATTTATCCTTGCAAAAAAGAGCAAGGTCTGTAGGCCAGCCTGAGAAAACACAGGGATTCAATGAATCCTGGTTGAATGGAGGACCGAACTCTCCCTCAGTTCCCTTCTCAGAGCCAGCAATACGGGCCACTCGATGCACTAGGGGTTTGAGTAAGATTAAGAAAAATCTTCTGTATGAATATGATGATGGAGCATCAAGTTTCTGTAACAAAGTAAAGATTGGAGAAAACCCAACCAAGAGGAAGCGTGGAAAAGAAGCTGAAGGTTCTTCTGTTTATAATGAGACATGGGTCCAATGTGATGCCTGTAGGAAGTGGAGGAAACTGCAGGATGATGTTCCTAATAGCACTGCTTCATGGTATTGTCGCATGAACACGGACACTTCTCATCAGAATTGTAAAGATCCGGAAGAGTCGTGGGATAAGCATGAGTTGATAACGCATCTAAAAGGATTTTGCACTGAGGGAACTTCTGGAGGCCTGGAGGAAAATGCATCTTTTTTCATCAGTGTTCTGAAGGAGCATTACTCCCTTATCAATTTGGAAACTAAGAGAGCCTTAACGTGGCTTGCAAATCTCTCTCCCGATAAGCTTTCTGAGATGGCAACAATTGGTTTGCTATCTCCAATCTTAGGTACTCGTGCTACTTTATCTCGTCGGAGTAATGATGTCCATGAGTTTCATAAAATATTTGAAGCTTTTGGGTTTAGAAGATCAGTCATAAAGGGTAATAGTAGGTGGTTCTACCCAAGGAATATTGAAAATTTGGTGTTTGACTTGGTAGCTTTTAGAAGCGCTCTTAGCTCGCCACTGGATTCTGTGAGAATGTATTTGTCGAGAGCGACCTTGATTGTTGTCCCAACAAATATAGTTGACCATTGGAAATCCCAGATCCAAAAGCATGTTAAACCTGATCAGTTGCGAGTCTGCATCTGGACTGGTCATCGGGAGCCATCTGCTCATAATCTTGCATGGGATTACGACATTGTTATTACGACTTTCACACGTTTCAGTGCAGAATGGGGTCCCCACAAGAAAAGTCCTTTAATGTATGTGCATTGGCTCCGGGTTATGTTGGACGAAGGGCATATGCTTGGTTCTAGTCTTTGCTTAACTAACAAGTTGCAATTGGCTATTTCTTTGATGGCATCAAATCGCTGGTTGCTGACTGGAACTCCTATGCCTTACTCACCTGATAGTCAACTTTCGCATCTTCATCCGATGCTCAAGTTCTTGCACGAGCAAGCTTATGGGTGGAATCACAAGTCATGGGAAGCTGGCATTCTGAAACCTTTTGAAGCAGAAATGGAAGAAGGCCGCTCTCATTTGCTGCAGCTGCTTGATAGGTGTCTGATCAGTGCAAGAAAGGATGATTTAAAAACTATACCTCCATGTATTAAGAGGGTGACATTTATCAATTTCTCCAAGGAGCATGCAAGAAGTTACAATGAATTGGTTGCTACAGTAAGACGTAACGTACTAACTTGTGATTGGAATGATCCTTCTCATATTGAAAGCTTGCTGAGCCCTAAACAATGGAAGTCCCGAACTGCAACTGTAAGGAATGTGAGGAAATCTTGCTGTGTGGCAGGACAGATTAAAGTGACTGTAACTGGTAAGGATATACAAGAAACAATGGATATGCTGGTAGAGAAGGGTCTGGATCCAATGTCGGAGGAGTATGCTTTGATTAAGTATGCACTGCAATATGGTGGTAATTGTCTCAGGTAACGCAGCATTCCTTTGGTGTCAGCAACTTGATTTTAATTTTGAACTTGGATAGCTTAAAAAATCCTTACCTATGTTGGTCGGTCCATGAGAGCAGGTGCAAGGAATGGTGCCGCCTGCCATTTATCACCCCATGCGGGCATATTTTGTGTGTTGCCTGTGTTGCACTCAAGAGTGAAAGATGTGCTTTCGAAGAATGTGGTTTCTTATATGAAATGGAGACTCCTGAAATTCGTCCAGAAAATCCCAATCCAAAGTGGCCTGTCCCGAAGGATCTTATTGAGTTGCAACCCGCGTACAAGCAGGCAAGCTTTCTTATTGGTGTTGCATTTTTTGGTGCTTTGTGTTGAATTTAACTTAATATTAATGGTTGAATCTTCCCTTAAATTTGCAAGAACAGGATGAATGGGATCCAGATTGGCAGTTAACTTCTAGCAGTAAAGTTTCATATCTTGTACAGCGGTTGAGACAATTGTGCAAGGCTGACGGAGGTTCCCTTCGGTTTACTAGTGAGGGAACAGATGCCTCATGTATTACAAAGCAAAACTTTCCCTGTAATTCAAGAGATTCAGCAGTATTGTGCTCGGGTCGGTCTGTACTGATGGCTGAGTCTTGTGATGTCTGCGATAAAGTAATAGTTTTCTCTCAGTTTCTGGAGCACATTGAGGTGATTCAACGGCAGGTATCTGTTATAATCTATAAAAGAAGGCAAGAATGAACCTTATTACTCTGTAGCTTTTGCCACTCAACTTTTTTTCTCTTTTCATGGTTAACAGTTAACCTTTGCTGGTATCAAGTTTGTGGGACTATATAGCCCTATGCATGCAGCAAACAAGGTGATTTTCATTCCCTTTTTAGTCTGCTGTTGTATACTTTGATAGTTCACAAGTTTTTTAACATTTGTTTGTCATTACTCAGGTGAAGTCACTTGAAATCTTCCAGCATGATCCGAATTGTATGGCTCTAGTAATGGACGGAAGTGCTGCTCTAGGTCTGGACTTGAGCTTTGTGACACATGTATTTCTGATGGAACCAATATGGGATAGAAGGTAATTTAACACTTCCTTGTTTCCTAGGAAGCTGAAATATCCCCCTCTAGGCTACAAGTTTTCTAGTTTTTTTCGGTTGAAACCGCCTAGTATCTGGAAGCACATTGGGCCTGATTGAGGTTTGAGTCAGGCAGGACCACCAAGCATGCCAAAGCTTCTCCCTGCAAAGTTTTACTGCTGCATTACCAGGGCGTGAAACCCCTTGGCAGTTGAGCCAAGCGTTTAATGCTTGAAAGAAAGATAATTTTTTTAGTTAAGGGTTGAGTGACTCTTAGTTCAACTTGACTTTTGTGCTTCTGAGAAGATTGAATGGTAGACAGATTATGAACTTAGACCAGTAAGTCAGGTTAGTTGTTCTAAAAATGGATATATTGTCTTTGCATAGTTTATGTGTTCTTTGAGGTTTACCTTTTCGTAATATGAAAGAATGGCTCCAGCTCTTTTTACTACCTAACAACATGTTTCTTTGATAACATCTTTTCAGCATGGAGGAACAAGTGATTAGTCGTGCTCACAGAATGGGTGCCACTCGTCCGATTTACGTAGAGACTTTAGCTATGCGTGGTACTATTGAAGAGCAAATGCTAGAGTTCCTTCAGGTATTTACCTTAACGCTTAGCTGGTTGGCTAGCTGTAACTAAAGTGTAGTTTTGGTGCATGGCTATGCTTGTTTAACAAACTCCTCCTGGATAATGAAACTGCTTCCACTCAAATAATAGTAGTCCATTGATTTTTGCATGTTTTATTACTCTCAGGATGCTAATGAGTGTAGAAGACTTGTAAAGGACGAATTGGAAAAAAGTGTTCGAGAAGGGGCACGGGCTCGCACGCTGCATGACTTTGCTGAGAGCAACTATATTGCCAAACTTAGCTTTGTGCCCACAAGTGCTACAAGCAGCTGCTGCGAGGAGGGTACGAGCATCTGTGCTTGCAATATCTCGGTTCTGCAACACCTTTTTTCCATTTTCCATATTCTCGCGCTCGTATCGTGCATTTCTTCTAAATTGTGTTGTGGTTTACTCATTTTTATAATTTGTTTTGCAGTCCGTACAATGTCAGATGATGCCGCCGGTGATTTGATGCCCCATGAAGGAGTATTAACAAGATAAGGGTCGTCGTCGTTGACGTAGTTCATTCTTTTGTAGTTAATTCTTCTGTCAGAAGGCCTTGCTTTGCAAGTTATAGATTATTCGTCCTAACCCCCAGATTAGAGGATCTGATTGCCTTTTTTGATGCATTAAAGTCCCCACGGCAATAACAGGGGTACTTTTGGTAGTGATTTGCTTTCATTAATTTCTTCATAAGGCGTTGATTATTTTCTTAATAGTGTCACTATAAGAAAATCTTTTCTAGAATTGTGAGATTTTTTTATAATTAAGGAGATTTATCGTATTTTCATTAATGATTGTTTTTATCAAATTAAAAAATGTCTTCTGAAATTTTGAGACTTCTACATAATCAATAATATCATTAATTACAATTATATTTTTAATTATATCATTATATTTAGCCCGGATTTGGTGAGACAACCCTTCCTCCCACCATGGGGAGCAAAGGGCTTTTGAATGATAATTTTGTAAATAATATGATAACTAGAGATAATATTGGAAAACCCTATATGATACTAGGCTACAAAATTGGGATCAATTAGTTATTGGAAGATAATAAAAAGCTTTTTCATGTCTTTTTTTGCCTTTTCTTGCCAATATTGGAAATTCATACTTTATGTAAAATTATAGATAATGACTAAATCTAATTCATACTTCATCTCTATCATTCTTATTCAGTTGAAGAAATTCGTCCTCGAATTTGATGTCATCGACCAGCTTGAAATCTTCGTACATGCACTCTTTAATAACTTCGAGCGACGTGGTGACACCTGATATCTTCCATTCTAATGGTACAAATATTTGGAACTCGGTTAATCATAAACAGTCTCCAGATGGAAGACCAAGAACTCACATCTTCTGACAGAACTTTTGGCATCCTTGAGGGCACTGCTCATATTCAGGGGTGGAGAACTTTCAACATATGCAAACTTGTCAACTGTGAGAAAGTCAATGTACTCGACATACTCAATTCATAATCATGGTTCATATGAGGTATGGGCTCATTAACCAACTCATCAGCATTTACTCAATTATAAACTTTGTAATCAATGGAAGTTACATCTTCCTCATGTTCAGCTCTTAAGCGACGTTAAATCACAAGAACCTCATCTTCATCAACTTCGTCCTCCTCATCAGGGGCAGGAATCATGAATCGATTCATTATTGTCTTCAAGACCACGAGGTCGAAAAGGAACCCTTTCATGGGACGAGTCGGAACCCTCATCAAAACTTTGTTTATCAAATAAGCCATCGAATCCACCAAATTCTTCTCAAATCAAAGTATCTTGAACTACTTCAGTTTGTGGAGTCCATTGATTCCACGAGGTCTCAGCCATCTGTTATTTCAAATCAGCCAAAGTAGCTTGAATCTCATGCAACTTCTTGACCAATATTTTCACCATATCTGATTGACAATTATATTGTTCCCACAAGTGACGATGCTTGTCATCAATAGCAGCCCAAACTTCGTAAACATGTTGAGAAAATAACTTATAAATCATCTTCTCTTTTATTTTAGACCATCGTGATATTTTTTTCTTACCACATCATTTTCGTCAAAGATTTAAGTCAGACCACCAATGCATAAAATTACCTCGCAATCGTCGTTTGACAAATCTGACTTCTTCTAGCTCGACAAACTTGTGAACATCAAAATATATCTCCACATTGACAAACTACTTAATGAGATCCCTTCTAGAAATTCCCTAATCGAGATCACGAAAATTCACATAAAAAAGGAACATGCACCATAGAATTAAGCATCGTCAAGGAGGTTAAGGGTTCAATCCTTGACATTGTAACTAGGTGTAATATTTACCTTTCAAAAAAAAAAGAATTAAGCATCTTCAATTAAGCACAAAAGTGAGTAATCTGTCATTTCACGAAATCTCCTGGGAACAATCCGTAATTTTGACCACTGGAAAATAACGAATCAGTCAGCAATCTCTGCAAGAATACTCAACAGCTCTAAAAAAAACCAAAAGTTCCTCCAAATTCTATCAATTGCACAATTAGTCCTAGAATTTACCAAATCAACCAAACCTTAAATCAGAAAAGAGGAAAAATTCATAGCCCTTGAAAATGGCGGCAAACCGAGCGCTTGCCAACATGCGAAGGTTGGGGGATGTTGGATCGCATGGTGGGCAACTCACTCGGTAGCTGGTAGGGCGAGACACGGCAGCATCGGGCTCGAGAGACTCGACGGCTTCTCCTCCCCTCTACTTGACGCCGTGGCTAACATGGGACAAGGTGACGTGGTAGAATAGCAAGGGCCACGGGCTTCTTAGGCTGGCATCAAGCGATAGTGACAGATTTAACGTATAATTAACAAATAATTACATGTTAAACCCATCAATTAACAAACTAATTCATTAATAATAAATCACTTACTTGTTGAAGCAAGAGGTCCACAGGTTCGGGTCCACAATGTCTTCGTGCCAGTCAAATTACGATCACGTTTTAACGGATTCGTAATTGATTTTTACGAGATTTCCTCTATAGAAAATCTGATCAAAACTCAAGGACTATTCCAGAGTTTTTCCTTTCTTATTGAGTGGTTGTGGGCAAACTTACTGATTGGTTCAGCCAGATTTTCCTTTTTATAGGGAAATCTGGACAACCAAAACGTGCCACGTGGCACTTCTATGCCATGTGGCACTTTGGGCCGCATGTCCGCCACGTGACATGCCGCGTGGCAAGATATACCCTAGCTTTGCCACGTGGCGTCACGTCATCGTGCCACGTGGGCCGCCAACTTTGGCGGCAACTACGTTAGCGCCACATCATGCTGACGTGGCACTTGCGTGGCCTTGGGCCAGTCAACTCGGGTTGACCGGCCCATTCCACCCAAACTTTGGGCCTGATGGGCCTGGGCCCAATCAGGCACAATAATAATTGCCTGATTGGGCCTTTTAGGTCCAACAGATAGCATTGGCTCCTTGGTGGTGCAGGTTGGGGAGGTCGATGGGATTCCCGACGATGGTGGACGGCACCGTAGGGTTTTCTCTAAAAAAACTTGAGAATGAATGTGACTCTTTTTTTGACTTTTTATTTTCATTTTTTTGGGATTGAACGAACTTCGATCAATTGGATCGAACTCGCCAGGTATGATTATCAACTGATGCAGGGAGGACGTGATAGGCAACCATGAATCCATTGATTTTACAAAATATTGGAATCGAGCTATAGTCTCAACTCGGTTATTCTACAAATACTGGAAGGCGACAAAAAAAAAAGAAAACCCTGATGTTTTATTTATCAAATTCAACCACCAAAAGAATAGACATAGATCATATTTATAAAGAACTAAAACAAACCTATTACATAGAATTCAACTATAAATCAAACTCCTAATAATAATCTAAAACTATAGATAATGACTAAATCTAATTCATACTTTATCTAAAATTATAGATAATGACTAAATCTAATTCATACTTTATCTCCATTGTTCTCCATCAGTTTCTCCAAGGAAACCCAAGAACACCACGACCGCAGCACCAGCCGACCGCCGTCTGAGGCTACCGTACCGCCCAAGTCCCTTAACTCTCACGCGCCGTCGTCGCCTGCATGTAGTCCCTTAAAAGTCATTTCCGCCACCGGCCTTGTCGAGACAGAACCTGACCGTGAGGTTTTAGAAAAGATCGGTGTTGTCCGTGCTCGTCCCGTCGTTGCTCGCCGCCACCAATTTTGCCATCCTAGCCAACATCGTAGTCCGCCCATGCCACCTTTCGCACCTGCTCCGTGGTGGTTTTTGTGGGCAAAAATCCTAAATTTCAAAGTAATTTTTGGTTCGGTGGTTTTGAGGAGAAAAGAGTGAGGGTTGTTTACCTTTAGGGTTTGGGGTATTGTTTCAAATACTGAGTTTCTCTCGGTAAGCTAGCTCATTAAATTTTGGTCGTTGGATCTATGAGATATTTTTTTAATCACATCGAATGGCACACATGCTAGTTTCCACCATTAGAATATTCCTCATGTAGTCCCCAGTCAATCTACTTCCACTAAATGCAGAATAGTATACCATTAAATACTAAATGGTACCACTAAACGGAGCATGGTGTGCCACTAAACACAAAATGGTGCACCACTAGAATACACCATGGTGTACCATTAAAATACAATGATGTACCACTAAATGTAATATAATTTTATATTTTTTTAAATATTCCTATGTAATTTTTGATATTACAAGTTTGTTATTCGCGCACGACCCATTGTTTTGTTGTCTGTTTGGTTTTGGGCTCTTGGTAGCACCCAATCTAGGCCCCATTTGGATATATGGTAGAACATTTAAAGTGGTATTTGTTGGGACGAAAAAATATTATTTTAGAGATGTTGTAGGAGTTTATATTTTTTAACTTTCACATAATTTAAGTTAAATTTTCGTCACTGAATTACAGGACAGAATTATTTCGTCACAAACATATGCAAACACCAATATACTGCCAGCAGAATCAAGCATCCAACGAACAACTAAACCACAACCTAGGAACTCTACAATCGAACAAAGACTGCCCTGAGCCAAAAAAAGGGCATTCTTATAATATTTTAGGGGTCTTTTGCATCTATCTTTACCTACAGGGAGCAGGAGTGTTGCGCACTTGGTTGGCTTTGAGCAGGAGAAAAACCGGTTTGATATTTCTTTTCTTTTTTGGAGTAGCGTCAAAAATTAACCTATGATGAGGGTTTCATCAACTAAAGGCAATATCTAGTACGAACTATCTCTATAGTGATGTCATTTGGACTGACGCTCGTACAATATTCATTGACGTCATCAAATGAATATAATGTTTTTTTTTGTATTTAGACAAGTCCGCGAGAGAATTCATCGACGATATCCTAGGTTAATTTATACACTGTGAAAGCTAGAAAGAGCTTGAGAAATTTTTTGCGAATTATGATACAAATGTTGAAAAGAGAAAAATTATTTGCAAAACTGAAGAACTGTTAATTCTAGTTGGACAATGTTGCATTTATTGGAGATGTAATATCTAAGAGTGGTGTGGCTAATAACCTAAGGCAGTTGGAAACAATGTCCTCCTAGTTGGACAATGTTGCAACATGTAATATCTAAGAGTGGAGACTAGCCTTGAAATAAGACTAGCCGAAAGGGATTTGACACAACACAATGATTCAGCAAAAAGTAGGATGGGGTGTGTCCTGATGTAAGAGCATAAGGTCTTCATTTTTGTCTTCAAACTATTGAAAGCATATTAGAACTACCCCACACATGACTTGTGATGAGCGTGAAAAATACTTGTTTTTATGTGTTCAATTGAGTCGTATTGTGTTGTTTTGTTGTTTGATTTGGTTCTAGTGTGAAAAATACATATAAAGTTTTTGTTTTTATGTGTTCAATTGAGTCGTAATGCGTTGTTTTGCTGTTTGATTTAGTTCTAGTGTGAAAAATACTTATCAAGTTTTTGTTTTACTTGATGTCGAAAAATTTGATAGAAAAAAATTAAAATGTATGAAAATGAAATTGCATATAAATATCATGTACCAAAGTGAAATTTAGCAAAAAGGGTAGGGGTGGGTGGCGGGCCTTTTTTAGTTAGGAGCACCCAATCCAACCCATAATTTTATGGATTGCGGAGTGAGGATCCTGAAGAGCACCTTGGTAACTTGGTTTCATCACATTAACGAGTGAAAATGTTAAGGAGGTGCATATGACTCTAGGGTACTAGTAGGAGCCAAATTAAACATGTAACCATATCGTTAGCAATTTTTCAAAGGATTTTTTTTGAAAGGTATATATATATATATATATATATATATATATATATATATACAATTTTCAATGGCACATCAATTTTAAAATATATATATATATACACAATTTTCAATGGCACATCAATTTTAAAAGGCACATCAAGTTTTTCAAAGGCACATCAAGTTTTCCAACGTAAAAATCACAACAACACATCAATTTTCAATGGTAAATTATGTTTTTCAATGGCATATCCCAAAGGCACATCAAAATTTTCCTAACAATACATCCCAACAGCACACAATCCTAACGGCACATCGATTTTCAAAAGATAAAGTTATAATTCGTGTAGATCGTTAAATTTTCTTTCCGAACATATATTATAATTGCAAAAACTCCAAACGAGTCAAGTTATGGTCCGTCGAAGTTTTAATAGTTATAGTCCCAAAAACTATTTTAAAAAAGTCAGCTAAAATATGAAAATTAAAATGTATGAAAATAAAATTATGTTAAAATATTAGGTACCAAAATAAAATTTACCACTTTTTAAAAATAATGAATAAGAGGACGCGTGGCGACAGTGCGTCAACCCGCAGCAGGTGCTGCAGGCGCGCTGTTGCCGCACTCAATCTGCTTCCATAAAACTAAACAAAAGATTGGAGCATTTGGATCAGTGTTGGCATTGATTGATAGTCTTTGAACGCTATGCAGATAACAAACTCCGCCTTAGCTCAGCGTCCTTCAACTATAAGCTCGTCGACGTCATCAACCGCAACTATGATGACTTCGTCAACCTCATCACCAAGCTTGTCAACGCGGACTCCGTCGTCTTGCATGATTGACAACAAAAGTATCTTCTTATCCACTTGTTTTTGTGCCTTTTTCTCTCTATTCCCATTTTTATTTCTCCTCCTCACAATAACTAGAATCATGGAGTTTCTAGTTGTCTCGACCCATCATGAGGTCGGTGACCGGCGCTAGACTCCACTGTATACAAACTACAAAAATGCAGATCTAGCGAGCCTCAAAACATAGCATAAAGTTCATCAACTTTTATTTAAAGCAACACCAGGGCACACTATATAAACATGCCTCTCAAAACATAAGATATACAAAGATGGTGTGAGAACCATCACCAAAAGTCTGAACAAGTTCCCTGTGATACATGTTCAAACTAAAGCATAGTCTAGGATCTAGCCTCAGAAAACCACTACGGAGCGTCTATACAAGAGTACAAAAGATAGCATGATCCGGAGACCTCAAAAGAGTAGCCCTTGAATGAAAGAGATGGGCATGTACCATGGACTCCAGAACCCGAGGCAAACTATGATAGCTTTAACCTGAGATGGATTAGTAAGGGGTAAGTATTTTGAAATACTTAGTAAGAAGATAGAACATAATATATTGGTTATGCCTGCTACATATGAGAGACAGAACTTAACCATGACCAACAATATGCAAGACCACAAAATGCATGCCAACCATATGATCACACACACACAAAAGTTCACCTAGTGAACAAACGGTGAGCTATAGACAGATTTAGATGGACCACTTCCTCTCCAGCACAGGGATATCAACATGGCCGTCAGATCTCCTTTCCATAATCACATACTAAATTTAATAGTAGTAAGCTAGGATATCCCCAGTCTATGTGCACATAGGCTAACATTCCCAGTTAGCACGAGAAAACCTGTCCATATCTCACCAAAAATAACATAGCATACCCACACAAATTAATCCCATGCTAGGAAAGACATATTCTCTAGCTAGCCATTAACATGTGCCATATCTCTCACAGACCAATCCAAACATGACCGATCTTATCACAAATGCACATGACCACTTCATGAACATACTTTATATGCATGAGATGCACATAATTAAGGCCTGAAATATGCACATGCACCAAACAAAACTAAATTTATCATGTTCTATTCGCTTACACAAACGAGTATCACTCAATCCTGAACCAGCCAGCTAGTCCAATATTCAACCAGGTCTTGAGGACGATTCCTTCATTCAAATAGGGCAAATGATATGGCGTTAGAAAGCTAATTGAGTCTTCTACAATCTGTAGGAAGAAACCTAATTCCAATTCTGAGTCTAGATAGGCTTACCAAGCCGTTCTTCTTCCACTAGTCCATCTGTGTCTCCAGTAGATAGTCCGTTGTTCAAAATAGATTTTCTATTGACTCCTTAATCAGAATAGAATATACGATACACCGTTAACAAGGTGTTTGAGTCCTCTACAACTTCCATGAAGGCATAAAAGTCCAATTCAAGTCTGAAAATAACTTACCAAGCAATTCTTCTAAAACTACTTCACTTAATACTCCAGTAACTAGTCCAATGTTCAAAACCAATTTCACGCCGATTCCTTTTTCAAAACTGGACATATAATATATTTTTAGAAAGCTCTTTATGTCCTCTACAACTTTGATGAAGGAACCAAAATCTAGTTCGAGATAAAAGATAGCTTACCAAGTCGTTCTTTGTCACCTATTTCTTTCTCTTTCCTCTTACTCTCTCTCTCAACTTTCCCTTCTCTTTTGAGTTATGGTTGAGTTAGACCTGGCCACGAATTGAATCCGATTCGTTATTCGATTCGATTTGATTTGTTAAAAATTCGATTCGATTCGACAATAATTCGATTCGTCGAAAAATTCGATTCGAATTCGTCATGATAAGAATTGAATACGGTTCAAGTTTTTTGTAATTCGTCAAACCGGCGAATTTAATTCGAATTCGTTTTGAGAATTCGATTCGTATCGAATTCGATTCGAATTCATAAAAATTCAAAAAAAAAAAGGGGGGCGGCGGGAATTAAAAAAAAGGGTGGGGGGGCGTGGGGCCGGGAATTTTAAAAAAAGGGGGAGGGGGCGGGAATTTTAAAAAAGGGGGGGGGGGTATTTGAATTTCGCTGACGTCAGCGCTTGCGTCAGCACCTGCGTCAGCGTTAGGGGCAAATTACCGTTTTTTTCTTACTATTTTTTTTGTTACCGTTTTAATCCCTAGGTTACCGTTTTTTTTACTGTTGGTACTTTTTAAATTTTTTTTTATAAATTCAGAATTTCTTCCAAACTCTATAAATACCACCTCTTATTCTTCAAATTTTACACATTCCAATCTCAATTTTCTACTTCTCTTATTGAAAATTTGAGCTATATAAATTCTCCCTCAAGTTTACTAATTAGATATATTAGTCATATTTCTCATATAATTACTCATATTACTATATATTTAATCTTTGTACCCAAGATGGAATTAAAGCTTTAGACTCTATATTAGGACCAATTAAACAAGCACTTAATTTATTATGGGCTCGCCCAAAATTGCTAAAAGATTGGAAAAAATTTTACAAATTAAACAACATGAAACCAAAACGTTTTCCACAAGATGTTCAACATCGTTGGAATTCGACTTATGATCAAACTAATAATATTATGTTACAACCTTACCATTTGGACTTTGTAGAAAAACTAAATGAGCTTTTAGAATGTTTTAATTATGCTACACAACTTTTATCGGGTGTTTATTATCCTACATCTCATTTACGGAAAGATTGTTAATGAAAAAATAAAAAAGACCCCAAGGAATAAGTTTAACCAATTCGGAATTTGATTTACATCTTAACACACAATTTGATATTCCATTTGTCAAATCTTCTAATTTTGCTTTATTAGAATGGTGGAACAACCATGTAGAACAATTTCCAGTTATGTCAATTGTTCTAAAAGAATTGCTTGCTTGTCCGATTTCGACGGTTGCCGTGGAACAAGCATTTAGTGCATGAGGTAATATTTTGGATGAACACCGGTACTCAATGACACCGCAATCTTTCGAGGCACAATCATTGGTCGCCGATTGGACCAAGACGGAAAGACGACAACAAGAATTGGTCCGGGAAAATCCCGACCAACTATATGACCTCGATGATGCCACAACCGGTGAAAGCACAAATTAAGTATTAAAATTATAGAATTAATTCGAATTCGAATTCGATTATAATTCGATTCTAATTTGATTCTAATTCAAAAATTCATAATTCGTATTCGATTCGTCTTGTGAAGAATTGAATACGGTTTAATGTTTTGATGAATTCGAATTCGAATAAATTCGATTCGAATTCGTCCAAATTCGAACCGTGGTGAGGTCTAGGCTGAGTCTTGGAATTTCTTGCCTCTTCCTTAAGGTTTCTAAGTCCCAAAAATATGTAGGTTAGTAAGAGTCTAGCTTGACTCACCTCCTTAACCAAGTCTAATGAACTAGAAAGTGGTAATAGGTGATTGGTTGATTCCAAATGAGGTCTAATCAGAAAGAGACTCATTCAAGTTCCGTTTTGACTATCTTCCGTTGTGTTTAATAAAAACTTGTCAACAGAAGAATTGTAGCTCTATGTGTGTAGTTTTTGGATCATATTTATTTGTATCATTTGGAGCAAAATTAAGAAAGATGTGCTCAATTTACTAAACAGATGCACATCTTAGTCACATCATCTTTTCGGATCTTTAACTGATGATATCCAGACCTTAAATCAATCTTTGAAAACCACTTGGCATCCCTTAACTGATCAAACAAATCATCAATGCGTGGAAGAGAATATTGGTTGCGAATAGTTACCTTATTGAGCTTACGATAATCAATGCACAACCTCAAACTTCCATCCTTCTTTCTAACAAACAACACGGGAGCACCCCACGGGGAAACACTAGGCCGAATATATCCTGTATCCAACAGATCCTACAATTGAATCTTCAACTCTTGTAACTCAGCAAATGCCATACGATACGCTGGTATAGAGATTGGTTCTGTCCCTGGCATTAACTCAATGCAAAACTCAATGCAAAACTCAATCTCCCTCTCAGGGGGTAAACCTGTCAAGTCATCTGGAAAAATATCTGGAAACTCTTTCAAAACAGGAATCTTATCAATAGTTATCTTTTTTGCATCAGTATCTGCTTTTTTGACAATAGCCAAATAACTTACACAACCCCTTTTCAATAATCTGCAAGCCTTCAAACATGAGATAAGCCTAGCTGGAATTATCATCCCATCACCCCGAAACATAAATTCTAGCTCACCCTTAGGCTTGAAGGTCACAATCTTATTGAAACAATCTACTGTTGCATGATATGACGATAACCAATCCATACCCAAAATAAATCACATCAAAATCCTCCATATCAAGCACGTGTAAATCAGCAACCATATCACGTCCATCAACAACAATCACACATGATTTAAGAAGTAAATGCACATGTATGATATGACCTAATGGGGTACAAACATCTAGTGACTCCCCTAAGGACACAAGTTGATCATCAAAAGACTTAGCAAACTGGGGTGACAAGAATGAATGTGTCGACCCTGAATCAAACAAGACTCGAGCATCTGACAAGCCTATAGGGAGTATACCTGAAACTACAGTATTAGATGCAGTAGCATCTTTCTTTGTCAGAGCATAAACTCGAGCAGGACCACCTTCACTATGCTCTATAGGCTGCTTTTCCCTAGGAATTGAATTCTCACCCTCAAAGCTCTGGCCGACAGAACTCCTATTTTATTCTTGAGGTCGAGAAAATCTGTAACCGTGAGGTGCGGTAGATAGACTAGCAACCTGTACACGTTGCCTTGCCTTATCCTCAGGACAATCTTTGATATGATGTCCATAATTGCCACATCCAAAGCAAGCTTCTGTCTGTCTATGGCATGGCCTTCTATGATGTTGTTGTTTCCCACATCTTGGACAACTTACTGAGCTACTAGACTGGTCCCGACTACCATGTGGGTTGCGAACATCTTTTCCTCTCCCAAATCTACCAAATGATCCTTCGCCTCTTGATAAGGCAGGCTGAATGCTCATCCTTCTTTGTTGTTGCCCAAAGCTTTGGTTAAAACTAGGTTGTGGTTGTCTTTCAAACCTCTGCACTTTTGGTTGCCTTTGGGTCATCTGGAGCTCAGTATCGCGCATCTCTAATGTCCTTGCACAATCCACTGCAGCTGCATATGACTTGAATCTACGAGGGTACATAACCTTGAACATAGCATCATCAAGTCCCCGAATGAACCTTTTTACCTTCTTCTCCTCATCAGGAATTAAATGCTTTGCATAACGGCAAAGATAACAAAACCTCTGATCATACTCAGTTACCGTCATCTCTGGTGTCTTTACTAATCGCTCAAACTCAAAGGCATGGGCATCCCTCAAACTCTCTGGCAAGAAGCGGTCCAATAAAGCTTTACTTAACTTCTTCCAAGTCCATCCACATGGTCCCACAGTTTGGAACCAAACTCTAGCCTCTCTAGTTAACTTAAATGCAACTAACTCCACCATCCTCTTTCCTTCACATTTCAGGATCTTCCACCTCTTCTCTATTTCATCAACGAATACCTGAGGATCATTATGCACACCTGAAAATGTAGGTGGCTCCAACTTTAAGAACTCTGCCAATGAGTCATCTCTAGGAACCAAAGCAGCTTTTCGATCCACCTGGCTTTGTTGAGTAGCAATAAATTTTTCTATTGCTATTAACACTCTGTCCACAGCATAACCACCATGCCTTTCAGCCTCAGAAGTACCACCAACTGGTGGGTCAATCTCAACTGTCGTGGTATTATCTGTAGTTGTGTTCTCAGCTGGTAGTGCTGGCTCAAGTACAATATCATCTCTATGTCCATCAGAGCACTCACCTCGCCCCCTGATAGTAGTTTCAGTACCTCTACATGTAACAGGCATATTCTCCCTATAAGAGCAAGTCACGATTTAAGAAGACCAAAGGACAAGCTGATACAATGAGAGACAAAGACATTACGAATCCTATGCTCCGTAGGGTTCCTAAAATATACATTTAGACAACACATAAGACAAAACTCAATTGATCTCTGATACCAAGTCTGTCTCGACCCATCATGAGGTCGGTGACCGGCGCTAGACTCCACTATATACAAACTACAAAAATGCAGATCTAGCCAGCCTCAAAACATAGTATAAAGGTCATCAACTTTTATTTAAAGCAACACCAGGGCACACTATATAAACATGCCTCACAAAATATAAGATATACAAAGATGGTGTGATAACCATTACCAAAAGTCTGAACAAGTTCCCTGTGATACATGTTCAAACCAAAGCATAGTCCAGGATCTATCCTCTGAAAACCACTACGGAGCATCTATACAAGAGTACAAAAGATAGCATGATCCGGAGACCTCAAAAGAGTAGCCCTCGAATGAAAGAGATGGGCATGTACCACGAACTCCAGAACCTGAGGCAAACTATGATAGCTTTAACCTGAGATGGATTAGTAAGGGGTAAGTATTTTGAAATATTTAGTAAGAAGATAGAACATAACATATTGGTTATGCCTGCTACATATGAGAGACATAACTTAACCATGACCAACAATATGCAAGACCACAAGATGCATGCCAACCATATGATCACACACACATAAAAGTTCACCTGGTAAACAAACGGTGAGCTATAGACAGATTTAGACGGGCCACTTCCTCTCCAGCACAGGGATATCAACATGGCCATCAGATCTCCTTTCCATAATCACATACTAAATTTAATAGTAGTAAGCTAGGATATCCCCAGTCTATATGCACATAGGCTAACATCCCCGGTTAGCACGGGAAAATCTGTCCATATCTCACCAAAAACAACATAGCATACCAACACAAATTGGCCCCACGCTAGGAAAGACATATTCTCTAGCTAGCCATTAACATGTGCCATATCTCTCACAGATCAATCCAAACATGACCGATCTTATCACAAATGTACATGATCACTTCATGAACATACTTCATATGCATGAGACGCACATAATCAAGGCCTGAAACATGAACGTGTACCAAACAAAACCAAATTTATCATGTTCTATTCGCTTACACAAACGAGTATCACTCAATCCTAAACCAGCCAGCTAGTCCAACATTCAACTAGGTCTTGAGGACGATTCCTTCATCCAAATCGGGCAAATGATATGGCGTTAGAAAGCTAATTGAGTCTTCTACAATCTGTAGGAAGAACCTAATTCCAATTCTGAGTCTAACTAGGCTTACCAAGCCGTTCTTCTTCCACTAGCCCATCTGTGTCTCCAGTAGATAGTCCATTATTCAAAATAGATTTTCTATTGACTCCTTAATCAGAATAAAACATATGATACACCGTTAATAAGGTGTTTGAGTCCTCTACAACTTCTATGAAGGCATAAAAGTCTAATTCAAATCCAAATATAACTTACCAAGCAATTCTTCTTCGACTATCTCACTTGATATTCTAGTAACTAGTCCAATGTTCAAAACTAATTTCACGTCGATTCCTTTATCAAAACTGGACATATAATCTTAGAAAGTTCTTTATGTCCTCTACAACTTTGATGAAGGAACCAAAATCTAGTTCGAGACAGAATATAGCTTACCAAGTCATTCTTTGTCACCTACTTCTTTCTCTTTCCTCTTACTCTCTCTCTCAACTTTCCCTTCTCTTTTGAGTTATGGCTGAGTCTCAGAATTTCTTGCATCTTCCTTAAGGTTTCTGAGTCCTAAAAGTATGTAGGTTAGTAAGAGTCCAGCTTGACGCACCTCTTTATCCAAGTCTAATGAACTAGCAAGTGGTAATAGGTGATTGGTTGATTCCAAATGAGGTCCAATCAGAAAGAGACTCATTCAAGCTCCGTTTTGACTATCTTCCGTTGCATTTTATAAAAACTTGTCAACAGAAGAATTGTAGCTCTATGTGTGTAGTTTTTGGGTCATATTCATTTGTATCATTTGGAGCAAAATTAAGAAAGATGTGCTCAATTTACTAAACAGATGTCATTGCTGTCCGAACTTGACCAACAAACCTCTTACAAATTGGAATAATTTGACTAGACTTTGCTATGGTTGAGCTAGAATCCTAATGAGACTATAGCATATCTAGGAACACTTCCAAACACATCTCATATGTAGATTTCACCATAGAATACCATTTATTCCAATCGACCATTTATAAGATACCACACTAGTGTACCAAATGAGGCTTCGGACAAGGCCATAAACCCCCGAGAACGGGGAAGTGGGCATCTGGTGACGTTTTGGGTGAGGGGATGCACATAGAAAGAGAGACGGAAGAGAGGATGGGATGTTTGTAAATTTTAAACAGAATAGTATTTATATTGAAGAATAGTATTTGTTTTGATATTTGACCGGTTCGTAAGGTTGGTATTTTTATACCCAAAATCGGTACGCTTTTGCTTCCGAATAATGGTCCAACTTTTCAAAACAACGGTCAGACCGCGTATTTTAAAACCTTGGTGTGATATTTTCAAGAAGTCAGGTTATCATCTATGTAATTTTTTCATATCCACGTGGGGAGCAACATTATCCTCTAAGCAATGCCGTCGCGTAAAAAATGTCCAGCCTTCCCGGGTTCTCCAAGTAAAAAATTGAAAAACTTTGAATTCATTTTATACATTTTCAATCACAGAATACTAAGTAAAAAATGGTAATACTACAAGTACAAATATGGATGACAGAAATATCCATACCTCGAAGGTTGGACCCTACCCCTGCCTTGTAAATCTATGGTGTGTTATCTTTGATTAGGTCAAGGCTAGGGTATGGGTATAAGTCTATGTTATAATTAGCCTTTAGGATACATACCATGCCCTTAGACCATACCTTCGTTAGACTTGATCACGCCCTTTTATTGATAATATATACCTTCGTTAGTAGCACGATTCTGACAACTAATATTAATAAAACAGCATGCGTGTCCTTCTTCCAAAGAATTGTGTTTGCTCGAGTGGTATGATTCTCGTCCTTCTTGCAAGATGTTGTGTGTTGGACTCTCACCACACACATCATTTTTTAACAAGTCCAAGCCCAGACACCAACTACACATCAAATTTTTTAACTGCAAAATCACAACGGCACATCAATTTTTAATGGCAAATCAGGTTTTTTAACGGGAAATCATCCCAACGACAAAAAATCCCGACGGCAAAATCATCCTTAAAGCAAAAATCATCCCAATGGAAAAAATCATCCCAACGGTAAATCCCGATGACACAACAATTTTCAATAGACAAAGCCGTAATTCGTGTAGATCGTTATATTCCCTTTCCAAAAATATATTATAATAGTAAAAACTCGAAACGAGTCAAAAGTTATGGTCCGTAGAAGTTTTAATTTTTTTCAAAAAAAATTGACACGTGTCAGACGCGTGTCATCCCAGAGCAGGTGCTGCAGGGCACAGGTTGCCTGCACCGAATCGGACGCCTCAATTATTGATGATATTAACTCTAAAATTTGAGATACATACAATTATATTTTTCTTTATTGATATACCAGATATATATAATTTAATTTTTGTATTAATATACTAGATAGTTTATGATTTACTTTCACATATTTAATATGTGAATATCGCTCTCATGAAGGATGTATCAGTAAAAGTCGACTTTTCTATATTTTTCTTTGTTGAATTATTTGTCTTAAAACTTGAAAGGAAGAAGCTTGTACTATGTAACTTAAATTGCAAATTTTGATTTTTTTTATTAAATATAGATGTGCAACACAAGGTTTCAAAAATGACCCAGAGTCCAACCCAGAATTTGGTCCAAATTTTGGGTCAACCGGCCCGACTGGTCGGACTGCTGATCGGGCCGAAACTTTTTATTTTACATATTTTAAATATATATTGGTAAATAATGCATGTTTACCTTGAGAATTATTAATTCCCGTTATGTGCACAAGTCAAAGAAGCCCATGAAAGAGTTACAAACACTAAGCCCAATTGAAAAGCCCATAAAATCCCTAACCTAAACACTACAACCTTCTCTTCACCCATTTATTCCCCATCCAGCAAGGAAGATCCACCCTCCTCCTCCATTTCTCTCTTTCTTTCTACAGGAGGATAGGAAGACCAATTCTCGTTACACAGACAAATGACACACCTAATTTTGCTAAAAGAGAGATGAGATAATTGGACTACTTACTTGAGAACCAGAGAGGCAACATGACCTACCCATGGAGGGCAAAAGCCATATATCAAAACCACCACAAAAGCCCCAATTAAATTCCCACCATTCAACCCCTCCAGCAACTTCCAATCTGCATCATCAAAGGCAAAAAAAGAAGAAGAGGACATGGGTAAGAAAAGGAAAACTAACACTTTTGCATAAAACACAACCCCAAACTTCCAGGATCTACTAAAAGCAAAATTCAATGGTAGAATTAAGAATTGGGTACTGAAGATTCACACAAGTGGCGGCGGAACCTCATCTTCTCCACTTCCCATCTCTCCTCCGCTTCCCTTCTTATCTTCTCCATTAACCACCCAAACCCTGGCCTCCACACCCCAATTCCGCCATCCCCTTTTCACAACCCTAGCCTCGAAACGACGAACAATAACCAATATTTTCAAGACCGCTGTCAGACCACTACCCATGATCAAACCCGGGTTGATTTTTGTATAAAACTCAGAAAATGGTTTGACCGGTCAAATTTTGGTCAGACCTCTTGGTCAGGTACTTCTGGGTGATCCGGTTCACCCGGATAAGAAAAATTAATTTTTATTTTTCTATCTTATCAAATTTGATTTAGAAACAAAATATCCACTTCTACGTTTGGAGCATATACATCACTTTTTGATCACAACAAACTTATCTTTTTAACAATTTTCGATAATATGTCAACTAAGTCAAACAAATTCAAGTAATATGTCAAACAAGAAAAATTGTATAATCATCTTCTTGTACTTCTAGATTTGTTAAATTGATGTTTGAAGACCTTGTTTAGATAAATTGTATTACAAAGTTGGTAAATATTTGAAGTTATTTGGTATTTTATCATTTTTATGCTAAATTAAATTTATAAAATCTTATTTAATACTATTAATATAAAAATAGAAGTACCGGTCTGATCGGTGGCCCGACCAGTCGGACCAGACGAACCATAAATTTTAAAACATTCGGGTCACCTTCCGGGTCGATTTTGAAAACATTGACAATAACAACAGCATAGCCCATCGTTGACGATTTGGGGGGAGAGAGGGGAAAAAATTGCGATCGATTGAGCAAGTTTGGGGAAAAAATCGTGTTTTGCATTCAAGTTTGGGCGAAATATCTGAGTGGGGCATTGTTTTTTTATTCAATCTAACTAACCAAAAATCGGCGGGACATAATTTTGGTAGAATCACCCAGATCGACTAAATTTTGACCGGTTCGTAAGGTTGGTATTTTTATACTCAAAATCGGTACGCTTTTGCTTCCGAATAATGGTCCAACCGGTCAAAACAACGGCCAGACCGTGTATTTTAAAACCTTGGTGTAACATACTAATTGGGAAAATTACTCTCAAGTCCTTCAGATTTGCTTAAATATACTCAAAAGTCTTTTTGTTTGTAAAATACACGCCGATATCCCTCTTGTTTGCTTTAATTATACTTTCAGGTCCCTCAATAAATTTTTTCTTTTTTTGTCATTAAAATAACGAAAATATCTTTTGAAAAAAAAAATTCGGACGTCAACTCTTTTTATGTCATATATGTATGATCGTTCATCGAATCAAAACAAACAACCCCTTCAAGAAAATCAAAACAAACAAGCTGGCCACATATATTAGAAGTTAAAACACAAATCTTTACGAACATATCCTCAGACCAAAGTGTTAGGATAAACCAATGATCAAATTTACTCATAAATGATAAATTTTCTAACATAATTGCAAAATAATATGAATATTTTCCAACTCCCTCGCAGGCAACGACTCCACCATCATCGCCTCCTCCTTCTGGACCTCTCCACCAGTGACTTCAAGGTCCGACCGGACTGCCACAGTGACTCCAAGATCTACGGGCATCTGAATTCGTTGTCGATTGGGATTGGGAGGGGACCCAATTCGTCACCTGCATCTTGAACGAAAACGGATTCTGGAGTTGGGGAAGAACATCGCTGGCGTCCTCAAACGATGACAGAGCTGGGTTGAGAGGAAGGAGAAATCAGCGGTCAAAGATCAATCTCTTCTGTTCGTCGGGAGGAGCTCGAAGAGAACCTCTTTAAGGTTGAGCGACGGCACCCTCGGCTCGCCTTCATCTCGAGCTTGACGACGGTGGCCTTAGCTCGCCTCTCCCCGCGGCTTAATTTCTTCAAAAGAGGGGGCTTCCACTTTTCCCCAATTTCTCGTAGAGAGGAAACCAAACTTAGGGGTTTCGATGTTGGGTTGATTTTCAACAAGACCAAGTAACAGCGGCGAGAATTCATGTTGATGTTCATTTGGATTTAAAAGATATGGACCTAATCTCAGTTGGGGGAAGGTATGTTATATGTACAACTCCAAAAATTAGGGTATGGATAGGGTTATGGACCCTACCCATCACTATCCTTAGCTACGAAAGTGCATTTTTTCAAATGAAAAAAAAAAGAGAAACCGTCTCTTACATTTTTTTTCCTGCTTCTGTTCATTTAATTGGTTGAACTGGTAAACTCTGAGCCAATCAAACTGTCGAATTGTCCGATTGGACTAGATTCCGAGCAGTTCAACCGCTCTCCGATTATTATATTAAAAACGACCCAGATTTTTTCTGGGTGGCGATCGGATTGGCGCAGGTAAAATCATTGGAAGGAACCTAAATGTATAAAAAAGATGAATGAACTTAGAGTGACGAAGACATATGTTGGAATTGAATGATAATTCAATACATGTTCCAAAGTGGTAAGGCCCAATAAGGCCCAATGTGGAGGCCCAAAGTGGGAGGCCCAATAAGGCCCAAGGTGGGAGGCCCATTATGTCCAAAGTGGCATTACCACATCTGAAACCGCAAGCTTGACTCCAGTCCCCAACGCCTATAAATAGGCCCCCTGCCCTCATTTACATTCACTCCACTACAATTGCATATCACTTCTTCTAGCTTTTGTAGTATCTTCTCTCTCTCTCTCGAGAAAGGTTCTGAGAATCCAAAGATTCGCGGAGACTACAAGGGTCGTTGTATTTAGAACTTGAAGTGTAAAGTCGTCGTATCTTGGGGACGATTACCGTAGACCGTAAACATTGAATACGGGACAATCTCGTCTTACGGAGAAAGAGTCAAACTCTTGCGTCAACTTAGATCCTAATCAAATACACCATAATCCTACGAAAATAATCGTAAGATGAGATTAAGTGTATTTGAAGATAGCATCATCGAGTACTACTGTAGCACCAGTCCCGGGAACTGTCCACGCCGAAAGGCCGGCAAAGTTTAATGATAACGAGTTCAAGAGATGGCTGCAGAAAATATTGTTCTACCTAATAACGCTCAACCTAGTACGGTTCTTGAAAGAAGAAGCCCCTAAGGTGGAGGAGAATGAGGAAGATAAACAAAAAGTCAGTGCTCTTGAGGCTTGGACTCACAGCAACTTTCTATGTCGTAACTACATCCTGAATGGATTAGACGACACCCTCTATAATGTCTATGCAGTAGCCAAGACTGCAAAAGAATTGTGGAATTCTCTGGGGAAAAAGTAGAAAATGGAGGATGCCGGGATGAAGAAATTTATCGTCAGGAGGTTCCTCACTTCAAGATGGTGGATTCCAAGAAGGTCATAGATCAAGTGCAAGAGTTACAACTAATTCTGCATGAGATCCATGCCGAAGGAATGCACCTAAGTGAATCTTTTCAAGTGGCAGCAATGATTGAAAAGCTACCACCCCTGTGGAAAGATTTCAAAAAATACCTCAAGCATAAGAGGAAGGATATGGGCCTTGAGGACTTGATTGTAAGACTAAGGATTGAGCTAGATCTATCTGCCATGGTGTTTGAAGCTAATTTGGTGGATAACCCAAGAGAGTGGTTCGTAGACACAGGGGCAACCCGCCACATCTGCTCAGACAAGAAGATGTTCTCGACTTATACCCCGATCACCGGACGGAAGCTGTTTATAGGTAACTCCGCAACTTCCAAGGTAGTCGGATTGGGTAAGGTAGTCTTGAAGCTAACTTCGGGAAAAGAACTAACCCTCAAGGATGTGCTGCATGTCCCAGACATCCGCAAGAATCTAGTATCTAGTATCCAGCTCCCTGTTAAGCAAAGTCAGAATGAAGCTAGTTTTTAAAGCAGATAAATTTGTATTGACCAAAGCTGGTCTATTTGTAGGAAAGGGTTATCTAGATATGGGACTCTTCAAGATGAATGTAATAACTGTACATCGTGCCTTTGAGGGCCAAAATAAAGTTGTTAATTCTTCTTACTTGGCTGAGTGTTCTAACCTATGGCATGATAGATTGGGACATGTAAATTTAAACTCACTAAGAAAGTTGGTAAGTTTAAATTTATTGCCTAAAATGGAGTTTAACCCAAACGATAAATGCGAAGTATGTGTTGAGGCGAAAATGGCCAAAGCACCTTTCCATTCAGTGGAAAGAAGTACTACACTTTTAGAGTTAATTCATACCGACATTTGTGATATGAAACACGTGCAAACTAGAGGTGGGAATAAATATTTCATCACATTTATCGATGACTGCACAAGATTTTGCTATGTATATCTTTTGAAAGGAAAAGATGAAGCTCTAGAAGCCTTCAAAAGATATAAGAATGAGGTTGAGAATCAACTTAGCAATAAGATCAAAATGATTTGAAGCGATAGAGGGGGAGAATATGTAGCTCCGTTTAAGAAATTCTGCCAACAAAATGGCATTATCCATCAGACAACTGCTTCATACTCACCTAAATCAAATGGCGTAGCTGAACGCAAGAATCGAACTCTCAAGGAGATGATGAATGCTATGTTGATTAGCTCGGACTTACCTCAGAACATGTGGGGGGGAAGCTGTGCTCTTAGCTAACCACATTTTAAATAAATTACCACACAAGAAAAAGGATGAAACTCCATATGAATTATGAAAAGGTAGGAAACCTTCCTACGGTTACCTGAAAGTGTGGGGTGCCTAGCTAAGGTAGAAATACCTCCACCTAAAAGGGTGAGAATAGGACCCAAGACCGTTGACTGTATTTTTATCGGCTATGCCTACAACAGTAGTGCATACCAATTTCTAGTGCACAAGTCAGAAAACCCTGACATCATTCGGTCATGTAATCAAGGAATGCAACATTCTTTGAAAATATCTTTCCTAAAAAAGAAAGAAAAGAAGCAAGCTCTAATAAGAGAACTTATGAGGCTGCACAAGGTTCTAATCAAGATGTTCAGGAACCTAGACGCAGCAAAAGGGCCAGAACGGCAAGTCATTTGGTCCAGATTTTCTAATATACACGTTAGAAAATCTGTAGCTCCGTTTAAGAAATTCTGCCAACAAAATGGCATTATCCATTAGACAACTGCTTCATACTCACCTCAATCAAATGGCGTAGCTGAACGCAAGAATCGAACTCTCAAGGAGATGATGAATGCTATGTTGATTAGCTCGGACTTACCCCAGAACATGTGGGGGGAAGCTGTGCTCTTAGCTAACCACATTTTAAATAAATTACCACACAAGAAAAAGAATAAAACTCCATATGAATTATGAAAAGGTAGGAAACCTTCCTACGGTTACCTGAAAGTGTGGGGTGCCTAGCTAAGGTAGAAATACCTCCACCTAAAAGGGTGAGAATAGGACCCCAAGACCGTTGACTGTATTTTTATCGGCTATGCCTACAATAGTAGTGCATACCGATTTCTAGTGCACAAGTCAGAAAACTCTGACATCAACGAGGAAATGGTCATGGAATCAAGGAATGTAACATTCTTTGAAAATATCTTTCCTAAAAAGGAAAGAAAAGAAGCAAGCTCTAATAAGAGAACTTATGAGGCTGCACAAGGTTCTAATCTAGATGTTCAAGAACCTAGATGCAGCAAAAGGGCCAGAACGGCAAGTCATTTGGTCCAGATTTTCTAATATACATGTTAAAAAATCTGTAGCTCCGTTTAAGAAATTCTGCCAACAAAATGGCATTATCCATCAGACAACTGCTTCATACTCACCTCAATCAAATGGCGTAGCTGAACGCAAGAATCGAACTCTCAAAGAGATGATGAATGCTATGTTGATTAGCTCAGACTTACCCCAGAACATGGGGGGTGGGGGGAAGCTGTGCTCTTAGCTAACGACATTTTAAATAAATTACCACACAAGAAAAAGGATAAAACTCCATATGAATTATGAAAAGGTAGGAAACCTTCCTACGGTTACCTGAAAGTGTGGGGTGCCTAGCTAAGGTAGAAATACCTCCACCTAAAAGGGTGAGAATAGGACCTAAGACCGTTGACTGTATTTTTATCGGCTATGCCTACAACAGTAGTGCATACCGATTTCTAGTGCACAAGTCAGAAAACCCTGACATCAATGAGGGAATGGTCATGGAATCAAGGAATGCAACATTCTTTGAAAATATCTTTCCTAAAAAGGAAAGAAAAAAAGCAAGCTCTAATAAGAGAACTTATGAGGCTGCACAAGGTTCTAATCAAGATGTTCAGGAACTTAGACGCAGCAAAAGGGCCAGAACGGCAAGTCATTTGGTCTAGATTTTCTAATATACATGTTAGGAAATGAACCTAGGACAATCCAAGAGGCATTGTCTAGTCCAGATGCTCCTCTGTGGAAAGAATCTATCAACAGTGAGATAGAGTCCATCATACAAAACCACACGTGGAAAATCGTGGATCTCCCACCAGGTTGTAAACCTTTAGGGTGCAAGTGGATCCTTAAAAGAAAATACAAAGCTGATGGATCATTCGACAAGTACAAAGCTCGATTGGTAGCTAAAGGGTTCAAATAAAAGGAATGATATGATTACTTTGACACGTATTCGCCGGTCACTAGAATCACATCTATTAGAGTGCTCATAGCTATTGCAGCACTCTATAACCTCAAGATACATCAGATGGATGTAAAAATAGCTTTTCTAAATGGAGAACTGGAAGAGGAGATATATATGAAATAACCTGAAGAGTTTGTTGCCCCTGGACAAGAGCATAAAGTATGCAAACTGGTCAAATCATTGTACGGGCTGAAATAGGCGTCGAAACAATGGCATGAGAAATTTGACAGAACAATGATGTCAAATGCATTCAAGATCAATGAGTGTGATAAATGTATATACATTAAAAGCACACATGATGCTTACGTAATTGTATGTCTATATGTAGACGACATGCTAATCACGGGAAGCAGTAATGATCTTATCGTAAAAACTAAGAACATGTTAAAGAATAACTTTGATATGAAAGATCTGGGTTTAGCTGATGTCATACTAGGGATTAAAATCTCTAGGATGACTAAAGGAATTGTCTTGTCACAATCTCACTATGTTGAGAATGTACTCAAGAAATTCGAAGCTTTTGACAAACCTCTGGCTAAGACTCCGGTAGACCTAAGTCTACACTTAGCCAAAAATAGAGGGGACCCAGTATCTCAACTAAAATATACAAGGATCATTAGGAGCCTGATGTACTTGACAAATTGTACACGCCCTGATATTGCATACTCAGTTAGCAAGCTTAGTAGATTCACAAGTAATCTAGGACCGGATTACTGATAAGCTCTGGAAAGGGTTCTAAAGTATCTAAAACATACTTTGAATCATGGAATACTTTATACAAGATATCTAGCTGTATTGGAAGGATACAGTGATGCGAATTGGATATCAGACACTAAAGACTCCAAATCTACTAGTGGTTATGTGTTCATCATAGGTGGAGGAGTTGTATCCTAGAAATCCTCTAAACAAATGTGCATAGCTCGATCTACCACGGATTCAGAGTTTATAGCTCTAAATAAAGCTGGAGAAAAAGCTGAATGGCTCAGAAACTTCCTAGAGGATATTCCCTGTTGGAACAAGCATATGCCTCCTGTATTAATACATTGTGATAACATATCAGTAATCGGGAGAGCACAATGTACGATGTACAATAGTAAGTCTCAACACATCCGTAGGAGACATAACACCGTAAGGCAATTGATCTCTGGTGGTATAGTTACCATTGATTATGTGAAGTCGAAAGATAACATAGCTGATCTTTTGACGAAAGAAATCAATAGAGATAAAATGTATAATACAGTAAGGGGAATGGAGTTAAAACCCACACATTAAAAAAATGTTCATAGCGGTAACTCAACCATGATGAGTGGAGATCCCATAAACTTGGTTCAATGAGATAACTAAGTTATGGATGGTTTATATGATCACTTAGAATCTATCCCATTCTCAGAAGTTGCCCAAGTACTAACATGTAGAGGTGCGGTAAGGTTAAGCATCTACGCTTTTAATTATTCTTATACTAGATAAAAGTAGAGTATAGTAGGATATTCTTGATAGGAGATCACCTATATAAGTGTGAAGTAAGGCCGCTTCAAATGGAACAAATACTTATGAATCTGAGATAAGGTCCATGGCCGAAACGGATACAACGTGAGAACCAAAGGATATTAGAGTTATCATTGTGTAAATGTCATTGTCTTAGTTTACATAAAAACCTGACCAGTTCAAGACATCGCGTTCACTGAGCAGCAAGTAAATCTGATGGCATCTTACTAGAGAAGGTTCAAAGCCGTAAGCCACCTATCTCGATGCAATGATAACTCGTCAGAACTTTTCTTAAAGTGTCAGCATGCATTAATCATCATTCATGTGTGGGCTTGTTGGAATTGAATGATAATTCAATACATGGTACAAAGTGGTAAGGCCCAATTGTCGTAGGCCTAATAAGGCCCAAGGTGGAGGCCCAAAGTGGGAGGCCCAATAAGGCCCAAGGTGGGAGGCTCATTATGTCCAAAGTGGCATTACCACATCTGAAATCGAAAGCTTGACTCCAGTCCCCAACGCCTATAAATAGGCTCCCTGCCTTCATTTATATTCACTCCACTATAATTGCATATCACTTCTTCTAGCTTTTGTAGTATCTTCTCTCTCCCTCTCGAGAAAGGTTCTGAGTATCCAAAGGTTCGCCGAGACTTCAAGGATCATTGTATTTCGAACGTGAAGTGTAAAGTCGTTGTATCTTGGGGACGATTGTCGTAGGCCGTAAGCATTGAATACAGGGCAATTTCGTCTTACGGAAAAAGAGTCAAACTCTTGCCTCGACTTAGATCCTAATCAAATATACCATAATCCTACGACAACAACATATAAAGGGTTGTTCCTTACTCCTTAGGCCTATATAAGAAGATATCATTCCATTCCATCAATTCTCTTCTCTGAGTAGAGTGAAGAATTTTCACCCCTAATTAAGAGTATTGTAATGCGTAGGTGAGAGTGTTTCCTTCAAGTGGTAGTATTCTTGAAGTAGTGTTTCCCTCTTGTTCTCTTTATTGAAGTTTTTTTTAATAGTAATATTATCACATTTGATAAGATTTGAACCCTAAATCTCCTTAAAATTTACGGAGCCTTGTGTTCTTTGGCTGCATGTTCTTTGGCTCTATATTGAACTATTATTGTGTTCAAGCTATTATTCCTCTCTTTTTTTTAATCCTAAGACACCCGTGAAAATTGAAATTCCAATCCCAAAATGTCAAATTCTGCTATGGTACAGAAATACAATCTTGTTTGCTCACCCTTAACTATAACATTACCAAAGAGGAAACTTTCAATCTAACCTCTAATCGAATTCCAATGAATGGTCATTCAGAAAAAAGATTTAAAGTGGTTCATCAACAAATATGCATACAAAATCTCATTCCAAGCGTCTGGTAGTCCTGGCAAGCACCAGTGCAGGCAATCAGAGTAGAGTTTGGGATGAGCTCTTTGTTCCTTGGTCAATGGTTTTCCCTTGAACTCTCCATAAACAGTTGGATGAGCATCTACTCTATACTCAGACAAGTGCGTGATATTTAATAATGTCACTTTTGTTCTTGTCTGCTGCAATACTTCCTTGCTCGTAAAGTAAACTTGCTGCTTCAGAGGGTTGATGTTGTTGTCCATCCAATTAGCCCAGGTGCCTAACCCTAATCTGTAAGCCTCGTCCCAATTATACTGTTTACCGTTTCCGTGGTACCTAGAACGAAAACAACGATAATGAAACCAATAATTGGAAAATTAAGGGATCAAATTAAACTCGTGTAAAAAGTATTTGGTCTAATAACACAAGTTATATAAAAATCGAAGAAAAATCAGGGTTCAACCCCTAACATTTATAATTGTTCGTACAAAATTTTACCTTTCAAAAAAATTAACCAACTTGAAACCATGCTAGAAAGAAATCTCATTAGCTAGGGGCTCCTACTAATTAACCAAGTTAATGAAGATTATAGATGAAATTTCACCCAGTTAAGATTTTTTGATTAAGCTAGATCAAGGGGTGATAAATTAATAATAAATCTTACCCAATTCGTACTTGAATTAGTCGATAATAAATAAATGTCCAGTTGAGGTTAAAAAAAATCACTTACTCGGCACTTAGGGTGGGCGTGGAGAACCACCAAGCATAACTATCAAAGACCAATATATCAACTCCTTTCCAGCTCTCACCGTGTTTTTCGATAGAGTCCAAGTGCAAATATCGGTTCTTTACTGTGTGATTGGCGGCATCATCAGAAATTGATTCTACTATTAATGGAGCCCAGAAAAAATTTATTGATGCATTGTATTCCTGAAACAAAAACAGAATATTACAATAAGCACTGAGGTTAGTTGTTTCAACGTTATTAATTTTTACATTAAATTTACTATATGCTTGAAACCAACTATATATATTGTCAATTCAGCCATTGAGTGTAATCGTTATGAGTCGATTGGCAGGCAACATTCGGAATTGGCATTTCATCTAATTACATAACGTATAAGATGACTAATTCATCCGATTTATGTTCTTAGATTAGTTAACCAAGTTGCAGATTGGTTGGCGAAGTCGTCTAGATTAGGAACTCTTTTGGACAATGTTATGTCCCTTGTTCCTTAAGTCCTTGAAGAACTTCTTTTCTATGATATTTTTGATTAATTAATATATCTATGTTATGGTTTTAGTTTCAAAAAAAAATTTTGAGTTTGAATTGAAAAAAAATTAAAATCCCCCGTAACAAATACTACTAATAAAAAATCAAAATTATTATTCTCTGCTTATTAAAAGAAAATGTTGGGTACTTTTCAGAGAAGGAAAAAAAAGATGTTGGATTCACCTCGATTTCAAAGACTGACAACGACGACGGGATCTTTCTAAACGATTTTTTCCCTTTTGGAATTGCAGATTGCACCATGCAAACAAGTGAGTCAAATTGGTTTCGCCCCAGAGAATCTCCTATGAACATTAATCTCTTTCCTCTCAACATATTTAGCATCTCCAATGGATCAAATCTGAACCATATATATAGAATAATAATATTATTATTAAAAACGACAGAAACCCAATAAGCAACTGTTGATGGTACATTGTTTTCAGAGTTCTAGGGTTACAATTTTTTACAGTAAAGCCCCCAATCTAATCTCAGAAAATAATGAGAATGTGGGACAAGTAAAGCCTGAAAGGGCAAATAGTCGAAGTGATAAAGAAATTTTGATTCACTTAAAGGTTTTGGTTTCAAGTTTTATTAATATTTTTCGGAGAGTCATCTTCTAAATAATGTTTCATAGTACTCAATTTTGTATATCAGAATTTACCCAAAAAAATCCCGAAAATATGGGTTTTTTTTAACGTTAGTATTTTATTATGTATAAATGAACGTGGTTGACCAAACCATATGAATGAGTTGGTTCGACATGTCTACAAGCATTTATACAACCTAAAGTGTTGAATTCCTTCGTACTATAAGTACGAAGTTGCAATCATAATCTCAATAAAAATAGGGGCAGAATCAGAAAATTTTGAGAGTGAGGCAATATAACTTGATAATGGTGTAGATTAGTATTCTGGTTTCAATTTTTAGGTAGATTAATTTTTTTGTGGGATCAATTTCTAATTTTAGTGGAGACATACATTAAAAAATATACTAATTATCAACAACAACAAATTAAGTGGAGGCAATTGCCCCCACTCCCCAAAACGTGGCTCCGCCCTTAAATAAAAACCTTGTCGTAGGGAAACCGATTGGGAACCGAAAGAATGAGATACCTTGGCATGTTGCAATGATGAGGCTGCCACTTCCAATTTTGGTACAAAGTGTCGGGCCTTCCAGTTCTTTGGCACGAAGTGTATCCAACCAAGTAGGGGCAATCCTCTTCTCGATACAAAGGGTGAGACATGTTATCCAATTCCCATTCTCCTTCAAAAACATTGCATCCTTCTTCCGGAGAAACAAAATTCTGCCGTCTTCGGCCGTAAATTCCATAACCAAAGTTATGGTTCTTCTTGAAATTGCTCAAAATTAACCACGTCACCCCCGAGACAAATAGAGAAGATAGTGCCACTAATGGGAAGGGTTTTAGGCGATTTGGTGAGAGGCGGGTGACCATTTTACGCAATATCATCGTGTAGATAATCAAGTGTTTAAAATTGATGATGGTGGGAAAGGAAACTTTTGACAAATTGAGAATCCGATTCTAGTCCAGGAAACGCCTAATGACATTGAGAATGAAACGATTTCCGCTCGTAGAATAGTCAAGTCCAGATCTTGTGGTATTAGTTATAACTCCAAAAGCATCCATTAACATATTGGTCACTAATGAGCTTCTAACTCCAACGTTTATCTTTATTTAAAGCGGAAAGTAACGATCGAATTTAATAACTACTTTTCATTATTGAAGAGAAAATTAGCAAACTTTAAAATGGAATTTTACTCATTATTGAAGGTAATGTAACAGGCTGGACCCACTCATAGTCGAAATATTGTTTTACACATGGAATTTTGTTGGATTAAACCTGAATGACGGTTGTTGCATAGCTGGATTTTTTCGCTTTTCATCTTCATCCCCTCCAACACAATCCAGCACCAAAATCATACCTCCATCTCTTTCCGCCATAAATTCGCCCTACCTACTCCAATTGCTTTTAATTTCTCTCGCTTTCCTTGCCAATGCCATTAATGGGAGATACCGTTCCCAAGCCTAATTCCCAAGCCCATCAACAAATGGATGCGCTTATTGCCCAAAGAGAAGCATTAAGGTTTGGCCCTTCCCTTGAGATCCCTTCCAGCAGCATTATTAACAACTTAGTCCAATGCTTTTATCGGAGGCTCAAATGTCACATTGTGATTATAGTGATGGCAATTAGGACATTATCTTGAGAATCTATCCTGATTCAGATCCGAAAGGTCTAAGATTCGAAAAGTCTAAGACTCGTTGACCTTGACCGGGTCTAGCCGTCAAGACCTTCATCTTATCGTGATCTTTTTATTTTAAAAGAATAATCTACCTGAATTTCTTAAAATAATATATATGTATATTAATTATTAAACATAATATCAATTTCAAATAATCTAACTTCAATTTTTTTTTGAATTTGCTTGTTTTGTTTCTTTGTATTCATTTGTTTAATGAATAAAATATCTCATTTCTATTTGAAAACTATCAAATGATAATCTATTTTTTTAATTAAATGTTTTTATAAACATGAACCCGCGGGTTGCCCTAATCTTACCTGATTTTTTAAACTCAGATCATGCCCAAATCCTTTTAAGAGGATAATAATAAGAATTATGGATCTACCATTCAAAAAATGGTAAAATCTGGGTCCTATAGATATAGATTCTACCTAGATCTTACCCATTGCCATCCTTAATTGTGAAGGCTAGTCTGCTCAAATCCTGGGGTCTTCGAGAATTTGAAAGGAGATCGAGGAATTGGAATTCAATATGTTCTCCTTTTCTTTCCAACACGCCCACAATAGGGACAAGGTGTGGAAATGGCGAATCACTATCTCATTTTATTAAAAAATAGAACACGGATCTACATTGGTCTGAATTTGGACTCTCTGGGTACAAGTTCATGGGCTCCATCTAAACCTCATTTCGAGATATAAGGCGAAGATGCTAGGAAGCAATTGAAATCCTTAATCAAAGTGGATGACTCATAGATGACGGAACAAGCTATTAAAGGGACCATGCGAATGAACAAGCTATTAAATGGCTTTATGCTCAATATTGGATCTCTCCCACCCAATAAAGTGGATTTCAAGTTTGAGAGTTTACCAAATTTCTACTTGAAAAGTTGGGTCACTCTAGTCATACTTGTGTTGAGGATAACATTCTAATAGCTGTGATGCGTAATTTGTCCATCAATAAACTGTTGTATGGGAACTGGCTTAAGGCAGAGAGCCTAACCTCTCGTGCTTATCTACAGCAACAGACAGGAACAAGAGGGCAGTATTAAGAAGTTTCAATCTAGGTCCTATGAGAAGCAAAAGAACAACCATTCTTAGGTCCTGGCGGTATCTGTTCGCCCATCTGGCTCAATTCCTTATGAAGGATTCCCAGCAATCTCGGGCTTTGTTTATTGGTGAACGTTCCTCTTGGGCTTCCTCATCGAAAGGGGGCATGCCTGTGGTCTGGGATCTGATGGTCAGGTGCCTAGCTCACCTAGTCCAGGTAGCTATGGCCTTTCTTTAGGCAATGGAAATTTCAAATAAAGATTTTCTGGTAAATGTAACGGTCACTGAGGACCTTGATGGGATGGAAGTGATGAGACTTCTGCAGAATCTAGATCAGAAGAGGAGAGAGTCTCCAACGACTCTTAAATTTTCTCTTTTCGAGTCAGATGGGCCCCAAGCAAAGAAAAATAATCCCCCACTAGGCCCAGCTTCCATCTAAGACCAACACATTGTTACCATTATGAAATTCCAAACGGCTACTTTTAATTTGAATTCATAAACTAGCGCAAATCAAGGAAAGTCCCTGGTTCCAGGGATTAAAAAATAAAGGATATGAAAAAGGAAAATCATGGAGCATGACTGATTCTCTTACCCTCAGGTCTGGGCCTGAAGATGAGGTTTCAAAGAAAAAAGCTAAAGTTGCGTAGCTGGTACCCCAAACTATCAATACTAACCTACCTGCCCCCTAGTGTTCGATGAAATTTCAGAATACAATCTCAACAGTTTGATTTATAGAAAGTTAAAGGCAATGCCCTTCTGATTCCAACTAGGAAGAACAGTTCTTTAAAAGCCACCAAGCAAAAGATTATGAAGATGGTGAGCCCTGGCCAACCAACTGGGAGTGATAAGAATCTCTTTAATATTTAAAAATATTCTAGAGTGGCAGCACAATTGCCACACCAGCCTTAATGATCGCGATCTATTAAAACTGTCACGGCCTTGGTCAGGACCCAATAGTTCGAGTCCTTCGGGAACTCACAAACCAACAATAGTTTTTGTGATGGAAACAAGACAAAGGTCATAGAAATTAGAGAAGTTAAGGAGAAAATTACAATTCTCACAAGCTTGGTACGTGGAAAAATGTTGTCTAGGAGGAGGACTTGCCCTCTGGTGGACCAACCAGATTGATTTAGTATTGAAAGACAGCTGCCCTAATTACATTGACTCAATCTGCCATAATACAGGCACTGGTAAGCGTTGGGGAATGACCATCATATATGGAGAGCCAATTAGAGGTCGAAGAAATGTCTTTTGGAACCAGATGGCTGGTTTGTTCACTATATCTAAGTTTCCACATCTGTACATAGGGGAACCTTAATGTCATTAGTTGCCCTGAGGATAAATAAGGCCCTTACACTACTATTTGGTCCCAGATCAGACCTTCGCAAGATGTTTATGGATCTTTTTTGCCTTGTTGACCTTGGTTTCTAGGGTTCTCACTTGGTATAATAACTAGTAAGGTTTTGCTAGAACTTGGGAAAAGTTGGACAGAGCAACGTCCAATGTGGAGTGGATGGATATGTTCCTTCATGCTCAACTAATTAATGGAGAATGATTGGGCTCTGACCATTCCTTCATTGTTTTGGAGCTCTCTTCTAAGAGGAATAAGAGGAAATAATTATTTTGCTTTGAGAATTGGTAGTCTAAAGACCTAAACTGCCGTCATATTTCCATTAGAGACAATAGGTCTGTGGTGACTTTTCACTTAAATTTTTACAGGCATGGTGTTATTTGTGCTAACAACTTACAAAGTTAAAACAAAAAGAAGTATAGAAAAAGGAAAGATCAGATCCAGAGAGCTACCTTCGAGCTGTCTAGAGTGCAGAGTGACATCTTTGTTAGCTTCAACTGAAGAAGGAGCTGGCCATCCTCTAAAATAAGGAAGAAATTTACTGGCATTAAAGAGCTAGAGTTAACTGGCTTAAACATGGAGACCATGATATCAAATTTTCCACTCTTCTGCTACTTAGAGAAGACATAGAATGAGATACTCAAGAACAAGAACTTCCATAGTGAGTGGCTTGAAGATTAAGATGTTATTAAACAGAATATTCAATTTTTTTTCAAATATTTACATACTGTTGATCAATCAGAGGATGCTGTGAGATCCTCCAATGTATACCTAACCTTGTCACGGCTGGGATGGCAGCAAGTCTTACCAAATAAGTTACCGGAGAAGAAATCAAAGAGGTAGCACACCAAATGGAAGGATTTAGAGCTCCAGGACCTGATGGATATCCATGTTTATTTTTTTCATAATTTTTGACTTGAAGTAGGCACTGGATTGAATGAAATGATTATGGTCTGGTTTAGGAATAAAATTATTCCACAGGAATTCAATAGAACTTATATTATTCTCATTCCTAAGTTTGATAACCTAGAACATATATCAAATTTTAGGCCTATTATTTTATGCAACTTCGCATATAATATTTATGCCAAATTGTAATCCAATAGACTTAAGCCTGTTATGCCATACAATATTTCCAATGCTCAGAATATTTTTATCAAGGATAGATGCATCCATGATAATATTATAATTGCTAATGAGGTATTTCACTTCCTCGGGCTTGAAAAATAAAAGAAGAATGGGTCTATGGCCATCAAGATTGACCTTAGAAAAGCATATGATATAGTCAGCTGGAGATTTTTGGAAGATTTCATGACATCCTTTAGATTCTTGTAAGATGGATAAGATGTACTATGAGTTGCATAAAGTTTGTCTCCTATGCAGTTTTGGTGAATGGTTCTCCTTTGCCCTGGTTCCTTCCCTCAAGGAGAATTACGCAAGGAGACCCACTCTCTCCCTTTCTGTTCCTTCTTATTGCTGACTCCCTAGCACATTGCAATCAGATGGAATAATCCTGTGGTAGAATCAGGGTATACAGATTAGGAGAACTAATCCAACTTTACTTATATCATGTTTGATGATGACACATTATTGATGGCAAGTGCTAACAGCCAAGAGGCTCATGAACTTAAATGGATCTTGCATAATTTTGTTAGACAAATTGGACAATAGATTAATTTTGACAAGTATAATGTTAGGTTTAATGCTTGCCTTGATTTGAGTATCAATTCTGAGATTCTTGGCATCCTTGGTATAAAATTGATGAGTGACAATGATAAGTACTTGGGTCACCCTTCCTTTTGTGGGAGATCCAAGTCAAATAATATTAATTTTATATATGTGGGGTAGGTCTCAATCTTGGAAAAATAAGATGTTGTCTGTGGCAGGGAGAGAAACAATGATTAAGGTAGTGCTATCATCCATTCCAACTTATGCCATGATGTGTGTTAGCTTCATAAAGTCTAAGTGTATGAAGCTTGATAGTTTACAGGCAAGATATTGGTGGTCAGGAGATTTTGAAACAGGTAAAAATTATTGGAATAAATGGAGTAAATTTGCTTCTCAAAAACAGAAATGAGGCATGGGTTTTAGGAGGATGGATGACTTCAACTCTGCTCTCCTAACCAAACAGGCTTAGAGATTCATGAATGATCAATCCTCCATGTGTTTTAGAGATTCATGAATGATCAATCCTCCATGTGTTTTAGATTGTTGAGAAGCATTTACTTTCCTTACAACAGTTTTTTGCAAGCCGCCAAAGGAGGGAGATCCTCATGGACCTGGTTGAGTCTGCATAATAGAATGAATCTGATTAAGCCAAACCTGCCCTGGAGGGTTGTTGATGGTGCTGGAATTAGTGTTTGGGAGGATTCCTAGGTCCGAGGTCTTCCAAACAACTACATACAATCTTAATGGCCCGATGGCTACAATACAACAAAGGTGGTTGACCTAATGCTAGTTGATCAAGATTGATGGTATGATCATACACTGCAAACTCTATTCTTTGAACAATAAGTGGTAGCCATTCATCTGATCAAACAATGAGGGCTATTGTGGCGGGATAAAATCATCTAGTCATATGCTAAATCTGGGAAGTATTCGGTTAAACTAGGGTACTATAGTTTCCAAAATGATAATGATGTTAATGTATCCTTTTTTCCCTTTCAAACAGGATTTGAAAGCTCGAGACCTTTCCCAAAGTTACTTTTTTTCTCTGGAAAGCCTCCCATAATTCTTTTCCCACAGCAGAGAATTTACAGCGGAGGGGAATCATACATGATCCCTCATGGTCCTTGTGCCTGGCAGAGAAAGAAGATGTTATACATGCCTTGCTATTATGTCCTCATACTAAACTTACGTGGCTTAGCTCTACCCTTAGATAGACCAAAATAAGCACGCATCTAGCATTTCAGGTCTTGGCTCCTTTTCCATATGAGAGTACTTAAACAAGCTGATCAAACTGCTATGATCCAGGAGATTGGGTTCCTATGCTGGCAAATATGGCTAGCTAGGAATGCCAATTACTTTGAGGGAAAAAGACCTGAGTCTGAGGTCACCTAAAGACAGGAAAAACTGAAGATCATAGAATTCTCCAACTTTAGATGTCCTCTTTTGCAGACTGAAAGTGCAATCTCTGAGTGTTGGTGGCCTCCGGAGGTGAATATGCTCAAATTCAATGTCGATGCTTCATGGTCCTCTAGCTCTGAATTGGCTGGCATTGCATTGGTTTTAAGAGTCCATACAGGTAAACTAGTGGAAGCCAAAACCTCCACTTTTCTTACCAAGACTGCTATGGAAGTCGAGTTACAAGAGATTGGTGAAGCTGCAGACCTTGTACAACAACAGTATATGTTCGCCAGGGCAGGTATTGAGTTCGAATTAAAGCTCTTAGTTGACTTCCTTAACAATTCCTCTTCTAAAATTGAATGGCATTGCGAGTTGTACGCCATGGAAGTCCAAACCAAGCTTTCGAAGCTTTAACTTTGTGATCTATCTTTTGTTCCTCGGAGTTCTAATCGTGTAGCGGATTGGCTTGACAAAGAAAGTAAAATAGGATCTAATCTATTTAGAGTAGTTCAATGTCCTCCTCCCCGAGCAATTAATGCTCTTTTTGAATGACTAATATAAACTACTAGCCTTTAACTTAAAAAAACACGAATGACGGTTCAATCGGTGATCAACGGTGTTGTCCATCGATTTTACCAATTGGGTCAAACGGTTCATCTGGTTGGATCGGCTATTCTAGACTAAATTGTCACAAAATATTTTTTAAGTTTTATTAGATTAAAACTGAATAAATTTTAATTTTAAAACTTGTAAATTGTAAGTTTTATAATAAACTTAGAATATTTTAAAATCATTTGACATTTTAACATTAAATTATAATCAATAATATATTCTAAAATTTCTGGTTCAATCGTTGGATCAATTGAACAGAAAGACAAGAAGAATCTATCATCCTCCGGTTTCTTTTTCCAAAATATTGTAAATTTTGTCCTCACCGGCGATAATTATCCCTCACTCAGCCCGCCACAATCCCCATCATTCCTTTACGTTTCCCGTTTAGTATTAAAAGAGAAGTTCAAACCCCACGAAGATGATAGCAAGCGACGTGTGTGGGCTCCGTACCCGGTTCCTCCGCCTCCTGACCCCGTTCCCCCACCGCAGCCGCCGCGAGCTGTTCGCCACTTGCTCCGCCCAAGGAAAGAGAGAGAAGAAACAGAAGGTCATTGTCATATCCGGCCCAACTGGGTCCGGCAAGTCCCGCCTCGCCTTAGAACTCGCCAAGCGCCTTGGTGGCGAAATCATCAGCGCCGACTCCGTCCAGGTTTAGTATTAGTACCCTTTTCTGGGTTCCTTGAACTTGCTCGATGGGAGCTGATGAGACTGGAAATTGTGGCCGAAAATGTAGTTCTGATAATTTTTTTTTCTTTGCAATTTAGTCCCTCTCTAGAGTACATTGAGTTTTTTTAACCCTAGTACATTAACGGTTAAATACCCTTTGGCTGGAGTACAGTGAGTTTACTATAGTTTAGTGGCAATGCACGGTTTGCAGTGCCACGAGTTGAAGGAGAAGAAAGGAAATTTGTGTTTATGGTTTTAGAGTTTTCTCTTTGTTTGGCATGACTTGTTTTTGCAGTACCATGAATTGAAGAGATGGACAATTTGTTTGTTGAGTTTGGAGTTTCTCTTTTTTTACGTTCGGATATTTGAAGATTAGATTGCCGGTTTTTGGTATTGGGACCAGTTGGAGCTTGTCCCACCCTTAGAGTGGTTTCTTTTGTTCCAGGTGTACCAAGGACTAGATGTTGGATCTGCAAAGCCCTCACCGAGCGCAAGAAAGGTCTCAATCAATATTTAGTTTAATCGTGTCTCCTTCAAATTCTGCATTCTTCTTGTTAATCATCAAAGCTTGTTGGGAGTATATTATCTTTCTGCCCCAAAATAAAGGAATTAAGGTTGTTAACTGAAGGTAGTGACCGAAGTTGTCATGTCTTTGGCATCCATAGAACTTGTGTTAGGAGATGAAAATTGAAGGCGTGAATATGTGTTTTTTCAGCTCAATGTTGTACCAAATTCGGCACAATTCGGCACGAAAAGAGGTAGATTAAATATATACTTTGTTGCTCACTGAACTCACCGAAGATGTCTCACATTTTGGCAGGAAATTCCACACCATCTGGTCGACATCTTAAACCCATCTCAAGGTAAGAAGTTTCAACGACGTGGTGGTAACAAGGTGCCATGATATCAATGTTTCTAATGAGTTTCTCATACGTTGTTTTCATAATATCCGAATGCTGTAGTGTTTATTAAAATTTACGGTTGTTCAGACTATTCAGTTGGGCACTTTTTTGAGGATGCAAGACAAGCTACAAGCAATATCCTAAATAGGGGTCGTGTTCCTGTGGTTGCTGGTGGTACCGGATTGTACTTGAGATGGTATGTTCCTAATGTCTCTGTTTTAAGAAAATTCCCTCACTTTGGCTTCCTTTCAAGTCCTTAGGTTCAGTTGGGTTGCCAACTTTGAACCTCTGTCAACACGATTCGAGTAATTAGCTGTATTTGAAAGTTCTCCTGTTCTATCTTCTGTGCTTTTGCTGCTGTGTGGGAAAGGGGAAGAAAGCATTCACTAATTGTACATTTTGCTGCGCTTGACTCATCTGTCCTAGTATAAACTAATGATTTCGTTACTTTCCGTATAATTTTTTTTCATTAACTTTCACTTCTATGTTGTATCTTCTTTGTAGTTGTCTGGAATGGTAGAAAAGTTGACTGGAAATAGGTGCAACTCCAATCTGTTAAAATTAAGAAAAGGGAACTGATACCTGAAACTGTTTCTGGTTCTTCTCTAATGAGGCATGTAGGTTCATTTATGGAAAGCCAGATGTTCCTAAAGCCTCACTGGAAATTGCATCTGAAGTCTACTCCGAGCTTGCAGAGCTTCAACAAAACGGGGATTGGGATGCAGCTGTGCAGTTGGTAGTCAGAGCAGGTGATCCAAGGGCCGGGCTCTTGGCTGCCAATGATTGGTATCGCCTTAGGCGCAGCCTTGAGATCATCAAGGTAAGTTTATGTTCCCTGCAAGGTTTCTTTGCATCTGAACAGCACCACTTTTGCACAGTGAAGCACTTTGCACCCAATTGCTTGTCCTGAGATACTTGCTCTTCCAATTGGATATTCTTTGTCTATTTGACTTGCTAATGCCTATAATTTTGGTTTTATGATTTAGTCTTGAGCAATGATTTTGGTTATCTTTATTCTTTCAAATGCTTTTAATGGAATGTATTACAAATGCCTACAATTTAAATTTTATGATTTAGGTCGTGCAATGATTTTGGTTATTTTTATTCTTTCAAATGCCTTTAGTGGAATGTATTATAATATCTTTGGACTGTCCTTTGGTTCTTCTGATGGCAGGCAACTGGATCTCCTCCATCTGCTTTTGAAGTTCCATATGATTTATTCAAAGAACAATGCAATTCAAGTACGGGAAACAGCTCTGGTAGCTTGAATTCAGCTAGTGATGCACTTGGGGAAATTAAGTCAAAAGATTTGGATTACGAATTCTTATGCTTTTTCCTCTCGAGCCCTAGGTTGGAATTGTACAGATCTATTGATTACCGGTGTGAAGATATGCTTTCAGGTAGAACAGTGGCATGTCCTGGACAATCTTTCCAACGCCCTTTATTCATCGTAGCTTATATTCTTTATCTGTTTGGTTGTGTCTATGGATATGTTTGCTTACTTCCTTCGTCTTGAACTTTTAAGTGTTGGGTCTTCATTTTTTTTCCTGACTAATTGCAGATGGTGATGGAATCTTGTCAGAGGCTAAATGGCTTCTTGACATTGGACTTCTTCCGAACTCCAACTCTGCAACTCGAGCAATTGGTTACAGACAAGTAAACTTTGCTTCATTTTGCCAAGCTTTGTGCCAATGTTGCTACATTTGATAACTTTCTCATTCTCATGTTTGCTAGTCACTTTGCTAAGGGTTTTTCTGTTTCATGAAGCCACATAAAACTTGTGTTCGTAGTTATCAAAATTGATGTGGCACACAAGGACTCATTGAGTTGCTTCAATGCTGTATTCAGATGTTCATAGATATCAAAATGTCCTTTATGGACATTTTGAAGGGTAGATTAAGTTTCGCTGATGAGTGGTGTGCTTTATTGTGCAGACTGTCAAACTCTTAGATTTTATACACGATTCAGTTGCATGACCTCGAAAAGAAAATTCATAATCTGTTAGATGAAGAAGTTTTATTTAAAATCATTAACAATTACCATACCATGATAGTTAAGCATATTTCCCCACTCTATGCAGTTTCAATTAGTTAAAATCTTTGGTTATTGTTTCTTGTAAAAACACGGGCTGACATCAACAGTTATCCAACTTTGCAACTTACCACTACCTTTTGTTATTTTAGTTCCCAATTTGTCCCAGTCTTTTGATGTTGTAAGAATGAGCATGAGTGCAACCATGTATTAGGGTGTTCTTCGTGAATCTTTTTGACTTGACATCAGCTACTGCAATTTGAACAATAATACTGTGTTGATCATGAACTTTAGGCTATGGAATACCTTATGAATTGTAAAGCACAAGGAGGCAGGAGTTCTCCCGGAGAGTTTTTCCATTTTCTCTCGGAATTTCAGAAGGTTTCAAGGTAAATTGTTCATATGCTATGCGCTCATATTCAAATGTCTTGATATCATGTATATTCTTGTAATTGAAGCGCTAGGTGGATGCGTTGGCTATGACAACCAGCTGGTGAAAATCTCAAAATCCTTTGACAATGGCTGTTATAACTCTTTGTTGTACCGGCAATTGCATGCAAGCGTATCATTTTACTTTTATTTATCATACATTTTCCTTAAAGGCGGGTGGCAGTCCATTCTCTCCTAAAAATGTGATCTGGTTGAATCTTTCTTCCATTTCTTGTAGAAACTTTGCAAAAAGGCAATTGACATGGTTTCGTAATGAGCACATCTATCATTGGATTGATGCTTCCAAACCTCTGGTATGTCTAGTAGCTGGTTAAAGACAGAGTAAGAGTAGGTTATCTTTATATCCTTGCTTCTGATAAGGGTTTTCGCTCAAACACCAAGAAGATTGAGGAGATGTGCAAATCGTTTGATCTTCACTGACTAATACCATTTAGGTGTTGATGATGAAAACACTTGCACGTGGAACTTTTGTCGTGATTAGCATTTTATAGCAAGGATAAGTTGGTTGTTTCTGACTTTCCTGCAATGATACATCTATGATCAAATCGATCCATGTCCCTGTGGTAGTAATTACATGCTTGCACAGAATATGTCCTGGTTTTTCCTCTGTTATAGCATATGATGTTGGAAAATTCTTTTAGATGAAGTTATATCCCTGTTCCGCTAATCTTGCGGTTGTCAAATCTACAGGATAAGGTGGTTAACTTCATTTGCGATGCATATCACAATGAAAATGGAAACTTGGTTGTGCCTGAATCGATTAGCCTGAGGAAAGACAAGTCCAATCGACGCGAAGTTCTTCAACTGAAAGCCTACCGTACTAAGAACAGGTATGGATAAGCAACATTCACCATAGCATCCACCACTATTTACAAAATGCTGACTATGTTCATTTTTAAACTGTGAAGCCATTTTATCCGACGAGATGACTGTTCTAACGTCCTGGACTGGATACAACAAAGTGAAGTTGAAACAATGAGCGTAACATAATTTGGTCGGACTTGGGTCCGCTTGAACTGCGGTATCCTCGTTGAAGTTGAAGTATCTAGTTCCGTGAGCTCGGAGCTCAAGGGACCGATCTATCCATCTATCCGCTGTTCATGCAACCTTGATAGCTTCCCCATACACCAGAGTTCATGAAGTTCATTGGCCAACATGATATGGTGCCAAAAGGTTGGCACTTGGAGTTAGGGGTGATCATAAACCGGAATCAGAATCAGATTCGAATTCGATTTCGATTCCGATTCGATTAGTGGTCACCCCTACTTGGAGTACATGTATCAACATTACAACTGCTTCATGTTTTCTTGTGTCTATAAACATGTTTTCTATGTAAACTGATCCGATTTTATCTTGATAGCCCGGTGTATGAGTTCGTCAACAATTTCTTCAAATATCTGTTGAATGACCCTAGTTTTTTTTACTTTTTGGGTTGGAAAGTATCAGTCTCATGTAAGCTGGTACTTTCTAAAAAATCGAATTTTGACGAGTTTTCTAAGATCTTAAAAACTTACATTGAGCGACTGTAGCGGCGAGGATGGCTTGCTAATGAAAATTTGCGTTGAAGAGGAAAAGAAAAGGAAAAAGTTTAGTTTGTTACTTTGTGCTTTTGACGCTTTTAAACAATTATTTAATGGTTTTACTTTGTGTAACAAAATTTATTTAAAACCACTTTGGTGACAAAATTTCAACTATGTTAGTTTTTCCGACCGGTGTCCACTAGGGATGAGAAAAAAAATAAGAATTATAGAATCAGATCGGACCAAATCAAAAAAATTAATCTAGAATCAGAACCCAAAAGATTTGGTCTGGATCGGTCCATTGTGCTCAAAAAATAGTTCTCGGATCAGGTTTGGATTTTTTAAAAAGAATCAGGAAGAATTGGATCAAACCATAATTTTTTTAAGTAAGGTTAAAAAAAGCTTATGTGCTAAGGTTACACAACCAATTTTTTTTCCTCACATGGTACAATGACAAATAATTTATGAGTGTTCAACATTCCAAAAAGTAAATCTAAATGTTAAATTCTAATTGAGATCTCTCCTCTCGGCCTCAATACTGTTTCTCATTGCCTTTCTCATGTCCATAAGCGCCCATTATTTATTTATTTTTTAAAATTTTGGGTTTTCATCCAAACACAGACCAAACCTAAAAAATTAGTTTGGTTCAGGTCCAGAATGAATGAGCAAATGATCCAATCCAGATTTCATATTTTTTCTTAAATAATTTTTGGATATTATAGTTCAGCTCGAATCGGTCCACTCTGATCCATTTGTTCACCATATCTCATTGTTCTTTCTTGCCGTTTACGTGGATGGCTTAAAAAATCTTGGAAAAAGTTCATTTATTATCCGTGATTTGAACCTTTTTTTCACCAAATACCATGGGTTTCGATTTTGTCTTTCTTGGTGACAGATGTGTTTCGAATTTACATTTTGGTGACAAAAAATGTAATTTGAAATTCTACTGTAAAAAAAAGACAAAAACAAATCAACAACGTACTTTTTCCTCTTTCTTCTTCGGAAAAACGTACTTTTTCAGAAACATAAGAGGTACTTTTTTTTATATAGAGAAAGCTCATAAGAGGTACTAAAGTATTTTTTTCCAAAGATCTCCAAACTAAAAACATAAAATTAGAAATCCTCATTTCTCCAAATTCCACCACTCTCCCTCCTGACTCACTCCTTCCCTCAGCCTAGACTGAGTGATGCCATGAACATGCTTTTTAGCTAACTTTTAAGATAGAGTTGGTTATATATATATATATCTGCAGCCAATTCTTGTAGCTGCAACTGCTGCTTCAACATGAAATTATTTCAGATTTTCACTTTGGAAAGTTGTTTGTTCTCTTCATGAATATCGTCTTTCTGTACCTCTTAATTTGATTAATTTAAGTGGTGCAAATTAAAGAAAATTACACGAAATTGATAAGGATTGTACGTAGCTAGATGAAACAAATTGAACGATGAAAAAGCGGAGGATGAGTCACGACTCATGAGGGAGATGGGCGAAATTTGAGAGAAATTGAGGCATCTAATTTTATGTTTCTAGTTTGTGGTTTTCTGGAAAAAATATTTTAGTACATTTTGATTTGACATTTTTATAAACAAATTTTCTGTGAATTTATTTTTGTCTATTTTGGTGACAAAAATTTTCCAAATTTATATATTTTTATATTATTGGCACCAAAAGTGGAGATTTTTTCTAGGCATAAAACATAGATATATTCCTTAAATAGTTAAAAATTTTAATTATCCTCAGAATAGGTTAAAATTTAATTAAAAATAAAAAAAATAAAAGAGTCGACCAATGATTAGATCAACTCTATCTTGCTACCTGACAGCCGAAATTAAAAAAAAATAATAACGGAGGCGACCATTGACACAAGTGGTAGTAAATTAATATAATATAGGAGTTCATCTAATGTCAAATTAAAATATTATTATATATCAAAATTTATTTATAACGGATAACTCTTGCGAAACTTACTTATAAAATCAGATCACCTCTTTGACACAAGTATATATTCAGAAAATTTATGTACCAAGAATGACAAAATCCTAGGGTATTTGGTCAAAAGATGTTAAACCGTAGTACTTCTATTTTTGGAGAAAAAATTCACAAGTCTCCGCTGCTACGTATAATGTTATGGGAGCTCTAGTCCATAGTTTTTTAGTTCTTGGATTTTGAAAAATTAAACTGATTGATCCCTCATTCTATTTTTTTGTCAACAATTCATATGAAATGTCAAAAGTACCCCTATCCAGTAAATGAAAGTGAAAACACGCACCCAATTGGTTGGCACCCGCCAACACCACAACACCGAGAGCTTTGCCTGCATTGGCGGCTGCCAGTTCCCTCAACTTCTCGCCATTCTCAATATCAGGAACAGAGAAGACTAGATTGGGTTTCTGAGTGGCTGGTGGGCACCGAGCCAGAGAAGATCGGGACCGAGATTAGGTTTTTCTGAGTGTTGTGCTGGAGAAGACGACTTTAGGAGTATAATAGTCTTTTCTTAAATAAAATAATAAAAAATGACTAATGACGTCAGCCAGGGACCCAAGACCAACATTTCTCAAAAGAGCAGGGAGGGCAAAATTAGTTTTGAAATGGCAGAGACCCTAACAGTTATTACGCGATAAACCTGAGGGTGAGTTGTCTTTTTTTTAAACTTTTGTGTACAGATTTGAGCATCGTGAGACTATATTTATAAGTTGAGTTTACTTTTTTAATAAAAAATTTAGGTAGATTAGCCTAAATCTAACGGACCCTAACAGTTATTACGCGATAAACCTGAGGGTAAGTTGTCTTTTTTTAAAACTTTTGTGTACAGATTTGAGCATCGTGAGGCTATATTTATAAGTTGAGTTAACTTTTTTAATGAAAAATTTAGGTAGATTAGCCTAAATCTAAGCTTTAGACATTATTAAACTTTGTTGACATCCCAAATAAAAATTTTCTATTTTTGCAAACGGTCGAAATTGACCCACCAACCCGTAAAAAAACTAGGTAACATGTATTGTTATCGCCCACTAAGCGTTGGCTGCTCTTTCACCACGTGATAAAGTGGAAGGGAAAAAAAAGGCAACACCCACCCGGACCCGGTTAGTTCCACTCACGCACCGCACCCATGTATACACACAAATAAATAGTAGCTGTCCGCACCGGAACAGCCCCCACCCCGTACCAAACACGCAAAAGACCGCCTCGGGAGTCTCGCAATCTCTTCCATTTCCTCCTCCTCCCGAGATCCCATCTCTTCTAACATGAGGACCTCCATCTCCATTCTCAGATCCCTCTCTTCCTCCTCCTCCCGGGCCCACCTGGCCCGTCGCTTCTTCTCCTCGGAGTCGTCGGTCCCCCACCGCAAGGTCGTCATCCTCGGCGCCGCCGGCGGCATCGGCCAGCCCCTCTCCCTCCTCATGAAGCTCAACCCCCTCGTCTCCTCCCTCTCCCTCTACGACATCGCCAACACCCCCGGCGTCGCCGCTGACGTCAGCCACATCAACACCAGATCTGAGGTCGTCGGGTACTCGGGCGACGAGAATCTGGGGAAGGCCTTGGAAGGCGCGGACCTGGTGATCATTCCGGCCGGCGTCCCCAGGAAGCCCGGGATGACCCGCGACGATCTCTTCAACATCAATGCCGGGATCGTCAAGGGCCTCTGCCTGGCCATCTCCAACTACTGCCCCAATGTGAGTGTTGTCGTTTAAGCTTGTATTCTGCTCGAATCTTTTTCGTGCTCGGGTTTAGGGTTTCACTAACTTGCTTGTTCTTCTGTGGATCAGGCACTTGTTAACATGATCAGCAACCCCGTTAACTCGACCGTGCCCATTGCGTCCGAGGTGTTTAAGAAGGCGGGGACCTATGACGAGAAGAAGTTGTTCGGCGTGACCACTCTCGACGTGGTCAGGGCCAAGACTTTCTATGCTGGAAAAGCCAAGCTTCCCGTTGCAGGTTCGTGCTATACTTTGCTTCGATTTTTGTTCTTTGTCGGATTATGTTTGATTGAATGCGGACATCGGTGTTACTTTGTGAACAAAACACCGGGAATAGCGGCTTCAACTAAATGTCCTGTCCAAGCCAAGTGATGATTGAGAAGAGATTCCACATTTTTGAACCATGAAACACTCAGTTTCCATTAACCACCCCGCGAGCAGGGATAGGGTGGAAATAAATAATAGAAAAAGAGCTCCAATAGAAAGATCTTCATTAGTACGTAAACCAATTGTATACCCCCACTAATAAACACCAGAATACGCAATATTCACTGGACCAAGAGCACCAATATTGCCGGAAGGTCAAAACAGGGAATTTACTCTGTAATTGTTGGAGCTGGAGAGAGCTTTGTCTTATTTTTGTGTCATCTGCTTGCTTATTATGTAATGACTCAAATAAGTGGTCTATAAAGTCGTTCCTAATTGCAATATTTTGGCATTTGTATTTACAAATTGTGTTCTTGCTCTGTTTGGCCGTTTTCAGATGTTAATGTACCAGTTGTTGGTGGGCATGCGGGTGTTACCATCCTTCCGCTATTTTCACAAGTACAACTCTCCTACAGCCCTTTCTTGCTTTTTCATGAGAATTTTTTCATGTTTTCTAACAAATCGCATTAATTGTTCTTGTCTTTTAAAGGCCACACCAAAAGCTAACTTGTCTGATGATGAAATCAACGCCCTTACAAAGAGAACTCAAGATGGAGGGACAGAAGTTGTAGAAGCAAAGGCTGGAAAGGGGTCAGCTACATTGTCAATGGCGTAAGTTTTCCCTGTAATGCAGTAGTGTCAATGGCGTAAGTTTTCCTTGTAATGCAATAGTTTGATACACTGGTAAATTAGACATCCTTCCACTGGTTTTCTTGAACTATAGTGCCTCTACTGAGGGATTTCGGTTCAAAGGGAATCTGTTTCTTCTTCTCACTAGTTATTGATCGGTTAGTGTAGAACTGTGATGGCAGCTGTTTGTTAGAGGATTGCAGAAGAATTTTGGTGTAAATATTAATCTTCTGCTAATTCTAGGCTTTTTAGTTTCTCCTGCATAAAGGGGTTCAATCTATACCTTTGTCTCATTACTACAGTACTGGTTTCCTCATGTTATTTGGTGCCATCTTCTGTTTTCTCCTACCAACAATGTATAAAATCATATAATGTATTTCTGCTGTTTGTTTCTTGAAACACGGGTTTTTCTGTTACTGAATACTGCCATCTCATCTCCAGCTATGCAGGAGCAATATTCGCTGATGCCTGCTTGAAGGGATTGAATGGGGTTCCAGATGTGATTGAGTGCTCATTCGTGCAATCAAATGTCACAGAGCTCCCATTCTTTGCTTCAAAGGTGATTTCATTTGAGACTTGGTAAACGGGTCTTAAATTTTTTTTTAAAAAGGGCGGTAGTTTAGTTCGATCTTTTGTTACAATTGTCACAAGAGCTATTGATTCGCTGTGTATCAACATAGATTAGATATGCATATGTAATTCAACCCCCAAATAGACCAGCCAAACTCACATGCACTGTTATTGGATCTATCTTTTAATATATATACATACCTAAAGTCTTGTCTGACTAAAAGTGGATTCCGACTTTTCTTGTATGTTTGTCATTTCAATAGAAGCGCATGGGATTAGTCGGTGCAAGTGTTGATTCTGACTAATTTTCTTCTGGTTGACGTCTACAGGTGAGGCTCGGAAAGAACGGTGTGGAGGAAGTGCTGGGGTTGGGCGCGCTCTCCGACTACGAACAGGAGGGCTTGGAAAAGCTCAAGCCTGAGCTTAAATCATCTATTGAAAAGGGAATCAAGTTTGCCAACCAGTAGTTGATCACGGCTACAATCGTCTCGTTTTACAGTGAACACAGATTTTGCAGTTAGTGCGGTGTTGTACTTGATGCAATGGCACTGGGGCGGGTTATCGGCAGCGTAGGTCGCGCTAAAACATATAAACGTTTCTAATAATGCCCCGTTGCCCCTTTAACAGGGCTAAGTGACTTTATTTTGTGGAAGATATTCTTGTTGGAGATATATCACTTGGAGAGACTTTTGAAGATGCTGATTCTGATTTGGCCTTTTCTTTTCTGTGATCAATAGAGTCTTCAATTGCATCTCTTTTGTCTGCTTTGGAATTTGGTTTTCCCACGAAGCAAATTTTTTTTTTAGTTTGGGTTATGCAAAATTAAGCTCCCTAATAACATCTTAATACAGTTTGAATCTTGCTTATTATTAAATAGGATGCTAAACTTTGAACTTATAGTTGAATGAAATATTTGAAGTTATGGAAAACTAGGTATAAATTTTGCGAAGCTTTTAACCATTAGAATTAACACAAAACAGGCTTAACAAAATTTTGTAAGGTAACATCATCATCATCTGACACATTGATCCCAGCATCTGCTGGTTTCTGAAGTCCTCAAGACATTCTACGGATGTTCGAGCACGGGCAACCGGTGTAATCGGACACCGATCGGTAGCGACTCAGAACATGAAGTTAAGCATCAATCTCGGCAGAAAACAAATTGAGCTCAAACAAATCCTGCAGAAACACGGACACTTTCTACAATATTGAGTGATTTTTTCAGCATTTAAACAACATTAGCTTGGCAATCAAAAGGCTGATACTGCATATTTGGAGATCACCTAGAACAGACGACCATACAGAGTGTGATCCAATAATAACACTAACAGCAGTACTTCCTACCCTTCCCAAACCTGCCAACTGCTCTATCATTGACCGGAATCTGATTCCCCCGATGAACTGCCACTGTCCGAATCTGCAAAGTAAATATGAATAAGCTCATAACCTTGGCAATAGCAGCAGGCAACAGAACATTGCAGATGCATACAATGCAAAAGACTAGCATCTACCTTCTGAATGGGAGCCTGAGACACTTCTCGAACTGTTGGAACCATTAGAACCACTCATAAGACTGTCTTCCTTTTCCATTTGATTGAGAGAAGCCCCAGAACCAACATCTCCTAATGCTTCCCAAAAAAATGTGTCCCATATTCATCATTAGGAGCAACAAGACAACTGATTTCTAAAGAAAAATTAAAATATAAAGAAAAGGAAAAAAAATTCCTAGTTAGATCATATTTGGTACCTGCTCCTTTTGGCACGTTCCTTGTATCTGATGTCAAATACTGCGTAAAAAGAAGATTGAATGTCAACCAATAGACTTACTGGCAAGAATAGAAGGCAAAGGGAACTAGGTAGCAATTTGTGATCTTACCGATTCTTGCATATTTTTGCGAACTGCTTCAGATGCCTGGACTTCTGTGCTCTTGTTGGAGCTGATCGTGTAATTACTGACAAAGTTGTCAAGCTCCCACAGTGTTTCACTATCGAAAGAATCGATGTCCACTTCAATCTCGTTTTCTTGTTGGAAAAGATCAGGGTTCCTTTTCCTGATAATCTGGACAACACTTTCCAGCTGGTCAGAAGGCAAACACTGAAGGTGTGTGCTGAGTCTCTGCTTTTCCTCAAAAGTCATAGACTTCTTAATGGGATCTTTTGGCTTAGGCTTCTCAGAAAACTTTGTCTTGCCCATATTGCTAGCACTTTTGTTGGCTTTTGACTGGAAATCCTTGGACTTGACCAAGGATTCTGATCTATCCAAGCTCCCCTTCTCTAAGTGTCTAGCTGAAGGCGATGCATGAGGACGAGCATGGGGAGGTGCAGGTGCAGGTCCAGGAGGAGCTGTCCTTGAAGCGGGCATCGGCTGACTGGCATCACCGTTAACTTCAAACCTCTCATCAGAACTGTATTCTTGCTGAATCTCGTCCCAGTGTTGCTCAAACATCTTCAACAGCAATTCAGCCATAAAATGCACATCTTGTCCTTTGGCATTGTATGTCAAGGCGTTATTGAAAGTCAACCGAACATCCTCAGCAAATTCCTTGGGGGACTTGTACCAATTCTTGGTTAACCTTGTCTTCACAGTGCCAAGATCCATTGGATTCTTAATGATAACATAATAATCATGCAATTTCAATTTCTTTGCATCCACGGGTGCGTTGAACACCCACCCATACTGGTGCCTCATCAATTTGGCCAACAAGTCACCACATTTCTTGAACAACCCCTTAGGATATTTATCCATCCCCGACCCAAATCCAGGCACTGGGCCACCACCACCGTCTTTCTTCCCTTTGCCAACTGGCTTCACTTTGTTCCCACCAGTAGAACCCGACTCCTTAGTCGGCTTTCCCTTCACAGTTTTCCTCTCCTTATCCGCAACCTCACCAGCTCCAACCACGCCTCCACCAGATCCCCGAATCTCACCCCCGCTCGCCGGCCCCACATGACTCACCTCTGAATTCACCCTAGCCAAAGTTCCAACCTTTTTACCAACACCACTGCCACCAACAGCATTCGCGCCATTCCCGTTATTACCCTCACGTTTCCCGTTCCTATTAACGCCATACCCATCAACACACCTAGCTTCAATCCTACGCCTCAAGTTCCTAACTTGCTCTAGCTCACCCACTAACTTCCTCTTAAGCTCCCTAGCCTCCGAACCGCAGCTAACCGAGCACAAACTAATCCTAACCTTATCATTATCAATCCTTACGTACCCAGCCGTGGCGCCTTCGTGTTGACCCCGTGGCAGCGGAGGGGTACGGCTCCTGGACGAGTCGTCGTCGGAAGAAGAGGACGACGGAGATGGGGAAGTTGGCGCCACCTGTCCGAAGTTGAACTTGTTTAGGGTTTTGGGTTTAGGGCCCCGGTACTTGTTCGGTTGCTTGGTTGGCCCAGTAGCCATGTAACTTTCGAATAAAGGAAACCCTAATTCAGATCCAAAACCCTAATCATAAGGAAGGTTCCAAAGGGGCGAAGAGCGAAACTTGGGGGATCAGTTGTCTGCTTAACTAAGTTTAATATGAGTCGCCGGAGGTTATTTTAGGGTTTTGGAGTCGGAGAGGTTTGAACGGAAGCGGAGGGGAAGGGGGCGGAGTGGAGTGGAACACCAGAGAGAGAGAGAGCGCGATGCGGAGCGGAGGTGTTGAATTTGCACGCGCTCGGCAATGATAGGGCAAAAGGTAAACCTGGTAAGGGTCAATTTGTTGTTATAATTCTTGCAATTAGAATTATAAACCCCAACATTAACCCTAATTCTAATAAGAATTAATTCAAATTCGATTCGAATTTGGTAGTTCATAATTCTTTGATGAATTCGAAATCGTTCAAATTTGAATAATGGTCAAGTCTAGAGTCGGGTTTATGGCCAAAAACAGGGTCCATACAATTCGTCCAAAATTTTGTCCGACTAAATAATTTGATCGATTCATGGTTCAACTGCGATTCAAAGAGCAAAGTGGATTGTTCTCTAAAAACATAGTACCAGTTTTTGGATCAGATGGTAAAAAAAACTAATTTTTACACAATGACATGGATGAACCGTTTATTTTATGCCAGATATCTTAAATATTCTACCATATTTTCTAAAGACAACAGATAACAGTAAAACCGAAGACAAGTAGCATTCTATATAAAAAAAATAGGGTCCCAAGACCTTTATTAAAATTTAAAAACCCTTTCATCATAACAACTAATATTTTTATTAAAAAATTAGTGTTAAATTTTGATCCTAAATTTTGTATAAAGTAATATTTTTTATTAAATATGTATTTTAAACATGACTTACGAATTAAAAAAAATTTGAACTAGTAATTTATTTTAAGGTTGCTTGTTTGATTTTTTACATAATTTTTCATCCTCTTGATCTTCTGTAAGCAAGTTTCGGGGCCACTTTGCCTTGTGCGGCTGTGCCCACAGTGCAGGTCTTCCGTGAAGAATTAAATTTTTTACCGCGATAGTTTTTTAAGTTGTAAATTTGTACACGAATATTATTCCTGTCATGAATTGAGTTATGAATTTTTGTTAATTCCAGTGGGATTTTTCCGGAGAAAAAAGTATACTCCGATTACAGGGACCCGAAAATTTCTAAAACAAAACTAGGGAGACGGACGATTTTTTTCTGAAATCAAGGAACCTGCAAGAAAGGGTGACCAAACAACAGGAACAAGGAGGTAATTTACCCTAAATTTTTTTCACCTTTATTTTAGGGGACCAAGACATATATGTTGGGCGCACTTTTTCCCGAAGCTACTTAGTATCCGGATACTTATAGATATGTTCGAACTAGTACGACCTTTAAATGACATGAAAAAATTGCATCATAACAGAATAAGCAACCAGGACAGGAAGATGTAGCAACAGATATCTCGAAGCCTTAAGAAGGTGCAAATGATGGGAAACAACAGCAATGCATCTTCCCTCAACGCAAATCAATTCTGCAAACCGGCAGACTCAAGAACTGTCATATCAATCCAGGGAAAATGATGAGATCATATCATGGTCTAACAAATCGCCCCCGACATTTCATATCTACACAAGCCTCTCCTGCAATATTCTATCGCGTGTGAGGACCTTGCGTATTTCCATCCCTGCCAAGATTGAAGCCACTCTGGTAGTTCTGCTGAGCACCTGGGTAAGGCATCCCAGGGTTGGGACCATTCTGGAAATCCTGCTGCTGCATACCTCCAGGTGCATACCCGGGATTTGCAGGTGGATGTCCCGTGTTGCTTGGTGGCATCCACGCATTGTTGGGGTGCCCGTTGTAGTTGTTAGGCGGTGGGCCAGCCGGGGGATGCATATTCTGTTGCATTCCACCTGTGTTGAAGCCATTCTGTGGAGCACTATTCAGTGAGTACCCTGCCTGGTTGGGTGGAATCATGTTATTCTGTGGATAACCTCCTTGGTTGGGTCGAGCCATGTTGCCCTGTGGGTAGCCTCCTTGGTTGGGTTGCGCCATGTTGTTCTGCGGATAGCTTCCTTGGTTGGGTTGCGCCATGTTGTTCTGCGGATAGCCTCCTTGGCTGGGTTGTGCCGGCGGAGAGCCACCTTGTGGATTGCCTCCTCTAGGTCTGGGGAAATTTCTTGATCTGTCATTGTTACGAGGTCTATCATTCCGACGATTCCTGTCCATGGCCTTCTGATTGTTCCTCTCCCATTCCTCATGATACTTGGGATCATACGGTACAGCTCGGCCATCAATGAAAGGCTCACCTGCAATATAAGGCTTCAAAATCAGCTTCATGAGCAGCAAATTAATAAACCCAAAAAAGTACATCAACAGCACCAAACAAAAAGAAAGCTTCGGAAGAGATTAAAGTCAGAATCCCATCTAATAGCATAAACACTCTGCATTTTCTTAGAATGTATGGACTCCAAGAACCTGCACTCACAATACAACCATTTATTTCCGGATATAAACGCATCTAACCTCCATAATCTTGTTCCTTAACATTCAGGTACGAGTCCGGTAGCACCCAACGAACTCCTGGCAGCTCTACAAAAGAAACCAAAAGATTGTCATAAAAGAAACAAAACCTGTTCATAAAACCCGCAACCAGAAACAACCTTTGAGCTTGTAAGAGAGCTCTTCGGAAACCAACGCCCCGAATGCGAAGTAGCATCTGGTGGACACCGAATAGATCTTCATCCTTGCCTCATCCTCGCTGCAATTAGCAAAGAGAATCAATCAATCCCCCACAAACCAAATCCGATAACTAGTGAAAAGAAAACGCAATCCGAAAAGGCGAAAAAGCCTCTCCTTTACCTTCCTACAATCTTGGCTAGGGTTTTGATGTAGCCATCGATGATCTCATCGCGGGTGGCGTCCTGCGGGGGCTTCTCCATAACGACGAGCCAGTGATTGAAATCGCACCCGTCGAGGAGGATGGTCTCCTTGGGCGGGCGGTTGGACCAGTTCTGCGAGTCGGAGAGCGTCGACGGCGACTTCAGGGAGGAGAACGTGCGGGAGGAGGCGGCGGGGAGTTGAGCGGCGGAGGAGAGTGGGCGAAGGAGGGCGGCGGATGTGGAGGAGGTGCGGGCGAGGAGGGAGGTGATTAGGGTTCGGGTGGCGGATTGGGGCTTGGGGACGAGGTACCTAGAGAGCAACTGGGTTGCCATTTTTTTCAGGGGTTTAGGGAGGAACCCTAGCAGCTAGAGGAGGGAGACGCGAGGGTTTTAAATGATCTTGAGAGTGAGTGATAGCGAGCTGGTGGATAGATAAATTGGCGCTAAGACCGTAACTATTCTGGTTTTGAACCGGCGCCACCCACAGATTTTAGATTGAGTGGAGACAACATAAAAATTATCCCACTAAAATGGATCAAGTAATGTCTTGTCCCTACTGAATCCAACCCTACATCCACGTTGTCACTATGAAACAGAAATCCGAGAACTCGGAGCACAGTGGGACGTCGGATGACCAAATCACAACAACAAAAAAAGTTAGGTTAAGTGCTGATAACTATAAGTTTGATAGTACATGCTGTTATTAAATTTGGACTGTTGATTTTGATGAGTTACACGTGTGTCTATAATCAAACTGGTAGAAAATTCACCACTCCGACGTCAACATCTCCCGGCCAAAAAATTTACCGCTCTGATGCCAACGTCCGACGATGATAGAACCTCTCACCAATACTGAAGTAATTTCCACTGTCACCCATCTGAAAAACTTATTGAGAAGCTTTCCACTGTCACCCAATTGTGGGCATCTCCATCGAAGTCAACATTTCAGGCGGCTACTGAAACCCGACCATCACTTTGGTAATGGCAACCGGAGGTAACATCACCATCTTCACCGGCGACTTGAAAGAATTAAATTAATTGTGGGCGTCTCCATCATAGCATGTTTCCCCCTCAAATATGTCAATGACAACAAGGAATTATATTATTTAGCGATTTAGGAAGAAGTTTTTGAAAGAATTTAGGTAAGAAAAGTTGAATCTGACATTTTTGCAACCAAAAATCTTAACTTTATGAATTACAATGAACAAAGTCTACTAATTTTTATGTGACGTCCCACTGAATTTTTTTTGTCTATTTTTGAACGCTTTTGTCTGATTTGTCGTCGTTTTTGTATATGTGCCTTTGAAAATTGATACGCCTTTGTATTTTTGTCATTAAAAACTGACATGTCTTTGAAAATTGAAGTATTTTTGTGTTTTTGCCTTCACAAATTGATGTGCCCTTGTATTTTTACCTTTAACAGTTGATGTGCCCTGGTGTTTTAGTCTTTGAAAATTGATGTGCCCTTGTATTTTTGTCTTAAAAAAATTGATTTATCATATTTTTGCCTGAAGTACCGTTCAAGTACAACGACACATTGCTTGATGTGCCGTTCAACTCGTATATTGTCAGACTGGTACTGCTGGGGTCAACACCACCAAAATCCATTAAAAAAAAGAGGTTGACAAAATTAGGGCAACACATTAATATCCTGATCACGGTCGAACCGGTAGTTTTGACCATAAATAGTTGGTTTACGGTTCAACCAACGGATGAATCTTAATCATGTTCAACTTTTGATTGACCAGTGGTATACCGCTATCATTTATATGGGCATACTTGTGTCATTCATATGGACATACCATTATCATTCCACACGAGTATTATTACACGTGCGCTTTAAATACAAAATTATCCTTATGTAATCTTCTCATATTACTAGTTTGTCATTATGACACACGCACACCTTACGATGCTTCCCACCCTTACTCTGTATGCAATCCAACCTCGTGGTTGCCACGTGGCCACCTATTTTCCTTATTTTTTATAATTTTTCTAATCTAAGTTGGTCCCTATTTTTCCAAATGAGTTAACTTTTTTGATTTTGCATAACTTTTTGAGACCTATGCGTAGGTCTCAAAAATTATGCGAAATAAAAAATATTTAACTCATTTATCGAGCAACAACTTATCAACCCTTTTGAATTTAAAAAAAATACAAGGTAGAATATACTTAATACTTGGTCGACTCCATTTTCACTAAATTTTTTTAGTTGTTTGGAAAATTTTAAAGTTCTATAACTTGGTGCTCGGTTGTTCGAATAAATTAATTATTTTATTTCACATAACTTTTTGAGCTCTATGCGTAGGTCTTATGTGAAAAAAAAAATTATTCACACAATAGAACACCAACTTATAACAATTTAAAATTTTTAAATTAAAAAAATAAGAAACCTGGGTGACCACGTGGCAACCATAAGTTGAGGTGACCTAGTAATGCTCCCTTTTTAGTTTTAATTTTTAGAAAATATACCACTATGATTGTCACGTGGTAATAGCGGAGACAGAGTCGATTCGCTGTTCGCTCGACTATAGTATATATTTTTTATTTTTTCATTCAAAACCATAGTTTTGAAATACGGATTTTGGTACGGGTTGAATTTTATCTATTTTTGGTTTGTTTGGTCTGACCGGTCTGACCAAATATTTTTATTTATTTTTTACTATTATTTGAATAATATGTAGACTAAATAGTCAAAATATAAGTTTCAAATTTCATATTTTGAATGATTCATGGTCTGACCGATCAGACCATCAGTCGGACCATATTTTTTAATACTATGTTGAAAACTACATATTTAGAGAATATGCCTAACTTTCTAGGGCATGGATTGGGTACAACGAGTTTGATCCTGTACCAAACAGAATAGGGGTAAAACAATCAAAAAATAGAAAAAGGAGGACGCGTCAAGGTTGACGCACTGGTGGGGGCTGACGCGTGTGGGAACGCATGCCTGAAGCCTCAACTTTCACTTTATATTATTTAATAAATAAATTATTTTTTAATTATAATTTTATTAAATATTAACCACATACTATTTTATCGTAACCGGCCTGCCATTTGGTCATTGCAAAGTATGCCTTTTTATTGTAACCAAATATGTCATTTTATCATACTCCGCTCTGCCATTTAGTCATAATCGGACATGCCATTTTATCGTACATGGTCTACCATTTGGTCATTACTGAGCATGTATTTTTATTATTATCAGACATGTCATTTTATCGTACCCGACTCTGCCATTTGATTGTAACTGGGCATGCCATTTGATTGTAAACAGGCATGCCATTTTATCGTAATATGACATTGATGCGAATCACAAATCAATAGATCAGATTAGCATGGCGTCTAGCGGAGCTGTAAATGATGTTGTTCAAGTGCCAATTGGACCTGTTACAAGAGCACGTGCAAAGTGCTTCAAGTCACAACTTAATGGGCTGATTTCCAAGCTTACATCGGAGAGTTGGGCCCAAGCAAATTTATTAAAGTCCATGGACCAAGAGCCACGAAATTCAGCTGAGTTTATGACCTTAATACAAGTTCTAGAAGGTCCATTCAGCAGCCAAGATCCACAAGAGTGATTCTCTCTGATTTGGGAATTCTATTTAGGAAATAAAATTTCAGCCATGAGTATTGTTTAGGAAATTAGTTCCAGCAACTTTTGGCTTGTTTGTCACGTTTTGGCCTTCCTAAAAGGTTTAGATTTGATTCCCTTTTTAGTTTATCTTTACAGCCAAAATTCTGGCCAATTTAGGAAGTATTTTGATTTGAAATCTCTTTGTAATATTGAGCCTATTTATAGAGGCTTATGCAATGAGAAGAGGCAGAATATTTTTGATCAAAAAAATGTGAGCAAGTCTCTCCCTTGGTTCTACGAAACTTCTTGAACACAGCGGAGCGATTTCGTAGAGTTCACTATCGACTTATCAAGCGGAGCATCATTACCGTTTGTGGCATCATCAACAAATCAAGGTTCTTTGTTTCAACTCAAACGGCAGGTCGCGGTCATAATACCAAGGTTATTGTTTGGTTGTGAGCATCGGGTCGAGATCTCCATCACAAACTGATCTAGAACGATCTGGGAATTCAACGCTTCGTGGACGGGTCTCGCGCATCGTTGGCGGGGTTCGTATCATTTGGTATCAGAGCTCAAGGTTCTATTTCAGTTCTATCTATCCTTTAAATTTTGTTTTTATCATTAGTTTTCAGTTAGTTATTCTTATTGTAATCTGAGTTGGAGAAAAAAAAGAGAGAAAAAAAAAATCCAAAAAAACAAAAAGAAAGAAAGAAGGAAGCCTACAAAAGAAAAGAAAAGGAGGAAAAAAAAAGGATGAAAAAAAAGAAGAGAAAAAGGTAGAAAGTTGAACGAAAAGTTTCTTAGAATTTAGAAGAAGATTGAAGCAAGGATTCTGAAACATCACAAGTTGTTGCTTTAGATCAGATTGGTGCACAAGGAACCATTGTTCTAACCATCGTTCTATAATCCAAGAAGAGTCGCTGAGTTTGGTGGTTCCAAATAGATCCAAGGGAGGCATCAACGAGCGAAAAAGGCAAGAGGGTGAGGATATTAGAGCGAGTAAAAGCCAAATTGTTTGAGTGAAACACGAGGGAATTGAGTGCATCACATCCTTGAGTGTAAACACGTGAGGGAGAGAATTGGTGAGGTCCATTCTTTTTTTTTCCTAACCTTATTTTATTTGCAGCGAAGCATGTCTAATAATAGTAACGAAGAGGGTGTTCCTGGTTGGTTTGATCCAAAGTTTCACATGGAAGCCTTGATGAGTGAGATAAGACGATTGATGAAGAACGGGTTGGAGGAGATGAATGTACGAATTGATAAGCTAGAGAACAAATTGGAGCTGTCACAAGAAGTTTCTCATGTGCGTAGTGCTAGACCAGCTCAATCAAAAGAAACTAGGCGTAGAGACAATGGAGATGTGGGAGCTGGGTTTGATGATGATGATGGTGATTCAATCTTTGGCAGTAAGAGACATGGCGGTGAAACTAGAAATCGAGGGGATGGCAATCTGGGCAGTATTAAGATGAAGATTCCTTCATTTCAAGGAAGATCTGACCCGGAAGCTTATCTTGAGTGGGAGAAGAAGATGGAGTTTGTCTTTGATTGTAATAACTATTTGGAAGCAAAGAAGGTAAAGTTAGCTGTAACTGAGTTTTCTGATTATGCTCTAACTTGGTAGGACCAGCTTATTACAAGTAGGAGGCGGAATGGAGAGCGCCCATTGGAGACTTGGGAGGAGATGAAAACGGTGATGAGAAAGCGATTTGTACCAAGTCACTACTATTGTGAGTTGTACAAGAAGCTACAAGGTCTCAAACAGGGCAGCAAGAGTGTCGAGGATTACTATAAAGAGATGGAGATGGCTATGATCCGAGCTAATGTCGAAGAGGATTGAGAAGCCACAATGGCTAGGTTCTTATGTGGATTGAACCCGGAAATTCAAGACAAAGTTGAGATGCAACATTATGTGGAATTAGAAGACATGGTGCACATGGCCAACAAGGTTGAACATCAACTCAAAAGAAGGAGTAATTCACGTGCAACCCATAACCTCAGTTCTTCTACATGGAAACCGAATTATGCAAAAAAGATGGAAAAGCCACAAATGTCCAAAGCGGAGCATAAAACAGAGAGTACCAACCATGCTTCTCAAAGTAAGATGGATACTTCTACTTCTAGGAATCGTGACATTAAGTGTTTCAAGTGTCAAGGAAGGGGACACGTTGCAAGTCAATGTCCAAATAAACATATCATGGTGATGCAAGATAATGGAGAGGTCGAGACCGACAATGAAGATGAAGAAGATGACATGCCGCCATTGGAGGATGTTTCTGAGGAGGAGTATTCAGCCCCTGGTTCATTAACATTGGTGGCAAGGAGAGCATTGAGCTTGCAAACAAAAGAGGGTGATGAAGTACAGCGAGAGAATATCTTTCACACTAGGTGCTACATCGAGGACAAGGTATGTAGTATGATTATTGATGGTGGTAGTTGTACTAATGTTGCAAGCACAACAATGGTGGAGAAGTTGGAACTGCCTATGCTAAAACATCCTAGGCCGTACAAGTTGCAATGGCTGAATGATAGTGGTGAGATAAGGGTGAATAAACTAGTGTTAGTTGTATTCCGGATCGGTAAATATGAAGATGAGGTATTGTGTGATGTAGTGCCAATGCAAGCGGGACACTTGTTACTAGGGCGGCCATGGCAGTTTGATAGGCGTGTGAGGCATGATGGATTCACAAACAAATATTCCTTTGTACTCAACGAAAGACCAGTCACTCTTGTGCCATTGACACCACAACAAGTATATGAGGATCAGGTCAGATTACAAAAGGAGAGTGATCAAAAGAAAAGGAATGAGAGTAGAAAAGAAGCCAAAAAAAATGAGGATGAAACAGAAAATAGAAAATCGGCCATTGAGAGAAAATATGGGGGACAAGAAAAGTGTTTATATGCAAGAGTGAGCAAAATCAAGTTAGCAATGTTTTTAAAAGAGCCAATGATTGTACTTAGGTACAAAGAGGCATTTTTAACCACTAACGAATTGGATCTTTCTTTGCAAAGTATTGTTGTCACTCTTTTGCAGGAGTTTGCTGATGTCTTTTTCGAGGACCTACCACCAGGGTTACCACCCATACGGGGAATCAAACATCAAATTGACTTTATTCCAGGTGCAGCAATTCCAAACCGACCAGCCTATAAGAGCAATCCCGAGGAGACAAAAGAGCTTTAACGACAAGTAAATGAGTTATTGGAGAAAGGGCACGTGAGAGAGAGCATGAGCCCTTGTGCTGTTCCAGTTTTACTTGTGCCAAAGAAGGATGGAACATGGAGAATGTGTGTTGATTGTCGAGCCATCAACAATATAACGGTAAAGTATCGTCATCCTATTCCTCGTTTAGATGATATGTTGGATGAGCTGCATGGATCTTGTGTGTTTTCTAAGATTGATTTGAAAAGTGGTTATCATCAGATTAGAATGAAAGAAGGAGACGAGTGGAAAACTGCCTTTAAAACAAAATATGGTTTATACGAATGGATGATCATGCCTTTTGGTTTGTCTAATGCTCCAAGCACTTTTATGAGACTCATGAATCATGTTTTGCGTCCATTTATTGGAAGATTTGTTGTCGTCTATTTTGATGATATACTTATTTATAGCAAAAGCTTAGATGATCATGTAGTACATTTGAAATCTGTTTTGGATGCACTTAGGAAGGGTGAATTATTTGCTAATATGAAGAAGTGTACTTTTTGCACAAACAAGCTTGTGTTCTTGGGATATGTTGTTAGTGCTCAAGGTATACAGGTTGACGAAGAGAAGGTACGTGCAATCCAAGAGTGGCCAAGTCCCAAAAGTGTAGCGCATGTAAGGAGTTTTCATGGACTTGCTAGTTTCTACCGGAGATTCGTGAAGGATTTTAGTAGCATCGCTGCACCAATTACTGAAGTGATCAAGAAAAATGTTGGATTTCGATGGGGAGAAGAACAAGAAAAGGCATTTCAACTGATCAAAGAGAAGTTGACAAATGCACCCTTATTGTCTTTACTTAACTTTTCTAAAATGTTTGAAATTGAATGTGATGCTTCAGGTGTTGGTATAGGCGCTGTTCTTATGCAAGAAGGACGACCAATTGCTTACTTTAGCGAAAAATTAAGTGGAGCAGCCTTAAACTACCCAAATTATGACAAGGAGTTGCATGCATTGGTTCGGGCTTTGGAAACATGGCAACACTATCTATGGCCTAAGGAGTTCGTGATACACACTGACCATGAATCATTGAAACATTTGAAGGGTCAACACAAGCTGAACAAAAGGCACGCATGTTGGGTGGAATTCATTGAGACGTTCCCGTACGTCATCCGATATAAGCAAGGTAAGGAGAATGTGGTTGCTGATGCACTTTCTCGCAGGTATGCATTACTTTCTACTCTTGATGCAAAACTACTAGGCTTTGAACATATTAAAGAGTTATATGCTGATGATAAAGACTTTAATGAGGAATACCGAGCTTCTGAGAAGATTGCATTTGGAAAGTTTTATAGGCATCATGGATTTCTATTCCGAGAAAATAAGTTATGTGTGCCTAATTGTTCTATGCGAGAGTTATTAGTTCATGAATCCCATGGTGGAGGATTAATGGGGCATTTTGGAGTTGCAAAAACTTTGCATGTTTTGCAGGAGCATTTTTATTGGCCGCATATGAAGAAAGACGTGGAGAGAATCTGTGGTAGGTGTGTCACATGTCGGCAAACTAAATCTTGCGTGCAACCTAACGGTTTGTATACTCCTTTACCAATTCCTAGTGAACCTTGGATTGATATTTCGATGGATTTTGTGTTAGGGCTCCCTAGGACTAAACGTGGTAGAGATTCAATTTTTGTGGTTGTGGATAGGTTCTCTAAGATGGCACACTTTATTCCATGTCACAAAACTGATGATGCCTCTCATATTGCTGACTTGTTCTTTAAGGAGGTTGTGAAACTACATGGTATGCCTAGAACAATTGTTTCTGATAGGGATGCAAAGTTCTTAAGCTATTTTTGGAAGACTTTGTGGTGCAAGCTAGGTACTAAGCTCTTGTTTTCTACTACTTGTCATCCACAAACTGATGGTCAAACATAAGTAGTTAATCGAACATTGTCCACTTTGTTAAGAGCAATCATTAAGAAGAACATCAAAACTTGGGAAGAATGTTTACCACATGTTGAGTTTGCCTATAATCGATCTATTCATTCTGCTACTCAATTTTCGCCTTTTGAAATTGTGTATGGATTTAATCCTTTGACCCCATTTGATTTAACTCATTTACCACCAATTGAGCGTGTTAATTTAGATGGGAAAAAGAAGGCTGAGTTTGTCAAGCAGATTCAAGAGAAAGCAAGGCTCAACATTGAGAGACGAACGGAGCAATACGCTAAACAAGCAAACAAGGGGTGTCATAAGGTGGTCTTTGAACCTGGGGATTGGGTTTGATTGCATATGCGAAAAGAGCGCTTTCCAGCGCAAAGGCGTTCCAAGTTGCTTCCAAGAGGAGATGGTCCTTTCCAAGTGATCCAACGCATTAATGACAACGCTTATAAGTTGGATTTACCTGGTGAGTATAACGTGAGTGCAACTTTCAATATTTCTGACTTGAGTTTATTTGATGTAGGCGATGAAGATTTGGGGACAACTGAGTTTATGACCTTAATACAAAGGATTTGTCCCCAAATCTTCATCGCCTACATCAAACAAACTCAAGTCAGAAACATTGAAAGTTGCACTCACGTTATACTCACCAGGTAAATCCAACTTGTAAGCGTTGTCATTAATGCGTTGGATCACTTGGAAAGGACCATCTCCTCTTGGAAGCAACTTGGAACGAACTCCTTGTTGGCCATGTGCACCATGTCTTCCAAATCCACATAATGTTGCATCTCAACTTTGTCTTGAATTTCAGGGTTCAATCCACATAAGAACCTGGCCAATGTGGCTTCTCGATCCTCTTCGACATTAGCTCGGATCATAGCCATCTCCATCTCTTTATAGTAATCCTCGACACTCTTGCTGCCCTGTTTGAGACCTTGTAGCTTCTTGTACAACTCACGATAGTAGTGACTTGGTACAAATTGCTTTCTGATCACCGTTTTCATCTCCTCCCAAGTCTCCAATGGGCGCTCTCCATTCCGCCTCCTACTTGTAATAAGCTGGTCCCACCAAGTTAGAGCATAATCAGAAAACTCAGTTACAGCTAACTTTACCTTCTTTGCTTCCAAATAGTTATTGCAATCAAAGACAAACTCCATCTTCTTCTCCCACTCAAGATAAGCTTCCGGGTCAGATCTTCCTTGAAACGAAGGAATCTTCATCTTAATACTGCCCAGATTGCCATCCCCTCGATTTCTAGTTTCACCGCCATGTCTCCTACTACCAAAGATTGAATCACCATCATCATCAAACCCAGCTCCCACATCTCCATTGTCTCTACGCCTAGTTTCTTTTGATTGAGCTGGTCTAGCACTACGCACATGAGAAACTTCTTGTGACAGCTCCAATTTGTTCTCTAGCTTATCAATTCGTACATTCATCTCCTCCAACCCGTTCTTCATCAATCGCCTCATCTCACTCATCAAGGCTTCCATGTGAAATTTTGGATCAAACCAATCAGGAACACCCTCTTCATTACTATTATTAGACATGCTTCGCTGCAAATAAAACAAGGTTAGGAAAAAAAAAAGAATGGACCTCACCAATTCTCTCCCTCACGTGTTTACACTCAAGGATGTGATGCACTCAATTCCCTCGTGTTTCACTCAAACAATTTGGCTTTTACTCGCTCTAATATCCTCACCCTCTTGCCTTTTTCCGCTCGTTGATGCCTCCCTTGGATCTATTTGGAACCACCAAACTCAGCGACTCTTTTTGGATTATAGAACGATGGTTAGAATAATGGTTCCTTGTGCACCAATCTGATCTAAAGCAACAACTTGTGATGTTTCAGAATCCTTGCTTCAATCTTCTTCTAAATTCTAAGAAACTTTTCGTTCAACTTTCCACCTTTTTCTCTTCTTCTTTTTTCGTCCTTTTTTTCGTCCTTTTCTTTTCTTTTGTAGGCTTCCTTCTTTCTTTCTTTTTTTTGTTTTTTTTGTTTTTTTGTATTTTTTTTTCTCTCTTCTTTTTTTCTCCAACTCAGATTACAATAAGAACAACTAACTGAAAACTAATGATAAAAACGAAATTTAAAGGATAGATAGAACTGAAATAGAACCTTGAGCTCTGATACCAAATGATACGAACCCTGCCAACGATGCGCGAGACCCGTCCACGAAGCGTTGAATTCCCAGATCGTTCTAGATCAGTTTGTGATGGAGATCTCGACCCGATGCTCACAACCAAACAAGAACCTTGGTATTATGACCGCGACCCGCCGCTTGAGTTGAAACAAAGAACCTTGATATGTTGATGATGCCACAAATGGTGATGATGCTCCGCTTGATAAGTCGATGGTGAACTCTACGGAATCGCTCCGCTGTGTTCGAGAAGTTCCGTAGAACCAAGGGAGAGACTTGCTCATGTTTTTTTGATCAAAAATATTCTGCCTCTTCTCATTGCATAATCCTCTATAAATAGGCTCAATATTACAAAGAGATTTTAAATCAAATACTTCCTAAATTGGCCAGAATTTTGGCTGTAAAGATAAACTAAAAAGGGAATCAAATCTAAACCTTTTAGGAAGGCCAAAACGTGACAAACAAGCCAAAAGTTGCTGGAACTAATTTTCTAAACAATACTCATGGCTGAAATTTTATTTTCTAAATAGAATTCCCAAATCAGAGAGAATCATTCTTGTATATAAACTCTTTTCTTGTCCCCCATATTTTCTCTCAATGGCCGATTTTCTATTTTCTGTTTCACCCTCATTTTTTTGGCTTCTTTTCTACTCTCATTCCTTTTCTTTTGATCACTCTCCTTTTGTAATCTGACTTGATCATCATATACTTGTTGTGGTGTCAATGGCACAAGAGTGACTGGTCTTTCGTTGAGTACAAAGAAATATTTGTTTGTGAATCCATCATGCCTCACACGCCTATCAAACTGCCATGGCCGCCCTAGTAACAAGTGTCCCGCTTGCATTGGCACTACATCACACAACACCTCATCTTCATATTTACCGATCCGAAATACAACTAACACTTGTTTGTTCACCCTTATCTCACCACTATCATTCAGCCATTGCAACTTGTACGGCCTAGGATATTTTAGCATAGGCAGTTCCAACTTCTCCACCATTGTTGTGCTTGCAACATTAGTACAACTACCACCATCAATAATCATACTACATACCTTGTCCTTGATGTAGCACCTAGTGTGAAAGATATTCTCTCGCTGTACTTCATCACCCTCTTTTGTTTGCAAGCTCAATGCTCTCCTTGCCACCAATGTTAATGAACCAGGGGCTGAATACTCCTCCTCAGAAACATCCTCCAATGGCGGCATGTCATCTTCTTCATCTTCATTGTCGGTCTCGACCTCTCCATTATCTTGCATCACCATGATATGTTTATTTGGACATTGACTTGCAATGTGTCCCCTTCCTTGACACCTGAAATACTTAATGTCACGATTCCTAGAAGTAGAAGTATCCATCTTACTTTGAGAAGCATGGTTGGTACTCTCTATTTTATGCTCCGCTTTAGACATTTGTGGCTTTTCCATCTTCTTGGCATAATTCGGTTTCCATGTAGAAGAACCGAGGTTATGGGTTGCACGCGAATTACTCCTTCTTTTGAGTTGATGTTCAACCTTGTTGGCCATGTGCACCATGTCTTCCAATTTCACATAATGTTGCATCTCAACTTTTGGCTTGTTGGTCATAACCTAGCATGTCATTTTACTGTAACCAGGCCTGCCTTTTGAACATAACCGAGCCTGCCATCTGAACGTAATCGGGCATTTTATTGTCACCAGGACTGCCATTTGGTCATAACAGGGCATATCACTTTGGACATACATCACGAACAAAAAATAAGAACTAACAATTTAACTATCCACTAAATCCAACTTTACACACTTGAAAAAACTATTTCAAAGAGGAGATAGAGTGCGAGAGAGAGAAAGAGTGTGTGTGAGGGAGAAGAAGGAAAATGGGAAGGAAGGAAAAAGGAGAGAGAGAAGGAAACCTCTTCCTCGCCGGTGTCGCTCCTCGTCGACGTTGCTCCTCGTCGGCGTCGATTTTATTTTAGATTTGGGAAAAAGAGATAGTGAGGGAGAGGAAGAAAAGTGCTCCACGGAAAGGAAGTAGAGAGGAAAGAGAAAGAGAAAAAGGGAGTGAGCCAGAAAAGATAAGGAAGAGGGAAAAAAAGAGGAGAGAAGGAATCAAAACACAAAAATATTCCTAGATAATTACAACCGTCAGATCTCTGACGCGCGCCTAATCATCAAGATCAATGGACCAAAATAAATCTTGTAAGGTACATGAATCCTCTATCTCTCTCCGTACTTAATCCACACCCAACTTTCTAGCCATATAGAGAATATATATAATTTTTTATTCATTTAAGAAAGAAAAAAAAACCCGCTTAAGCTTAGGATAGAAAGGAATGTGCTTCAGCTTTCATTTCAGGAATTGGTGTCCCACTTAAAAACATTATTGTTGTAAACGTTCTTTCGTCATGAACATTCTATACTAAGTAAAAAATTGAGAATTTGAAAATGACAATAGAGAATATAAAAATTGAGAGTATGATATTAAATTCTCATTAATAATTAAGTGTACATCAAATGGAATACATGCTTATCAAAAACTCCAGGGTTTTGTTTTATTTATCTCGTTGCTTGCATTTTATTTGGAAGTTTATTTGGAAGTTGACGAAAATTTTCTACTGTAACTAATAAATTACTTGACCATAACAAGGACTAATCTGCAACTTATATAGGTATAGATTGATATCACTTTATTTAACACTTATACGTTTATTTTCTATTTGAATTATGATTTTAATTAGTAAGAACGGTTAAAATAGGTTTCAACCCCAAGAATAGTAAAACATTAACTTATAAAAGCAATCAATACTTTTAAGGATATTAATTAAGAGCTAATGTAGATATGCTTCTGGTACATAGACTTCTATAACAATTCTACATCTTTATTGACATATATATGAAGATATATATCCTATGATCAACAACCTGTTATAAGTTTACCCCATAGTGGAAAAGTTCAAAAAATAATCTACTTGATGCCTCCTTAACAATTAGGTCTATTGCCGATGTAACTCATTAAATGCACGTATATAAATTCATTTTATACAAAAAGAACTCACAGAACCAACTTACAGAAGAACTACTTCGTCTGCATCAAATGTGGCTTCACCCCATAGTGAAAAGTTAAAAAATCATCTACAGAATCCCTCGCATTTCTCGGTCCACCAGAATTACTATAAACCCTTTGGACCTACGAATCGTCAACAAGCCGAGTGTCCTTAATCGAGCAGACATTGGCAACAAACCATTGAGCCATTGCTGCATATGTTATGACTACATGGTTCGGTCATATATTGAGGTAAAGGTCATGGTAGCAACGGATGTAATCGAGGAGGACGAAGAGTTATCAAGCTTGCCCGAATCTGCAGAGTCAGTGTAAAAAGGACTTTTTGTGTCGAACTTTCTCTTCTGCTGTTGTCTGTCATCCCTGAATTCCGAAAGTAGGCCAGGTCTTGATATCTCCTTGTCCTTTATATCTTCTTTCCCGGTTAGCATATCGACCACTGTAGACATTTTAGGTCTCAACTTCGGGATCTCTTGGGTGCAAAGAAGACCAATCTTGAGGTACCTGCAAGCCTCTTCAATGTCCAGATCCTCATTCATTGATTTATCAACCAATGTCTGCAGCTTGCCCTCTTCGTGCAACGCCCACGCCTGCATTGCCATTTCCACGAGTTCAGTGTAACGCATAGATGAAATGTAAAGGGAAGAACCAATTCGGAGCAGACAATTAACCAAGTGGATTCCTTAAGCTAGGACACTTCAACTTGCAGCATTTGGATGGCCAAGGAACTGACGAAAACGGGATACCATGTTAAAATGGACGACTCATATGCTAACATGGTATCATCTACACAAGCACTCGCTCAGAACTTATATCGACAACAAGAAATATACGTATTTCCATCACCAAACATAAAAGAAGTTATATACTAAATGTCATACCCTTTCAAGAAGATATTGCTCTTCAAAAGGTAGCCGTCTATTCGTGTTGGACCTTCCACTCACAATTTCCAAAAGCAGAACACCGAAACTGTAAATGTCTGCTTTCCTTGTCAACTGACCTCGGAGTGCATATTCGGGAGCTAGATAACCTCTACAAGAATTGGACATCACAACCATAATTAGCAACATGTAAGAGCTAGAGCCCACGAAATTTCAAGGAAAGGAGACAGCACAACCCGAAAAGTATTTCCTTCTCCCTCGGACAGCATGATATGTTGGCAAGTTTTCAGATACTAAAATTTCGGTACACTTTAGAGTTGCACATGCATTGTCTCATGAATAAAGAATAACAGAGTATGCAGAAGAAGATGAACTCGTTCTCATATGGGCACGTATTAATGTGTTTGCAGGTAAATATATTCTCTCCGAGCATAATTCAAGGGAAAAACTCTGCAAAGCTATGCAATATTCATGAACATACGCAGTTCCGGCAACACGTGTGCTGATATGGGTGAGATGTTCAGGGAACAGTTTTGCCAGACCAAAATCTGATATTTTTGGATTAAGGTCCCCATCAAGTAGAATATTGCTTGCTTTGATATCTCTGTGAATAATATGTGGCTGGACATATTCATGAAGGAAAACAAGCCCGCGGGCGACACCGATGCATATTTTGCTTCTAGTAGACCAACTGAACTGGATGTTGCTGTGCCCACTATCTGAGAGGGACAATTGGAATTGATCAAACATATGAGCATAGCACCTTCTATTCAGGAACATAAACAGAAGGCAACTCACCAAGGAGTGTTTTTGCAAGGCTATTGTTCTCCATATAACCATAGACCAGAATTCTTTGATGTCCTTCGATGCAACAACCGTATAATTTAACAAGGTTTTCGTTCTCTATTTCCGCAATCACATTTATTTCAGTCAGGAATTCTCGGACCCCCTGGCTTGAGTTGGCTGAAAGTACCTTGACGGCAGCAAGAGTGCCATCTTTAAGCTTTGCCTATTCATTTTTTAGGGGACAGAGAAGTCATTTGCAAGGTTCAATAGCAAATTGAAGTTCCTAAAGACCAGGAAATATAAAGAACCAGTAGAATGCCTCTCACCTTGTAAACACGACCAAACCCTCCTTCTCCTACTTTATTATCTAGACTGAAATTGTTAGTTGCAACTTTCAAGTCTCTGTAAGTGTACAAGCGAGTATTTTGAATGCCCGAGACCTCTGTTACACATAACTCATTCATAAGCTTTCTTATGCATAAAGCAACTCAAGAGTAAAATACTGCAGAAGCATTGCAACTTGCTCACAGATGAACATTAGTGAATGTGCTAATTCCGAAATCGAAAGAGAAGGCTTAAACAAAGCACAGGTAGGAGAGTATCATAAAAGTCGGTTCCATACCATCATCAACATCATTAGTTCCTCGAAGAGGACGAGCTGCCTTCTTTTTGAAAAATGAACAGTAACAAGTCATGATCAGATTCTCCCACTGCTTCCCCTGAAATCGCCTCTAATCTCTGGAAGCTCTGCATCAAACAAGTGATTCAAACCTCATGATTGAAATATATTCAATAACAATCACTCGGGTAAGAAACTACAGCGCATATCGCCACACCAAGCCCTCCCTGCTTGAGTAGTGATTGATTCGAAGAGCGAAACTCGAACATCTGTGTGATGAAAGTCATAGTTTGGAACCAGCAATTAACACCCACAAGTCCACCCCTCATAGGGATATCAAGAAACCCAATAACCAACTGATCTTCTACCCACCAAGTAGTAGCTAGTCAACATTCATATTTTGACAAGTTAAAATCAGTAGAGCCAACCCTTCAAAGAGCAACATGAACAATTCCGACCAACACCTAGATCAATCAGGTCTCGAGTTAGAGTACTTGAAAAACACGAACAAAGAACTCCAAGGCGCTAAAGGTCAAGTAAAACTGTTGACTTTTTCCCCGAAAGTCTCCAAAGGGATCAGAAAGGTTGAAGCTTTAACTTACCCAGTTGGTATTAGCCCGCAGAGGAACCACCCAAATGGGCGGTGTTGGCCTGGTCAATCCTGGAGGCAGGAACGGGGTCGTCTAAGAGGAGAAATGGTCAAACATATAAATTGTCTAAATACTATGGAAAACTATGAGATCCTCCTCCCGTCTTAAAAAAGAAGAGATTATGAGATCCAGGGCCCACCAAAGGTAATAATATGGACTTTGATTGTGTTGGTTTATATTTTTTACTATGTCGGTTTATGAGACATTGGATTATGGGATCTATTACCCTTTTTCACAAAAAAAACAAAAATTTCCAGAAGTCAATGATTACAAATTTTTTATTAAGATAATAGAGCAGATCAATTCATTTCAAGTCATCCGAATACATATCAAAATTCAAGACAAGATAACATTAGATAATCAAATAATACATAATCCATATGATCAGTCAGAACAAAAGTATAATTAGTCTTGTATTAAACGAGTGTAGATGATGATGATGCTATAGTTCGAATTATGAACTTAAATTGTTCGGCCAAAGGGAGTCAGGATTTACTTCTTCCTCCCGACTTGGAAGGATGGTTAATATTTTTATGGTAATTATTTATAAATTTGTAATAAAATTTCAAAAGTCCAACATCCTTTTTTGACAAATTGTACGACCTACGAATTATGATAGATGATGGCACAATATTCAATGAGTGGTGATACTTCGTGCAATGAATGACGGTAGCAACTACACTCGACGATGGTACATTCCGTAATGAACAATGTCAATGGTTATGATGATGAATAATTGGGCTTTTGTCCAATATGGTGTCCGAGTGGAATTTTTTTTTAAAATCAAAATGGAGTTTAAAATTAAAGTATTCTGAATATGGTGTTCATATTGGGCTACAATTTTTTTTATCTTACTGTAGTACAACAATATAACTTTTTTTTTCCGTACTAACCACAATACAATTTTTTTAGTTGTATCCATGAAACGACTTAAAAATCGTATTGTGTTACAATACGATAATTTATGTCGTATTGTGGTGGAGAAAATCTGATAAATCAGGCAGGACTTAACAACATCAGGACAGTGGTGAGCTTTTTCAAAAAATAATGGGAAAAAAATTCAGAAGTCCTTAAGTTTTGTAATAATGTACCGGAAGGTCTTGTGCTTAATAGAATAGTACATGAATTTTAAGAAATTGAACTAGATAGTCTCTCTTACCAATTTATTTCAAAAATTGAATTTTTTATTACTACACCCATACCTTTACCTTCAGGGTCCGCAGGGTCTACAAAGTCTTGTAGGGTCCGACCCTTTATTTAAATGCAATACATTTTTGATAATTTTTAAACATTAATTTTTAATTTTTTATATAAAATTCAAATAAATTATAATAGATATGTGATAATCATGAAATATTTAGTATATCAATAAAGAAAATTAGAATTATATATACTTCGAATTTCAAAGTCGATATTATAAAATATATTCTAAAATATTTGAGAACTCTATTACAATTTATAAGTAAAATTTAATGATAAATGAGTCTAATTAGAGTCTAAATAGGGTATAGTTAATGCAGAGTCCAAATTATGGTAAAATGGTAAGGGTAGGGTAGGAATTCATAGGATTCATACCCTACCCTCCCCACCTCAGAAAGTGGACATATACTCATACCATACCCTAAGACCCAGTCAAAGTCAACATACCCTCGACCCACGGGATAAGGTGTCACGCCCCAAAAATAGGCATGCCAACCGCCACGGAGTAAAAATTTTCTGTAAAGCTCAATTACTTTCAAAGTCACAAAGGCTATATATTCTTGTTCTACATCAACGGTAAATATAAGGTTTTATTAAAACATGGATGTAATGCAACTCAATGCATTCGTCTCCTCCTAGTTCTCAATCCTGAGTCGCCCTTTAGTATCTGAGACATCAGCGCACATTAATGAGGATACGCAACTCAGTAAGCCGGTCAAAACACATAATTTATATATCAAATCATATAGCGAATCTAATATCAAATCATAATCAAAGATATACCTACGTCAAATAGGGTTCAAATTCAGTGGGGACATGGGTAATCCCCACTGAAAGGGATAGGGGCAATATTGGAAATACAATAATTAAAATAATTAAAAAAAAATCAGCAAAATAATACAATTTATGGAAATACAAGTATGGGAATATTGGTTTCCATTTTCTCGGATATTGGTTTTCATCTTCTATGCTATTGGTTTCATTCTGCTATGATATTGGTTTCATTCTACTATGATATTGGTTTCCATCTTCTATGTTATTGGTTTCATTCTACTATGACATTGGTTTCATTCTACTACGATATTGGTTTCATTCCACCGTGATATTGGTTTTCATCTTCTCCAATATTGGTATCCCATTATAAGTGAAAATGTATACCATTTGAATGTATTGGTTTCATTCTTCTCGAATATTGGTATCATCGTTCTAGGATATTGGTATCATTCAACTTTAATATTGGTATCATTCATCTATGAATTTTTGCTAGAATTTTAAGCACTAAGTTCAAACAACAACCAAACACCAACATAAAGTTCCAATCTTTAAATACAAAATCATAAAACCTAGGAAAAAACTAAATTTGGAGTCACTAGTTATTGGATTTTTCTCTTAAATAGGATTAGATAGTAATAATACTGGAGATAAATAAAAAAACCTACTAGTACAGAAAGAACCTATTTTTCTACTATTTCCTTATAAGAAACGAGTCCTTAAATACTAGGTATTCACCACCGTCTTCCTCCATACACAGGATGGGCGACAGCTTGTGCAACGTGTTCCCGCTCCCGCACATGGACTGCGAGTCGCGCTCAGATGAGATGTTCGCCCTCGAGATTACGGTCTCCACCATGGAAGTTCCCGAGCATGAGGCGGAGGAGGAAGACGAAGATGGCGAGTCATGGATCTTAGACGCGGACTGTGATGTCGAGGAGGAGACGTTCCTCGTGGAGCGGCGCCGCCTAGTGATGTTCCCGATGAGGTGGCGGAGCAACCGTGAGGGCGTACTTGACGCGAGGCGGGGGGGGGGGGGGGGGGGGCGGGGAAGGAGGAGGGGGGGCGGCGAGGAAGGAGGGAATAAAAGATAGATGATGTTTTTTTTGTGGGATTATATAGGAAAATGGTGGAACCCTAATGAGTATGTTTGGATAAAAACTCGTAAATACCCTATATAGATTCTGACCATCAGATTGTAAAAAGAGAATTTGATCAAATCTAAAAGCCCATATTTAGTCCATACCATGGGGATGATTTTAATGTAGTTCCCCCTGAATCCAAATCCCGTCAAATAGATATCACATTTACATGCTTGACAACATTAGAATACACACTAACATGAATCTACTCCCGATCGCGTACCCTCCAGCTAGGCTGAAACACATAACATACGAATGCATGAGTTGATTTAACCCAGTCAGTGGAACAAAACAAAAATCGGACAAATAAGGGTTACGCACACCAATACACTGTCAAGCTTTGACAAACCCTACGAAGGTCACTTATCCAACTATCTTAACCAACTAACATAATAGGACTCCGGAGCCTAACATATCCATGACAGAATTCTCGTGGGGCCCAGAAAGTACCCTTCTGTTCCCGCATTGCGGGCCCAGAAGACAGAAGGGTATCCCCACGAACCCAGATAATTTTCACACTCCCTATCCATTTGATCACACGCACCTAGGGTTACCCGGTAGCCCCTTTGAAATGATGCGTATAAACTATAGGGCCCATAAGGTATGGAAATAATCTCGCCACTCAAAAACAGAACATACCAGTTATATATCGAAACTTATCATACTCAGAATTTAGACATAAGCAATACGGATCCATAAACCATAGAGAGTCATAAACTTTCGAAAATCAGAAAAACACCACGGATCAAAGAATTCATTAGCATTATATAAATCAAATTTGGTCAGAATCCAACCCGAATCATTTTTAATCCGATCGCACGACATTTTTAATAATCCGATCGCTTGACATTATCACAGAAGCATGGAAACTCTTTGAAATCGGAAAAGGGCTAAGGATTTTATCCAATTAAGGTGCGATCATCGAGGAGGAAATGGACAAAGTCATCCCTTATTTTAATAGGGAAATTTCGATCAGTATTTAACGAGGAAACCAGCAAGATCAATATTTTAATCAAGAACATGACATAGTTTATATATTAACGGTACCAGAATAATTTTATATCAAACCAAGGAAGCCCGTCTCCGGGCATTAGCATCACGAAACCAGGAGCATAAAATTGGAATCGAAAACATGAAATAAGGTCGACCAGTTTATCAACAAATAAGATAAAAACTGACTTATCTTTCGACGTGTTAATCTCTCTCAACCACCCTAACTTCATTATTCAAGAACCAACCCTAAGGACTTTAAGACGAGCGTGAGGAGGACTTTTAAAATAGTTGTACCTCCCAAAGAATGCCGGCTGATGGCCTTTTTAAATAGAGTGTGGAAAACCCTAGCCTCTAAGTCAAATTTGGTGGTAAATTATATATAAGTACCTGATAAATTATTTAACCACGCTCGAAGTTTTCACAAATATCTTACTATGTTATATGGTTATTACATTCTTTCCCCCTAAAAAGAAGTTTGTCCTCAAACTTTCTTGTATGTCAAGAAAATTTATCTTAGTACCAATGTTTTCAAAATAGAACCATTCTCTCCCCTAAAAGAATGCTTTCTTGTATGTGATACCCCGATCTGTTCTGTCTGAAACGCTTAAGTGATTTGATTGGTACTATCCATACCAACAAGGTGCACTTTCTTTTCTGGCACACATCTTGAGAGAACTCCAAGGTTAAACACGTTTGGCCGGGAGTAGGATTAGGATGGGTGACCTCATGGGAAGTTTTTCAGGGTGAGTGCGAGTGAGGACAAAGCACGCTGGAAAAGACCCGTGTTGGTCTGTGGAGCCAGTCGATCGAATCACGGGGTGTTACAATTTGGCCGGGAGTAGGATTAGGATGGGTGACCTCATGGGAAGTTTTTCAGGGTGAGTGCGAGTGAGGACAAAGCACGCTGGAAAAGACCCGTGTTGGTCTGTGGAGCCAGTCGATCGAATCACGGGGTGTTACAATTGGTATCAGAGCGACCTCGGCTTGTACGGTGTGGTTCGGGGATCGAACGCATCTGCAACCGAGAAATTCTGGGACTGTCTGTATCTGGCGCGACGAGGACGTCGCGTATTTAAGGAGGAGTTTATGTGATACCCCGATCCGTTCTGCCTGAAACGCTTAAGTGATTTGATTGGTACTATCCATACCAACAATGTGCACCTTCTTTTCTGGCACCCATCTTGAGAGAACTCCAAGGTTAAACGCGTTTGGCCGGGAGTAGGATCAGGATGGGTGACCTCCTGGGAAGTTTCCCAGGGTGCGTGAGAGTGAGGACAAAGCATGCTGGAAAAGACCCGTGTTGGTCTGTGGAGCCAGTCGATCGAATCACGGGGTGTTACATAAGGGTAGAGTCCGACCCTCAGGGTATGAGTATTTCTGCCATCTCTAGGCGTTTATGCCCATGGAATGAATTTACTTTTACAAAAAAGTGGAGTAATTGAGGTAATGGTATTTTGGTAATCTCATATTATAACTTAATTAAATTTGTGAAATAAATTGGTCACATGTATTAATTAGTTCAATTTCTTAAAACTTAGGAACTACTTTACTAATAATAGAACATTTTAGTACATCATCTTAAAATTTAGGGATTTGAGTTTTTTCTCCAAAAATAAATTATCCCGATTCCCAAAAATAACCTCAGAATTTATTAATAAGTTATCTGTTTGGGTAATATGCTGTAAAATTCTGGATGACAATAAATCTCGATAAATTAATAGTGTTGGGACAGTTTTTATTAATTTATAGATATTGATTAATTAACAAATTAAAAATTTATTTCATGCCTTTTCTTGCCTTTTCATGACTTTTCATGCCTTTTCATGACTTTTCTTGCCTTTTCATGCATTTTCATGCCTTTTCTTGCCTTTTCATGCCTTTTCATGCCTTTTCTTGCCTTTTCTTGCCATTTCTTGCCTTTTCATGCATTTTCTTGCCTTTTAATGCCTTTTCATACCTTTTCATGCATTTTTTGCCTTTTCATGCCTTTTCTTGCATTTTCTTGCCTTTTCATGACTTTTCTTGCCTTTTCATGCATTTTCTTGACTTTTCTTGCCTTTTCATGCCTTTTCATGTCTTTTCATGCCTTTTCATGCCTTTTCTTGCAATTTCATGCCTTTTCTTGCCTTTTCTTGCATTTTCATGCATTTTCTTGCCTTTTTATGCCTTTTCTTGCCTTTTCTTGACTTTTCTTGCCTTTTCATGACTTTTCTTGCATTTTCATGCCTTTTCTTACCTTTTCATGCCTTTTCATGCCTTTTCATGCATTTTCTTGCCTTTTTATGCCTTTTCCTGCATTTTCATGCCTTTTCTTTCCTATTCTTGCCTTTTCATGCCTTTTCTTGCATTTTCTTGCCTTTTCATACCTATTTATGCCTTTTCATGACTTTTCTTGCCTTTTCATGCCTTTTCATGACTTTTCTTGCCTTTTCATGCCTTTCTTGCATTTCCTTGCCATTTCTTGCCTTTTCATGCATTTTCTTGCCTTTTCATGCCTTTTCTTGCCTTTTCATACCTTTTCGTGCATTTTTTTTGCCTTTTCTTGCCATTTCATACCTTTTCTTGCATTTTCTTGCCTTTTCTTGTCTTTTCTTACCTTTTCATGGCTTTTCATGACTTTTCATGCCTTTTCATGACTTTTTTTTGCCTTTTCATGACTTTTCATGCCTTTTCTTGCATTTTCATACATTTTCTTGCCTTTTCATGCATTTTCTTTCCTTTTCTTGCCTTTTCATGCATTTTCTTGCCTAATTTTGTTGAGATTACTATATTACTAATTATCAGTATAGTAAAATTATTTATATGTATACAAAATTTATCTAGTCGTTACGTTAATCATTGTATTCCTCCCACCAGAACCGGGCCTACCTTAATTTGTGTACTTCATTATGTTCAGTACCACTTTGACTTATTAGTAAATGAAGTGTGATATTAACGATTTTTATCCCCTGTGATGCCAATATATTTTATCTTAACGATATGAGAGATTTCAACGTTTTATGCTAGGATTTTATTGCTTCATATCACCTCACAATCGTTTTTCCTGTGTATAGTAAATTTCAAAAAAAATTGTTATTGGTATTAGATCATCTGTGAAATTGTTATTCCAATAATTGGATTAGAAATTTTTTGACTGAGTTATATGTTTGTTATTGGTTTTAACCAACAATATTTATCCTATTTCCAACACTAACGATACCCGTGACTTCATGCTCAAAAATTGGGATCATTCTTGAGATTATTAGATGATCGATACTATTCCTCTGCTTTATTTAATTCGGATTAATTAGTCAACTGATTCTGGAAAAAATAGATGGAGCACCAAATTTGGATTTAAGCGGCAGAAACGAATGATCTTGGAAATTGTAAAATGACCGGTCGACCTTGATGGTACAACCAGATATTTGGGAGGCGCGCCTCTCACCACAATTGTATTCCGTGGTATACAATGGATTGAGTAGGGATTAAAGAAAATTTGTTCTCAGGTGGGGATTAAATTTTGGGCGATCAAATTCGATTGTAAAAGAATATCTTTAAATCTAATGGTCAATAACCTATCAAATGATAATTGTTTGCATGTGAAGTGATATTGGTTGGTTTGTATGTGAAGTGATATCGGTTTGTATGTGAAGTGATATTAGTTTGCATGTGTAGTGATATTGGTTTACATGTGACCGTGATATTGGTTTGCTTTAGTCCCCACCAAATCTGCCCCCGTGTCACAATACGCCTTGAATAATACGATTTTCCAAGTCGTTTCATGGATACAATTAAAAAATCGTATTGTGATTAATAAGGAAAAAAGTCGTATTGTGGTACCACAATATGGCGAAAGAAATTGTAATCTAACATGGAAACTATATCCGAAATATTTTAATTTTAGATTCTATTTTGGTAAAATTTTCTCAGTGGAACACAGATTGGGCAAAACCCCTTGTAATGATGGTACTGAATACCAATGTTTTAAAAATCGAGGTCTGACTGGCGGTCCGACTGGTCGGACCATTACTCGGGACCAAATCTGGGTAATTTTTACATAAAACCCAGAATGTGGTTCGACCGGTCAAAATCCAGTCAGACCGTCCAATCAGGTACTTCCGGGTGAACCGGTTCGCCCGGATTAGAAAATTTTGTGTTTATTTTTTCCATTTTATCGGATTTAATTTAGAAACAAAACCTCAACTTCCATTCTCAGAGTGTATATATCATTTTTGAATCACAACAAACTTATATTTTTAACAATTCTCGATAATATGTCAACTAAGTTAAACGAATTGGACTAATATGTCGAACAAGAAAATTTGTATAATCATCTTCTTGTACTTCTAGACTTGTTTAATTCATGTTTGAAGACTTTATTTGGATAAATTGTATAACAAAGTTGCTAAATATGTGAAATTATTTGGTATTTTATCTTTTTTTACTCTAAATTAAATCTATCAAACTTTATTTAATAATATTAATATATAATAGAAGTTCTGGTCGGACCAGCGGTCCAACCAGTCAGACCAATCGAACCAAAAATTTTGAGAATTCTGAGTCACCTTTTGGGTCGGTTTTAAAAATATTGCTAAATGCTATCACAACAATGGTACTACAATATTTTTTTAAAAACACCAGTTAAATGCTTTATATATTAAGTAGGAAAATTATTAAACAACAAGGCGTCAAGCTTCATCGGATGGGTCGTAGCCGAGTCTTAATGAAGCTGACTTAATCTAATTCGAGTAAACAACCGAACAGGAGTGAAATTATTACATTCGTGATTATTCGTATGTGACTGTATAGTCACAATAACAATTAATCTCTCTCATTAGCATACAACCAACCCAAACCCTCCTTTATAGGGGTGAGTTCGGTGCAGTTTCGCGAAATCAGTGTGAAAAATGACACTGCACAACAATTTTTTTCCAGACAAATAGAAACCGTCGGTATAGCGGTGTCAATGAAAACTATTGGTGTTCGGTGTGACGGTTTGCAGTGTGGTGGTACAATTTCGCGGTGTCACACCGCAAATTGACCCACCCAAACCTAAAAAAACCCAAAAACACAAAGCTTGACAAGTTACTGCTACTGTTCATTATATCAAATTCAAGCCATTACTACTGTTGTTCCTAAAAACGTGTTGTTGTTCATAAAAAGAGGAGAAAAGTACACTTTTGTATGCTGTGGTATCACACTTTTTGCTATAAGACCATGTGGTTTAAAAACTATCAATCATGTCCAAGATATTTAATTTTTATCAACTTACAGTTCAGCTCAGGCCCGAACGATTTCTGAACCTAATTGGATGGCCACATCATCAAAATGATCTGTTTCAGTCTCACGTGGTTTGTTGTTTAGCATCTGCGTGGCAAGTGAAAAACTTTCAGAATAGTCCTAATTTTTTTTATAAATACTAAAAAATACCATCTTCTTCCCCACCTCTCTCCGCCCCAACCCCTTCACCTCTCCTATCCCCAACCTATGCAGTCCAATTAGAATATCTTAATTGGAAGACTCCCAACAAAAATGAGGTCGGTTTAGAAAAAACATAAGAGAGATTAAAAAAAAAGCCTTTTACTAAATTGCTTTTCCTCCTATGGAACAAAACCCATCCTAAAATCCTTGGACAGAGGCGAGAGCTAGCTTCTCCTAATTCCCCGATAGACCATATTATAAGGGGAAGAGAAAGAGGATGAGATGAGACAAGACCCAAATATTATTCTCCTTTAGTTAGTTTTCTATAAGCTTGAAGAAGAAGAAAAAATGAAGCGGGTGTGGAGGATCTCCGATGCGGTGGCGCGACCGGAGCCGCCCTATCTTCGCCGCCAGCTCTCCAGCGACACGGCGGCCCTGGCCAAGCCCGCTTCTTCCACCTCCGCTCAGAGGAGCAGCGTCTACGAGGCGTTCGTCGCCTCAGATCCCAAGGAGAAGCCCCGGGAGTGTTAATCCAACCCGGGACTGGAAGGGTTACCTTCTCCACCAAGATTAAGATTCTTGGGGAGGGCGGCAGATCTGGCTTGGGGAAGGAATGAGGGTTTGTGGCAGGAGGCGACAAGTCGTCTGACGGTGGATGAAGTGATGTAAGAGGAGGGGCAGAGATGGTCGATGGGCTCTTCCCTCTCCTCAAGGCAACGGTAACGAGGTCACTCATTCTCCTACGAGGATTTTAGCGCACGAGTGTTGGTTTGTCCTTATATTTCATATAAATCTAAGAGATGTAAGAGGAGAGGAAGAAGGTAGATTTGGTTTTGGGTTTGAATTGATTTGAATGGTTGGATTTTTGTAATACCCTAGTCCTTTAATTATATTTGTCTGACTTAAGTAAAGTATACTTAGTCATAATGATATATTGGATTAGTATTTGGAGTAAGATTGTTATGTAAATAGAGTGCCAAAGATAGTTGGAAGAGAAGGATTGTTATTATCGGACTACCTCGGAGGTTCCGAGCATGATGTGAGAAATTGATATCAAGTTATTCATCCGGGATTCAAAGAAGATGATTCAAAATGGTATTGAAAGGTCAGATATGGACCTATAATCTTTAGAAAGACATGGATTTGTCATGCTAGCAATTTGGACCAAGCCTATTAAGTGGATAAACGATATGTTGTGTTGTTGATTCTTAAAGTATTTCGGTTGGACTTCTCGATCTTTATTTCAACAAGAATTTAAGTTCCTATGCTTTTATGAAGTGTGTATAGACATGATTTAGTCTTCTAAGGATTCTACATCAATCTCAACAAAGCCTACATAAATAATTCTCAAGGGTTATGAAGTTAGTTGGTCAAGTTTGGACAGCATTGACACGTGTTCGGTAAAATGGACATAACGATCTCAATTTTGCCCCAAATGGTATAAATAAATATGATCTAGAAACTAGACAGATGGATCTACAAGTGAGCAGCAAATAATTTTGGATAAAAAGTAACGTAGGTTGGTGAAAAATGGGACTCAATGTGATGCATCCGGATTGGACCCCTTGGAAAATCCATCCAATCATCTTTCACCACTTGGAAACTTGTTAGAATTAGTTGAGGATGTGAGTCATACTGGATGGTGACTCACCTATACTCTTTATGGACTCAAGAAACTAAATGAAAAAGTAGGAGGCTCCAGAGATAAGCCATAAACCGAAATTGAATAGAAAGTTGAGAGAGAGTTAGAGGAAAGAGAAAGAAACAGGTCAAATAAGAACGACTTGGTAAGCTATTTTTGGCCTTGAATTAGATTTTAGTTCCTTCATCAAAATTTCAGAGGATTTAAAGGGCTTTCCAACCGTATAATATACGTCCTATTTGGAATACGAAATCAATAAAAAATAGTTTTGAATGACAGACTAATAACTGGAGTATACAAGTGAGCTGGTGGACAAAGACATATTCGGTAAGTATCCTTTGGATTAGAATTGGACTTCTATGTCTTCATGAGCGTTGTAAAGGACTTCAGGATCTGTCTAACCATATATGAGTGGTCATAATTGGATAAAGGAATCGACCTGAAATGTATTTTGAACTATGGACTGTTTGTTGGAGTATACAGTCAAGATGGTGGAAGAAGAAGTTCTTGGTACATATATTTGGACTCCGAATTGGACTTTGGTACCTTCATATAGTTTGTATAAGAATTAAATACCTTTCTAATGGTATATCATATGCTCTGTTTGGATCAAGGAATCATTATCAAACCTTAGTTGAGCTACGGACTGACTTTCAGGTTTCAGAATTGAGGTGGTTCAAGAGTAACAACTTGGTAAGTAATTTCTTTGGACTTCTAAGTTGATTTTTGGACTTAGTGTGATCATGAAAGAACAGAGCTATGGTATATTAATGAAGATATGTACTTGATTTTGTGTGATATTGAGTTATAAGGGCTGCTTTCCGAAGTTAGTGTGAATGGCCTTATCTTGTGCTCGGTGTGTGTTCGGTTGGCCAAAACAGATCTTTTTATAAAATTATGGTCACAAATAATTATTGTACATGTTGGTAAGTTAATAATGGGTCAGTGACTGAAAGGATGCAAGCGACTTTGATGGACTTAAGTTATTTCTGACATTGATTTTCGATTGTGCCAAAGTTAGTTACTTTTAAGTGTTAGAAGTGATTTGCTTGGGAAAGTGAGGAGCTGACCTCACTTTGTGATTGGAAATTATTATACAGATATGTGAAGCTTCCTCAAGGTTCTTGGTGGAAGAAATAAGCTTAGGAAGAAGGGTGGACGAAGGTATAAAGTGAAAGTAGAATTGAATTGGGAATGAGCGTTCGCAGAGCAGTTTTCATTAGAGTAAGCATATAAACCATGACAACTTTGGTTTGTTTGGTACATGTGCATGTGTCAGATCTTAAGTATGTGCGTCTCATGCATATGAATTTTGTCTATGAAGTGGTCATGTGCATATGTGTTTTGTTTGGTCATACTTGAATTGGTTTGTGACATGTGTGGCATATGAGTGTGGCCGGCTAGAGAATATGTGGTTCCTAGCTCGGGGCCTATTTGTGAGGGTGTGACATGTCCATTTCTCTTGGATATGGTCTTGGAACCTTTCGTTGTGTGACAGGTATGTTATGTTTGTTTATGGTGAGAAATGGACAGGTTTTCTCGTGCTAACTGGGGATGTTAGCCTATGTGCACATAGACTGGGGATATCCTAGTTTACTACTATATACTTAGTATGTGATTATGGAAAGGAGATTTGATGGCCATGTTGATATCCCTGTGCTGAAGAGGAAGTGATCCGTCTAAACCTGTTTAGAGCTCACCATTTATTTGACTATGTGATTATATGTTTGTGGGACAAGTTACGTGATGGAATGGGACGTCACGTAGTTTGCTCATATTTTTGGTATGTGTGTGTGTGGTCATGTGATTAGTATGCATTTTAGTGTTGTCTTAGATTATGTGGGACATAGTTGAGTTCTGTCTCTCCCACATGTATCAGACATAACAACCAACACGTTATGTTCTATTTGCTTACAGAGTGTTTCCCCAAACACTCACCCCCTCTCACCAATTTTGCAGGTTCATTTATGTGGCCTTGTATCCATTCAGAGATAGCTTTGTTGGTGTCAAGTCAATTTGCTTCTTCACGACTTGAATAAAGTCTCCGGCATCCATTTTGCTCTTTTGTCTAGTAGCTCCGTAGCCACAGTGTTCACTTTGATCCTGGGGATAATGTAAAAATAATTGTATTTCATTTAGTTTTTGATACTGAAAATTTTGTAAAGTAAAATACATTTGAGGCTGGCTAGACTCGTTAGGTATTGTAAATGAGTTTGGGTCTAGCGTCGGTCACTGACCTCGAATTTAGGTCGTGACAATTTTGTTCCTGAAAAGTGAAAAGAGATGAAGAAGGTTGGGTCATGGACTTGGTTGGCTCCCGAAAGAAGATGAATAATTTTTTGAAAATTTGTAAAAGCAATTGTAACCGTTTTGTAATTTATCATATTGATGATGCGCGACTAAAATAGCACCGTTTTAATGACCTGGCATTCCAACTAGGACCGAAAGCTACCCGAACCTGAGTTGGATCGTAGGGTGATAAAAATTAAAATAACTTGGACTTGATTGATAGTTTTTAAACTACAGGGTCCTATCGCAAAAAGTGTGATACCATAAGGTACAAAATTCTTCTTTTTCCAAAAAAAAACTATTACTGATGTTGAAAAACGCAAGGCCAAAAAGGGCTCAAATCAGGCTCATGCTTCAAGGCCATATCGTTTTGTGGTTGAAATAACCGTGATAGAAACGACGTCATTTTAGATAATCGGTGTTGCACTGCCGCGGTACAGTACGAAACAAAAACCGAAGCCGCCCCGATTTGTGCCGTGTTGATGCCAAATCACACCACGACACCGCTTCAACTTTCCGGTTTCAATTTTTTGGTGCAGTTTGCTATTTGTTTTGGTATTAAGCTCACCCATACTCCTTTATACTATCTTTACTAGAGATCACCAATGACCATATCACCAAATAAATAATTAATTTCTCTCTTGTCCACGTATAATCTATAATCAATTTATGTTTACATATAAATTATAATAGAAATACAAAAAAATACTTATTTAATAACTAGAGAATTTTCATAGTATTATCTATACGAATTTTCATATAGAATTTAAAAATTGAGCTCTATTTATAGAGAAAAGAAAAATATGAATATAAAATATTGAGTTCTATTCAACAGAGAATTAAAAATATATAATTTTTCATATTTTTACCCAATAATATTGTGCCATATGTAACTCGATAATATTGAAAATATCAAAAAAAAAAGATTAAGGTGGTCACCTAGGCAGTGTGAGGGGCTATCGCTCTCCCCTGGTCATCACCGGATGGCCAATTTTTTTTTGTTTTCATTTGTTTTTATTTTTTTGATTTTGTCTTATTAGTGACGAGGTCATGTATGATCACTAATAAAGATGGTCTCAAAGACTAAATTACGTAATCGCCAATCTATGTCAGATTTAAGATTCCTCAAAAGTGTGCAACAATGTAGTAATTTGTCTCAATGTACATCTTCAACTCAGAAAAATCTTCATAAACATCTTCAAAGACAAAATGATGGCTTTAAGTTCAGCTTCTAGTGCAAATAAGGCTGAGAGAAGGGTAGTTTGACCACGAACAAGTTGGCCACAATGTTTTCTTCTTTTTTTGGGGTAGAATTAGAGGGGCAAATGCCCCTAAATATATAAATAACAAAGGCTAATTAAATTTTACTTAGTGAAAGGCTCCCTCTCGGACACTTGTGAGGTTGCAATCGCCGGCCTCGTTAAAACTTTACCACGAGAAATTCTGGTAGAAAAAATTCGTGGTAGGGAAAGAGTACCTCGGGAGAAAAGTCCCCCCTTGACGTTTGGTTTATCACAAAAATTGGCCTTGTACTGTCACTATCTAATACATGATGGGGACGGGCAAGATCCCCAATATCCAAAAGCATACAACCCGAACAGAAACAGGAGGAGAATCTAAAACATAATGCTCGATTGGCTTATCAAAGCCTAAGTTAGCCAACCTATCCGCACAATGGCTAGCTTCTCTATAGATGTGGACGACTCGAACAACCCAATCTTGCTGAAATTCCTTGCGGATACATGTAACAAGGGGAATTGGATTGTCACGAAATGAGTGAGGGTTGTTGATATATCCTCGATAAGTTTGGAGTCAACCTCCAGGATCACCTTCCGAAAACCAAGTGACCACACAAGTTGGAGCCCCATGAAAGCACCCCAAAGCTTCGCACAAACGCTGGAGCACCTACCTAGATTTAAAGTAAAGTCGCCGCCCAAGATCAGTTCATATCACACAAAATTCCTCCTGCAGTCGTAGGCTCTGAAGTCACCCCCATTGCCCCGTCAGTATCCAGCTTAATCCAATCCTCTCCCGGTCGCTCCCATCCAATAAACACCTCCAGTCACGAAGGGCAGGCCTGGATTGCCCTAGCAGTAGCTTGGGTTCGGAGCACCTCATTCAACCTAGCTTACAACACGGCCATGGCATTAGTTGGTCGAGGTTCCCCCTCTCTCCAGAAACAAAAATTCCTCTATTTCCAAACATCATTCATCGTGATAATAAACAAAGATAACCAACGATCAGAAGCAGAAAGATTAGAATCCATCCAAGTATGAAGATCGAGGTTAAAGAAGTTAGCACAAAAGATCTTCTCCATGCAGAGCACTTGACGCCAGACAGGTTCAACTAAGTGATAATCCCGTAATGCGGGGAGTGTAGTTTCCTCTGAGTTATTGCAGCATGGATACTCCATAGTTGTCGACATATGTTGTCTCTGTCTGTGAGAATTCGTAAGCAATCTCCCATGTCCCGCAAGCCAAGTGACCCTCTTGAGGCATTGCAAGTCCTTCCAACTCCATGGACGCTTCCAGCTACGTGCGGGCCTATCTGTGGTGTCATCCTGTAGGAGAGCATATGCTGATTTTACTATAAACTTGCCATCATGTATCCTAGCCCAAATAATCTTTTCACGACCAACCGTGGTATTTTACTATAAGTACTTTATAGAGAAATGCCAGTTCCAATCCCTATTAAAGTCTACAGAATTGGCCATAGACATCTCAGCAATGGAGAGAGGAATATGCAAAATACATCACTCCTCCAAGCTTCCAATGGTATCCATCCAGTTATCCTTTCAAAACTTAGTCGAAGATCCATCACAATAGCCCATTTTAGCCCACACATCATGGTAGGCCAAAGTAATACAATTGCTTTCCAAAGGGAGGAACTAGTAGGTTTACTAATGATTGTTGGGAATGCCACGTTCTGCATCACATACTTTCCCCAAGAAAGCTTATAATGAAAGCAAAATTCTAATCTCGAAGCTTCTTGAACCCCAGTCCACCTTCCCCCACAGGCTTGCACACACTAAGCCACCAAATGTGGCTTCCTTTGGGATGTAGATGAACCCCAAAGAAAACTTTTTTGGGCTTTCTCGACATCACAAATACCAAGGGGGAGCCTGGCCGTTTGTATGGCATACGAAGGTAGCACGACAAGGACCGATTGAGATAGAGTGGCACAGCCAGCAAACGAAAGTTTTTCGGTATACCTTCTTTGCAGCCTCGATTGGACATTTTCAAGGACAAACGAATAGGTGCTCTTGGTGACCCGATCGTGGAGAAGCGATATGCCTAAGTATTTTCCTAAGTTAGAAGTGAGAGAAACCCCAAAGCTATGCGCAAGGTCTCTTGCCAAGACTTGGGAGACATTCCTAGACACGAACATCGTTGTCTTCGGTTTGCTGATAAGTTGACCTGAAGCTGCACAAATTTTTTTCAAGAGTGTTAGTAATCATATTGGCCTACCCACGTGTAGCCTCAATAAATAAGAGAAGGTCGTCCGCAAAGAATAGGTGAGAGAGTCGCGCTCCATGTTGGGCAATATCGAAAGGCTTCCACTTGCCCTCATCAACTTGAGTTTGTATCATATGACCCAATCTCTCAAGATATAAAATAAACAGGTTTTGGGATAGTGGATCTCTTTGGTGAATCCCCATCGAAGGCTGGAAATTTTGAATCGCATCACCATTCCACACTACTTGCATTGACACCGTAGACACAAAATTGAGTATCAAGTCAACAAGGGAACGAGGGAGGCTTAAGAGTTCAAGAGTCTCCCTGATAAAGCTCTACCGGATGCGGTCATAGGCCTTCATAAGGTATGGGTTCTTGAGCCATGATGATATTGCTAGCAATACTATGGCCCGAGACAAAACTATTTTGGTTATAGGAAACCCAATTCAACATGTAGACTTAGAGACACTGAGCTAGGAGATTGGTGATTAACTTCAAAGACGTGTTGCAAAGATTAATGGGCCTAAATTGAGAAGGCCCCTGAGGGTTAACTCCTTGGATATTAGCACAATGGCCGTGTCCTTCCCAGCTTCTGGGGACCAAACTCCCTCAAACGTTCTTCTCACAAAGGAGGCCAAAGACTACTTGACCGTCCCTTAGTGCTTCTAAAAAAATATGGGGTGTAGGCCATCAGGTGTGCACATAACTAAATTTGTTCTTCCATTGACAGTTGGGAGAAACTGTTGGGAATATCCGACAGCTGAGCACCCATATCATCCTCTGAGTACAAATTAGAGAAGAACTGGATAAGAATCTGCTTAACTCTAGATTTGATACCCACTCGACATTGGCATTCTTAAAAGCCTCAATGCGTTTCTGCTTCCTCTGGACAAGGGTGGAGGTATATAAGTATGTGGTATTTCTGTCTCCATTAGTGAGAAAGTCATGCCTGGATTTTTGAAGCCATAAGACTTCTTCTTGTTTAAGGATCAACTCTAATTCGAGTTTTAGAGACTGCTCCAAGCGATTTAAGAACGGGTTGGGGCTGAGTTCAAGCGCTATTTGAATACCACCTATCCCCTCGACACAATTGATAGGATATTGCCAAAAACTTGACGATTCTAAACTTTAACCTGCTTCACAAACTCGTCACAAGCCACCAGGAGGGGGAGCTGGTCCTTCCAACTAGCTGAGACTAACTCCGGGAAGTGCTCATCAACGAGCCAGGCAACTTGGAACCTCAAGAGCCTTCTTTCAGGTTGGAATCATGGTGCCATTTTTAGCCAGATGAGGAGGGGACAATGGTCCGACTTCAACCGCGGCAAGTGGATAACTTTGGCTTTGGGAAATTTGACCGTCCATTCAATATTGGCAAGGCTCCGATCAAGTCTTTCATGGATCCCACTTGGGACCAAGTGAATTTCGAACCAATAAATCCCAGGTCCACTAGGGAGCAATCCTCAATCCACTTTTGAAACTTGTAAAGCTTGGGGCCCTTGATTGGAGCCCCACCGATTTGCCCATCTGATGCATGCAAACAAGTTTCTTGACATCCATTTTAAATTTGGTGCTAGTAGCACCTTGAAAATTCATGGTGATAATATTCATTAAACTAGTAAACAAAGATTGAGGGACCGAATCTGCGCTAAGCATAAAAGACATTAAAGAAAAAATGGGGACTTCACTCTCCAGGACCCAGTCCTAGTTCTGGGACACAATCGATGATCTCTGCTATGTCAACATGCTCTAGCTCAGTCCTACTATGTAGCCGCATTGGGACACTATCCTCATCCCAGAAAGGGGACTCCGACCGATTATTAGAATTGGAATTACAAAATCGGGCTGGCAATTCCCAATCCATATTGGGTGGCTCTGGTTCCTTTAGGTGGTCCTCCATCGCACCCTGTTCACCCGACCTAGTCATGTCGCTTGTTGTGGGTTCGAGATTGTTGCTATTTTCCTCGGTCAAAGGATCTTGCTCATGGGAAGTGGTCACTTCTGTCTTGGTTCCTGGTTTAGTGGTCATAGCGCAACACCGTAACTCTCTAGGCAAAGAGCTTGATGGGAGCACTTTTGGAGCATATGTTTTGGCCTTGTTAGCTACTGGGTTAGCACGTTTATTTTTAGGCTGAGGCTTGCTGGGCCTTAGGCTAGGTTTAGGAGTCTTTTAGTCTAGGCCCGATACGGGCCTATCTTCCTTTCAGATCACTAGGCTTGGACTCCTAGCACCATCAGCTCCAGTTTTGTCCGTATCGGGACACGAAGGCATGAAAGAGCCATTACTCTTATCAACAGGTGGGGTTGTGCTTTTGCTGTTCACATGCGTGCACCTCACCCTTGACTTCTTGTAAGACATCAAAAATAGACCTATTTCAATCTAAACCCAAGAGCTCCTTTCCAACCAGCATTATCTTCCCTCTCGGTCATCGATGAACCAACATCCAATCCCCAAAGCATTCCTCAAATTTTGGTCGGGGAGCCAACTCTGGCACAACCTTCAGCGGCGGGATAATAGTTGAGGATGTCTGTTGATTCTTCTTCTTAGCAGGGAAGACTAGGCTCAGGTGACAATAGAGACCGCATGAGAAATAAATATTATGTAATCCCTTGTATTGAAGCCTGAGTACCTGACGACATGCCCGAAATGTGGAGAGCAGCAGTTTATGGAGGTCGATCTCCACACAGACCCTAGAAAAATGACCACGTTGACAGGCCTCAGTCAACATGTCAATCCGAATTGGGTGTCCGATCCTCTTGGCAATGTTGCACAAGAAATTGGTATGATAGTACTCCATTGAGAGGTAAGGGACCCTGACCCAAGTGATGACCTTGAAGGTCTTTGCCATTGCCGAGTTAAAGTTTAGAATCCATCTCTGGACGGTCACGTCATGATCTACGATCATCCATGGGCAGTCCATCAGAATATGCTGGTACTCCTCGTCTGATGCTGGCGGAACCAGGTGGAATCCACAGTCCAAGTCGATAAGGTTAAAGTCTAGAAGAAGCCCCCATACCTGAGCCAACTGCTGCTTAAGGTAGAAGTACAATACTCGATAGTTCAGCACCTTCACTATGAGAGTCTTCCACTAAGGCTTTCTCATCTCAAACTTTTCCGCCTTAGTCAGTCGAATAGTAGAGCAAAACGGGTCCTCTATCTCTTCCCCTTTGGAGTCACTCAAAACTGAGTCCTCGGGGTCAAATGGGAAGTCCTGGTCTCCATTGCCGGACATCGGGTGGTTGGAGTCACCGACTTTGGCTTCCTTAAACGAGATCTTGCGACGGCGTGCCTCCTGAGCTCCCAGATCTGGCGCCTGTTGTTGAGTGGGTAGAAGGGCCACCTTCGAAGCCCCCATAACAATTTTGACTTCCTTGCGCCCTCTCAAGGGCGTAGCCACTGGCAGGAGAGGCGTGGAGGAACCTCCAGGAGGAGGTCCTATGATTACACTAAGAAAGGTTCTTCTCAAACTAGAGATTCTAGAGAGGAGTTTCTCTCACTAGAAAGAAGAGAGAGAAGTTGGCCACAATGGTTTCTGGCAATTGCAGCAATTTGAGCATTAAGAAAATCTTCCTACCAAGGGCCATCACAATTGATCTTCATTTCGCTTTGCTCGAGAGGCTTCCATGAAAATATATTATTTCCACAGGGGACTTAGCAATTTGCAAGAATTGCAAGTTAAACTCAGAAGCGGCACTGCAGTAAGCATAGAGGATGGTTGTTTTCCATCAAAAATTGATCTATTCCTAGCAAGCCAAATATGCCAACAAATGTGCATAGCTAGGAAAGCAATATCCTGAGTTTCAGCAGTTTCTTGCAGCCATCTTCCAAAACATGACATAATCATAGGATCAAAGCTAAACCGAAGGGAGCAAGAGAATCATGTTTTTTTTGTGTGGGAATCATGTAGCACGTGCATATGGACATTCAAAAACAGGTGTAAAATACTTTCTTCTGCTAAACTGCATAAGTACATAAAGGGGAAGTTTAGATGTCCCCCGTTTGAATTTGCAGTAGTGTGAAGGCCCTCTTAGTTGCCTCAAGATGAAATTCTTAATGCATGGAGGAGCTACTGTTTTCCAAAATTGTTTCCAAATCCCGGGATCAAATGGAACAATACTGGTACTTGGTCTAGTTGCATTTACTAGCCGAGCTCCATGGGATTTTTTTTGAAAATCGAGTTCTGTGGAATGTGAACACTTTGTAACCAATTTTTATTGAATAAACACCCTCTTTGGTATGTTTCCGGACCTATTTATCCGGAGTATTTTGCTGTCCAACATAGATTTTGATTATTGCAGACAACTCTCCTTCAGTAATAATATGGACAAATTGTCCAGTCTTACTGTAAACACCAAGGTTTTAAACTCATCAGTTACTCGGAACTAAACCCAGATCATTTTTTTTATATAAACGAGGATGGTGGTTTAAGAGGTAGTAGATTATGGTTTCAACCAGTCTGGTCGATCAATTCATCTAGTTAGATCAGTCAGTCAAACAAAAAACATTTTTTTTGAAAAATTTATTTTTGAATGTTATAAATTAAAATTAATTAAATTAAGATTTTAATACTTGTAAATTATATCTTTTACTATAAAATTAGATAATATTAATAATTAATAATTTGATGTTTTAACACTAAGTATAATAAATAATATATACTTTTGTTTCAAAAAATCTTCGCTACCAGAACATGAAGCTAACAAGCTGTGTCGTCCGAGGAATCCCAACTCTGTCTTCCACCCTCTTTAAACCCATCTGCTGCTCCTCCTCTTCCCCGACCACCACCGCACCGAAACCCAAAACCCCGCTCTTCCTAAAACCCCCCAGGTACTCCGCCACCCTCGAAGACCTCCGGAGATGGCACGCCTGGGCCCAGGACCTGGCCTCCTCTGTGGGGTCCACCTTCACCCACTTGGACAACGGCCCGGACTCGGCCCTCCTCAAGAGGGAGCTCAGATGGCTACTCGAGGACGCGGTGGAGGACCCGTCGGGGCTTCTGGCGGGAAATGGGTCGGTGGACGTGGCCCTGAGGGCGGGTTTGGATGAGCTCTATGAGATGTGGAGGGAGAGGATAGAGGAGAGGCGGCCGTTCCAGTACTTGGTCGGGTGCGAGCACTGGAGGGACCTCGTGCTGTGTGTGGAGGAAGGGGTGTTGATCCCTCGCCCGGAGACGGAGCTGGTGGTTGATTTGTTGAAGGATGTGGTTGGTGGTGGAGGGTTAGGGGATGATGATGATGATGGGGTGTGGGCCGATTTGGGCACCGGAAGCGGTGCTCTTGCCATTGGGATTGCTAGGATTCTTGGCAGAGAGGGGAGAGTTGTTGCCACTGATGTTAGCCCTGTGGCGGTTCGGGTTGCGTCTTTTAATGTCCAGAGGTACGGCTTGCAGGTTAGTAGGTCTGCCTTTTGTGTGTTTAGTAGGTCCCAGAGGTGTGTCAGCTCCAACACCTCGAGGTTTTGTGCCTAAATTGGTAACCGTTAATGCAATGCCTTATTGATTAGGTTAGTTGGTTTATCTTTGTTTGAGTGCTTGGTCTGGCTAGAATGTTGAAATGTCTGTCCTCTTGGTTGATTGTGTTTGTGTCTCTGAGTTTTCTTTGGGAGATTGTATAAAGATGTCTGTAGTCTGTATCTGATTGGTCAATGTTTCACACATATACATGTCGCTATTTGAGTGGTCATCTTGTATGATTGGTCAGGACTTATGAATCGTGCTTCTTGACATTAACAATTCTTATTCATAGTTTACTATATTGAAGATGCATGCTCTTTTAGCATTTTTTGTGAAATTCTGAGGCTGACGGGGGCGTAAACATGATCAGATTGAGCATAAAGTAAATATATCCTCTGTTCTGAAGCCACTGGTTCTTGGAATCATGGTTTGATGCTTTTCCATCTTGCTTTTGCTGATTTCGGCGTCATCATGTTATGTTGAAGCTCTCTCTTTTGATGTCAATCAGGAAAAGATAGCGGTAAGGGAAGGATCATGGTTTGAACCATTGAAGGATTTTGAAGGAAAGCTTGCTGGTCTTGTGAGCAATCCCCCTTACATACCTAGTGGTGATATCCCTGGCTTACAAGCTGAAGTTGGTCGTCACGAACCCTTACTTGCCTTAGATGGCGGTAGCACTGGCATGGATTGTCTTCATCATCTGATCAGTGGAGTCGGTTCGATGCTAAAACCAGGAGGCTTTTTTGCTTTCGAGGTACCAGCATTTTCTGTTCTGTTGGCTAGAGTTATCTTGAATTTAGCAAAGCCATTTTATCCTCCTCGTGACTTTTAGATTTTGCTGATACCTTGAGGAGTGAGAGCCTGGTGGGTTAACACTGAATATCAGTTGGAGGTTTTCTTATTTTGGCGCTAGGTTTTTACATGTTTCTGATATTTTACTCAAACCTGAACCTTGTGTTATTGAACCCTTCGTTAGCCTTATCGTTACTTGACTGCCCTATACCGTTCTTGCCACTTTATAGTAATTCAAGGTCAATATTAAATCTTCAGAAGTGCAAAGCCTCCGGTTGGTTGCATTTTGTTGTTGATCTAATATCCCCAAAAAAAAAATTTTTTGATGCCCTCTCCAATAGTCTTCACCTTGTTGGCATTTTATTGTTTTTCTGCAGACAAATGGTGAGAAGCAGTGCAATTTTCTTGCTCATTACCTCAGCAATGACTACAAGAGCAGCTTTTGCGATGTGAAGATTGTACCTGATTATGCTGGTATTCAGCGATTTTTGACTGGTTTCCGTCGTTGAGGAATATGAGTGGCTCGTTAGTGGAGCTCTTATTCTCATATACCAGGGATCGTTAAATCGCGTCAAATCAGATTTGTCTGGGATGAAGGAATTACCATCGTCAAAAGGCATTGGCATCGTCGCCTAGGCTCTGCGAGAATGCAGCTCCACAAGCTCGTACCATGCAGGGGACACTACCTGGAAAGTGGAGATTGCTCACAAGTTCTGCAGCAGATTTGACTCTGGCAAGGTTCAAATGTGAACTTGTACTTGGCTCAATCTCATGGTTCTGTTTGTTCTCTCTCAAGAGTCGGGTTGATTGAGCGAGTTGATCCGTGAAACATTAGGCTTAAATATATTGCTGGTTACCAATTCATTGGCTTTCAATAAACAGAAATCATGGAAGTTAACCTGAAGAAAAGAAAAGAAAAGAAAAGAATGTATTAACAGTAATACCTCGAGCAGGCCATGTGGTTCGAAGACTAATGCTGGAGATGCACATATTGCTCCATCCATATGGTTTATTAGATTCCTTTTGCTTCTTCAATAAATTCACCAGTGTTTCAGACTGCGCAAAGTTTAGAGCACCCCTAAGACCACCCTGGAACAGTTGCAAATGCTTTATTGCAGAAACTGAAGAGAGAACAACAATGCCTGTCCGAAATAAGAATTGCCATATGATTCAACTTGCAGGCAGGACCACTGTCGGGTGGCAACCCCGAGTCTTGCAACACTCTGTGCTGCCGCCCGGATAATTAGTGTCGAGCGGCACTAATGGGATCGCACTAAAATAGCCATAACATTCTACTCGACTATCGGATTGAGACAAATAGCGCGTCGTTGGAATGCTGCGAGAGAGATCATCGTCTCATTAACGACATCAAATTCGGAGCATAAATGGGTCAAAATCGAGCATAACATCCGTGTTCCATGACTGCGACACTCATTGCACAAATTGGGTCTAATTTCAGGACGTGTTTTTATAATAAAAGCCTATTTTCCCTTCCCTTTTAGGGAGAGTATTTTTGCTACGTTTACACACTTTAGAGAGAAGGGAGGAACTCTCTTCTCCTCTCAAGCTTGGGACACAATGGCATGACCATTTGAGGAGGAGGATGTTTGGAGTGCAAGTCATAATGTTGCAATTGGACCCTAACTTGGTAGACAAATTGCTATCTCCAAGTGTTTCTAAGTAGTACTTTTTTCTTGGAATTCTAAAATGGTCCTGTTGTTATTGACTTGTTAGAATCTTAAAGAAAGATCGAAAAAAAAAAACCAAGTGGAGAATTTATTGTCTGCACGCATTGAATAGAAGCTATAGATGTGTTTGTGTGCAGTCAACTGAAATTAAGCAGCAGGTCCCTTGAGAGCTTCTTTGCAATTGCTGCAAATGTATTTTCCCTGGTGGAAAGCTTGCTCCAATTCGAGCCGGCTTGGCACCGTAGGGGCTTCCTCCTTTCACTTGCTCCATCTCGAACATGCCAGCGCCGAAGGTGTAACGTAACCAATAGGGACAAAGATCATGCCGCGATGAACGAGCTGAGTGATGGCAGTCAATCTGTGACATGTTCGAGAGAAAATAATCAGGTTCATTATCCATTTGGTGCTAATGAGCTTACGCTGTTGTCTCTTGGCCGCCACCTTGAGAGTCCAGCAGGCTTTCCAAGTTGCTGTGTTAATGTGCTTGGTATTTGATCAAACCTCTATGCAGAATTCAATAACCTTATAACTACAATCAGAAAAAAATAAAATAAAAGTTGCTCTTTTACTGGACCATCCATCGTATGCTAGAGAAGCCAGAATGACAAACACGAGCTGAGACTCGTAATTTGGTATCAGTTCAAATCCAGATTATTATCATATTTGGATAATTCAATCGATAGAAGCTGGAAAAAAGAATTGTTCCTATCGATTATCCCCACACCATAGTATGTTCATCATCATCATCATCGTCGTTGTTGAGCGTGGTGAGAAAATGGGGGGTTTAGCGCCCGCTATTCCCCTACCGGACGTTAGGGGCGAATTCCAGAAGGTGGGCTTTTGGGAGTGCTACCGGCCACTAGACATCTAGCGCTAGATGTCACTGCGAGTTGTAGTCATGGGTTTACTTTTTTTCCTATTGTTGGGATGGCGAGAAATAGGAAAGACTTATTTCCTATTCCTATTCTGACTAGATTCTGGACTCCTAATTAGACCTAGATATGTTACTTGTACAACAAGGGTTTGCCTCTATATAAAGGCATGTTACCCTAAGGTTTTGTATGGCTTTGTGGCTCGAAAACTCATCAATAAAAGTTCTCCTTTCTCACCGTGGACGTAGGCACTAGGCCGAACCACGTAATTCTCTTGTTCCGTGTTCTTTGTGCGATCTTGTTCTCTAGTTGCTGAATTCCTAACAAGTGGTATCAAGAGCTAAGGTTGGAGGATGTCGGATCACGGTTGCTCTTGTGAAGTTCGATGGTTCGTTGAATTTCAGGTTATGGCAAAGGCGTGTCAAGGATCTCCTCGTGCAGGAAGGGATGGTTATCGCGCTCTCGGAGAAGAAGTCCGAGAAGATGGAGAAGCAAGAGCGGGAAGAGTTGGAGGCCAAGGCGGTAGCAAAGAATCGCTTGTGCTTGGCGGATGATGAGGAGCCACCAGCTGGGTTGTGGAAGAGGATCCAAGTCGGAGTCAAAGAAGTTCAATGGAAGTGGCTTCAAGTGCTGAGAAGGGCACATGAAGGGGACTATCCAGGATGAACTAGGGATCAAGACAACGAGGAGGGATTGGCATCCACAACCATGGCCACATATTCAGACAGGTCGGATGGTGACTGGCTTTCTGTCTTATCAAGTCCAATGCATCCTGGTAATCTCTTTTCATTAGGGACGTTGGATTATAACAGTGATAGTTATAAAGGTATGCTAATGAAGGTGGAGAAGGATGCGATGGTAGGGATAAAGGGTGAAAGAAAATACCTACAAGTTAGTGAGGCACATTATTGTAGATGGAGTCACATCAATGGGTCTGAAGGAGTTGGCAAAAGCTCAGGTCATATGAAGTTGGTTCGTATGAGGGAGCAAAGGCTTGACATGGATGGTTTGAGTGTAGTTGGGATTCGCGGAGACATGGATAGCAAGCTATGGTTATTTCGTGGAGGCATGGTTGGCAAAGAGCCATGGTTGTCTCGGAGAAGCATTGTTAGCTGTGCCCTGCTATGGTTGTCTAAAGGGACGTGCACGTCAAAGGTGTTGGATAGGTTTTGCATTGGGCATGCAAAGCCATTGGTGATACCACGGGCGAATCGGGTATCTCACTCAAGGCCGAACAGTAGAGTTCGAGGCATGTCGAGGGTTCTACTTAGTAGAATAAAAGGTTGCCCTTTGTATGCTATGGCATGTAGCATTGGTATGAGGCAAGAAGGTCCAGCGGAGAAGCAGTTCGAGGTTGCGGAGCATGGGGTTGACCAGAAAACAGAGAGCGCATCTATTGGTCACAAGTTTGCTTCAGCAGGTGGACTTGCTAGTTGGAGTTCGATGGAGGTTGGAGAGAATAGGCCAAGCAAGCTCAGAAGCTCGAGCTTGGGGGCTGGCTCCAAGTGATTGAACAAAAGGTGAAGATAAAGTTGAGATGGTCTTATTGATGCAGTTATCTATGGTCCGAGATGGAGTCGGTGGAGTTGGATTGGTTTTGCAAGATCTCATGGTTCTTCATGGGGCGGTATTTTGTCAAGGTGGAGTTTGTTGAAGTTCGGGTGGAGTTTCATGGTTCTTCCACGAGATGATTTCTCGCCAAGGTGGAGATTGTTAGGATGGCGAGAAATAGGAAAGACTTATTTCCTATTCCTATTCCTATTCTGACTAGATTCTGGACTCCTAATTAGACCTAGATATGTTACTTGTACAACAAGGGTTTGCCTCTATATAAAGGCATGTTACCCTAAGGTTTTGTATGGCTTTGTGGCTCGGAAACTCATCAATAAAAGTTCTCATTTCTCACCGTGGACGTAGGCATTAAGCCGAAGCACGTTATCTCTTGTGTCCGTGTTCTTTGCACGATCTTGTTCTCTAGTTGCTGAATTCATAACACCTATACTATTCGGTATTTGAATAATTGTTTGGGAAAATTACTCTGTAGTCCTTCGAGTTTATTTAAATACACTCAAAAGTCCCTCCTGTTTACAAAATACACGCCGACATCCCTCTAGTTTGTTTTTATTATACTTTCGGGTCCCTGGCGCACGTTAGCAGCTCTTTTTTTTTCATTTTTGTCAATGAAATGACCAAAATATCCTTAGAACAAAATTTAAAAAATTGGTGACATCGCCTCTTCTTCTGCAACACAATCAAAATCCTTCCTCCTTGGTCTTTCTTTAGCCAAAACAACTCCAGAAATTAAGATCCAACAGAAATTCAGATCCAACATCCATGTGCTTCGTCTCATTGTCATCCTCTGTACCAAAAAGGAAGAGAGAGAGAGAGAGAGAGAGAGAGCAAAGCTTCAATCTTTGAAATCATTAGGGAAGTGGAAGTGAAGATGAAGAGTGGAAAGTTACGACCCATCCTGCCGGAAGCTGTCCTTCGACCCATCCCGCCGGGGAGCCACAATTCTCGACGATGACCTAAAGGGGGTCCACAATTCTCCACCGTGGACATCCACTCCAGGGCGCCGCCGTCCTGGACAAGTGCCGACTGTCTCGCCATGAACAAAGCCTCCATTACCCCCAGAACCCCAGCTACCTATTTTACACACCACACATTATTTTTCCACAAAATTGGGCAAGGCACTCGTCATACAACCGTCATAACTTGGTCTTTCTTGGACTTATAAGGCTCATGGTGGACTTAGGTGAACCAGTGCATGGTGCATCACGGTCAAGTCCATCACACCACAAAGACAGGTTCCTGGTTTTAAATGGCCCACTCAAAAAATACCTCAAGGTGGTGAATTGTCAACCTCATGCGAGAATGCATGAGTCACCAGTTCTATACCTTGACCCCAACTCATTAAAGAACCACCCTAAGGCCAACTAAACACTACCCTTCACAGTCATATCCATCGGATAACATCTAGTCTAACAGATAGGTCTCTCCACGTCCCCTTCACACTCACGTCCATCGGGTCATGGTACGATCAATTGGTAAGTACCGTAGATCGGGGTTAGTGCTACCAACACCTAATTCTAACCCAAGGTCTGTTGAGCCAATGCATTACGTCCACTATCTGCTACACGCTCTAAATGTAAAACCCATCCAAAACCAAGCCACTCGGGCGCACTAGGGCACCTGACCCAAAAGACAACTACTCACACATTATCATTAATAATAACAATAATGCATAAGAAGGAACAATGTCATAAAACTGAAATAACAAGGAAGGGAAAAAAAGGTGCTCAATCGTGTGGGCCCGTCCAATCCTTTCCCATCATCCGCTCCTTGTCCCCGAGAAACTTCTCCTCTAAGCTTCCAAAATTCTTGTACTCTCTAGTGTCAAAGCTTGTTTTTGAGAGAATGGGAGGGGGGTATATATAGGAAAGCCACCCCCCTCAACCCTACAATATTACAAAATGACCAAAATGTTCTTAAAATATCTTCAATTCCCGGGCAAAAATTGGCGTGAATGCCATTTGACACTTTTTTTTCGTCTGGCGGGCTGAGCTGGCAGAGTGATTCTTCGTCTGGGTGCCGGTTAGCGGGTGCGTAGTCCACCTGGCGCAATTTTTACCGTTCGGTAGGAAAATTTGTCGATCGGCATTTAGCCCTGGGGAAAGCTTCTTCTTTCTTTGAGGTCGCCATTCGGCGGGTCAATTCGCCAGGTAAAAACTTCCAGAGACTTAGGGAGTGAAACGAGCACCGTTCAACGGGATTTTTGATGTCTGGTGGACAACACAGGACATTCACTGGTCGGTGCTTATTTTGCTGATCGACAACTGCAGTTCATTCCCGACTTGCCCTCTCTTGTCACGACTTCTTCCATGCTCCACATCTTCGAGTGCTCCTCTTGTCTTGATAATCCTCCAAAAGACATAAAGAAAAATGAGTAAAAGCATTCGAGGCAACCGACCTAGAAATGGCCAAAAAGACACAAGACTCAAGGGCTAATGACATAAAAATGGGTCTAAACGACCCTCAAATGGTGTGACAAAATGAGCATTGTTCACGCTCATCACACCCCGACACTTGAATCTTTGCTTGTCCTTAAGCAAAAGATAAAAGCATAGACACAAAGACATGCAAAAACAAAGACAAACAAGGTAAGAGTTGGCATTCTTTTGGAAAAATGGCATCCTCCAAAACTTCAACATTCCATCGCAAGACCACCCCACAAGCAAATAGTTCACTCTCCCGGGTGTAAAAATAAGAAAATGCAGAACCCACACCCTCGAGTATTTAGATAAGCGTTAACCCGAGGTGGGCAAACTCGAGGGTAGACCACTTAAAGGATAGGAGATCAATTAAGCTCACTACATCGTAGTCACTACCTATCCCTCCCGTAAATCCCCGAAGTCTAGAAATATCCTACGTTCTACTTAGTGAGTGTCAAAATAAGTGGGTTTGTGATCAGGGGGCTTTTGGTCGGGTTGTAATAGGGCTAAGGTAAAGCTGAGCATAATAATATGGGTAGTAGCTAAACCACCAGACACTAACCCTCATCTATTCTAACTTGCACACCTTACTTGAATAAGCGCTCAAACCATTGTAACCCAAGACCTATGGCTGCAAGGCCCAAGCTTTGCCTCTTATTATATTTCCTTATTCAATAAACATCTCTCTCTTTTTTTGTTTCTTTTCTTCTATTTTTGTTGTTTATCCTTTTTTTCATTTTTTTCTTTCTTTATTCCTTCATGGCAATATTTGGCTTAGGCAAGCTTTGCATTTTTGTTATTGGCCTTTTGCACCCTCTTTCCTAATGTTTATTCCAAAAAATGAGCCTACTCTACCATGTTGTCCTTACACAAAATCCTCATAAGATACATCCAATGCGCAACCTTGGACTAGGTGTCAAAGGTGGAGAAGATTTGAATAAGAGTTTAACATGGCAATTATATATATCAAAGAAATGGCTAAGCTCAAAAGGTTTAAACAAGGGAAAATTTTGGGATTTGACACTAAAGCTCTAGGCACAAATTATAAAAAATGGCCGCCCGTCATCCCACAAAAACACATACTAATCGAGGCACCTCATGAATAAAATAGGAGACGATTATCTCCATCTTCGGCTCAAGATAACTTGCACAAGGTCGCACATCTACCCCCAGGGGAGATTGCAACTCTAAACAAGCAAGGGTGTAGAAGCTCTGTATTTCTACGCTTTACACCCAGGGCATGATCCCTACACGGCACGGTATGGGGTTTTTCTTTTGACAGAAAATCAAAAATTTTAAGGGTCCCAAAATGCCAAAAATTTGTCAAAACTAAACCTAAACAATTAAGTTCCTACGTGGAACACCCCCATCCCCCACGTCCTGAATGTGAGAGAATTTAGTTGGAAATATTTCAATAACCTTTGTGGTCATAAAAGCTAAAAATACTTCAATCAAAAGCACAAATTGAAAACATAACCAAGACAAGTTAAAACATAAACAAATTGGAGAGTTGAGAAACGTCCCTGTCCAAGTTGACGGGGAAGGAAGAGAGGTCTTTTCTTGGGTCGAAGGTGATGCCCCTACCTGTCCACTGTTCGACGCCCTTTTTTATCGTACCACAGTTTTTGGTTTCAGATTACCATAAAGCTTGAACTCGTGCATAAGCTGCCACCCTTTTTGGTACTGGGATGACACAAATCACTAGGTGACGGGTCCCAGGATGAAGTCCTAATTACTCTGATATACATACACCACAAAATGTGCTAATTTATAGTCTTTAGCTTGACTTTACTCCCTTAGAGAATTTAGAAGTTGCTTGGAAGTGCCCATGGCTACACTAAATCAAGCCTCACACTATTTTGGCCCCTAGGAAGGTGAGTATTGTACTGCTTGCCGGTCCACACTAAACCTGAACTCCCGACTCTTACTGTTTGTAAGAGTTGGTCATCCGGTTCTCTTGAAAATGCAATGGTGGACCAAAGAACCTTGTAAAAACCCTGTGTTTGCCTTCTGAAGTCACTCTAATGTATGAGTCAAAATTCTCTCTTTGATTATGCATATGGAAAGCAATCATCTTTTCGAGGTCATCGATGAATGCTTTGGATGCAAATAGAAATGATGTCCCTAGAAAGGGCATAAAAGTTCTTGAGTTCTTCATATTGACAACCACAAAGTCTGCTATCATCTCATTGCCTCTAAATTGAATCCTTACTTTTTTAACACATCCCCTGGGTGTGAGGATTGCACCATTAGCTAAAGTAATGGTGGATAGGCATGGATAGAGTCCTATAGATCCAATTTTCCTCCAGAGAGAAGCTGGCATGATGTTTACTTGGGAGTTCTCTTCACAAATAGTGAAAGGGATGAAGAAGTTTTCAATCAAAACTAAGATCTCCTAAGCTTGTATCTCTTGGTTGCTACTTTCGATATCATTCTCTCCTATTGAGCTGGATTTTGAATCCTTGCTTACCTTCGGCATGAAATGATCTCTTATTTTTGGATCCACCTTATCCGCATTCATCATGCAGCAGCTCTCGTTATCCAACTTCTTATCTTGGTTCATAAAGAAGTTTTCACTCTCTCCATTCAGCCAAAGAGTGCACAGTTATTCACTCACGTCTATCCTTGCATGTGTGCAGGCGAGAAAAAGTCTTCCCAGCACCATTGTTTCTTTCGAACCATCCGGGTCTTTGATAATAAGAAAGTCAGTCAAAATGTCGCTACCTCTTATTCAAACATTAACGTGTTTGGCACTCCCAATTAGGATTGAAAGTGAACCATCGGCCATGCGGATGTTGACTTGTGAAGGCTGAAGAGGATGGGGTTTTTCTAAAATGTTCCAAAGAGAATATGTCATCACGTTTACTGATGACCCAATGTCACAAAAGGCTCTCTTGATATTTACCCCTTCAAGGGTAATTACAATGGAAATTTTACCAGGGTTTCACACTTGGGTTGATCATTCTCCTTTATTTTCTCTGTACTAACCTCATCCTTCTTGGCAATCATGGAACATTCTTCATGTGGCGTAGCTTTGATTGCCAACATTGTCCCTCTTTGGAGTTTTGGCGTGGACTTCTTTTGCTATATGGCCCCTTTTCCTTCAAGTTCACTATAAGAAATGGCTTGGCATTAAACAACTCGCTTTAAATTAGCTATTCGGGAACCCTGTTGGTTTATACTGGCCATAACCTGCTTCTATCTTTGAATTATCAATTCCATCTTATCTAGCATCAAATCCCACCTTTCGACCTTTGCTTCCATGCTTTCAACCACATCATAGAGCTTGACTTTATGCGCTGCCCCTTGTCCTTGAGAGTAGGCTTGTAATAGGGACCATGATCTGGAACAATCGGTAATGGGTTGTCATCTCGAACATATGCTGAGTTGGGGTAATTGTGCATACCTGTCTTGTACCAGATTATTGCCCGCATAAGTTTGGAATTATCCTTGCCCCATATAATAGACTTGTTCAATCAGCTCTTCACTCGATTGGAAAGCTTTGGTATCGTATCCCTCTTCTCCACAATCTCGATGGTGATCAGTTAAGCTTAAAGTTGCACCACCATGTCAATCTCTTTTTTACCTCCTTGTTGTCTTAATGGGTGAACATCCTGCTAGGTAGAGCACTTGAAAGTGGAGGTAGAAATTTCATCAAGAATTCGAGTGGCTTCTCTCTTTGGCTTCCTAGCAAAAGAGCCACTTACAGTGCCATCAAGAGTTGCCTTAGAGGTTACGGTAAGCCCGAAGAAGAAAGCTTCGAGAAGGTGCTCTTCCGTCATATTTTGTATGGGGCAAGACCTCTTCAAGTCCTTAAAGCACTCACAAGCCTTACCCAAAGACCCGTCTTGATATTGCTTGGAGGTAATGATCTCCCTCAAGATTTGGTTAGTTTTGGAATAAGGGAAATATTTCCCTAAGAAAGCGTTGGCCACCTCCCTCCATATTGTAATTCTCGAGTCTCCCAAACTAGCATACCACAATCTCGCCTTTCTCATCAAGGTAAAAGGGAAGAGGTGGAGTTTTATCGCATCATCCAAGACTCTTTGGATTTTGAAGGTGTCGCATATTGCAAGGAACCGAGAAAGATGATCGCTTGGGTATTCCATGGAATTTTCCCCAAATTGGAGTGAGATGGTGAGAGCATTGAGTATACCCGAGGGAATGATGAAGTTGTAAGAGTCTTCTTTCAGATTTGGCAAGCCCGAGTATAAGCCCTCAAGAGTTAATCTAGCAAATTCTATGAAGGGGACATCATCCTCCACCACAAAATGTGGCGCACCCCTCATTGGTATCTCCTCGTGGTCCACTTTGAAATTCATCCTTGCTCTTTCTCTCCTTTCTCTTCTCAAAGTTATTTCGATCTCACACACATCTTAAGTGTACTCCTCTTGGTCAATAATCGATCCTCAAAGGTACCTAGAGAGACAAACACACAAAAGCTAAGATCAAATCAAAACATAAAAATAATAAACAAGAAATAACACACCCTAATCTAGAATGCAAATCAACTAGGATGCCTTGTGGGTCACCTCTCCCCTACAACAATGCCAATTGACAAGGGAGTTTTTGAATGCCCCGATGTAATAAAGGGAGTACAAGTGAAACATTGAACTACGAGGAGTGGGTTCAAGACATCACAAGAGAGTCGCACAAATGATTAGGTTAAAAAGATTGTTTTAGTTATTTTGGAAAGAGTCAAGCAATGGCAAGCTATAGAAATTAAGGATTAAAACTATAAGAGGAACTAGGGCATGGTGCTTTACGGCCAAGTCCATCATACCACAAAGATGGGTTCACGATTTTAAATGGCCCACTCGAAAAGCACCTCAAAGCGGTGAGTTATCAACCTCACACGAGGATGCCCGCGTCACCAGCTCTAGCCCATAACCCCAACTCATTAATGAACCAACCTAAGGCCAACTAACCACTACCATTCACAATCACGTCCATCGGGCTAACATCAAGTCTAAAGAATCGGTCTCTCCATGTTCCCCTTCATAGACACGTCCATTGGGTCACGCTACGATCAATTGGCAAGTACAAAGGGATTAGTGCTACCAATACCTAACTTTAACACAAGGTCCGTTGAGCTAATGCATTACTTCCCTTATCCATTACACGCTCTCAACATAAAGCCCATTCGAAACCAAGCCACTCGGGCACAGTAGGGCACCCAACCCAAAAGAGCACACATCATCATTAATTACAATAATAATGCATAAGAAGGAAAAATGTCACAAAAGTGAAATAACAAGGAAAGGAAAGAGGATGATCAATTGTGTGGACCCGCTCGATCCTTTCACGTCATCTGCTCTTTGTCCCCGAGAAGCTTCTCCTCTAAGCCTCCAAAACCCTAATTTTACTCTCTAGTGTCAAAGCTTATTTTTGAGAGAATGAGAGGGTGTATATATAGGAAAGCTATCCCTTCAACCCTCGAATATTACAAAATGACCGAAAAAATGTCTTCAATTTTGGGGTAAAAACTGGTGCGAACGCCATTCGATGCCATTTCTGTTGTCCGGCAGGCTGAGCTAGCAAGGTGATTCTTCATCTTGGCACCGGTCGGTCGGTACGGAGTCCACCTAGTGTGATTTTTTCCATTCGATGAGAGAATTCACCATTCTGCATTTGGTCCTAAAAAAGCTCCTTCTTCCTTTGAGGTCGCCATTCAATAGGTCAATTCATCGGGCAAGAACTTTTAGAGACTTTGGGAGTGACATGAGTGCCGTTCGATAGGATTTTTGCCGATCGGTGCTTATTTTGCCAATCGAAAACTTTACTTCATCCCTGACTTGCCCTCTCTCGTCACGACTCCTTCCATACTCTGCATCTTTTAGTGCTCCTCTCGTCTTGACAATCCTCCAAAACACATAAAGAAAAATGAGTAAAATCATTTGAGACAACGGACCTAGAAATGGCCAAAAAGATGAAAGATTCAAGGAATAAAGACACGAAAATGAGTCTAAATGACCCTCAAATGGTGTGACAAAATGAGCATTTTTCATGCTCATCACATACCCTTACCTTTTTTTCCTACTTTTGACCTTATCCTATTTAGACCCCTTTTTCTTTATAATTTTATCTCTAAATCGTGATAGAGTTCACAAATATTCTGGATTATGCTTCACTTATTGAAGATATTGACTCTAAAATTCAATGCATATATAATTATATTTTTCTTTATTGATATATTAGATATTTCATAATTAATCTTCATGTATCTATTATATTCATGTAATTGGTTTTGATAGGAAAAATCTTCTATCATTTAACTTAAATTATAAACTTTAATGTGAATTGAATGTTGATGTGTAAGGTATAAAATATCTTTGTGATTTATTTAAATTTATTTATAAAATTAAAATTGTATTTTTAAAAATGATCATAATTGTCTTGTATTTAAATCAAGTGTCGGAACCTACAGACCCTACGGACCCTGAGGATAAGGATATTGGTCTCATAGTAAAAATTTACTACAGTAGGATATGGGTCCAACTCTCCAGACTAGGATATGAGTAGGGTCCTACCTATGCCCTACTCTACTTTACCCATCGTCATTCTTAATGATGGGGCGAGTTTGTCTCTGCACAGGGGTAAATTGGTAATTTTGGTTAGAAAGTGGGACTTGTCTGTTTGGGGGGGGGGGGGGGGGGGAGAGGGGGGGGGGGGTGTGGTTTCCTTTGAGAGGGCTCTTTTGGGACTGGCTAGAGACCAAGTCATTAGTAGTCATTCATAAAAATGAAAATTTTTATTTCTGTATAAAATTGAAACAGTAATATTAAATTTTTTACATATCGGAGTCACTCGTGTTAAAAATTTCGAATCCGAATTCAAACTGTGCATATAAAAAGCAGACAATATTATGAATCATTCAAGTACACCGAGTTCAAGTATTTGACTCTAAACATCAGGTTCAATTCATAGAGCCCTAAATTGTATAAAACAAGCCTAGCAATGTTTTAACATTTTGGAGAGTCTGCTTAGATTCCATGTACTAACTTGAGTGGTCACATAATGCTTCATTGATTTGATCAAACCTGCCAGGGAAGACTTAATTTCATTGACTGGTCTAACCCGTGTCACAGATAAATAATTCTATTCGCTGTCATCAACATATAATCTAACCCAACTAAATATTTTCTCAACCCGTGTCACGGATAAACAATTATATTCTCTCTCATCCACATATAATTCAACCCAACTAAATATTTTCCTACTCACGGTGGTGATTTGTTCTAACCCAGGTCACCAAATAAATAATTAATTTTTCTCATCCACGTACATGTACTATTTATACAAATTTTCATAGAGAATTAAAAAATTGAACTCTATAGGAATGAAAAATATTAGGCTCAATTTATGGAGAATAAAGAACTATAAATTTTTATATTTTATCGAATAATATTGTGTTAAGTGTCGATAGATTAAATTAAAAAAGTTAAAAAGGAAAATAATAAAATACTCATCGCCCGGGCCTCGTGGTATTTTTTTCCTTTTTTTTGTCCAATCTTTGACCCTGAGTCCGAGGGTCACCACTAGCACTATTCTTAGACAACATCAAAGATAGGTACACCTAATTTGACACTAAGTCTATTGGAAGAGGAACGTCTAAGAATAGGTACACCTAATTTGACACTAAGTCTATTGGAAGAGGAAACTTTTTTTCCTTAAATAGAGGACCTTTATTACTAAAAAGGAAATGAAAAAGTTACAGCAGGGGATGAGGAGTGAAAAAGCAAAATAGAGTATAGAGAAACCAAGGCCTAAACAGACAACCACAACGATTAACCTGTTGCCATAACTAAGAACTACCACCAAGCTAACTCACAGGTCGGGAAGTCATGGAGGAATACTGCCAGATCAAGAAACTTGCGCTTCTTGAGTGAAACTGTCACTTTTTTTGCCTTGGACATGGTGTTGTATCCTGAAAGACGCCGATTCGCATAACCACAAGCCAAACCGTTCGGGTCAAACTGACCATCCATCCCATCCTCGTCCGCCTAGGAACCCGTCACCCTTTTTATCAACGACCCCATGAGCTTCAGAGATTATGGAATAACCTCATGATCAAAAAATGACAAACTCAGCACCTGCTTGGCCCGGAATGGCATGGGCTCTGGAGAAGGAAATGCCAAAGCCCGTCCCAACATAGACGACTCAGAACCCTATAGTACTGGAACACCTTTCCTAAGAAACCAGTGCTTCAAACCCTTGCTCTTCTTAGAGCCCGAAGATCTATGGGGTAAAACCCCCCTGCCGCTACATAGGCCGCCTTTCGAGCCTCAACTTTTGCCAAGTCCTCAGGAGATAGCGATGCCAATAACTCGGCCGAAGAACGACCTCTACTACACGAGGAGTGGTAGTACCAATACGCGATGCCAATAGCGATGCCAATAGTGATGCCAATAGCGATGCCAATAGCGATGCCAATACGCCTTTCTCTCTTGAACCATGTGAAGTCGGGGTAACTACCTCGGGCTTGAGCTCATCTTGCTAGCACTTGCCTCTGGCTCCAAAAATAAATTAGAAGAGCTGTATCCAACTCAACCACCTTAAATAAAAGCAATGCTGTCATCCACCACTTGAATAAGAACATCGGTTGTCATGCTCAAAACACAAGGCGTGTATTCACCTAAAGAATTCAATATTGGTTGTACCTAGACCTGACCACGGTTCGAATTCGAACAAATTCGAATAGAATTGGTTCGAATTCGAATTAATCAAAACTTTAAACCATATTTAATTCGTCTAAGGACAAATCGAATATTATGAACCTTCAAATTCGAATTGAATCTGAATCGAATACAAATTGATTCTTTACTTTTAAATATTTAATACCTTGTTTCCTTATTTAATTGAACATAACTTCTCTCGAACCTTTACCTAGGCAATAGTATTAGTAATAGCTCAAGTAACTGTCTACTAGCATTTAGATCAACTAAAACAAAAAAGTTTTGAATTGAAGTTATTGTTAAGGTTAGGCTTTAAGAGTTAGGGTTAGTGTTACGACTATTGTTAGTGTTAGGATTTATGGATTATGATTAGTGTTATGGTTCATGATTAGGGTTAAGGTTAGTGTTAGGATTTAAGGTTAGGGTTGTGTTAGGGTTTAGAGTTTAGGGATGTGTTAGGGTTAGGGATTAGGGTTAGGGTTAGAGTTAAGTTTTTAACCAAAGTTAAAAGATAAATATTTCATAGCAACTAATTTAGCTAGTACATCTTTATTTATTTTTATCAGTGTAATGAAGGTTTAAGGTTATATTTATTTTTTACCCTTATTTGCTCCACTTGATGACATAATTAAATAGTATTGTGAGTGATTATGTAAAAAATATGACTAATATAGCGAATTAGTAAACTTAGAGAGAGAATTTATCAAATTATCAATAAGAGAAGTAGAGAATTGAGATTAGAAAGTGTAAATTTTGATTAATAAAATGTGGTATTTATAGAGTTAGAACCAAATTTGAATATATAAAAAATTAAGAAAAAAATAATATAGAGTCGGCTGACACGCGCAACTGACGGATTCCCTTCCTTGCTGACGTGGTGGTCCCCACGCCTGATTGGCTGATAGCGCCACCTCTTGAGAGCTCTCAGCTCTGTGGACATGTCTCTGGATTCATGTCCCTTGACGGACGAGACATGTCAAAAAGGAGAGGGTTTAAAATTTCAAACCTCCGTTTTCCCCCATTTTATATTATATTTTTATTTTTTTAAATAATATAGACGAATTCGAATCGAATTCGACATGAATTTGACCCAAATTGAATTCTTGAATCGAATTCAAATTGAATTCTCCAGTTCGACGAATTATAAAAATCTTAAACCGTATTCAATTCGTCTCATGAAAAATTTGAATCGAATTTTGGACGAATCGAATTTTGAACGAATCGAATCAAATTTTTGAAAAATCGAATCGAATCGGATTCGAAAAATGTCTAGTTCTAGTTGTACCCCATCCATAATCTGTGCATCAAATAACTCAGCCAAAAAAAAGGATCCTTCCTCAGCCCTATTTTCGACATCAAAAGTCAGAACCATAGCAAGAGGCTCCTGAATCCTCTCGACATCCACACGAAGGGCGTTAGTCATGGCTTCACAAAGCATCCACTTACCAATCTCAGAAATTACCAACTTTGGATGAGCATTATCGGAGCCCAAAGTAAGACTTGCATTCTCTATTACAATCTTAGTGTGCACCAACGTAAGAGAGTTGGGTCCCTCCGGTTCAAAAAAAGTACATTCACCATCATCTGTCACTCTAAGACTTCATTAAGACCACCTGAAGAACATCCTGTTGCACTAAATTTTTACGAACAGTAAGCAAAGCAAGAGAAGAGCATTCCTCAATTTCCATGACGGTAGGCAAAAAAAGACCAAGACCAGAAGCCTCCGTCACCATGTCCACAATATCAGGAGCATGCACCGCTGAACATCCCAAGGCCCCGACGTCCTCAACCTCCTCCTCTATTTCACCTTCCTCATGTAAAACATCAAAATCATTTGAAGTTGGCAAAGAGGGAAGAGAATTACCAACAGAAGGCCATAGAGGAGCCTTCACTGTAGAGTCCAAGTGTGAGCTCGAAGCACTTAGAGGTTTAGAAAGCCAAACTTACTTCTCTTTACTTTCATGGGGAGCTGTCTCAATCACCTATTTTCCGCGAGTAACTTCTTAATGGTTAGCATCATCAGAGGGGTGCAACTTCCTACACGAGTTCCGCATATGACCAAAAACTTGACAATGGGCACAAAACTTAGGAAGCTCTTCATACATAACATTAACCACGTAACGTGTCCCCTGAATTTTCAAAGTGACCTTATCCTTGGCCATGTCAACTTCATCCAGAACACGCATCATAGCTCCACTAAATCTATTCAATGCGCTCGTGTCCGGACGAATAGGGTTACCAATAGATGCGGTGAGCCCAAAAACAATGTCCTAAGCTACACGTTCCATGCTCCAGCCTTCCAACTGAATCCAAACTTTTGCAAGAATATTCCTGAACCCAAGACCCATAGCTATAAGTGTAGAAGACTTTGAGGTATTTTCCATGAGAAAGCCATTCACACAGCCTTCCTATCATCCGCACTCACAAATTGAAAGCAAAAGAAACCCTTGCCAAGTGGCAACATTTTCGACGAAGTTAACTTCCAAATCGAAACAAGAGTTGTTAAGGAATTTATAGGATGAGCAAGGCATCAAGAGCTTTCCAATGAGTGCTTTAGAGCCAAAATTTAAACACATCTCAGCATGCTTATCATCTAGCACAACCATGTCTTCCCTATCTTGAGTAACAAGCTTATTAAACGTACCAGTTGTTACAGCTTTGGTAGAAAATATTTTAAGAGAGGAAGAATTGGGGAAGGAAGGAGAAGCAAATTGGGAGAGAGAGAAAGAGAGAGAGAAGAAATGGGGAGGATAATAGGATAATTGATTAATAATGAGATGCCCATTACAATGACTGACCCTCTACTGACCAATAACCAACTATCCTAGGTGAATGGTGACACTCCACCACTAACCCACGATTGGACACGTGCTAGCTGGTAACCAGCTACCTTTTAGGGAATGGAAATTAACATAATGACCCACTCAACATAATGAGATAATGATAGGAAATTAACAACCTACTAAGTAACAACGACTAAGTACTTGCTGGCCAATAGGGACGTGATATTCGCCCACCGTTAGAGAATTCTTGTCTCAAGAATTCAACGGTTTAACGCCTCAACTCTGAGAAATTGAGCTTTAAGCTTACGATAGTCTTCCCATGTGGTGTCGTCTTTATGTAAATTTGCCCATTTGACGAGTACCTACCTAACAGCTTGGTTTCCTCTTTTGACTAGTCATCGGTCTAGTATAGCTTCAGGCTCTGACTTGAGCTAGCCGTCTTTCGTGCTAATAGGTGGTGTACTGACTGGAATGAAACCCGCCCTGACACATTTTTTGAGCAATGAAACATGAAATACGGGGTGGATGGAACATGTAGGCGGTAACTCCAACTTCTAGGCGACTGGTCCTACGCGCTCTAACACCCAAAATGGTCCAAAAAACTTTGCCGTCAACTTCACGCTAGTGTGTATGGCCCATAAGGACTGCCAGTACGATTGGAGCTTGAGAAACACCTTATCACCAACCTCAAAATGACGCTCACTACGCTTCTTATCCGCTTGCATCTTCATCCAATTCTGAGCTTGGTGAAGAGAGTCCGAGAGAAAATGGACCATCTGAGCATGCAGGTAAAAAATTCAGCAATAATAGCAACTGATGGTTTCTCACCTCTCAACCCCGGTATAGGAGGTGGTGCGTACCTATACACTGCCTCAAATGGGGAGCACTTGATTGCTAAATGGTAAGCACTGTTGTACCACAACTTTGTGAGTGAGAGCCATCGCAACCAATTACCGGGTCATTGGAAACACATTGCCTTAAAGTAATGTTCCAAGCATTGATTCAACCTCTCAGTTTGGCCATTAGATTGACGGTGGTACGTGGTGCTGAGGTGCAAGGAAGTTCCAAAGGATTGGAACAACTCCTTCCAAATATTGCTAGTGAACACTTTATCTCGGTTTGAGACAATTGAATTGGGCAGGCCGTGGAGTTTAAACACATTATCGAGGAGTAGGTGTGCTACTTGTAGGGCCGTATAGGCATGGGCCAAGGCAACGAAATGCCCATACTTGGAGAAACGATCCATGACCATAAAAATCACGTCATTGCCTCCTAATTTTGGAAGTCCCTCCACGAAGTCCATGGAGATATCCTTCTATACACCTTCCAGAATGGCCAAGGGCTGCAAGAGACCAGGTGTGGTGACATGCTTGGAATGCATTGCTGGCAAATATCACAAGATGAAACAAAAGTAATAACTTAAGCACGTAAACCTGGCTAATAAAAATATTTCTTCACCTTCTTGTAAGTGACCTGCTGCCCGAAATGACCTGCCATTGGAGAGTTGTGCAATTGGTTGATAATGTCCTTCCGTAGGCGAGCCTCCCATAAAGAGTCGCCCCTTGTACCTTAACAACCCATTCTAAAATTTGAAGGTAGGGTAGTTGTCCGGAGCCACCAGCAACTCGGAGATCAACTGATGTGTTCCTTCATCATCGTGATAGCTAGCCTCGACCAAAGCCTTCCACTCGGGCACCACCAAAGAGATCGCCTGTAATTTATCAATGATGGGAGCAGTAGTTGGGAGAGTACGTCGGTGGCCTTATTCTCAAACTCGTGCCGGTACTCGATGGTGAAGTCGAGGCCCATAAATTGGGAAATGCCCTTCCATTGCAGATTTGTATGAACCTACTGGTCCAATAGAAAATACAGGCTCCTATGATTAGTCTTGATCACGAACGGGGCTCCCTCGAGGTAATGACGCCACTTGGTAACGGCGAATAAGACGGCTAGGAGCTCTTCTCATACACTACTAGCCTCGCATTCCTTGGTCCTAGCGCCTCACTCAAGTATGTGTTGGGCCTCTCTTCTTGTGTAAGCACCGCCCCAATGCCGCAATCCGAAGTATATGTCTCAAGTACAAACTTACATAAAAATTGGGGTAAGCTAATACCTTGAGCTTATGAAAAGCTGTATCCACTTGTTCAGACCACTTGAATCCATCTTTTGCAGCAACTTCATCAACGGTTGGGCAAGTATACCATAGTTTTGGATGAATTTGTGATAATACCCCGTTAGACTGAGGAATCTATGCAACTCTCGTACTGTCTTGGGTGTCGGCCATTGTAATATTGCGTCTACTTTTTTGGGATCAGTGCTGACTCCCACTTCCAAAATTACATGGTCGAGGTATTCCACTCTTGCAGCTTCAAATTCACACTTTGATAGCTTGAGGTGAAACTTCTCCTTTCGAAGTAATTGCAAGACCATCTCGAGGTGTTGGAGATGTAAATCGACTTCCTTACTATAAATAAGAATGTCTTCAAAGAATACCAAGACAAATTGATGTAGGAATGGAGAAAGGACCTGATTCATTAAGGATGCCGGTGTATTCATGAGTCCGAAAGGGAGTACTCGAAACTCGTAATGTCTGTGATGCTTCTTAAAAGCCATCTTTGGGATGTCTCATTCTTTCATTCAAATTTAATTAGGATTGGGATGTCTCATTCTTTGAAAGGTCTAGCTTGGAGAACACCTTGGCGCCATGCAATTCATCAAGCAAGATGTCAATAATTAGGATTGGGTACTTGTGCTTGACTGTGCGAGTGTTCAATCGATGATAGTTGACACACATCCTCTAACTCCCATCTTTCTTCTTAACCAAAAGGATCGGTGATGTGAAGGGGCTTCGACTTGGTTGTATGAACCTCGACTTAAGGAGTTCTTGCACCTGCTTCTCAATTTTTGGCTTTTGAAAATATGGGTAGCGATATGGGCGAATCGCTATTGGTTCTGATCCGGGCATCATGGGACCTCTCCGGTGGTAATACTCGAGGCTCTTCAAATAAGTCATTGAAGGATTGAATCAATTTCCTTAGACTTTCTTAGAATTGGGGATCAAATTCTCTTCCTCCTATCTCCCCGATTTCAATTGCGTAGACATCATCTCGTGTTAAATGAAGTTCCAGGTTTCCTTCTTTATTCCAGAATACCCATGAAGCTCCCTTTAGTGTATTGACTTCTTTATTTCAGTTGGCCCGCCTCTATACCCCTTAAGAACAATGGTCTTCCCTTTGTTGTTCATGGTGGCCTGGGCTTGGACAAAGTCGAATGTGATCGGGTTCACCTCTTGCACCCAATTAGTCCCAAGCACTACATCATAAGTTCTGACATCTAGGATTCGAAAATAGTAACAGAAATTGCTATCGCACATGTCCCAATCCAAACTCGGGCAGACCTTCGAACATGACTTTTGAGCTGTTAGCCAATGCAACTGTCATACCGTTGGCTTTCGTCTCGTCGAGCTTCAATTCCCAAATGAGGTTAGAATTAATAAAAGTTATTGTGCGCCCGTGTCGAGCAATATCAGCACCATCTTGCCTCGAATGGTTCCCTTCAACTTGATGGTGCCGCTGCCGCTACTTCCATTAATCGCATGTATCAAAATCTCGACGGTGTCCGCCTCTTTTTTGCCCCCTTGTTCTTCAATATCAGGTGGCTCTCGTTGCTCCAGGATCTCACCGTCTAAGACATTCACTCCATTGACCGACCTTGGCTTACAAGTATGTCCCTTGAACCACTTGTCCCCACATCGGAAGCAAGTAGGGTCCTTTTTGGGAAAGATATGCTCGCAGTCATGGTTGATGGGCTTAAAGGGAATGGTGCTTCTCGTACCACGGCTTGCAGATCCCTTATGCATGGTCTTTAGAGCAGTCTCGTGGAGATGCGCCTTGTCGATCGCATCTTTGATGGTCGATGCATGGTCAAGAGTATCATTTAGCCCACTGATAAAACTAAACACAAAGTACCTGTCAGAGAGAGCAAGGTTCTCTCGTAACATCATGCCCTTAAGCTCCTCAAACTTCTCAATGTAGTCCTCGACGCTACCGATCTATTTATGTTGATTGAATTCCTTGACCACACTGTCGGAATCCCGATTTCTGAACCTCTGACATAGCTTGTCGATGAAGAGAGTCCAACTAGGGTTCGGGTTGCTCAACCGCCATAAGTCAAACCAAGTTTCAGCTCTGCATTCAGATGTAGGCTAGCAGCTCAACCTTTCTGTCCTCCTCTACTTGATTAACGATAAAGTAGCGCTCGTATTGTCTGGCTGAATTTTTGGAAGTCAATCCGTAACTTTTGATTGGATGTTTTCACCACGGTTAGAGTCGTTGTTGCCACTGTGGTTGGAGTCGATGAAGCCATTGTGGTGGAAGTCGTAGATGCCATTGCGGTGACCTCGACGGGTATAATAGATGTTGGACCTAAGATACCTCTATCTTCGTGGGCATTCTCGATGGTGGGATGGGAGGTGATGGCCTCATGTAGCTCATCGAACCACCTATTGCTTTCATCAAACCTTATGTTGTTTTATTGAAAGAACTGGTAAATACGAGACCATGTCTCTTGCATAGGAGAGGTCAATTCCTGAGTGCTCTCGAGTTTGTCAACCTTTTCTTAGGAAGACTTCGCACGGGTAGCCATTAGGATGGCTCTGATACCATTGTTACAGCTTTGGTAGAAAAGATTTTAGGAGAGGAAGAACTGGGGAAGGAAGGAAAAGAAAATTGGGAGAGAGAGAGAAGAAATGGGAAGGATAATAGGATAATTGATTAATAATGAGATGCCCATTACAATGACTGACCCGTAAATAAATACTACTGATCAATAACTAACTATCCTAGGTGAATAGTGACACTCCACCACTAACCCACGACTGGACATGTGCTAGCTGGTAACCTGCAACCTTTTAGGGAATGAAAATTGACATAATGACCCACTCAACATAATAACGTAATGATAGGAAATTAACAACCCACTAAGTACTTGCTAGCCAATAGGGACACCAGTGTTGATCCACTAACCCGTGGGAAGAAGAGAAGGACCACCAGTCACACAATCCGCATAAGAAGCCTTGGAGACTGAGTTCTCCAATAACGACGGGGGAAGTTGCAAAAGAGGCAAGAGGCCCGTTATGATATTCACTACGATAGAGGCATCAAGACCCTGCATGGGAGAAGGGAGAGTGGAGGGGACCACCCCGTGACTGTCACCAACGCCAACGAACGAGGAGGAGGCGGCCAAATCCTTGTCGTTGGGAGGAGAGGTAAAAGTGGCCGAAATCGCGGAGGCAGGTTTGGCCCTATAAAAGGCTGAGAGGAGCGGCAGCAAACCGGAGGCCGGTCCCCCCGGGTCAGGAGGATCTCCTGCCATGGCTGCCAGCCGGGCATGGGCAACGACGGCGGCACACGTGAGGTTTTTAGGGTTTTTGGTGGATCGGCAAATTGAAATTTTAGCAACCAAATTTACAAACAGTATACAATAAATTATTGGCTTCAACCAAATTTTAGTTGAAGCTAATAATTTGTTGTATACTGTTTGTTTATTTTGTAGGGAGATTACAACCAATTGACATAATTTTCTTTTTTATATTTTACTTCTAAAAGAATTTGACAATTAATTTTTAGTCAACTTCCATTAGTTATTTAATGGTTTGTTTGGATTCTAATTATCACGCGTCAACTTTTAGTCAAATTCAGTTAGTTTTATAAGGAGATTACAACCTCTTGACATAAAAAGTGTTTTGATATCTTACTTCTTAAGGAATTTGACCCATTAATTTTCGGGAGTGGATTGAGCACGGAGTGAAGGAATCGATTCCGTACGGTTTGGAGTGAAGGGGGACCGCAGTGGCAAGTGTAGTTATGTGATAATGGCAAGTGCAGTTATGTGATAATGGCAAGCGCAGTTATATGATAATGGCATGTGTATTTTTGACAGTGGCAAGTCCCCGTTGGTGATAATGGCGCGCGTAGTTTTTTTCATTTTGGTCCCCCATATTTTAGCATTTTTGTAAAAAGGTCACACTGGCACGCACAGTTATGTGATACTGGCATGCGCAGTTATGTGATATTGGTATGCACAGTTATGCGATAATGGAATTTGTATCCGGCCTGCGTTTGTGCGTGGTTTTTTTTATTTTGGTCCCCGTATTTTAACACATTTGTAAAAAAGTCCCCGCGTGTCTCCATTCCGAACGGTTCGGAATCTGAGCATTCCGTGCCCAATCCAGACCCTTAATTTTCAGTCAAATTTCATTAGTTATTTTACGTCCTTTTTTAGATTCTACCTACCATTGAACACAATATTGTCCATCAATTTTCAATCAAAGTCAATTTGTAATTTTTATGAGCTTTTTATTATACCTACCATTAAATGCAAATTGAAATATTTTGAGTTCATACTAATATATATTTGTGTACGCGGAAAGTCGTTTTATTTATAAACAAGTTGCCTCTGATCAAAATGTTTTTTTAAAGGCTCAGATTCTTTGATTTTATCCCCTACTTTGATTTCTGACCTTTTGAAAATTTCAATGGTGAGTGGAATCCAAAAAAGCCATAAAATACTAATGGAATTTGACTAAAATTAATGAGTACCTATATAAAAATTCCATAAATAACACTTTTTATGTCAAGTGGTTGTAATTAATAGAATTTTCATATAGTGACAGGTGCAATCTAAAAGGGCCCTTGTGGTTACGGAATTTTCATTTAATGGTAGGTAAAGTAATAAAAAAAAGCCGTAAATAACACTTTTATATCAAGTGGTTGTAGTCTCTCTATAAGTAAACAAAGTCTTGGCTAAATTTTATCATTCTATTAGTCTTTTCTGAAATTTATCATTGGTAAAGAAGATGATGGGTGCCTATGCCTATGCATTGTTAGCCATCTTTTGTATTAGTTTGACTTACCATGGCGTAAAAGCGAAAGTAATAATTTTTACTCTTTATAGTTCTTGGCTTAAGGTCCTTATTCTATTATTTGTTTGTCTTTCTTATTTTCAAACTTGAAGTACATTGTTTGCTTATTCTGATGCATCATGATGTAATTTTTTATGTTTCTCAACTAAAGTGCATTTCTCTATCTGGTGTGATTGACTTAGTAAAATATAACTATGGAGTTATTTCAATAATTTAATTTATTTTCAATTAATCAAAAGCTTCACCAATTATAATTTTTTGTGAAAACTATCCCCAAGTTCATGCTACATGCCTAAATTACGATTGCGTTCATTTTTAATTTTAAATATTATTTTTTTGTCCTTGTTCTGCGCTTAAAAGTTATTCTCGTGTCACTTGCTGATGTCATTTTTAATTTATTTTAAAAATCACTATTTACCCTTACAATTAAAAAATTTTATCATCTCCTCCATCCTCCCCTTTCTCCATTCACTATTTACCCTTACAATTAAAAAAACTTCTTAAGTTTTGGACTCCTAAATTTTATTTGTTGATTTCACGTAGCAATTAGATTCTTGTTTGCTTCATATTTAGAGTAATTATATATCTTTAACTTCCAAACATTTATTTTATCTTTTAATTTAGAGTCATAATTTATTTTACTCATTTTAATTTTGTAGTCATCATTTATTGAATGCATCGATATATATAAGCAATCAGCTTTACGAAATCCCTTGCTCCGAAATCATAAAATTCAGGTACTTATTTTATTTGTATTGATGAACTCAAGATAAATATTAGTTATATTTTTTCTTGAAAAAACTATTTTATGTATTTAAAGATGGAGCCAAACTTCAAAACGAAAAGAGACCGAAGATCTAGTTTTAGATACAACAAAGATGAAACACTTGGATTCTTTGAAGATAATGCTTGTCCAAATGGTTCAGTACCTATTCAAAGAAGACAAAGTGGAGTAATACAACCACTAACTTTAAATTATCCTGGACAACATGTAAGTTTACTATTATATATTTTAATTTGTTCAATTTAATGATACCAATCTTTGTTAATTAAAAAAGAACCCAAGTCTTTTTGACACAATTTCATGCTCTCATCCAAATTATAAATTAATCTTAATTTCATGCTCTCATCAAATTATAAATTAATCTTTCTTTAATACTCTTTTATCCTTTGGCGTGAATTGATTTTTTTATCAAAAATATTTATATGGTGTTACTATTTCTGATGGTGCTCGTTCTGTGATAGTTACCTCTGAATTTTATACATGTAGATTCCGAGGTTTTTATAGGATGTAGTGCGTTAATTTTAAAAGGAAAATAAACTAAACTATTGTGAGTTGTGATCAATATATATTTTTTAGAGGTAAAATTATATTTTATTACTCCATAACTAACATTACAACTCGGTCTCACAAGCTCAAGTAGAGCAGAAAGACGGCGACACCAAACAGCAGATATCAACTGCATAACATTTTATATTTTAGATGATGATTTGAGATCAGATAGGTTGGATCAATGGTCTAACTATAGCTTTTAAAATATTATTAAAAATAATGTAAATAGTTGATAATCGGGAAAATAAAATTATATCTTAGCATATATAAGATTTGCCATATTCATCTTTTTGACTTTTATGATTTCTACATTTGAAGTAAGTCATATACGATTATTTTTTCTCTCTTAAATTATTAAAAATAAATTGGTCTAAATCTTCCCTTCTGCTTTTATTGTGATAATCATAACATTAATCATGTACTAGTAATAATTAGCCTCATACACTTCCTATGAAGTTTTGCTATTTTGAACCCATTAGACCTTTACGCTTCCATGCTCTTTATTGGCACCATATCAATCATTTAATTTGAAAGTTAACGCCACATAAAAAAACCTAAATCACTAAAGAAAAGATACTAAAGAAAGCTAAATAAATCAATGCCCCTCTTTCAACCCTATAATATAAAACAAATAATATTCAAAAAGATGATTCATCAAATTTTATTTCGTTAGTTATGATTGTTTAATTTTTTGCCTTATAAATTTAATTTATCTCTCCTAATATGTTTGTATTTTGTAACACGATCAATGAAATAGTTTGCTACATTGAATACTGGACTTGATCTAAAAACATATCGTGGAGGTATGGCAACCATGAATGTAGAGAAACCAGTTGTTGGACCAAGTCAAATTAGTGGAGGATTAATTTGGATTGAAAATGGGCCAAAAAATGAAATTAATTCAATTCACATTGGATGGATGGTGAGTGTCTTTACTAATATTGAGACTCATTTTTTAAGAGATTTTTTATAAATTAAGTCATGTACATCTTATTGTTTTTAACAAAACAATTGGATTTATTTATATTCAAGATATTTTACCACATTATTAGTATATTTTTTTCCAAAGATGCAACAATTAAGACTCTACTTCTAAGTAACAATACCATTTGTCTTTGAGTCTAATTAAATCATTTCATAACAACCCATATGTATGGTTTTTAGCAAGAGTCAATTATTTTCAATTAAACTTAACATCTAACAAGCCTTGATAAAGAAAATTCACTCCTTAACATTGAAAAAATGGCTCCCGTCAAATAGTTAATTTTGATAAATTCACGCCTAGGTGCAAGAAGTTTTATATAGGTTGATATAACCCATATGAATAGACCCATGGTACATCCAAATCTTACCAAATCTTTAGTTAGAAGCTCCTTAGCTTGATAATTAGGGTATCAATAATGTAAGTGTGTGCGTATTCCCATTTTAAGCACATACCTTAACATAAATCAAAATATTCAAATAGGAAATACAAATATTAAGTCTTGACGATTGAATGACATCACAATTTAACATTCTTAGAATATAAATCAACAGTGATATGTATAAAAATGTAAAGCGTTTCAATATGTAGTGGAAATTCTCCTAAAATTTTGCAACAACTATTTTTTTGTGTAATTTTCTTAAATCATATTGTTGTACATAATTTAAGATAGAAAATATTATTAAAATTATTATATTATATTATATACTTTTGAAATAAGTTTCAATTTAATTGAAAACCATATTTTAGGTAAACCCAACGTTCTATGGTGATGACAGAAGTCGAATTACAGGATTCTGGACTGTAAGAAGCTACTCTTTTTGATCAACTGTTATATCTAGATTTGTCTATTCTATACTATATTTTTTATATATACCTCATTAAGTGCAAAGTACTTTGTGTATGTAGGGAAATGGTTACCGAAATGGTTGCCACAACACATTTTGTCGAGGATTTGTACAAGTAGATCGACAGCTTTATATGGGCCAAGCATTTCGAAATGTTTCTGCTATTGATAATGTTGTCTCACATACATTCTCGGTATTGCAGGTAAATTACATCGAAAAATAAGTTATAGAATGAATTAATATAAGAAAATGATTTTTTTCATTCACTATCCACTCTTACCAAGTTACCAAATATGTGATCATAATTAAATTGGAATCTAAACTCATTTATATATGAGTTCTATAAAGAATTTACTTGACTTTTTATGAACCATTTAACTTAAAAGGCATTCTAATTAATAAGAATTAGACTAGAAGAAAATCAAGTTTGTTAATTTAGCTTTCTTTTAATTTTTTGAATAACTATAATTTTATTAATAGTAATTTCATAATGTATACCGCATGTTACACCTTCCAATTGGTTAGTTATGAACAGACCATCATCATGTGATTAGTTGAATAGAGTAATGCCACGTAAAATTTTAAAATGACATTTGATCATTTATAAAAAGTGAATATAAATATCCATAAAATTTTAAAATTAAATTTGATAATTTATGAAAAGTGCATATATATATATATATGATTTACATTTATTACTTCTTAAACAATAGCAATTTACTTTTTGAAAAATATATTATAATTATTTTTGTAGTTTAAGAGCTATTTTTCTATTTTTTTCTTGCATTGATCATATGGATCAACTAGGAGGCAAAATAGAAAAAATGTGCATAATTAAATAAGGTATAAAATTTACTTCATATTTGGCTTCCTAATTTGTTTTTAACTATTGTAGGATCCAGTGACGGGTAATTGGTGGTTTAAGTTTAATAATATTAAGGTTGGATACTGGCCAACAGAATTATTTACCCATTTGAAACGAGGAGCAAGTAATATTGCATTTGGTGGAGTAGCTATTGCACCTAAAGGACAATCTAGTCCACCAATGGGGAGAGGAATATTTATTACAAAAAATGGATTCTCATCGATGTTTTACAATATTAAAACTGTTGATTCAAATTACAATACTGTTGATTTCGACTATTCAAAATCATTAACATTTATTGACAGTCCAAAATGTTATGGATTAATTCATTGGGGGCGCTTTCCAACATATGGAGAGGTCTTTACTTATGGTGGCCCAGGCGGAAAAAATTGTGGCCTTTAAATAATAAAATATTATTTTTGTCGAAAACTATGTAATATCAATAAAAGTTATGTCTACCATTAAAGGTGCATAGAAGTTCTTCACTACCTTCTTGTAGGATAGCTTGAGCATGGTATTATATCTTGAATGTTTACTTTTTCCATTCTTTTGATCAATAAAAAGCTGCACTTATTAAAAAATAAATACTTTTTTAAATAAATAGAGAGCTTTATTAAACAAAAGAAAACAAAAATAACTTGTACATTCAGACTCCAGACAGGACACTCCCTACCCAAACTATTCCACAGACGAATAGTCAAAAGTAACTTACATCTCGTCAATAATGAAAGCTACCACTACGCATCTGGGTGCCTACCGCATGAAACCAAATCATCCCCTCGTATAAACAGTAGATTGCAACTGGAGACTCAATAAAAAAACTCTGCTGTCGTAAAACTTTTGGAAAAAATTCATGGCAGAGAAAAAAAAGTGCATACATTATCTGCGAATCCTATATAATGGAAAAATAAAAACAAGAAAAATTCAAGAATAAAACCAATGTCCACGCTATCCAAAATGTGAGGGCGTGACACCTAATAAACTGCCAAAAACTCAATGATCGCGGCGACCATTCCCACTCGTTGCAAAGGAGGCAAAAGCGACCCTTTCTTTTAGGGACCAGTCATACTCGCAGCGAGGTGGACAGCATCGGGACTCCGTCTTGGAGTTTGACCATCGAAACGTAAATTTCTGACGTTCACGTTGTAATAAGAGTAATAGAGTTACCAACTCATGTATGATCTGATGAATACGGTGTCAGTCTTTAAGCATGAGGTGGGAGGATCGAATCCTATGACCGTCTAAGATCCGAAATGTGGAAACAATTTAAATCTCACAAAAAAAAAGAGTAAGTAGAGTTGTCGAACTCACATGGAGCAATCTTAGATCGCTTTATCAGTTTGATAGCTAGATTAGAACTGATCTATTTTTGTAATTTTTTGGGTGATAAATGTGCAATCGGAGAAACAAAGACGTTAAGGTGATAAATGGAAAGTTGGCTGGTCACCTTCATCGTACCACCTTCCTAACTAGGCAACTTGGGGACTTTATACGCTCGTGATGGTACAGGGAGCAAATGATTCACTTTGTACTTCACATTGCCAAAGTCGGGTTGGGGTTTGGTTTCCTTCCCATTGGTGTTCGACTCATCTAGTTGTCAACCCTAGCACCCAAATCAACTAGCCGGTCACACTAACCACCCCCAGCTCATTAGATAACACCCTAAGGACGACTATTATCCCTCTCTTTACTCTCATTGTTCATGAGTTCCTTTAGCCCACTAGTTATCCCTTTGCATGGCTCTTGTTAGGAAATCCTCCAGAAAATAAGAACGCATACAAGAATATGAACACAAGAGATTATGTGATTCGACCTATTACCTACGTCTAGACCTGGCCATGAATTGAATTTGATTCGCGATTCGATTCGATTCGATTCGTAAAAAATTCGATTCGATTCGACAATAATTCGATTCGTCAAAAAATTCGATTCGAATTCGTCATGATAAGAATTGAATACGGTTCAAGTTTTTTGTAATTCGTCAAACCGGCGAATTCAATTCGAATTCATTTTGAGAATTCGATTCGTATCGAATTCGATTCGAATTCGATTCGAATTCAAAAAAATTCAAAAAGGGGGGGCGTGCGGGGAGATGACGCAAGCGCTTGCGTCAGCGCTTGCGTCAGGGGGGCGCGCGCGGGGAGATTTGAATTTCGCTGATGCAAGCGCTTGCGTCAGCGTCAGGGGGCAAATTACCGTTTTTTTTCTTACCATTTTTTTTGTTACCGTTTTAATCCCCAGGTTATCGTTTTTTTTACTGTTGGTACTTTTAAATTTTTTTTTTTTAAATTCAAAATTTCTTCACAACTCTATAAATACCACCTCTTATTCTTCAAATTTTACACATTCCAACCTCAATTCTCTACTTCTCTTATTGAAAATTTGAGCTATATAAATTCTCCCTCAAGTTTACTAATTACATATATTAGTCATATTTCTCATATAATTACTCATATTACTATATAATTATGTCATCAAGTAGAGCAAATAAGGGTAAGAAAAAACGTATGGAACATCACGATTCTATTGAATCGGATTTTCCACCGATTTCTACTTATCCTATTCCGGAAGAAATGATGAACGTCCATGATGAAGCTCAACGGGAAAGTGTTGATTCAATATTCAACAATCCACAAAAGGTAAAAAGATCACCTTCATTACTTTTTACTAAGCATTTCAAAAAAATTTCTACCGGAGAAAAAGGTATCTTCAAAATTACATGTAATTATTGTGGTAAACAATATGAATTCAAAACCGGGAATGGATATGGTACTTATACTATTCATTTGAATACTAAACATCCACACGAAGTTGGTTTTGAAAAATCACAAACTCAATTATCTACTACACCTAATATTTTATTTTATTACACCGATCAAAATAATAGAGAGGAATTAGCTAAATTAGTTGCTACCGAACATTTATCTTTTAGTTTTGGTGAAAAACTTAATTTTACAACTTATTGTCAAAATGCTTTAAATTCTAGTGCAAAAAAAGTTCCACGAAGTACATTAACACGATATGTAAAAGATTTATACAAAAAAATAAAGAAAAATGACAAATTTTGTTCTTTGATTTTGATGGTCGAGTTTCTATATGTTGTGATATATGGAGTGATCATTGGCAAACACATTCATATTTTGGTGTTACATGTCATTGGATTGATAATGAATTGAATATACAAAAAAGAATAATTGCATATAGAGTTTTTGATGATAGTCATAGTGGGAATAATTGTTATAAATTTTACAAGAATATAATCTAGTTCAAAAAATATTTTCAATTTCTCTAGATAATGCAAGTTCTAATAATGTTATGGTTAAAGATTTAGAAATTTGTTGTACACGATTCGGAGGAAAATTTTTTCATATTAGATGTGCATGTCATATATTTAATCTTTGTACCCAAGATGGAATTAAAGCTTTAGACTCTACATTAGGACCAATTAAACAAGCACTTAATTTATTATGGGCTCGCCCAAAATTGCTAAAAGATTGGAAAAAATTTTGCAAATCAAACAACATGAAACCAAAACGTTTTCCACAAGATGTTCAACGTCGTTGGAATTCGACTTATGAATTGTTAAAAGAAGCTCTTCCATACAAAGAACTTCTATGTAATTTTTTTCCATCTAATGATCAAACTAATAATATTATGTTACAACCTTACCATTGGGACCTTGTAGAAAAACTAAATGAGCTTTTAGAATGTTTTAATTATGCTACACATCTTTTATCAGGTGTTTATTATCCTACATCTCATTTACTATTTTTGGAATGTTGTAATATATCGGAGGCAATATGTAGCGCTTATCAAGATTTTGCATTGTCATCATGCGTTTCGGAAATGGCTAAAGTATTTCGAGAAGATTCCCCAACTTAATTTAATTGCAACCGTTTTTATGCCGAACATTAAAATTGATGGTTTACAAAATTTATTATATGCGTATTACACAAATTTGGAAATTTTTTTCCAAGTTCCTAATCTAGAGATCATGTTGTAAAAATTACAAACAATGTAAAAAAAGATATTTTGGATTTAATGAGTGATTATAGTATTAGGAATAATGCTTCTACATCTAATGAACCAACTCCCTCTCCCTCACAAGGTGAAAAATTAAGTTTTACGGAAAGATTGTTAATGAAAAAACAAAAAAGACCCCCAGGAATAAGTTTAACCAATTCAAAATTTGATTTATATCTTAACACACAATTTGATATTCCATTTGTCAAATCTTCTAGTTTTCCTTTATTAGAATGGTGGAACAACCATGTAGAACAATTTCCGGTTATGTCAATTATTGCCAAAGAATTGCTTGCTTGTCCGATTTCGACGGTTGCCGTAGAACAAGCATTTAGTGCAGGAGGTAATATTTTGGATGAACACCGGTACTCAATGACACCGCAATCTTTGGAGGCACAAGCATTACTCGCCGATTGGACCAAGGCGGAAAGACGACAACAAGAATTGGTCCGGGAAAATCCCGACCAACTATACGACCTCGATGATGCCACAACCGGTGAAAGCACAAACACATCCGACTAATTGAGTTAGCTCCATAAAGGTAAGAGAACTACGTGGGCTTTGATTCCTTCGGAGCTAAGGATACGTAGGCAACTTAATTTGGTACATTAAGTGCAAGCCCAATCTTTAGTTTATTTCTTTTTCCCAAAAAATGTTAAACACTAATTCCTAATTTTTTTAAATATTTGAAGCAAAAATCAAAGTTTTAAAATTTTTCATAAAATATCAAAACTTTTTAAACTTTTTCGAAAATTTAGAGGTTTCAGAATTTTTTAATTAAGTATTAAAATTATAGAATTAATTCGAATTCGAATTATAATTCGATTCTAATTCGAAAATTCATAATTCGTATTCGATTCATCTTTTGAAGAATTGAATATGGTTTAATGTTTTGATAAATTCAAATTCGAATAAATTCGATTCGAATTCGAATAAATTCGATTCGAATTCGTCTAAATTCGAACCGTGGTCAGGTCTACCTACGTCCACGGAGAGAAGAATATATTTTATTGTTAAGTAACGAGCCACAAAGCCATACATAAACTAGGGTAACATGCCTTCATATAATAGACAAACCTTGCAAGCCACAAAACCTATCTAGGAAATAACTCGCACCACCGCTTGACCGGCGCCAGGGCCCCTACTACCAACTCGGCCATGGCTGGTGCTAGGGCCTTAAACGTAGAAGTTCTGACTTTTGCGTGGATCTGTAACGGGATTCATATCAGTTGGTATCAGAGCTTAGGCTCTACTTCAGACCTATCCATCTTTAAATTTTTATTTTTTTATGTTAGTATTCAGATTAGAGAGTTAGTAGTTCATTATTTGATTGTTTCTTAGTTACAGAAAAAAAGAAAAAATCCAAAAAATAAAAAAAAATAAAAGAAAAGAAAAGAAGGGTTGTTGGAGTAGCCAAGAAAAGAAAAAAAATCAAAAGAAAAGGAAAGAAAGTCCAAGAAGAAAGGAAAGCTGATAGAAGGATTGTTGAAGCGCAGCCCAGATTTTTTGAAGTATTGTAAGTTTTTTATTTTAGATCAATCCCGTGCTGGAAGAACCATTACTTCATTATATCTTGTTCTTAGAAATATCTGTTGTGTTTGAATTGGTTCCAACAGATCCAAGAGAGTAGTCAACGAGTGGAAAAAGGCAAGAGTGGTAAGGATATTAGATTGAATAAGAGCCAATTGTTGAGTGAAACACGAGGGAATTGAGAGCATCACATCCTTGAGTATAAACACGTGAGGGGGAGAATTGGTGAGGTCCATTGTTTATCTTACCTCATTTTCTTGCAGCAATATGTCTCACAATGATGAAAGGAGAGGAGAAGATACTTTAGGTCATACTGATCAAAAGTTGTTCGTGGAAGATTTGTTGGGGCAGTTTAGACAATTAATGAGGGCAAAGATAGAGCCATTTCATGTGCGAATAGATCAGTTAGAGAATTTACGTACTAGACAGCCACAAAGAGACTCTACTACACGAGAAGGAAGAGTGCTATCTAGGGAAGAAAGGGGTAGAGACGAGGTGGATTTTGGTGTCTATGAAGAAGATGATAGTGGATCTGCCATTGGTAGTAGGAGGAATGAACAACAACCAAGAGATGTTAAGCATAGGGGTGATGATAACTTAGGGAGTATCAAGTTGAAGATCTCATTGTTCAAAGGACGGTCTGATCCAGAAGCGTACCTTGAGTGGGAAAAGAAGATAGAATTTGTCTTTAATAACCACAGTTGTTCTGAGGCAAAGAAGGTAAAGCTCGCTGTGATTGAGTTTTTTATTATGCTATTACTTGGTGGGATCAATTTGTTACAAGCATGAGGCGATATGGAGAACGACCAATTGAGACGTGGGAAGAGATGAAAGTGGTAATGAGGAAACGATTTATTCCTAGTCATTAATATCGGGAGCTGTATAAGAACTTACAAGGACTTAGCCAAGGGAACATGAGTATGGAGGATTATTAAAAGGAGATGGAGATTGCCATGATCTGGGCCAATGTTGAGGAAGACCGAGAAGCCACTATGACTAGATTTTAGTGTGGATTAAACCCTGAAATCTATGATAAGATGGAATTGCAACACTATGTAGAGTTGGAAGATATGGTGCACATGGCAATCAAAGTAGAGAAACAATCAAAGAAGGTGGGTGTTTCACGAGCAACATATGGTACTTCTTCTTGGAAGCCAAACTATGCAAAGAAGTTGGACAAGTCACAAGCGTGAAAAATCAAGCAAAAGATGGAGAGAACTAGTAGCACTCCGCAACAAAAGATGAAAGCCTCTATTTCCACGAATCGTGACATTATGTATTTTAAGTGTCAGGGTAGTGGGCACATTGTAAGTCAATGCCCTAACAAGCAGATCACGGTGATGCAAGATAATGGAGATATCGAGATTGATAAGGAAGATTCGAACAATGATAGCATGCTCTCATTGGAGGACATTTCAGAGGAGGGGTTTATAGTTCCTGATTCATTGACTTCGGTGACTAGGAGAGCTTTGAGCTTGCAAGCAAAAGAAGCTAATGACGTTGTACAACAGAAGGACATCTTCCATTCAAGGTTCTACATCAAGGACAAGGTATGTAGTATCATTATTGATGGGGGGCAGTTGTGCTAATGTTGCAAGCACTACAATGGTGGAAAAATTAGGGTTGCTCATAAAGAAGCACCCTAGGCCATACAAGCTATAGTGGATGAATGATAGTGGAGAAATAAGGGTGAAAAGGCAAGTGTTAGTGGCATTTTGGATTGGCAAGTATGAAGATGAGGTGTTATGTGATGTAGTACCAATGCAAGCTGGACACTTGTTGCTAGGGAGGCCATGGCACTTTGATAGACGAGTGACGCATGATGGCTTCACCAACGAGTACTCTTTTGTACTCAACTGACAAGTATTCACTCTTGTGCCATTGACACCACAGCAAGTCTTTGAAGATCAATTAAAATTGCAAAAGGAAAGTGATGAAAAAAGAAAAATAGAACAAAAGAAAAAAAGTGAAAGGAAAAAAGAAGCCAAAAAAAGAAAGGAAAAATGGTCAATGAGAGAAAAGATGTGGGAACTGGAAAGAAAGATGGTGAAAGAATAAAAAAAGTCAAAAAGATGAAGGAAAAATGGCCAATGTGAAAAAATATGAGGGACTGAAAAAGAGTTGTTATGCGAGAGTGAGTGATATCAAGAAAGCTTGTTTTTCAAAACAGCCAATGATTGTGCTTAAGTACAAAGAGGCATTTTAAACACTAACGAATTGGATCTTGCTTTGCGAAGTATTGTTGTTACTCTTTTGCAGAGTTTGAAGATGTTTTTCCCGAGGAATTACCATCGGGGTTACCACTAATATCAGGAATTGAACATTAAATTGACTTTGTTCTAAGTGCGAAAATTCCAAATCGACCAGCCTATAGGAGCAATCCCGAGAAGAAAAAAGAGCTTAAACGATAAGTAAATGAGTTGTTGGAGAAAGGGTATGTGAGAGAGAGCACGAGCCCTTATGCTGTTCCAGTTTTACTTGTACCATGGAGAATGTGTACTGATTGTCGAGCCATCAAGAACATAACGGTAAAGTATCATCATCCTATTTCTCATTTAGATGATATGTCCGATGAGCTGCATGGATCTTGTATATTTTCTAAGATTAATTTGAAAAGTGGTTATCATCAGATTAGAATGAAAGAAGGAGACGAGTGGAAAATTGATTTTAAAACAAAATATGGTTTATATGAATGGATGGTCATGCCTTTTGGGTTGTCTAATGCTACAAGCACATTTACGAGACTCATGAATCATGTTTTGTGTCCATTTATTGGCAGATTTGTTGTCGTATATTTTGATGATATACTGATTTATAGCAAAAGCTTGGAAAATCATATAGTACATTTGAAATCTGTTTTAGATGCACTTAGAAAGGATCAGTTATTTGCCAATATGAAGAAGTGTAATTTTTGCACAAATAAGCTTGTGTTCTTGGGATTTTTTGTTAGTGCTGAAGGTATACAAGCCGATGAAGAGAAGGTACGTGTAATCCAAGAGTTGCCAAGCCCTACAAGTGTTGCTAATGTTTAGAGTTTCCATAGACTAGCTAGCTTCTACCAGAGGTTTGTGAAGCATTTCAGTAGCATAGCCGCACCACTTACTGAAGTGATCAAGAAGAATGTCAGATTTCAATGGGGAGAAGAACAAGAAAAGGCATTTCAGCTAATCAAAGAGAAGTTGACAAATGCACCTTTATTGTCTTTACCTAACTTTTCTAAAACATTTAAGGTTGAATATGATGCTTGAGGTGTTGGTATAGGCATTGTTCTTATGTAAGAAGGTCAACCAATTGCTTACTTTAGCAAAAAACTAAGTAGGGCAACTAACGTATGACAAGGAGTTGTACGCATTGGTTCGAACTTTGGAAACATGGCAACATTACCTATGGAGTAAGGAATTCGTGATTCATATTGACCATGAGTCATTGAAATATTTGAAGGGTCAACATAAGCTAAACAAGAGGCATGCGCGTTAGGTAGAGTTCATTGAGACATTTCGGTACGTCATTCGATATAAGTAAGGTAAGGAGAATGTGGTTGCTGATGCACTTTCTCGAAGGTACGCATTAATTTCTACTCTTGATGAAAAATTGCTTGGTTTTGAGCACATTAAGGAACTATATGTTGATGATAATGACTTTTGTGAGTTGTACAAAGATTCTGAGAAAATTGCATCTGGTAAATTTTTTAGGCATGAAGGGTTCTTGTTTCGAGAAACTAAGTTATGTGTGCCTAATTATTTGTTGAGAGAGTTGTTAGTGCAAGAATCCCCAGTGGTGGCTTAATGGGACATTTTGGAGTTCCGTGGATTTTATGTTTGGTCTGCCTAGGATTAAATGTGGGAGAGATTCTATTTTTGTGGTTATGGATAGGTTTTCCAAGATGGCACATTTTATTCCATGTTATAAAACTAGTGATGCTTCACATGTTGCTGATTTGTTCTTTAGAGAGGTCGTGAGACTACATGGCATGCCTAAATGATTATTTTAGATAGAGATACTAAGTTCTTGAGCTATTTTTGGAAGACTTTGTGGTGTAAGTTAGTAACTAAGCTATTGTTTCTACTACTTGTCATCCACAAACTGATGGTCAAACGGAAGTAGTGAATAGGACTTGTCTACTTTGTTAAGTGTACTGATTAAGCAAAACATTAAAACTTGGGAAGATTATTTGCCACATGTTGAGTTTGTTTATAACCGATCTGTTCATTCTGCTACTCAATTCTCATCATTTGAACTTGTGTATGGATTTAACCTTTTGACGCCATTAGATTCGTCTCATTTGCCTTCGACTGAGTATGTTAACTTAGATGGAAAGAAGAAGGCTGATTTTGTCAAGCAGTTGCATGAGAAAGCTAGGTTGAACATTGAGCGTCAAGCAGAGCAGTATGCAAAAAGCAAACAAAAGGTGATATAAGGTGATCGTTGAACCCGGTGATTGGGTCTAGTTATATATGCAGAAGGAACATCTTCCAGTGTAGTGACATTCCAAGTTGCTACCACGAGGAGATGGTCTTTTCCAAGTTCTCGAATGCATCAACGACAACGCTTACAAACTTGATTCACTTGGTGAGTATAATGTAAATGCAACTCTCAATGTTTCTGACTTGAGCCCGTTTGATGTAGGAGATGATTTGAGGATAAATCTGTTTCAAGATGAGGAAAATGATAGGAATTTTACCACCACCACAAGGGCACCAAGAGATCAAGTTCAAGTGCCAATTGGACCAGTCACAAGAGCAAGAGACAAGAAGCTTCAAGCTGAGTTCAATGGCTCAATTCAAGAAGTTTGGGCTCAAGCCAATCTGTTGAAGCCCATGGGTGACCAAGCAGCTAATAAGAAGCCCATAAACATTGTTAAGGGTGTTTAGGAAGTTAGTTCTATCTTGATTTCATTTTTTAGGAGTTCTAGATATTTGTTAATTCTAAATTTTTAGGAGTTCTAGTTTATCTAGGAAGTCCCTTATGGGATAATTTCATTTTTGGAAGTTCAAAGTTATTTAGGATGCCATAATTTCATTTTTAGCATATCTCAATTCTAATTAGGATTCTCTTGCTCTAGACTTTGCTTATATATAGAGGCACAAATAGAATAAAGGGACACACTTTTTGCTGAATAAAATTTGTGAGTTTTGACACTCTTTTGGGTACTTGCGGGCTGACTAAACCTTGCACGAACAACCACTTATCAAATAATTCATCCACCATCGTTTGTGGTATATTCACTTTTAGATCAAGTTTCTTATTTTCCTACAGTAGTGGGTCGAGGTTCATCAATACCGAGGTTCTTGCAGAGGCATAAACAACAGGTTGAGATCTTTATCAATCTGAACGTAGAAGATTCGGCTTCCGCATGGTTCTGTAATAGGGTTCAGATCACCTTTGAAACATGTCTAACCCCACCCAACTTTCTCATGACACCATCCCACATCTTAATTCATATGTTGCATATGCCACCAATTGTATAAGTAGAACCATCTCATATAGTCACCATACCTAAAATAACGAACATGTAGGTGTCAAACCAATCTCTATTGGATGTCTTGTGAAAAGAGAACACGGTATTCAAAATTAAGAAATCAATAGGATAATTAGGACTTGATAAGATAAAAAGACAGTCACCATCTGAACCATCCGAATATGAGGCCATGTTCATGGAACTCAATCTGTCACGATCAGTAGAAGTTCTTCCTGAATAATCCTTCTTCATGTGCCCATTTTCTCTACACTTGAAGAAATTTCCTTTGAACCTTCTTGACCCCAACTTAGATGCTTTTCTTTCTGTACGATCATGGCTTCCCCTCACAACCAACCATTCTCCTCATTCATCACCAACCTTCTTTCTTTGATGAACCCTAGCAGAGCACTAGTAATATCCTCCAACATCAAAGACTCTTTGCCTTAGGTTATAGTTATAACCAACCTCTCGTAGTAATATGGTAAGGAATTTGGATCAACAATGACTTGTCTTCATCCTCAATTTTTACATCGATCCTAATCAAATCACTCACAAGTTGATTGAAAATATTGATGTGTTGGCTTAAATATGAGCCCTCCATCATCTTAAGCCCGTGCAACCTTTGCTTACGATAAAGCTTGTTCGATAGAGACTTTGACATATACCTATGCTCTAATTTCTTCTAAACCCCACCTGGTGACTCCTCATCCATTACATGATGCACCACGTCATCCGCCTAGCACAAACAAATTATTGCTACCGATTTGGCCTCAAACTCTTTCCATTCTTGCTCCTCCATCTTCTCAGACTTCTTCCCCAAGAGTGCGCTGACCATTCCATGTTACACCAGCAGATCCTTGACACGTCTTTTCCATAACCCAAAATTTGATGAGCCATCAAACTTCACCAGCCAAACTTCGCACCGTAATTTGCCATCCTCACACCAAGCTCTGATACTAGTTATTAGAAATTTCTCAAGGAAATAAGAGACACACGAGAGATTACAGAGTTTCGGTTTGCACTCGATCATCTCTAGTCATTAAATTTCAACCTCTGACCATTAAAACTAGAAGCATTATGGCCCTAAGCCAGTACGTACTCTAAGGATTTAAAGTCTCATTTGAATATCTAGCTAGTCCTGTGCACTTAAGTAAACCGACCTAAAAGAACTCTACTCGCTACTCATAAATGCAATAGATAAGAAACCATAAAAATGTCACAAACAATAAAAGAGATAATGATAGAGAGGCTTAGTCATGTAAAGCTACTTCGGGCCTTCATCTTTATTACTGCCCCTAGCTTCCTCTCTAAAGGCGAGAGAGAGTTCCTTTACGGACCCTATGGTATGTCCTCTAAAAGCTATCTAGGGAAAAGGAAATGGGGTTTAAATAGTGACACCCCTTTTTCATAAAAAAAAAAGGAATAGACAAAAGGACCAACTGTGATTAGGAATATTCTATGGTGATCCTTAAATCTGCATTGTGTGGTACATAGCATTTTAGCTAAAAGTGGACAACTTCCTGATGAAGCTATCCAGCCCCCAAAACTAGAACCTATTCGGCTCAGCCTAACTTTGCACGAATTATGACTTCGTGCAGACTTATCCTCATATGTTTGACGTGGAGTGTAGAGCACTCTGTACATCAACAATCCTTTGGACTAAAAGCTCTGTACAGATCTTCAAATCCTCTCATTATCTTTATCCATGCACGGCTCTTTCTACAGTTCACACGAGGCTAATCTCCAAACGGCTGCTTCAATCACTGAATGACAGCTCGTAGTGCTCGCTTCAGGGTCCCTTCACACGAACCTAGATTGCTCACTACAAATTTGGCTTGAACTCCTCCTCTCCTCAAGCTCTGCTTGGACATGACATTAAAATACCTCCATTCAGCCCCCTTCCCTCTAGACTCCTCCTAAAGACATCAAAAAACTCAAGTAATAACTAGTCTAAAATTGATAAAAAGACTTAAGACTCGAAGACAACTAGACTCAAAACAACCTAAAAAGGCACCAAAAAGACATGGTGAAATGAGTATTTTAGACACTCATCACGCCTCCACACTTGAGTCTTTTCTTTTCCTTAAGCAAAAACTAAGCATAGGTATTAAAACACAACCAAAAAACAGAATAGGTAAAAACTAGGCAAAACTAATTCAAAAAAAAACTCCCCTTAAATCTTCAAAGTCTCATCAAACAGTTCACCCCACAACCTAATAGCTTACGCACCTGAACACAAGGAGTAAGAACATATAGATACCAGATCCTCTATTGTTTAACAAAGTTATAACAATAGATAAAGGACATTAAAAGGTTGACCACTCAGTGGTTAGAATTTTTTAGCTCACATATATAAGTAGTTCACTTCTTATCACTAGCGTACATGGCCGGGGTCTCATAGTTTCCTATGTCCTACTCAGTTGTGCCTCAAACCATATCGAGCATCGTGATCAGGGGGCTTTATATTAGGCTAAAATGGAGTTAAGGTAAAGGCAAGGATATAAATTTTGGGAAGTAGCTAAACCACCTAATATGAGGAGCTAGATACAAAAGTTTTCTAACTCTCGACGATTCTAAACATCTTACTCTATAATTACTATACACTCATCCCCGATTACACCCAACCTAGTGACCTTATAGCTCGAAGCCTTTCCATTATTCCCTTTGCCTTATTCTTGCAACTTCCTCTATTAGCTTATTTTCTTACTTTTCACCTTTTTATGTTGTTTTATTTTGGAATAAAGGTCAAATAAGCCCCTCTACTTGCTCAAAAGGGCCACACAAGCCCCTCTACTTGAAAGTGGCTGACATAAGTCTTTATACTTCTCCAAATGGGTCACATAACCTCATGTACTTCTCTAAGTGGATCAAATAACACCCCAAGAACAATTTTCATGGTCACCGACGACATGTCATCAACTGACGTGACATCCTTGTCATATTAAAAATGACATGTCATCAAATATTTAACCCAATTGACCTATTACCCAATAATTAGGTCCTTCAAAAATTAAGTCCTATGATTATGAAAAAAAAATTAAGTCCTACCCACTACCCAATCAACCCCCAACTTTTTCTATAAAAAATTGACCCCCAACTTAAACCCTAAAAGCTGATTATGACAAACCTTGATGACCCCGATACCTCATAATGGGGCTACACCTACGACCTCAATGGAACGACGATGTTGAGGGACAGTACGATCTCCTACCTCCTACAGCTCATCCCAGTTCAAGTCCTCCGAGTCTCCATCGTCGTAGATAATTTGATGATGAGGTTGAAGAGATGGGTTAAAGGAGGAGGCTTTTTAAGGGTATATCTGCCATAACTTGAAAATTTGATGATGTGAAATTTTTTAAATGACAAGATGCCATGTCAGGTAATGATGTGTCACCGATGACCGGAAAAATACTATCGGGAACTTATGTGACCCATTTGGAGAAGTACAGGGGCTTATGTGAGCCACTATCAAGTACATGGGGTTATGTGACCCTTTTGAACAAGTAGAGGGGCTTATTTGACCTTTATTCCTTTTATTTTCCTTTTTCAATTTTTCCTTTCTTTCTTCTATTTCCTTATTCACATATTGGCATTCATACAAGGCAAGATTCGACTTCTTTGTTGACCTCAAACTATCCTCTCTTCCCCTATTGTTCAATACCTAAGCCTATTCTACCAAATTTTCCTTACAAATCATCCCCAAAAGATAAGTCATAACGCTTCCTCGGACCAAATGATCAAACATGGGTAAGATTGGATATAGGCTAAAGTTATACATATATATTCCAAATGAACTTGCTTAGACTCAACGAGTTAAATAATGAATAAAAGGGACTTTTGGCTCTTAGGCTTTAGGCTTAATGTCACATAAAAAAGGCCATCGTCTTTCCACTTGCACCCATAGTATCAAGATGGTTCTAAGTACTAGTAGACTATGCCAATGATCCGGATCGTGTAGGCACGTCACAAACAAATGGAGACAATTTTCCCCACCTTTGGCTCAAAAATCCTTACAAGGTCACTCATTGATCAATAGTCAGTATGGGCTTCACTTCCAACAAGAGTTCAAAAATTTGAGTGGTGGTCCAATTATGAAAAAAAATTGCCTAGGCAATACCTATACTCTACAACTAAACTAAACAAGACAAAACCTCCCCCCACACTTAAACAACACATTATCCTCAATGTGTCAGAGTAGAGTCATAGAATCATGACAAGAAAAAAATGAAAACTGAAAATAAGGACCTCTATGCCCAAGAAAAAGGAAAACACTTAATCAAAAGCACATGACAAAGCCTCGGTGGCCACAATAACTTTGCAATTTGGGCATACATAAAAAGATGGTGGAGCATTGTGAAAGACAGCCCAAAAATACACCTTTTTCAGTCAAAAAAATACAGCAACATGTACATACAGAAGGGTAAAATATCTTATTGACAATCTTTGATAGAGAAAAGATAGCTACTTTAGGCAAGGCTGATGAGTTTCTAAAACACTCATTTCACTAGGCCATTTTAAGGTCATTTAAGGTTGTTTTTAGTCCTTTTTAGCTGTAGCTTTGCGTCTTTTCACCCATTCGAGGCTCGTTACATGGAATGGAGTATTTTGTATTTTAGGAGGAATTCAGGGGACTCGAGCACTGAACGGAGATATGGAAGAGGTCGAGCCAACACCAATGTCAATAAAGTCAAGGATGCAAGGCCAACCTAATAAGAGAAGGGAGAAGCAAGTGTAGGAAACCACAGAGCATGCACTAGGAGCTATCCTCTATGGTCCAAAAATGTCGACTGTTTGGATCGGTCATATGACATTTTACACCCAAACGAAGTTGAGGACAAGAGGCCCGAGTGGACCCAAAGGACACCTGAGCAGTTTTAGCATGAAGCCTGTCAGACAGAAGCCATACGATTGATAGGAAGCCGTACAGGGCTCATGGCTGCGCGGAGAATTACTGAAGAAGGCTGCGATGGGTGGCTCTTTCTTACAAAAACTTCTTTGTGAAGTAGTTCCCCTTAGCTTCTAAGCATATTTTTGGGACCACAAGCTGCCACATCGCCGGATCTTCACGGAATATTCTCTCTGGAGATTGAACCAGATATTGGTCAGGGACAAACACTTGTATAAATAGCCCCCTCCCATTTAACCTAGATGTGCTTTTGTAAAGATATTTAGTGATGTACGAGAAATTGTGAACAATTTAACACACAAGCAAATAGTATAATGAATAAGTAGGGTTTTGAACTGAATGTTGAACATAAAATCAAGGCAAGTAATTATGTGAAGTGAGAGAATTAAAAGATTTATAATGTTGTAAAAGTTTGCAAGTAAATAAATGAAATAAAAAATCAATTAAAAGAGTTATAAATTTGAGGGAGACAAACGAGCACGATACCCTATGGATTGACTGCCTATGTCGAGATTATGATTCTTATGAAGCTTTAACTAGTACCCAGAGTGTTCTAATGCACCTTCCTAACACTTTCGCTCATTAGAAAGATAAAATTAGGATAGTAAAGATCTAAGCTAGTAATTAACGCTTTCGCTCATAAATTAGACTTAGAACTATTCTAATCCCAATTATGAAGATTGCTTCTAGCGGGTTATTCTTACGATATCAAGACATCTCATTAAAACCTAAGAATATGTTAATTGGTTTTTTCATTAATTCGAATGCCTCTCAGTCCATTCTCATCAATTCTTATCATAATCTAAGTGATCAAGTTAGATTAAGTATTAAGCACACTCATTAAAAACTAATATGCAAGATGTTCGAACCACAAGTCAACATAGGCAATCAATCAGATGCTAGGGCATCACACTCTAAAGAAATCTACTCGCTAAGCATAATAACAAAGCAAGAGATAATAATAATAAAGAACATCATAAAAAAAGCATAAGTAAGGGAAAGAGGGGGCTTAGTCGTTCGAGTAAGCCTTGTCAATCTCCTCCATGAAGCTTAACAGAATCTTGACTTTATTAATCTCCCAAGGCTATCTCAAAGTCACAGTAGCAAGTATATTCAAAACCTACGAGAATATGGCCTATATATAGCCAAACATCCAAGCTAGAAAATAGAAAAACCTAGAGGTGGTTAACCTAAACTAGAAGTCTTGCTAGCCAAGTAATGAGATAAATAATATAATTATGGTCCTAAGGCCAAAAGAGGGGCCAAAAATCGTAGCAAACTGAACTAGGTCGAGTCCCCATCTAAAAAGGAAGTCTAAAAAATCTGCCATTAGAGACCTGGCACCCACCAATGGGGCTCTCGAAAATGAACTTGGAGCCCGCGAAGTATTTGGCGCCCACCGGGTCTTGGTCAGCCTCATCATATATTTGTATTTTCACTTTTTGACCCTCTTCTGCTAAGAATTTGGCCTCAACTACAAAAGACAAAATTTAGATCTCTCTTTAAGCTTTCTAACAATATCTCATTTGTTGTAATCCAATGCTCGAGCAGTGAGTTATGGCTCTTGCAATATGGTCTCTCGAAATCACCCCTTCAACTGCCTCCAATGAGCTTCACTTCCTATCACAAAACATGAAAAATGGTAAAAGTCTACTCCATGAATCAAATATATAAAAATGATATAAGACTCAATGGAATAAGGTGAAAGTGAACGAAAACACGACTAAACGCATATGAAACACACAATAGAATATGAGCGTATACACACTCATCATTTAGCTAGAGGAGAGGCAACTCTCTTGGGTAGGTAGCCAACTCGGGCTTGATCAAAAAGGAAGGTTTGAGGAAGCACATGCAACTAAACCGCTCTAACCTTAACTCTTTTATCTTGCTTGTGATATTTATAGGTGTATCTATCTATCTTTATTTTATGTTTTGATGAGTTTCCAAAACAATCATTTCACTAGGCCATTTTAGTGTCATTTTAGCTATTTTTAATGTTTTTTAGCTTTAGTTTTGCATCTTTTCACCCATTCTAGGCCCGTTACCTAAAATGGAGTATTTTGTGAGTCTTTTGCATTTTTATGAGGAAATCAAGGACTCGAGCGATGAATGGAGGATTGGAGGAGGTTAAGCTAGTACCAAGGTCAATGCATCAAGATTTCAAGGTCAAGCTAAGGGAAGAGAGAAGGAAGTGGAGGTGACTACAAAATGCGCACTAGGAGTTATCGTTCGTAGTCCATAAACTGTCTACTATCCAGACCGCTCAGATGATATTTCACACCCAATCGGAGTTGAGGACAAGAGGCTCGAGTAGTGCCAAAAGACACGCGAGTAGTTTTAGCATAGAGCCTATAAAAAAGTTATACAATTTAGAGCAAACTGCTCGAAGCTCACGGCCGTGCGAAGAATGTTGAAGAAGGCTGAGCCTGGTGGTCCAATCTCAAGATAACTTCCTAGCAAAGTTTTTCCCTTAGTCTGCCACACACATTTTTGGACCACGGGCTACCACGTCGCAGAATCTTAAAGCAATATTCTTTTTGGATGATTGAACGTGATATTTGGTCATATTACTTAAATGTAATTTTCCTTTTAGGGTAAGGGAGCAAAGACTTGTATAAATAGCCCCCTCCAATTTAACCTAGATAGAATTTTGGGGGACAAAAACATTTTAGCGAGAGGAGAGGCGACTCTCTCGGGTAGATAGCCCAACTGGAAGCTGGATTGAAGAGGATGGTCCAATGGAGCACATGCGGCTAAGCCCCTCTACCTTTACCTATTTTATCTTTCTTGTGACATTTATGGCCTTATCTATCTGTCTTTACTTTACATTTACCATGCTTAGTGAGTAGAGTCCTTACGGCTTGAATGCCCTAAGTGCGTCCGACCGACTAGGTTACTAAAATGGGCTGATCATCCTTATAGTGCGTATGAATCAGAGGTCTTAATGCTTCTAAACCTAAATTTGCCTAGTCCGACCTAGATAGTCGATGGTGCATTTGCTCAGATAGGTTTAAACTAGATGATTTAGTGATATTTGACCTAAACTCCAGGAGGTAGGTGACCATGGAAGGTCGAGAAGTAGACTAACATACATGATGGGAAACACCAGACACTATAAGCCGATACTAATAGTCTATATGATAGCCTAATAAGTGGGGCTAGTGAATAGTTATTTTTAGGGAGTAGCTATTTATGTCGTAGCACGGGTTTGATGAAACTTATACGTGGAAGGTTGGCAACTTGTCCTAGTACTAACTTTGGCTTGTGATTGATGTGAAGTAGCAAAATGATTTAGAACCCCTAGACTGTGATGATCTTGAGAAGACCACTAGGTTACCTAGTCTGGAAGGGGCATAGAAGTTGCCCAGATCTACTTTCTATTTATCTAGTGTCCCCGATTGTCCTACATCACCCTCATTTTAAAAGAACAAAAATAGATACATCCTAGATCTGACCTAACTAGTTTGATCTTGCTACCTCTAGGCCCGCTCCCTGTGTTCGATACGATTACTTATCTTTACTCCAGGGTTGCCCTAAACTCCCACGTATCAAATGGCGCCATTACTGGGGAGCAGTAGCCTTAGACTAGCTTGAGTTAGTAGATTATTTAAGTTTTGGCACATTATTTTTCTGCTTTAATAGTTAGATAGTAAGTAGTTAGTTTGAATTTACTTTTAATTTCATAGATTTAGTTTAGATTTATTAGTATATCTTGATTATTTTTTATTTCTTAGCTTATCGTAGTCTATTTTAGCTTTAATATCTCAAATCTGACCATCGAGACCCTCTTGGGTATTTCATTGAACACCTACTGTACTCTATTTGTGTCACCTGCTTTGATAAATACTGATTCCGTGCTTCTTTGCCGGTGGCGTATGCCAAGAACGCGATCTTAGAGATTGAGAGAACCCTGAGAAGGGAATGAAGAGGAATAATAATGAACCCAGGAGGACAACCAGAATAGGTTCCAAGGAGAGAACCTCCACATATTTTAGAGTTAGATAAGGATGCACCTTTTGTGGACTATGCATGCCCTACTCTGAGGACACTCATAGCTGGAGTCTCTCGACCAGCATTAGAGGTAGCTAATTTTACCATCCCGCCATCCATTCTAACGTTGATTTCAAACTCGGTCCAATTTGGAGGCAAAAACTCTGAAGACCCAGGCAAAAACCTGTCCACCTTCCTCACAATTATTGATGTACGGAGTAAGTAAGTAATCTTACAACTTGAAGGAGAAGTGGAAATCTTTGATGTCACTCCACCTACATTTTTTGAGCCAAAGCATGAGAAGGTTAAATGTGCAAGGGTGGTTAACAAGTTTCATCACTTTCTCCTGGATGAGAGTGATGAATCAGAAAAAGATGAGGAAGAATGCTTCATAATGAAGTCTAAAAGAATAGAATGGGCACCCTCAACTCCATGCCAAGTCAAGGAATTAAAATAAAGCAATAAACCTTATTTAAGGGATTACTTTGTTGTACCCCAGGAATATGACAAGTTAGGGATTCTAGTAATGGTGCATGAAACATATGTTCCAAATGCCATCTGTGACCTCCAATCTCCTGTCTATATCCTGCCAATTACTGTTTGGAAGAAATTATGGGGAGTTGGATTGTATCCAACCAATACGATGATCTATAGAGTCGATGGCACAATAGTAACTCTGGTTGGACAAGTGCGTGGTGTAAATCTGCACATCCAATGCAATAAGGTGCTCCAGTTGGATAAGTCATCGATAACTTTTGGCTAAGGGAGCAGACGATGAGTGTCAAAACACTCATTTCATTAGGTCATTTTAGAGTCATTCTGGTTAGTTTTTAGTCCTTTTAGTTTTAGGTTTACATCTCCTTACCTAGAATGGAGTATCTTGCGAGTCTTTTGCATTTTTAGGAGGATATCAGGGGTCTTGAGGGCAGAACGTAGGATTGGAGGAGGTCAAGCAAGTGCTAAGTTCAATGCGGGTAAGGATGCAATGCCAAGATAAGGGAAGAGAGAAGGAAGTGCAGGTGATTACGAAGTGCACCAATGACCGGCCATCCGTAGTCCAAAGTTATCGACTATCTAGACCGCTTGAATGACATTTCACACCCGAACAAAGTTAAGGACAAGAGGCTCGAGCAGAGCCAAAGGACCCTCGAGCAATATTAGCAGGGAGCCTGTCACACACAAGTTGTACAATTTAGAGGAAACTGCACAGCGCTCACGGCCGCATGGAGAAATGCTGAAGAAGGCTAAACTGGGCGGCCCCTTCTCAATATAACTTCCTCGTGAAGTTGTTCCCTTTAGATGACACATATATTTTGGTACCACAAGCTGCCATGTCGACATATCTTCAAGGAATATTCTCTCTAGTTGATTGAACCAGATATTTGGTCATGTCACTTAAATGTAATTTTTCTTTTAGGGTGAGGCGGCAAGACTTGTATAAATAACCCCCTCCCATTTAACCTAGATATACTTTTATGGGACAATAAATTTAGCTAGAGGAGGGGCGACTCTCTCGGGTAGATAGTCGGCTGGGAGCTAGATCGGAGAGGAAGAAGGTCTGAGGGATTACATACAGATAAGCCCATGTATTCTTACCTACTTTATCTTGCTTGTGATATTTATGACTTTATCTATCCATCTTTACCTCATGCAAATTTTTAACTGAAGGAGGGGATAACCATCCCCATTTATTCATGAGTAAGCTTTAGGCAGTCAAAGTGTCCTGCTAGTACTATGAATCCCATGGGTGTTGTGGGTGCTAGTGGGAGGAAAGGGGCCATTTTTGAGTGACAAGAGCCTAGAGCATAGAGCCTAAACACTTTTTACCATTGTTAAAACCTTTTGAACCTAGAAATTTTCGTAGATGAAATGTTATGCCAACTAATTAGCCTAAAAATCTCAATTCATCTACCTTGTTACCATCCAGTCCAAGTGCGCATTAGGATATTATCTTTTGGGGGATAAATTATAAGGGCAAAATTGGTAGTATAGGCTTGGGAACAAACAATGGAGAAAATGGTAGAATTTATGGAGGCCAACATTAAAAAATTGAGTCTTTATCTTGTATAAGTTGTGCCAGACGAGGATTAAAGGAAGAAGTGAAAAACCAAGGAAATGAAGAAAATCAACAAAAAAAAGGTGAAAAGTGATGAAACCCCCAAAAATAGCAAGTGTGAAGTCAAATAAGGCACTTGAATAATTTTGCAAGACTTCGTGCTGAATGGTCACTAGGAGTTGGATGTAAACCAGGAATGGGTGCTTTAGAATAGGAGGTAAGGTTGCTTAGATTAGACGAGAGTTAATCAAAAATTTTGTAGCTACATTCTCAAATTGGGTGGTTTAGTTACTTCCCAAATATGTTTATCTTTACTCATACCTAAGCCCCATTACAACCAACGAAAGAAAGCCCCCTTGATCACGAAGTCCCGTGCATTTTTACGCACCTCTGACATAGGACGTAGGACATTTTGAGACCCCGAACTTATTAACGAGTGATAGGGAGTTGACTATCTTTAAACGTGAGCTAAACTCTAAGTGGTCAACTTTCTATCGTGCTTGGATGAGTGAACTATCTGGTTGTGAGGTAGTCTTTGAATAAGAAGCTGAAGATTTGGAGGGAGTTTCCTTTCAAATAAGTCTACCCTAGCCCCTACTTATTACAGTTTTATTTGATTTTAGGCAACTAATATTATGTTTTTGCTTGAGGAAAAGCAAAGATTTATGTGTGGGGGTGTGATAAGTGTTAAAAACACTCATTTCACTAGGCCATAGTATTATTTTTAGTCATTTTTAGCTATAATTTTGCATCTTTTCACCCATTCGAGGCTCGTTACTTAGAATGGAGTATTTTGTGAGTCTTTTGTATTTTAGGAAGAATTCAGGGGACTCGAGCACTAAAAGGAGATATAGAGGAGGTCGAGCCAATGCCAATGTCAATGGAGTCAAGGATGCAAGGCCAAGCTAAGAAAAGGGAGAAGTAAGTGTAGGAAACCATAGAGTGTGCACTACGAGCTGTTATCTGTGGTCTAAAGCTTTCGACTTTCTGGACCGCTCAGATTACATTTTACACCCGAACAGAGTTGAGGATAAGAGGCCCCAGCAGAGCCAAAGGACACCTGATCAGTTTTAACACGGAGCCTGCCAGACCGAAGTCGTACGATTTTTGGGAAGTTGCCAAGCATATTTTTTGGACCACAAGCTGCCACATTATCGGATCTTCAAGTAATGTTCTCTCTAGATGATTGAACTAGATATTTGGTCATGTCACCAATATATAATTTTCCTTTTAGGGTAAGTGGGCAAAGACTTGTATAAATAGCCCCCTCCCATTTAATCTAGATGGGCTTTTGGGGGAGACATTTAGCTAGAGGAGAGGTAACTCTCTCGGGTAGGTAGCCAACTGGGGCTGGATTGAAAAGGAAGGTATGAGGGAGCGCACATACGGCTAAGCCCCTCTAACCTTACCTCTCGAGGGGCAGGTGCCCTAAGTGCACCTGATCGGCTAGGTGACCGAAATGGTTAATCATCCTTAGAATGCGTATATACTGGAGGTCTTAATGCCTCTAGTCCTGAATGTGCCTTGTCTGAGCTACATAGTCGATGGTGCGCCAGCTCAGCTAGGTTGACACTAGATAATTTAGTAGTATTCGAACTAAACTCTGTGAGGTATGTGACCATGAAAGGTCGGGGGGTAGACTAGCCAGCATAATGGGAAATGCCAGACATCGTAAGTCGATACTAGTGATATATAGGGTAGCTTAACATTTGGGACTAATGGCTTTAGGTGCCATCGCTACGGAGTGGCTATCTGAGTCGTAGCATAGATATGATTAAACTTGGTACGTGATAGGTTGGCGACTAGTCCTAGTACCCGCTTTGGCTTGTTATTGATATAAAGTAGCAAGCAGATTTAGAACCCCTAGACCGAGACTGTCTTAACAAGTCCACAAGGTTACCTAGACGGGAAGGTGTCTGGCCCTACTTTTCATTTATCTAATGTCCCCAATTATCCTACTTCATCCTCATTTTGAAACAACAAAAATAGATCCGTCCTAGATCTGACACAACCATCTTGATCTTGCGACCTCCATGCCCGCTCCCTGTGATCGATACTCTTACTTATCTTTGCTGCAGTGTGGCCCAGAACCCCCACGCAGTAAAGACACATTAAGCTAAACATCAAGATTAAAATAATATAGGATAAAGAAATGCCCCAAGTCTTTGGTTAGAGAGTTGAGTGTGCGATGTTATGGCTAGATGTTGTTAAATATGGCCCTTCTTGCTGTTGATTGTGCCATCACCTTGTCTAAGTCTTCCTCTCTCAATTTTTGCTCAGCCTCAAAATTCTTTAACCATTTTTGTCTCACATGGCAACGCCGATGAAGTATTTAAGGGCGGTGAACTGGTTTCTTGGGTTGCCAACCACTAGGGTTGCCGAGGCGGTCGACTCTAAACATACGAGTAACATGGATGCTTTCTCATTTGAATCAAGAGGTTTATTAATTAACACTTTCACTAATTAACTAGACATAGAACTAATCTAATCTCAATTATGAAGTTTATTTCAAACAGATTATCCCTCGATATCAAGACGTCTTATTAATACCTAAGAATATGTTAATTGGTTCTTCCATTAGTCCTAGTGTCTTTCGGTCCACTATCTATCATCAACTAGATCATAACCTAAGAAGCGAATTCAGATCAAGTATTAAACATACCAATTAACAACTATTATAAGAGATATTTAAATCACAATCTAACATAGACAACCGACCATATTTAGGGCACGATACTCGCAAGAAAAATACTCGCTAAATATATGAAAGAAGCACAAGATAGTAATGAGTTATATGATGTAGAATAACATAAAAGAGGGCTTGTCATTGGAGCAAGCCATTCCAATCTTCTTCTCCTAGCTATACCACCCAGTGCGTCTTTATTAATATCAAAGAGTAATTTATTAAGTCTATAATACATGAAAACCTAATAGCTGTCGGCTATCATAGCAAAGTAACTAGCTAGAAAATAGGAAAAATCTAGAAGAGGTAATTCCCAACTAGAAGTCCTAAATGTCTAAACAAGAGGCTAAAATAGGGAAAATAAATATAGCATAATATCCTACGGCCAAAACAGAAGGCCAGAGATCGAAAGAAATTAATGTGGGTGAGATACCCATCTAAAAGGATTTATAATCGGGCTGCCTCTCGGAGGGCTAGTGGCCATTGGATACCTTGCGGGCGCTAGCAAAAAGTTTCTGTCCCAGACTCTATCCGTCGTAGGGTAGCTGGCGGCCACCGGGCTCCTCACAGCTTTAGCGTGTCTTCATATTTTCCATTTTTTACCCCTTTTTGTTCTCAATTTGACTCAACTATGGGAGACAAAAATGTAGATCTATCTTCAAGTTTTCCGTGGACACCTCATTTGTCAAAGTTTGATGCTCGAATTGAAAGTTATGGCTCTTACAATATGATTCCTCTTAATCATCCCTTTAAAGGCTTCCAATGAGCTCCATATCCTATCCTATCACACAAAAACACAGTAAAATTCACACCAAGACATAAGGACATGAGACAATATAAAACTCAATGGAACAAAACTAAAACAAACATCAAGACACACAAATACGAATGAAAACAAGACAAATTGATGAGTGTTTTACATACTCGTCACATCCTTACAATTGAACTCTAGATTTTCCGCAAGAAAGCACCAACCACATTGAGATAATGTCGCCCACTCAACAAACTATCCCAAAAAGATAAACTAAAGACTCAACCTCAATAAGCATTAGGCAAGATGATGCACTTATAATTCTTTTTATCAACGCCTCATCCCAAAATACTTTTAAGTTAAAATAATTAGCTTCAGGACGTTGATATCTTAGGACTTCACTCTTGAATGTTGATAGGTAGGTCAATTTTTTTCATTTTGTGGACACAATTTTGTATAACTACCTAAAACGCTCCTCAGGCTTATCCCGGTTAGGCTGAAGCTTACCCGTTCCTTATTTCTTCTTCTTCTTCTTCTTTCTTTCTTTTTTTTCATTTTTCATTCATTTTTTCAGTGTTTTCCTCAAGTTTTAAACCTAACCACATTCCCTTCAGCAAAAAGATTTTTTTTCAAATAATTTTTCTGGACAGCAAAACATACTCTCGATTAGTCCCACATTAGTTAACTGAGACATTTATAATACAAGCATAATTTGGTTACTTAAAGTCGTGCTTCTCGAATCTCTCGTGTTCTATCAGTCTCGTACTTTGGCGATCATTTAGTTAAATAATGAGTTTTAAAAAATAGAGTTCAAGACACTTTAGTATCCTATATTATAGAAAATAGACACTTTACACCTCTTATTTTTAAAATACCCACAAAACTACCTTGTGTTTGAGTGAATCTAACTTTCTAGTAACTAGATCTGAAATGGAACTCTCACATGGCAATTACTTGATAATTAATTAGTCAAAAGAAGCTCTCTGTATTCTTTTTCTTTCCCCATTCTTTTCTATCTTCTCCAAGCCATTACCACTTCTTCAATCTTCCACCCTCCTTCCCTATTATCGCTAGCAACCATCACCACCTAGTTACCGTTCTGGTGGATATCATCTCTCCTTGTTCATTTGGTACTACCGACATCCCTCCCTTTTTTGGAACACAATGAATGAGGCTCACCCATTTGCTATTTGATATGGCGTAAATGATCCCTGCCTTGTAGAGTTTGAGGACTTCCTTCTTTAGTACCTCTTTCATGTTGGGACTTAATCTCCTTTGTCTTTCTACACATGGTTTGGCACCTTCCTCCAAGTGAATGTAGTGCATGCAAATATCCTGATTGATGCCTTTGATATCTGAAATTTGCCAAGCCATTGCATTGACTCACTTTCACACTATATGAATTAGCCTTGACTCTTGCTCCAGGGAAAGGTGGTTGGAAATTATAATCGGAAGCTCCCTGTTTTCTCTTAAGAATGCATGGCAGAAGTGGTTTGGTAACTCTTTTAATTCCAGTTGAGGGGTCATTAAGACATATGTCAAGGTTTTTGGGATCATCCTTCTCTCTAGCTCCTCATGTTGACTCGTAGTGTCCATTTCCTTGTCTGAGTTATCAGGAGCTACTTCCTTTTCAGTCCCGGGTTGTGAAGAATGCATTTCCTCATTATTATCTTGTCCTTCTCCTCCAAACACATTTGCAATGCATTTTTCCACCGCTTCCACCTTCATGCAAACCTCTTCCTCAACTGCTTCCTTTATCACTTGACCTATTCTAAAATCAACGTGATCGTTTCCAATCCTCAAAGTGAGCGTGCCGCCACTTATGTCAAAAACATCCATAGCTATATTCAGAAATGGTCACCCTAGTAGAAGTGGACACCTCTTATCTTCATTAAAATCAAGGATTACAAAGTCAACCGGGAAGATAAACTTGTTAACTTTTACTACTACGTCCTCCGCAACTCCATATGGATTGCAACACTGTCTTGGTATTCTTAAAATTATCTAAACCAAGTTTTTGGAATATGGAAATGGGCATTAAATTGACACTAGCCCCCGAATCACATAAGCAACCAAAGAAATCATAATCTTCAATAGAGCAAGGGGTAGTGAAACTCCCCAGGTCATCCAGCTTCTATGGGAGCTTCCTGGCCAGGACGGCATAGCAACTTGTAAGTAAAGTCACATCTCTCGTGCATCCCACCCCTTTTTCTTTTGATTAAGTCCTTCAAGAACTTTGCATATTGCAGAGCGTCCTCTACGATCTCCTTTAGTGAGACATTCAATTGGATTGTTTTCAACTTTTTCACAAAGTGCATGTAGGATTCTTGGTCTTTGTTTCTCTTATTAATTTTTTGTTGGAATGGCCTCCTTCAGTTTCTTGTTCTCAAGTGCTTCCTCAAGTGTGCTCTCTGCTACATCTTGTTTCTCACCTCGTTCTTCTTTTAAGTCTTTATCATCAGTTTTTTCATAACTTGCTTCTTTTTCTTTCCCTTGCACCAGTTGCTTGCCGCTTCTTAAGGTCACTGCAATGACTTTCCCCTTCAGATTTTCTTCAGTAAAGCTCGAGAATGTTTATGTGCTTTTCCACATGTTCATTCGAGCATAGTCTCCAATCTATTGCTCGAGCTTCCTTAGGGTCAGCTTAAAACTTGTGAACTTCTTATACATCTCATCTATTCGAGTCTCTTGGTTTCCACTAATATCGCAAATGTAGCACTCCACCTCATACTTTCTTCAAGCATCTTTAACAATTTGACTTCTCCTACGCCTTTTGTTTCGAAAGGTGTGCTCACTTCCAAACCCTGTTTTCTGACTTCCCTTACCATATTGTAATGCTCAATCTTTTAATTGCTTCATCCTAACCCATTTGGGTGGAACTGATGATTCACCTCAGGCTTATTTGGGATATCCCCCCCATCCATTTTTCTGGTTAACAAGTAAAGTTGCACCTTGAGTAACTAGGTGCCGGGCTCTACACTGGATGGATCAGTCCTAGATTCAATGGTGTGTGTTTGAGTATTTGTACATTTATAGAACGCAGAAGCAAGATCCTCAATGATTCTCCAAGCCTCTTTTCTAGATTTGGTGGCAAACGACCCTCCCGAGGTAACATCCAATCTCGACTGTGTAGGGTCATTCAATCCACGGTAAAATATTTGTAGGAGTTCTTTCTCAGAAAGTTGATGAATGGGGTGAGCTCCTGGAATCTTGCCCAAGCCTTGCCAAATCGTTCTTTCTCTTCTCGCTTAAAGCCCATTATTTCACAAATTTTCTCCATCTCCTTCCAGCTAGGATAGTATCTTGTTAAGAACTTGGTTGCTACAACATCCCATGAGTTCACATCTGGACCTTCGATTCTATTGTACCAAACCTTAGCTCCATCCTTCAAGGTCTCTATCCTTCAAGGTAAAAGGGAATAACCACAACTTGATTGAATCGCTATGCACACGTGTAATTTTGAAGGTAGAACACATGTCAGTGAACCTATCAAGATGGTTCCATGGATCCTCACTTTGTTCCCCTCCAAATTGCATTGACTCTTGTAACAACTTTAGAAGCTTGGGGTTGATTTCAAATGCCTCCACCTAGGTCTCAAGCTTTTGATTTCTCGCGATAATGCTTTTCCATGTCCGATCTGCAACATCCATAAAAGGCATCTTGATCTCTCATGTTTGCTCGGTCATCTTTACACTTGCACCTTCGAGTATCCTTTTCTGCTCGAATGTAAATAGAGTCGAGTGTGAACCCAACGATCAAATAATAAAAGAGAGATTACCTGATCCTACTAAGTAATCTAACTAAACGCCTAGGGAACAACCATTTCCCAGCAACTGCGCCAATTAATGGGGTGGACTTTGGGGGTTCGTTCTAACAATACAGAGGAAGTAGGGTGTTTAACCAACATAGAGCGGGTCCTAATGCTTAAAGTCAATAGCAAGCAAGATTAGATAAATAGCTAATGACTAGAGATTGGAACTAAGGATAATGGAGAAAGCGGGCAAGGCACCCCTTGCAAAACCCTCTCAACTCGAATGCCACAAGAAAGTTTGGTAAGTACCTCGATGAGTTAATCGCAAACCCAACTACTAAGATAGCCATCAAACTAAAGGCATTAAGCTTGGATCCCACTAGATCGATTAGCAAGTACACCCATGGAGATTAACCTAATAACCCCTAACTAGTCCTTTAGCTAAAAGCATTAAGATCTCTCACTACCACGCACCCTAATAATGAAAGCCCATTCGAAACTAAGTCAATCGGGGTTCACTTAGGCACCAAACCCTCAAAGAACTACTCACACATCATAAATGTAAACATAAATGCATTGGAAAGGAAAACCATGTCATAAAAACTAAAATAAAGAGAGAGAGAAAGAGGGTGGCTCAATGACTGTAGCCTCCAAGCTCCCTTCTCATCCTAGCTCCTAGCCTCCTCCCAAGTGTGGAGATCTCCCCTCTCCAGATCCTCTCTCTAACTAGTATTTGAGAATCCAAAATGTCAAAAGCTCCTTAGTATTAGGGATGAAGGGCTATGTTATGAGCCTAGATAGTTGGTAGAAGTTGAGAAGAGAGAGATAGGAAGTTGAGAAGAGAAGAGGATAGGGAAGGAAGATTTCTTGTTATATTTCTTGATTGATTAAAACCCTAGGGTGCGTGGGCATTATATAGCCAAACGCCTAAAAGTTGAATAGGAAAACTAAATAAACCCTAACCTATTAAAGGTAAAGTTCTAATTGAAGGAAATAATTGAATGGAAATAACTAAATAGGAAATAACAACAAAAGTCTCTAGAATCCTAATGCCTAACATTACTCCCGCCCTCGAGAGACAGCTCGTCCTCGAGCTGGCAATCCGGTTGTGTGCGCTAACCCTCATCCGGCTTGGCGGTGTCATCGATTTTTGTCTTGCAGCTGTTGGAAATGCATAAGATGAACCCGCAAAGATCTTCAAAGGGAGCTGCTGCAGACATGCTCTCATCACGTAGCAACTAACATGGAGTTCTTGGTGTTCTTGGACCATCAGCTGCACATTAGGTGGCTCATCTTTCCAGTTCAATAAGTTGAACTTCCTCCAGTAATCACTTGCAACAACAAGTTGCGAAGTTGCTGACCAATTTTGAAGTTCTGCCAACTGTCTGTCATCAGGTTGATGGCTGCTGGAAAGTTTTTCCTCGAGCATCGCAATTTGCAACAACTTCTTACTTAAAGCTTGGACGTGCTTGCTTACGCCTTGGTTAAGATCATCCTCCGCCTGCAAAAAAGAATCAAGCCCTTTTTTCGATCGCCATCGGGGCCAAACTTGCCAAACATCAGCCAATGACAAGAAGCAAACATCAGAAATCTTGTGATAAAACCATCCTCTATTATAAAGTTCATTTGCAGCATACAACCGAGCTTCATCTTTTGGCATGCTGTAAAACATGTAAGGCAATGACTTTACAGGGAACCTCAAAAAGTAGCCTTGATTCAACAGAGGTGGTTGCTTTGCATAATAACATCGAGGCACATGCTTTGCATAATAACATCGAGGCACACTACAATCCAGATCATACTTTGCTGGCTCATCAAACACCTTATTGAGCCATGACAAAAACACCATCTCCATCACTCCTTTCCGATGCAGAAAACTGTCTGTTACCTGAACAATACCTTCCCATGAATCAATACTTCCTAATTCGGCTTCCACGAAGTCGTATTCAACATGATCGTCAAGAACCAACTTAAGCTTATGTGTAATATTGCCAATATCCACACCACAACTCTCCTTCCAAAGTAAAGAGCCCCGCACATTCACAAGAGCCTTTGAAACTTCTACAACTTGCAAGGGACGTTGGACGGTAAGATCAACATGAGATTGCACTCGCCGAACACCTTTTTCACGATGTTCTAGCAACTGTATGATGTTCTTCTTCATCAGTCAAAGTTGGTCTGATTTCATGGACTTCTTCTTCCTTATCAACCTCATCATTAACAATATCGTCCAATGGCTTCTCCTTATTCTCCTCCGATTGAACATTCCCTTCAGAAATAGCTTTCACGGCTGTTCCTTTGGCCACTTGAACAACGACATGGTTCTCCTCAACGGCCTCAATCGATGGATCCCCCAGCTTCTGTGGAGGTTCCTCGTCCGGATCAACCATCTTGGCTTCTTCCTGGAAAGCCTCAGGCTTGGTCGATTCAACCGGACAAGTGAATTCTTCACCGGATGCAGCCTGCAAAAAGTCTTCGGACCCTCGTGTTCGCGCTTCAAAAATAGCTTTCATGACTGTCCCTTGAGCCTCTTGAGAAGCATCACGAATCTCCTCAGTGACCACCACCGAGGAATCTCCCATCTTCCGTGGAGACTTGTCCATCTTCTTGACGCACTCAATCAACCTGTCGAAGTGGTAATTTATGCGAGCCTCCCAATCAACAGCAGCCATCCCGGAAAGTGGCTCTGATACCAAATTGTTATGAGCCTGGATAGTTGGTAGAAGTTGAGAAGAGAGAGATAGGAAGTTGAGAAGAGAAGAGGATAGGGAAGGAAGATTTCTTGTTATATTTCTTGATTGATTAAAACCCTAGGGTGCGTGGGCATTATATAGCCAAACGCCTAAAAGTTGAATAGGAAAACTAAATAAACCCTAACCTATTAAAGGTAAAGTTCTAATTGAAGGAAACAATTGAATGGAAATAACTAAATAGGAAATAATAACTAAAGTCTCTAGAATCCTAATGCCTAACAGGCTATATATAGGTCAACCCTCAAAAGTGGCCATAAAAGACCAAAATATCCTTAAGTTCAGGTTACATTTCTCAAGATAAAAATGCGAGAGAGCCGAGCGACACTAGAATTGCCAGGTGGCGGCCAATAAGTTCTTCTCTCCTTCTTCTGCGATTGGGTGCCGTTCATTATGATCGCCCGTAGGATGCCAAGAAAATATCGTTCAGTATCGGGTTGCCACCATGCAGGATTTGCTTCTAAATGATCTTCTTCTTTGATAAATGATCGGGCGGTATTTCTCGAGATGTTCGGACGGCAGCACAGACATTTTGGCAAGTTTTTTTGTTCAGCGAGTGTAGTGCCATGCTGAGACTGCCATTCAACATTGATTCCTTCCCTTCATAGGTTGCCGTTCAGTACTTTGATAGAATTTGGGTAGTAGAACCGGTTGTGTCCCCCTTCATTTTCGTGACCGAGTGCCAGGCGGCACCAGATCCCACTGTACGACACTTAAGCTGCATAACATCATTCCTATTCTTCTCCTTTTCGTCCGAAAGTCCACCTTTTGCTCCTCTTTTCTCCAAAAGACACAAAAGCACAACAAGTTAAGCCATCTGAGGCAATGGACCATAAAATGGCTGCAAAGACTCAAGACTAGACACTTTGGATGGGAAAATGACCAAAAAAGACCTCTAATTGACCATGTCAAATGATTTTTTTGACACTCATCAGGCAACTAGCGGCCGTCACTCAACTTGCGGCTACCAATTGATTTATCTTTCAGCTTCTGTTCAACCCGAATGGCAGTCGTCATTCGACTTGCGCTCGCCAGTCGACTTGGTCCAAGAGCTTCTTTCTAGCTAAACTGGTGACCCCCAGTTGACTTGCGACGGGAAGTTCCTTTAGTCTTTGCTCCACTTGCCTCATCGTTCAACCCTCACTCAAAGTGCTCACGAACTGCTCTGTTAACCTATCAAGATATACAAAAAATGGTAGAAGTCCACTCAAAAACTCAAATACATAAAAATGATAAAAGACTTAATGGGACAAGACAAAAATGAACGCAAATACAACTAAACACATATGAAACACGTAACCCATCGTGTGTGTTTAACCAGTTTCATATTCCCACTCGCTATAAGGTGCCAAATATCCATAATCTGAGGTGGCTCCATGGTGGATGTGATGTGATATACATTGGCTTCATTGGTGTCCCACACATCCATACCAATTACAGATCCAAATTGGAAAATGGAAGAGATTTAGTACATTCCTTTGTGCTTGGATCCGCCTTGACATGTGATCTTCAACTTCAGTCTTGCAACACATACTTTGATTTTATTAGACCTACGATAACCAAGGGAATTCATCTAAACAAACAAATACAGATGTCACAGATTCTTACAAAACATGAAACAAAAACGGGAAGAAAAAAAGCCCTAATCCAAACAATTTTTATCAGTTTTTGTGTCCAAAAATCTCAGTCCATGTCGACAGCGCCAATTTTATGTACAAAAAATGGAGAACATTCTAACGTACAAGCAATAATATAGTAGTAATGTAAGGTTCTTAAACCGGGAGTTGGAGCACAAAATATAAGCACTTATTTGTTTATATCGTGAAAAGTTGTGTTCGTGTGAAAGCAAAGAAAGTAAAAACGAGGTAAATCAAGGATGTAAACCAAATGAGAAAATAGAGCGCGATGTCCTTATTGACCAATTGCCTATGTCAAGATTATAGATTTAATGAAACTCTTAACTAGTAAGTGGAGAGTTCTAATACTTCTCCCTAACTCTTTCCCTCATTAGGGTGAAAAAATTAAGATAGAAGAGAACTAGATTATTAATTAATGTTTCGCTCATTAATTAGACCTAGAACTAATCTAATCCCAATTGTGAAGTTTACTCCTAGAACCACCTCTCGATGTCTCATTAATACCTAACATTAAATTAATTAGTTCTTACGTCAATTCTAGTGTCTTTCAATCCACTACCATTAACTAAGATCAAAGAGTAATTTCTCATGTCTATGCTACATGAAAATCTAAGAGCTAATGGCTATATATAGCCAACCAACTTGCTAGAGAATAGGAAAAATATAGAAGAGGTAATTCCTAATCAGAAGTCCTAAAGGCCTAAACAAGAAGACACAATAGAGAAAATAAATATAACATAAGATCCAAGGGCCAAAACAGGAGGCCAGAGATCGAAAGAATCCAAAATGGGCGAGATACCTATCTAAAAAGGAGTTCCAAAATGGGCTGCCTCTCGGGAGGCTAGCGGCCGTTGGGTAGCTAGCGGGCGCTAGCAAAAAGCTTATGTTTGGGGCTCCGAGCTGCCGCTGGTTCTTTGGCGGCCGCGATCTCCTCACAACTTTGTCGTGTCTTCGTATTTTTCGTTTTTGACCCTCTTCCGCTCCAAATTTGACCTCAACCATGAGAGACAAAAACTTAGAACTTTCTTCAATCTTTCCATGGACCTGTTGTTGAAATTCGATATTCGAATTGAATGTTATGCCTCTTGCAGAATCCCTTGGAATCATCCATTCAAAAACCTCTAATTTGATGTGGTTTAAACTACATAGTAACAAAGTGAGAAAAACTCAAATAACATAATAGTATAGTGAATTTTTTTCGAGAATCAAATGCAGGTGGTGTTGTTACATTAAAGATTCAGGCAAAGGCAGACGACAGTTTCGTTTATGGCTCAATTAAAATAACGCCTGGGAAAATTAAAGCAGTCCAGATTGCCCTTCTACTTTCCCATTTCTCTCTATCCCCACACCACCATAGTGCCTCTTCTCATTTTTCACATTTGCTGAAGAAAACAAATGGAATCTCCCCGCCCGCTTCCTTCCCTTCTTCTCTTAAACTCCAACCATTCTCCAGATTCACTCGCATTCTGCTCCCGAGGCTGGTGGAGGTGGGAGGAAATGATTTTTTTTATATATTTCAAGTTTTGGGACTATTTTTATAATTTACCACACGCCACGTCAGCGACGTCTTAAACAATGAAACATCCACATAAGATGCCAAATGACTCATTTTAAGGGATGCGGTGCCTGCATGGACGACCAAATGGCGGGCAACAGCTGCCCGAGACCGAGGGCTATCCGAAAAAAAAAACTGCAAAAACCAAATCCGAAATTTTAAATCACATACTGTAAACGTGATACTAAAGTGTACGTTTTTCAGCCTTTTTTGCCTGGGCCGGCCGATCTAATTATATAAACCGGTTGTTCCGATCGATTAAATCAACAAATGGTAAATCAAGTTGACCACCGGTCGCACCAGTTCCACTTTAGGTTGAAAATGACCTGGGGTTGGCCCGGTCCGACCATGCTTTTGTGCGTTAGTTTCAGGTGTGAATGTTTCCTCGAGAAAGAAGCATACTAGCATACCGGTCGATGATCCAATACACAGCAATATATCAAACTTGCCAGTAATCGGAGGCACGAATTTAGTAACAAAATTACTTGAACTAGTTTTCGTCACCAGGACTTATTTATTTTTTATTTATGAACAGAACTATATAGTACATAACCGCAACAGGAATTCATACTCAAACTTTGAAATCTGCTCTTCCACAGTCATCCATCCATCAGGTAACGTCGTAACATTGATTAATTTGATGCATTGCGTGGTTTCATGGGTAAGTAAACAGCACGGTCTTTGCGAGTTCAAGTCCTTTCTCCCGTCCGAACAGCTTCTCCACGATTGCCGGGGCAAACTCCATGGACGTTCCGGGCCCTCTGCTTGTGAAAAGGTTGCCATCAACCACAACCCTGTTCTCTATTTCACTTTTATTCGACAATTTATCACACATAGCCGGAAAAGTCGTTGCCTTCTTACCCTATATACAATACCAAACAGAATGTATACTCAGTAGCTCTACAAAAACGAAACCCGACGGAACAGTGTATAATCCGAGCAAAGGCTTTACATCCAACATAAGCTAGCAAGGCTATTTATCATAACTAACAATTAAATGATATAAAGCCCACCAAATTATTGCACTAAGGTATCGCATAATTGATGATGCATCTGTGCGATTCCAATGTTGTCCCGGTTTATTAGGGAAATGCATTTGTTTTATGCTTGCCCAAATTCTAATTTTGTGGCTATAGTAGTTAGAACCTTACAAGTAATTGGAGATATCAACAAAACAAAAAAACTGGAGATATCAACATCCTTTGGAGTCTGACTAGAATGGAACCAAAGATTTTGTGGTTTTCTACCCAAGAATCATGGAAGTTAACTTAAAGAAAAGAAAAGAATGTTATTTGTCAACACGCTGGTAAAGATTGAAAAAGCTTCGCTAGGACAGTAATACCTCGAGCAGGCCATGTGATTGAAAAAGCTCGGCGGAGGATATCTATGATCATTACAGCTTCCATTTCCTCTGAACCATTTGCAATGGGAACTAGGATCTGAAGGAAAACAAAAAAAAAATCAAATGTATGGTGTAGGCATGAGGATATGAGAAAAGATTCTAACTCATATAACTAAATGTTTAAGTAACTAATAAAATTGAATTGATTATTACATTCTGAGGAGTTAAAAGATGGAAGCCAATTATCCTTGCACTTCACTTGACCAAAAAATATGTGAAACAACCAGAACAACCATTCAAAATCTGAAGTCCGAGTAAGCAGAGATGCAATGGAAGGATGGAAAATCCACAATCAAAGCAGTTTAACGCTAAAAATCTACAGAAGTTCAATGAACCAAAAATAATTTACAAAGAAGTGGCATAATAACGTCATAATATAATATTCTATTCTCTTACTGTTACATTAGCTTCAACATTGCCAATTCCAAGTAAAAGCTTCAAATGTCAAAGCAAAACTACGCAATCTCACGTACCTAATTTTTACTACAATGATGTTTCAATCTCTAGAATTAGAAAATTAACTTCTGTGAAATGTGACGGAACTTTAAAATTCTCACACAAAACCTTACTTGAGGTGTAGTCTCAAATGTCCATTTCATAGGGTTCAGCTCCTTGATGGTATACTCAGCCCCATGGTTCATGCTCATCACCTGCTTTATGAATAAAAAAAATAGATACAGAGAAGCACACAACAACAAAAAATGATATATACAACCAAGTGCATACAACGGAAAAGAAAATTCTGAAGCATGACTGTGATGACGCTTCTTCTTTGTTATCAGTGTTTCATATTACAAACCCTGTAGCCTATGAAATTAACGAAGTTCTAGAAAGATGAGAACTTATGAAATGAAACATACTGAGTATAAACAACACTTGATTGACAGTTGCGCTCTACAAACAAGTGGAGACCATACAAGTCCGCTGAAATGGCATATGCGTCGGTCAAATATTAAAAAAAAATGAGATCATCATTGGTTCATCGTTTTGTCGCATTGTGCACTTTTGTGATCATAGCACGAAAAAGTGTCATTGTACTAGACAACAATTGCACATAATTGTTACCCCCCGAAAACTCTGATTACGTGTTAAGCGCTGTGAGATATTTTGTTATGTTATGTTTAATTTGTAAAGTAATCGTATAAAATACTTGAAAGATAATGTTGCACATCGCATTTTCCAGTCTAACAAAACTGATTTTTTGAATCTAGCGAGCCTTGAACATTCTCCAAATAGAAAACCAAGAAATTAATTCGGCGGATAAATTTCTCGGCATCCATGAGGTCGTTCCACATTCCAGTAACGGAGAACTTTCCACAAATGTGTTCTTATCAACTCTGACATAATCATTGTTCGTGTGAGGCATAGGTTCATTCACCAACTCATTAGCAACAATTCCATTATAAACTTCAATATCAATGAAAGTTGCATATTGATGCATTGCAGCATCATCAATAATGCATAATTCATCGAATAACTCCACCAATGAATATAGTGGTACCTCAGACACATCAAAATATTGTCCATCAAATAAGTCATTAGCAAATTTACCAAACTCTTCTCAAATTAAAGTTTCAACAATTATTCAAGGAGCCTCACGTTTAGCAACATAACAATGATAAGAATCATGCGTTGCTGTCAGAGGGCTTCCAAAATCTGTTGACGTACAAATAGACGAGGGACCATGCATTTTTCAAGAATGAGTTTGAACAATTCCAGCTTGACATTTCTTGGGAATAATTTCTCCACGCCTGCCCTTTCTTTGCAAGAAAATTGAATTTCATGGTTTTTCCTGGTACGATAATGCTGAAGAAAGTATTGTGTGTAAAAGAAGTAGCATATTTGGAAACAGGTAACTGTTATAATTACTCGAAACTAATTGTTATTTTGTCTTGTTGAGGAAATATGCTATTTTCAGGAGGGAATCAAGCACCATTAGTTCAACAAAGTCCATGTTCTATTCAAGAGAATTTCAAATTGTTGATGACACACCAATGTGATGCTAAAACAGTTGTCGAGTATTTCGGAAGCCATGTTCCTAGTGAGTCAACAGCTTGTGAAAGAAAAGAAATCAGTGACATCGAAAAATCAGAAGATGACTTTGCATTGGAGAGGCATCAGGAAGTGGTATTCATGTGGAGCCTATGATCAAGACAGCCAATAAGCAGCTAGGTGAAGTTTGTGAACCCTTTCGATTACTCTGAGCTTATGTATCAACGTTCTAGTGTCTTAAGAAAACTTTTGTGCTGCCAACGTAGTTGCTTGTCCTACTTGGGAGGTTGATTCCAAATCGGAGACCGATCTATCGCCAAGATTCGAAAACCAGCAATGAAATTGAGACAGCTAACAACAAAAAAGAAGGTAAAACATGCTTCTTTTATGGCAACTGCTTTATCATCTAAAGAAGTTGCCATTAATAAGACTCTGCCTGTTGTTTTGTCATCAGAATTGCAATCGGCTAACCAGTAGTATTTCAACATCGGGACCTCTCTTGTTGTAAGTAATGTTTCCTCCTTATAGAGCCCAGGATGATGGAGCACCTTCAACTTTACGTTTTTGGTCCCGTTCTAGCTCTTGTCACATGTGCAGTTCCGATGACCAAGAAGCAGTCTTCTTTACCTAAAGCTTTTAGCTTTAGGAACTACAAAACCAAGAGGTCAAGGGATTTTGTTGATAACAATTTAAGATTAAAGGGTTCTCCAAAAAAAATGATTTGTTTGACCTGGAGCCTGTTCTGGGCTTCATGGCTCTGTGAAGCCGCTCGACGGATAGTTTTGTTTTTGTTGATGCTAGTATGACAACCTCATCGTTGGGGTAAGATGATCATTACCCTACCCTACCCTCGAGATAAGGGTAGGATCTGACTCACAGAGTTGATATTTTTGTCATCCTTAGTAGGGGTCGCGAGTTGCCACAGTTGAGGTGCCGAATTGCGGCAGAAGGGGAGAAGTGGAGTGATTTTTTCGTTTTTGATTATTTGATGGCGTGCATTTATATTTATATTTATATTTATATTTATATATATATATATATATATTCAAAATTAAAGTCACTAAAAAAAGGAAATAATCACTTGGAAATTGGTCCAGAGGACATTTTTAGGGCAACATGTAAAGTTAATATAAACTAGAGAAAAAAATTATTTTAGTACCCTGTAGTATCACCATTTTTCACTTGACTACCCTGTGGTTTAAAACGCATAGAACAGGTTTAATTTATTTCAATTTTTATCAAAAACAGGTCCCGAGTAAGTGCCACAATTTTTATTATGAAACGACATAGTTTTGTTTCCTACGTGGACCGCCATGTCATATGTGTTTGACATGATTTAGCAATGACATGGCTAGTAGTAAATTACTAAAATAGTACCACATTTATTTATATTTTAAAAAAAAATCTATCTCCCCTAAACTTTCCCTTCCCTTTCAAAGTCCATTTTTCTTAATCCAATAAATGATGAAATATTGGGGAAGGGCGAGTGATTGAGATTATATATCTAACCTGACCCTTTTAATATATATCTCTCTCTCATTCTCTCAACTTAGAATCATACAAAATAACAGAGGAAGAGGAAAGTTGGAGCATGTGATTGAAAAATTATTGGAATGAAGATTGGATCGTGGATTGATCTGCAGCAGTCTTCTCTGCATCTGCTACAGATTCCTCTATTTTGCTACATAATCTGCAGCTTCATAATTTCTCCAACTTGGTGCCTTACATCTGCTATGATCATACCTAGGGAGCTCCACACTTTAATTAGTCATTGTATTAGTTATTGTAAATAGGTTGTCAACTAGTAGTTGTAGCCTTTGAAGTTTTCTAAGCACATTATCCAGTTAAAGAGAAAAAATATGGAATATATTTCTGATCAAAATCCTCTTACATCCCCAGAAATGGCTCAAGCCACAACCAATACACAAACCAGCACCCAAATCATAAAAAGGATGGATTGTTATAGCTAATAATGACTGTAACATTAACCTAAAATTTACACCAGTTCCTCTCAATGGGCTGAATTACTTGGTATGGGCGTGTGCGACTTCATACTCCTTGAACATCAAAGGTATGCTTGGATGCATATATGGGAAGCTACTAGTTCCTAACATTTCCAGTGCAGAATTTGAAGTTTGAAAAGTAAATGACCAACTCGTAAGTAGCTGGATTCTAAACTCCATGGAATCCAAGGTATACAACTTGTTCTCTCTACACTCTAGTAGTTCCCAAAGTCTCTGGGATTCAATTAAAGGCTTGTATAGCCAACAAAACAATCTTTATATAGTGTTTGAATTGAAAAAAAAATGCTGAGGCTAAATAAGGAGATTAAACTATAACAGAATATCTTGAATCTCTAAAGGAAATATGGGATGAGCTAGCCATGTATAGGCCAACTACTACTGATTTGGTTACCCTGCAGACTCAAGCAGAGCAAGACAAAAAAATTTAACTCCTTTATGGTCTTAGGCCAGAATTTGAAGCTGTTCAAAGCCAGGTGTTGATGAACAAAGATCTCCCATCTCTTGTCAGCATATGCTCCAAACTACAGCAAGAGGAAACAAGGAAGAAATTATCTGGATTCAGCAAAGAAAAAGAGAGCAATGAAGGATAAAGTAGTGCATTTTTCTCCAATAATAGATCCTCTAACAATTTTTGAGGAAGAAGTAACTATAAGTACATAGGGAGGAACCAACTTGTCTGCAAACACTGCTAAAAGACAGGTTATACCAAAGACAAGTGCTGGTTCCTTTATCCACGTCTAAGAATTCATAAAGATAGTAATTTTAATGCTAACATTGCTAACTTATCTACAATTTATGGTACTAGTTCTAGTTCTGCAGTTGAGATGCTTGCCCAATAGCTTATGCATCATCGTAGTAAAGGGCTTGCAAATGGAACTTCCTCAGTTGGAAGTCAGAGCACTGATCCAATTGCTGCAATGCATCACAGGCCTTCTCATGTATTGTAAATCAAAACTCAATCTCTCATGACAACTGGATCATTGATTCATGTGCAAATGATCACATGGTGCATGACATGACATTATTAAAAAATTACAAATTAACCACTATATGTGATAATGTGTCAATAGCTAATGGTGACAACATGCCTATAATTGATAAAAGACAAGTAATTCTGTTGAATAACATGCTTGATGCACTCTACATTCCAAAATTTGCCATTAATCTATTATCTGTGAGTCGAGTTACTGAACAACTCAATTGTAGAGTCATATTCGAACCTAACCATGTCATATTTTAGGATTTGAACTCCCTCAAAATGATTGGTAGAGGAAGGTTGAAGGGTGGACTCTACATGTTAGATAAAGTACCTACTGCTATGATCTGCAAAAATATGCATAATAAAGACTCAGCTCTTTGGCATCTTAGATTAGGACATTCTTCGGATAATGTAATGAGGATTTTAAAATTCGAATGTAATCAACTTGCTTCCACATGTGAAAGCTGGATTTTTTTAAAAAGTTGCAGACTTCCATTCAGTTTATCTGAAATAGATTATAATTGTCCATTTGATCTTGTTCACTCTGACATTTGGACTTCACCTAATCTGTCCTATGATGTATATAAGTACTTCGTGGGTTTCATTGATCATAAGTCACAAGCCACTTGAATTTATTTACTTAAACAAAAGTCAGAAGTTTTTCAAGCATTTACTGAATTTCAGAAGATGATAAGCAGGCAATTTGATTCCAAAATCAAGATCTTAAAAACTGATAACGAATCTGAGTACTTTAAAGATTTCAAAACGAGTCTTAAAGATCATGGAATAATACATCAGACCTCAACAAAATGGGGTGACGGAGAGAAAAAATAGACACATCCTAGAAGTTACAAGAGCTATAAGGTTTGAGATTAATGTTCCTAAACAATTTGGTCTGATGCTGTTCTAACAGCTTATTTCTGATCAATAGAACTCCTAGTCGGGTTCTTATTCTCAAATCACCATTTGCAATCCTTAAAGGTATATAACCTGACTTGAATTTTCTAAGAGTTTTTGGATGTACTTGTTATGTGCTCTCAAAAAAGGGATAAATATGATCATAGGGCGACTAAGTGTGTATTCATTGGTTACTCAGTTGTGACAAAAGGCTATAAATGTTATGATCCTATTATAAGGAATAAAATGATTTCAAGAGATGTCAAATTTCTTGAAGATGTTCCATTTTTTACTGACAAGTTGCCAAGACAGGAAGATGATCTAAGACATGGGGAGTTCGACCAAGTTAACAATGGACTTAAACTTCCTCAAGAGCAGTTGGAACAGCAAGATAACTCAAGCAATCATCTCAGGATCCAACTACCTCAGGTAATCACTGAAGTTAGTGATTCTAATGATCCTAACATATCTTTTTTTTATCAAATAGGATCAAAAAATCAAAGTATTCAACCAATCAGTGATCACAAGCTGCCAAAATGCATAACAATATGCATAAGTAATTACCACAAGTGGTGAGCCCAGAAGATCAAGAAGAACATCCAAGCCTCCTGCTAAACTCAAGGATTACAAGATTTTTAAAGCATCCAAATATCACATTGACAAGTATGTCTCTTACAACTCTGTCTCTAGTAGATATAAATGTTTTCTTAACACTCTTGATTCTTTCGAAGAACCTTCTAATTTTGAGAAAGCTAAAACTAGTAAAGAATGGATATGTGCCATAAAAGAAGAACTAGAGGCCTTAAATAGGAATCAGACCTGGAAAATTATCTCCTTGCCAGAAAGAAAAAATACAGTAAGGTGTAAATAGATATACAAAAATAAATTTAGCAGCGATGGCACCCTAGAAAGACATAAGGCCAAGCTTGTAGCTAAAGGATTTACCCAAGTTTTTGGGATTGATTATAATGAAACATTTTCTCCTGTAACAAAGATGAACACCATTAGAATCCTATTATCCATTGCAATTAATCACAGCTGGCCTATCTTCCAAATGGACGTCAAAAATGTGTTCTTTCAATGCGATCTTGAAGAAGACATATACATGGACATACCACCTGGACATCCATTAGAGCATTCAGGTAAAGTGTGTAAGTTAAAGAAGGCAATATATGGGCTTAAGCAATCACCTCGAGCCTGGTATCAAAATTTGAGGAAGGAATTAATCAATTTTGGCTAGAAAAAATGCATCAATGATTATTCTATCTTCATCAAAGTGTGTCAACAACATAAAACCATAGTCTTGATTTATGTAAACGATATTCTGATTACTGGTAGCGATGCATATGAAATTTCTAATCTTAAAGATTCATTAAGACAGAAGTTTGATATTAAGGACTTGGGAAGAATTAAATACTTCTTTGGCATTGAATTTTCTCAATCTAATTAAGGTATGTTTCTCTACCAACGCAAGTATGTTCTTGATTTACTTATAGAAGTTAAAAAGCTGGATTGCAAACCTTCATCGACTCCTTCTGAGCATGGTGAGAAGCTTTCACTAACTGAAGGTAAACTTGAACTTGATATATGATCTTTTCAGAGACTTGTTGGTAAGCTTATTTATTTAACTATGACTCGTCCAGATATTACTTATTTTGTGAGCTTAATCAACCAAGTTATGCACTCACCAAGAGCAAGTCATGTCAAAAAGGCTGAAAGAATTATGAAATATCTTAAGTCTTGTCCTGGTAAGGGTATATGGATGAGAAATAATAAGGTTCTTGGCTATTGCGATGCAGATTATGCAAGAGACATCAACGATATAAGCGGATATTGCATATTCATGGGTGACAATCTTGTCAAATGGTCAAGCAAAAAGTAAAATATCGTCTCCTGCTCCAGTGCTGAAGCCAAATATAGAGCGATGGCTCATGCTGTAAAAGAACTCATGTGGATTAAGCATCTTCTCCAAGAGTTATACTTCCTGGTTACTAGTCTAATAAAGCTTTTATTATGACAACCAAGTAGCCACAATATTGCAACCAACCGGTATTTCATAAAAGAACAAAACACATTGAAGTTGACTGTCACTACATTAGAGAAAAGGTTCAGAACAAGGATATTTGCACTCTGTACATCTGCAGTCAAAGGCAAATAGCAGACATTTTTACGAAATCTTTGCTCCCAAATTAGTTCAATTATATTGTTGGCAAGCTGAAAATGTTCAATCTCCATTCACCAGCTTGAGGGTGAGTATTGGAATGAATATTGGATCGTGAATTGATCTGCAGTAGTCCTCTCTGCATCTGCTGCAGATTCCTCTATTTTGCTGCATAATCTACAGCTTCACAATCTCTCTAATTTGGTGCCTTACATATGCTATGATCATACCTGGGGAACTCCACACTCTAATTACATATTGTAGTTTGTGTAATTAGTCATTGTATTAGTTATTATAGATTGGTTGTCAACTAGCCGTTGCAGCCTTTGAAGTTCCCTAAGCACATTTATTAGATAGCTTGATTAGGTTGATAATCTTCTTATAGAAATAGCTGTGTAAATCTGTTGATAGTAATAAGAAGTCCTCATGGGGGGGACCGGCCCTTACACCCCTCAACAGGATTATGCGGCGGTTGAGCACTCCTCCGGAGAGATCGCGGAGGAAGCCTCCTCGGAGGAGCTCTGGCCGACAGTGGATGCGTGTGTGGGTGGGCTCCGATAGTCGGTCATGGTGCAGAGATCTATCACCGAAAAGCTTCGGCTGCTGGCGGTGCCGGCGCTAGCGTTGGCGACCCGTGGGTCCAGGAAAATGCAGTAACTGCTCTCCTCAACCTCTCCCTCCATGATTCCAACAAAATCCTAATCTTCCATGGGGATGCTTGGGGAAGGGTTGCCTGGAGGTAGCCCGGAACGAGCTTCGAGACGGTGCAAGGTTAGAACACGGTCGGATTGGTGGGTGTGGTCATTAAGAAACTCAAATGTCTCCTTGATGTGAATTAATGTTGCTAGTTTGGATTTTTTGAGTTTTGAGACGATGTTGATAGACTGGAGTCAGGTTCATCATTTGTTCCCTATAAACTAATTCAGACCATCAATCAAAAGAAACATCAAGCATTGTCTAATAACACCGCATTCTCAATATCGGACTTGGTACATTCTGTTTCACGAAAAAGACTGATCTAAAATAGACTAGACTTAATAGAGAATTATATTAAACCATATGAATTTAAGAGTATTTAACTTTGATAAAAATCGTTCTCATTTAACTCTAAAAAATCAATCCCTTTGTCTGCCCTTGTAAGAAATACGGACTCGGCTCCAATAAGTAACAACAAAAAAGAGGAAAGGCAAAGGCCAGATATAAAAAACTAAGTAGGTTTATAACTTTTTGGTAAAATCAGGGGCCTTGCTATTCTGATATTTGGACCCGAACTACAGAATCACTTTGGCCATAAATCCAAAAGCACAATCTCGAAATTAAGGAGTTTAAAGATTAATCTAGAGGATGAGCTACTTGGGATTTCCTTAGAGGTTTGTATTTGTGTACAGAATCGAAAATGGAAAGTCAATTATGTTAGATATACAAATGAAATAAGATTTTTGTTACCTAGATTAACACAGAATTAAAATATAGATTTCTAAACAAGGTTCTAAATACATTTTCATCTTTTCCCGAATTCGTAAACCGCTGAATCATAAACAGGATTTGACAGTTTGCGAACTGTGTGGTTAGGGTCAGGCCCGACTGAAGAAGTTAGACACACAAGAAAACGAAAGATTTTCCGGGTCATTTCACGATTTCGTTTCTAAAAAAGGACAAATTGTTCTAGGATTTCTCATGTTTGGTCAAATTATTAATGCGATCCTTGTGTTTGAAAAATTGACTGATAAGTCAGCAACGATCCGAGGGTAATATTAAACCAAATATAAAATATGATAAAATAATTATTCAAAAGGAAAAGATCGTATTCATAATTTGACCAAATACCAGACACCCTCGTATTCATAATTTAACCAAACACCAGTGACCCTAGAATAATTTGACATTTTAAAAATATTGATAAATGTTTGGTGTTTTGTTTTTGGAAATGGAGAGACAAACTAAAGTAATTAACCATTCCACTAATATTTATATAACAAGAGAATTGAAAGAGGTACCTCAGTAAAACCGTCTAGGAGAAAATCCTGTCTTTTACCTTATACTATCCCAGCGAAAACCACCGTCAAACCGAAGGATCAAAGCAAGTAATGAGTTTGCCGAAGCTAACCCACTCGCGGCAGCTCCAAACGAGCTCGTCGCGGAGATGGATGGCTCTGATGCTGGCGTTCCTGGCCGGCGTCGCGATATCCGGTCTCTTCCTCCGCCCTCCCTCCTCGGCCTACAGCTGCCGAGAGCCCGTCTCCGTCCGCGTCGTCTGGGACAAGGCGCCGACCGGTCGTCCGGCCAGGACTGGGCCGAGGCACAAGGTGATGGGGTTCGTGGGGATCCAGACCGGGTTCGGGTCGGCCGGGCGGAGGCGGTCGCTGAGGAAGACCTGGATGCCCTCCGATCGCGACGGCCTTCAACGGTAAATCTCTACTCCCTCCGCCTTTATAATAATAATAAGGCTTCGTTTGGGAAGGAACCGAGAGTGTGTGCGCTGTTTGGTTCCGTTCGGAATTCGTTTACGCTATGCGGAAATCTATTCGCCAGTTTGTTCATTCTCATTCGGATTCAATTCTATGTCTCACTTGACTCATTAGATTCCGCGTAATTCGCGAAGCGGATCTTGTTCAACTCGGTAGAATTTGCGAAGGAATTCTATTGACAAATGACTTTGGAGCTTTTAATGAACTCGTTTCCACACGGCATTCATTTGTAACTGACATGAATATATGTTTACTTCTATACAAATATAGATATATGTTATTTAGTTTGTCCAAGTACAAATTATAGATATTGTGTTTAACCAGGATTTGAGATATAAATTTATTCTTAGTTGTCATTTTTATGATAGTCGGTACTTACTATTCACCGCAGCTTAATATCCAATAAATTGACAATTCCCGGGCTTGCTTAGCAAGAAAGTGGGCTAAGAAGAAGGAAGAACATAACTGATTTTTCTGTAGTTTACGTTGGTCTAGTACTACTGGTTAAGTGATTTGTTGTCTAGTATGATCGCATAATATTTGTTCTCTGTGTTTCATTGTTTGGGTCTCCGTGTTTGTTTCAGGTTAGAAGAATCAACTGGTTTGGCCTTTAGGTTTATTATTGGTAAAACCAATGATCAAGCAAAGATGTCAGAGCTCAAAAAGGAGGTTGCCATTTATGACGACTTTTTGCTGCTGGATATCGAGGAACAGTACAGTAAGCTTCCGATTAAAACGTTAGTGATGGTAGTGTCTTCTTTCTGTGGAAGGTTTATATGCTATAGAAGCAGTGTATACCATTGTTCTTGAGCTTTGAATTCCATTGCAGGCTATCATTTTTCAAAGCTGCATTTGGACTTTTCGATTCTGACTTCTATGTTAAGGCTGATGATGATATATACTTGAGACCTGGTAAGTCTCAAAATGTTTGAGATTTTTAGATATAACTTTTTGCCTTCTCCAGATTTGTGCGAAATGAAAATGAGTTTTCAACTTTTTAACTGATTGGCAGATCGCCTTTCGACACTTCTGGCGAAGGAACGTTTTCACTCTCAAACTTACCTGGGATGCATGAAAAAGGGTCCTGTTTTCACTGATCCAAAGCTAAAATGGTAGATCCTGGTATTTTTCTCATTTTTATACTCTTGAGATTGAGTTCATTCATTCAATTGTTTTTTTTCTTCGAGTAGACATGTTTGACACTTGTTGCTGTGATAACTACTGCCAGAGAAGTATAGGTTTGTATTGTTAAAATATACTGCTAAGGGCCTCTTGTCTACTCTAGCAGGTCAGTGTGCTGGTATCTGCAACTTGTTGTGTAAAATATGTTGCTTGTTCGTTTAGATAGTTCTCAATTCATCTAACCAATTCCCTTTCAGAATTCAGTGTCCTTAATTTTCAATAAGATCTGTCTTGGCAACACATGAAATTTTAGACATGTAAATTTCATTACGCATCGTTCAGATCATTGAGCATCCGCTGAGTCATGTAAAATGATTGCAGGAGAATGCAATTTGTAGGCACGGCAGATGCATGCTTTGTAATTTTATTGTGTTAAAAGTGCATTTTTTACCCCGACTTTTGCTTTCAGCCCATTTAGACACCCGAAGTTTAATAACCACAAGTACAGACCTTGTGTTATTCTTTGTTAGCCATGTTAATAAGTGATGTCTGGAACCATCCTATGTGGCATTTAAACCTAGATATCTTGTGTGCCACTCTCTTAAAAAATAGAGAAAAGTTCTCAAACCTTCTAGTATATCTTCTGCCCTCCCCCTCGCACCCTCTCTCATCAACACCATCAATTGCTGCACGACACGACCATGACCTCTTCGTAAGATGGAAGGGGGTACCTTAGAAGATGACTGTGAGGGTGAAATCTATGAGAAGGAAAATTAAGCTGCTCACTAATGGCAATACTTTCTAATGCGTCAACTTGGTCCTCTCACTGTTTCATTCACGTCCAGTTTATGAAACATGGGCCCACTTATTTTCACCTCTTCTTTCCCTCTGTATATCTCTCTTCCTGCTATTCTTTCTATCAGATAATAATAAATCACAACACTCCAAAATCAAGAGTCCTACAGTTTAAAGCATAAATTTGAAGGATAGAGAAATAATCAAATGGCTCTAACCTCCACAGGAGCTCCAGCCAGTCTGAAGACCAAGATGCGGAATGTGAGGAACTCTTAATTGGTAACCTTCCAAAAAAGAGAGAATATACAGAGCCTTGCTAATTTGGAGAAGTGGCCGGATGTGCAGGGAATCCTTTTGAGGGGGCTGTGACATCCCATTCTATGGATGTGATGGGAGAGAGCGAGTGTAAGGAGAGATTCGGCTGAAGGTTGACCTTTTTATTTTGTTTGCCGACGCCTTCTAAGATGTAGTTTACCCTTTCAAATTTTGCATAGCCTGGGTTAACGGACAGAATTAGCCATTGGACTGATAGGGACTAACAAAGAGAATCAGAAAATCTTGAGTTATCGGTATTTAAACTTAGGAAAAACTCAGGGTAGGATACTTTACCAAAATTAACCATCTCTTATTTTTGACATTGAAGAACTTCAATGGAAGTTGCAATTGGATTATCTATGTGCTCTGCATACATGACCGGGGATGATAAGAGATGGGAGCAGAACAACTAATGAAGTTTTGTATCAGTTAATAATGATTATGCTGTAGTTTGTGGAATGCTCTCCTGTATTTGAAACTTCCAAGTTATCCATAATAGTTAACTATGCTGTCTGTTGAAAACTTGTCTATTGTGTTGGAACTATCATTGTGGTCTTTCTCTTACTTTTCTTTCCTTTTCTATTTTGCATATCATTTGTAAATTGCAATGTGTAGTTTGGTTTAACCAGTCTCAGGAAAAGGAACAAAACCTTTGCCTCTTTATTTTGTCTTTAAACTTCTTGTGGTCTTGCCAAACACGATTTCATGGAGATCGAGTTGTAATCTCTAGTGTGTATCCTAGGAATAGGATTATGAACCAGTTGAAAATATTTCATGCAGGTATGAGCCACTATCGTATTTACTTGGAAAGGAGTACTTTCTGCATGCTTATGGTCCAATATATGCTCTCTCGGCGGATGTTGTTGCTAGTCTAGTGGCTCTCAGAAATGACAGGCAAGCTTTCACTATCCTATATCAGGACTGTATCAGCTCTTACGTTGAAGTTTAAGAAATCGTCTCAGTCTCAGTCTACATGATGCTTAATCGGCCTTTGGTTTAACAACTTTTTATCTATTTTTTCCGAGACACTTCGTCTTCATAAGGAAGAGCAGAATCAAACCTAACCGCATAAGCCTTCAGCATGGTGGCAGCTTCAAAAAGAAAATAGTTAACGTTAGCATATATTATATAAAATAGATGAAACGTTAGGAGCATTGTCTGCCTATCTTATTTTGATTTCTTGACAAAACTCATCAGACCGTCTACGTTACTGTCTTAAAGAAAGAAATGAATAGAAAACTTTGGAACAGATGTTGACTTTATTTAGCTTGCACTTTCCTCATGCTATTTATTCCTCAAATTTTCCTGTTGCTGCCGAAGTCAGCATGGAATCCCTTGTTGTGTGAACTATTCACAAGATATAGTCCTGACTCAATGAACATTATCCTTTTTCGTAATTATTTGCAACAGTTTTCGGATGTTCAGCAATGAGGATGTAACAATTGGTGCCTGGATGCTTGCCATGAATGTGAATCACGAGGATAATCGAGCATTATGTGAGCCAGAATGCACACCATCATCGATTGCTGTTTGGGATATTCCTAAATGTTCAGGTTGGTGTGTCCTTGTTAATGGAAGCGGAAGGAAATAAAAGAATTGCATCCTAGTCGGATGCATCATGTTTATATGGCCATGGAGATCATTTTAGTGGATCAAATCATATTTGTTTATCCGAGGTCTGCAGCGTATTCTCTCGGTATAAACCCTCTGAATTTAAATCATGCAGGTTTGTGTGATCCAGAAGCCAGATTGTTAGAACTTCATAAGAGAGGGAGCTGTTCAGAAAGTCCAACTTTGGCCGCCGATAATTAACTAAACATTTGGAAGGTGCTCCTCTGGTAGTGCTCCTCAGTCCTCAGGTCTTCTCTTTCAGTTTGTTCTGGCCGTTCACAAATTGGCTGGCTACTTCTCAATGTAGTTATTGTTTTCCGATGTTGTGGAGTAAAATTGGCTACCCAGTGACCTAGTGAGCTTCAAGATCGTTTCATTTATTTTCTATGCAAGACACCAGATTGATCTCAAATTAAATGATGCATGGGAAATTTTTAGTTAAAATTCTCCTGCTGCATGGCGGAAGAAGGCTCCGAAATTTTTTTTATTTTTGTTAGTTTCTTATCAATTTCGTGAAAATATATATGTTATTATCCATTTCGAAAACAAATGCAAATTTTTTGCGTATTTGGAAAAAAAATCTATGTTCATCGTACCATAAATGCCAATCGTGTAGAACTTCTCATCGGAAACAACGGGAGGGTCCTCGTTGAGGTTGGAGGCACGAGTGGTCACAGTTGTCAAACTGCTAATTACAGTTGGGGAATCGTTGGTTCAAGGTTTCAAAAATGTGTAACCTTAATCGAAACCTTAACCCCGATAGTTTAAGGTGGTTTGTGAACCTTCGGTTGAACCTCCGATTGCACCATCGATTTTGTACGAAATAGAAGATTATTTGGAAAAACTAAAAAATTAATTGGCCTTAAAATTAATGTACCGAATTAAGTTGTCTACGCATACTTCGTTCTAAACGAATTAAAGTTTATATAGTTATCTGAAATTACTCATCTAGCCAAATGTGTTTGTGCTTTTGCATTGAGACAGAATCTATGTGGTATATTTTGAAAAGGCCTTGACGGATCAATTATTGTGTGTATCTTTTCGCCTTGGTTCAATCATTGAGTAATGCTTGCAGTTCCAAAAATTCTTGTGTCACTGAAAAATCGATATTCTTTTAAAATATCATATCCGGTGCTAAATATTTGTTCCACTACAACCATGAAACCGGACAAGTAAGTACTTTTTTGCGACGGTCGACATAAGACATTATTTCGAATGATTCTTCCCAAAGGAAAAGTAATAACTGCAACATCACTCAACTCAGAATGCGTGTTAAATATGTTTCAAATTCCAAATTCGACACACTCCTTTTTTATTTTTTTGTTTTCTTAATAAGAATAAATAAGCACAATTATATTAAGTAGTATTAAAATTGATAAAACTACATTTTAATATCTTGTTATATTGCAAAAAATTACATAAATACTATATAGTTTAAAACACATCAAATAAATTAAACCTTTTCAAATTAAAATCACTTAGAGCCTCGAATTCGTCTTCCTCTGGTGTCAAGCGCAACCCCACCCCCAACCAGCCCATCGAGCCCGGCCTTGTCCGCTCGCTTTTGTGCCATGTCGCCTCCATCTTACGTTATCTTTAAAAACACAACCTCCTTGATCGGTCTCACTCGTACTCATCTCGAAAATTTTCCGGAGGAAAGGAAATTTAAAGCAGAAGATTAGATCTGGTCGAGGAAAGCTCACCCAGCTGCCTCCACTCCTCCCTCCCCTTCGAGGAACAACTGAATCTCTATTGACGTTGCACTCGAGATACAGCCACTCTGTCAAACTAGTGCATGGAGACCTCAACAGTCTTACGCCAATTTTCTACGTCTTGTCGAGCCAAGAAAAAGTTAAGTCCAAAGCTTTTTTTTTCGAATTATGTAAGTCCAACGTTTATGGTGTTCTTGCGTCGGCTTCGATTTAAAGAACTCAAAAATAACTTTGATCTCTAGCTATAAACACACCAAAACCCAGATAATAAACACTTGAAAACAGCACCGGAGGATGGTAAGAGTGACCAGGAAGACATTGGCCTTGAAATTTGATTTCCAAATTACGAGATTACGAGATGAAGCTTTTCAACATGAGTATCGAAATGGGAGGGGATCAAATTAGTAATTGTTTGGGATTTTGGTCACATGCAACGTCATTTTTACGTAGAGTTGTTGATGTGACGTGTCGTACAAAAATGATGTCGTTTCGGCAGACAGGATTGGAAAAACTGTCTGTAGCTCTAAGTAATTTTAATTGGAAAATATTTGACTAAATTAATGTATTTTAAAACACAGAATTACTCGTATAATTTTTCGTGATACTATAAAGTACTAAAATATATTTTTCCTATTAATATTTTGTGAAGGAGTTTGAGACTCCGATGTATAAGCATTGATTCTAGCACTATATTCATTCATCAAATCATAAATATATAATTTAGGTTCACTTATGATTTTGTTAATATGTTCTTCAATATCAAAATATGCAAATAACAAAGTTTGTAAAGATTTGTTCGGGGGTGGGGGTGGGGGTGGGGGTGGGGTGTTGTAAAAAAGATTTAAGGGCTACATTAGAATCATTCAGAAAACAACACTTTTATGCTAAGATGACCAAGTGTCCCTTTGGCAGAAGTGACGTAGAAATATTTGGGACCTGTCACTTCCGTGAATGGTGTGAAGACTGATCCAAGAAAAATTGAAGTCACGGTCACTTGGATATTGCATCCGACAGTTTTTGATCTCAGAAGCTTTTGTGATTCACTGGATGCTACGAAATATTCATAAAAAATTATAGATTAATTTGTCGACTTTTGTATGATTTACTCGGGACCAAATTTGGTGCTAGAAGTTCGTTTTCAGTATGGTTTTCGATGACCTATTTGGTATACCATTTTATCATAATTAAGTATATTATTTTATCATAATCGGGTATACCATTTTATCCAATCCCCTTTATCAGGGATGATTCCCGTGAAACCATTTTATCATAACCGGATAGACCATTTTATCATAACCGGATAGACCATTTTATCATACATGGGTAGATTATTTTATCCAACCCCTTTATCCGGGACGATCTCGTGAAACCATTTTATCATAACTGGGTAGACTATTTTATCCTCCAGTACGATCCTGGCGCATTTTACACATCCAGGACTAAATCCAATCCCGATTACTCAAGAAGGGAGATTTTATATGGAATTCCGAAAAAGCAGAGATATACATATGAAGAACAATGATTTGAGCGGAAAATACTTTGCTTGCTTTCTCATTGATTAATCAGCGGTATAAATACAATGAGCTAGAATTTTTCTATGGTAAGGTTTACAACTTAGCAAATATATACTTTCATATCCAGAGATATACACATTCCTAATGAGGTACACATTAACAATGATACAATCACAACATAATAACTCCAATATGAATGTTGTTTTACCTTTAAAAAACAACTTCAATGGATGTTTGAAATATTTGCATAAAAGTTGGGTTTGCAAACCCTAAAAAATAATGGTATAATTTTTTTTATAAGTAGAATTTTTTCACAACCTGAATTCAAACGCTGATTAAATCATCACCTCTCCTTGATACTGTTAGCACACTGCCCGTTGATAATAATGATATGGTCTGATAATAAAAATTTTCTGAAGTCAAAAACAGATATATATTTAACTGTCTAAAATAGAGTATAAGTATGGTATGCAAACTCTATCTATGTCTTATCCAGTGTCATCCCTAATCTTTATGACTTTTACTAGTGGAGTGTTGGATTGGCTATATTATTACTAAAATTTTACAATTTTAAAAATTTGGAAATGATTAATATCTAATAATTTACAAAGAAAAACTTCTATTGGTACGATACATTTATTTGGGAGTGGATTCGGTCTTGGATATGTAAAACACTTTAGGACCGAACTGAGAGATAAAATGGTTCGTCGTGTTATGATAGAATAATTCGTCCAGTTATGATAGAATGGTTCGCTCAGTTACGGTAAAATAATTTCACGGAATCGTCCCGAAAAAATGGGGACCCCGATCGAGATAAAAGGGGTGGATAAAATGGTTCGTCGAGTTATGATAGAATGGTTCGTTCAATTATGATAAAATAGTTTTACAGATAAAAGAAGTTGAATAAAATAGTTTACCCAATTATAATAAAATAGTTCGCTCTCTAGAATTATACTGGACATGTCATTTTAGTACCAAATCTGGTCCCTATTTATTTTGCACGGGAATTAGGTATTCTGTGTGCTGGGGATGGGATGTAATTAAATTCCATGAACCAGGATGGAAACTGAGTAACGCTGGTCAACAAATTTTATGCTTGTACATGTTGTACTCGAGAAGTTTCTGGTGTTCACGTTTTCAACTTTCAGGAGTGGGAAATGCAATGTAACTAATTACGAGTCGCGTCAATTGTCTTTATTATTCAATAAATACAAATAATGCATTAAACTGACACTTAAATAACCTCATGATTTATTGGTGATTACGTGAAGCCAATGAATTTATTCCAGTAATTTTACTAATGTATACAGAAATCTTTGAAAAAGAACAAAATATTCGGGAATCCAAAGGAATGGCATGTTAAAATAATGACTTGGTATGTATCCACCAATGGTTGACAAATGGATTAGTGCATTTTATAATTTTAAATGAGTAGGATAATTAATTGTGGAAAGCAAATCAGGACATTAGTAGGATAATTAATTATGGAAAGAAAATCAATATATTATGGCAATATAGTCATTAAAAAATATTTCATAAATAAGGTTTTTTGGATCAGGAAATAAATAAACAAATTATTAATAAAAAAGTCTAACTTTGTATTTTATTTTACCTCTCCTAAATAGGACCATAAATATAATTTAAAAAATAATATTAAAATTAGTTAAGTAATTATTAACTTGCACTTAACAATCCCTGCTCAACAAACCGAGAGAAATAATTATTAATAGAAGAATTAATTATAATAAAATATGATAAATTACCAAAAAATAAATCATTGATAATAACGCTCAAAGTATATCTATCACAACATAAATTAAAATATGCATTTCACTTATCAAAGTATAAAATAATAATATTATTCAACAATTATTTAATTCCCTAACTATATATATAACGTCATTATAGATATTATATCGTGCAAATATTCTAATGATAAAATTATAGTGCATAAAATTTGACACATACCTTATACTCCGTCTAAATTTTTTTTCCCCAAAAACTTAATCGTCAAATTTGATGATTTCACTCATCTAAGCCCTATTAAAAACGAAATAAGCAAAAACATTAGAAAAGAAAAGACAAAATTGGACTTATACTTAGCTTACTCTTAGACAATTTTACAGATTTATTATTCCTCCTCCTCTGACCGTTCTTCGACAATTTCTATTTTTTTTTAATTTTGCATATTTTTTAATAATTATCTTTATGGCCCTATTTAGGAGAGGAAAAATAAAATATAATGTTAGATTTTCTATTAATTGCTTGTTTATTTCCTCATCCAAAAAATTTTATTTAGAAAATATTTTTATGATAACTATATCACTATAATGTCTTGATTTTCTTTCCATAATTAATTATCTTACTCATTTAAAATTATAAAATGTACTAATCCACTTGTCAACCATTGATTGGTGGGTACATACCAAGTCACTATTGACTTGGCATGTAAGGACCACCACAAAATTTCTCTTAAAATAGGGAGAAGTCTCTGATATTAAAAAATAAAAGTATAAAACTAACTCGGGAATTTCCATTTGTTGGCTTTAATGTTTATAATAACAAATACATTTACGTCATTAAGATAATAATTAGATCCATTATTTTGTTGGGAATGTCTCAAATCCTATTTAGTGATATTCCTAATGTAATAGGAGTTCTAATTAGGTAGGAACTCTATTCCTTGTTTCGCATGTGAGTGTTAGCTCTTATAAATATGAGGGCAGGGTTTAGGGTTCATAGGGCTAAAACAACGGTACATTACTATAGGCAGGGAGAAGAGCTTGAGGCGGGTAGTCTCGACATAGCCTATGTATCTGTTGTACTCCATATAGTGAAGATCGTCTCTACCCCCGTGGATGTGGGTCAATTGATCGAACCACGTATATCGTGTGTCCTCAGTATTCCTATATTCTTATCTCTCTGTTGTTGTACATGGGTTTATTGAAATCGCTTCCGCTGTCCTAACAACTGGTATGAGAGATTTGGTTTGTATCCGGGTCAAATTGATGTGGGGTCTCTTTTAGATTTAGTAAAAATTTTGAAATTGAGACAGAGGGGCTGATATGTAATTTTAGAAGAAGGACATGTGCAATTAGGTAATTCTACAAAATTGGGGGAAAATTGAAATTAGGGTTTTCACCCAAGGAGGGGAGCTGTACCTGTACCTGCACATGTACCTGTCGTCGCCCAGAAGCGTCCAGACCTGTACCTGTACATGTACCTGCCGTCGCCTAGAGGCTCGTCGCCGGCCATCCAGACATGTACCTGCCGTCGCCCAAAAGCCGCCCTCGCCGTCCAGCTACTTTGCCAAATGTGAGCCTTGGAAAGAGAGGCAGATGATGCTCGGTGCTCGAGAGGAGAGAAGAGTCTGCCACTGAAGAAGGAGGCCCGACGCGTAGTCGGAAGGGAAAGAGCGGGGCCTTCGTAGAGCTGAGAAGTTGCTCCATCGAGCAACCTCGTGGCATCGTTGTTCGTAGTCCATCGAGAAGAACGAGAGCTCGAGGAGAGAGAGAGCTTCGAAGAGAGATAAAGTTGGGAAAGGAGAGGCTTTCCCTACTCTGCCGCCGCCACCGCGCCATTCTCGATCCGACCAAGGCCAAGCCCCGCCTTCCCAGCCGGTACCGGCCTTCATCGTGGTGGTCTGCCATCGCCGCCCCCTTCTTCCTTGGTGTTGGTGTTTGCCTAGGGTTGAAGAAAACTCTAGATTTGAGTTGACCAAAAGTTAACATATTGGTTAAAAGTCATAGTGTTTGGCTGATTTATGGTCTTCTCAGCAGCTTTGGAGAATGCAGATATCCAGATTAGGCAGGTTTGATAGGCGTGGTGATTTGATCGTCCGAGTTGAGAAGAATTTGGCCGAGTGAAGGTCAGATTAAGGTCATGTTTAAGCAGATGAGTTCAGGTTAGGTTGATTCACAAGAGTGAGTGGATCGGGTAAAGACCTTGAGCAGAGCTTGGGCCTAGTAGTCGTTGACGAGGCGCAGATGTAGTGAAGAGGTGGCTTTGTGCAGTTTAGCACTGTTGTTGCAAGTGTCAGGTTACTCACGTGTTCCGCAGGTTACCACCAGGTTTTTCACGAGGATGAAGGAGTGAGGTACAATAATTTTAAGTGAAGGTATCCAATAAGGTGTTCACAAGAAGGTAATGTAAGGCTGGAGTGAGGCGTTCACCAGAAGGTGATGTAAAGTTCAGAAGTTGGTGCCATCTACCCCTATTTTGATCAAAGATCGGTTAAGAAAGTATGGCGCCAAAGAGCAGGGTACAGCTCGCGCGTATACGTTATTCTCTTGATAGATCAGTGACATCATAAAGATTCCCGTGGAAGTGGAGTAGCGAAGATCGGTTGAGAAAGTATGGAGCCGAAGAGCAGGGTGAAGTTTGCGCGCATATAATTTTCTGCTGATGTGTTGAGTGATCGAGTGAAGATCCATGGTGAGTAGATACTTGTGGAAAATTTCATGTAGAGTTTTCAGATTATGGAGCCTGATAGGTGCTCGGAGAAGGCGTTGGATGATCGAGGGAAGACCATGCAAATGTACCTGTCAGATTGAGGCGGACGATGAAGTCATGTTCGAGGTGGAGCATAAAGCTTATTGGTATAGGCACGCAGTGAAGATGATCGGATGTGGAAGAGCATATGAAGCTCTAAATGACGATTGATTTTAGATTTGATCCAAGGTGGATATTGTTGGGAATGTCTCAAATCCTATTTAGTGATATTCCTAATGTAATAGGAGTTCTAATTAGATAAAAACTATATTTACTGTTTAGCACATGAGGACTAGCTCCTATAAAGGAAGAGATTTAGGGTTCATCAGGCTAAAACAATGGTACGTTAGTGTAGGCCAGGAGAAGGGATTGAGGCGGGTAGTCTCACCATAGTCTAGCCTATGTATCTGTTGTACTCCATATCATAGTGAAGATCGTCTCTACCACTGTGAATGTAGGTCAGTTGACCGAACCACGTATATCGCGTGTCCTCAATGTTCCTATATTCTTATCTCTCTGTTGTTGTGTACGAGTCTATTGAAACCACTTCCACTGTCCTAACAACAATAGACAACTTGCAAGGTTTCTATTTATTTTTCCCTAAATCAGGGGCCTTGTTAGGTTTCTATTAGAGTCGGTGGATAGCATGTGTTTATGTTTGGTTGTAAATGAATTAGAAATATATTTCCATTGGAAAATAATATTATGGAAAATGTCTAGAGTTTCTTTAAAATCATTTCAAAGTCAATAAATCATTTGGAATTGATTATATATTTTTTAAGAATTCCTTTTGTTTGTCAAATTGTAAGTAAAATATCACAACAAAATACATAACAGTTGATAGTTGCAAAAATCTTATGTTACGATGATAAACCTAATGTTTGAATAACACCTGGATATAAATAATTGCCGTAGAATAATTTTCTTAAAAAACTCTTAATTAAATATACTATGGGACGGGTGAAGTGTCACCCCAAATAACGAAAAGATAAATCAACATAAAAAATGGGTAAATTAGAAAAAAAGAACATAATAAATAGTTGGCAATTGACGACTCACACAAGCGAAGAACAAACCAGTCTCGTGAAGCAGCAGGTGCACTGGAGGGGCCATCTCCCAAACCCCGATACAAAATTGAATGAGAAAAAGGAATATTTTTTGTTCATACATATTCGAGTCGGGTAAATATTTAAACCGTAGCTAAACAAAGGAATATATTTTAGAAAAACAAAGAAAAGAAAGTAAATATATTTTCTTCCCTGTCCTCAGTTCTATTGCCCTCTCTTCTTCTTCCTCACTCCCCTTCTTTTCCCCTCTCTCCTCTCTCTCTCTCTCTAGAAGAAGAGCAAAGAACAGAGAGAGAGAGAGACAGAAAAAAAAAGAAGGAAAAATCACATTAATTCTTTGCTTGGTCCTTTTAATATCACGAGAGATCCCCCATCGCTTGCCCTTTTCCCCTTCCAAAAATGTCTTCTCCTTCTTCTCCTCTTTGCCTCGCTTAAGCAGAAAAAAAAGGGGGGAGAGAGAGAGAGAGACAAAGAAAGGAAAGGAAAGGAGGAGAAAAAAGATTATAATGTCCAAGGGGGCGGGTGAGTTGGACTCGCTGACTGACCAGCTAAGCGACTCACTGAGTTTGCTCGAGTCGAACAAGCCAGACTTCCGCGAGCTGGATCTCGGCTCGCCCGTTTCGCCCCTCCGGACCGCCCGCGGCCCTGCCTCTTCTACTACTACTACTACTACTACTAATAACACCAGCTCTAGTTCGAGTTCTTCCGGATCCGGATCCGGATCCCGTGCGCCGCCGCATTTGCTCAAGTCCGGGAGCCACTCCGGCGAGCTCACTGCCTCCGCCGAGACCAGCCCCACCGCCAGCGGGAGGCTCGCCGGCGTCGGGAAACGGGAGACCAGATCCGACCCGCTGATATACTCCGGCATCGGCGGAGGGGGGAGCGGCGCCCAGAGCTGCGTGAGCTCGCCGTCTCCGGCGGCGGGCGTGCTCCCGACCGGGAACATCTGTCCGTCGGGTCGGATCCTGAAGACGGGAATGGCCAGCCGGAGCTGTAAGACTGACGTGCTGGGATCCGGCACTGGCCACTATGGCCACGGAAGTATAATGCGCGGCGGCGGCGGCTCTCCGGCCAGCTCCACCGGGAACTGCCGGGGGAGTTCTGCCGGTGGGGGGCGGGTTTCGGGGGTGGATCCAGAGGAGTTGAAGAGGATAGGGAATGAGATGTACAAGAAGGGGCTTCTTGGGGAAGCTTTGGGATACTATGACAAGGCCATAGGGTTGGCTCCAGGGAATGCAGCCTACCGAAGCAATCGAGCCGCGGCTCTGATGGGGTTGGGACGGCTGGGCGAGGCAGTGAGGGAGTGCGAGGAGGCGGTCCGGTTGGATCCCAATTATTGGAGGGCTCATCAGCGTTTAGGCTCTTTGTTTATTAGGTGAGTTGAGGCTCTTGTAGTGATGTAGATTGAAGAGCTTTGGGAGTCTTTTCGTGTTCCGGTGTGGATCAATGTACAATCCTTACAATGCTGCTTGAACTATTTGCATTCGTCGAAGATATTAGTTCGCTAGCAGTATCGGTTTGCTCGTTTATTCGAGGCGGGTTATTTTGCAGGTGTGAGTTTGCTCTTTTCTTGAGGGGCTGCATAGATAGATGGGAGGTGTAAAGCAACAGCTGCTTGATGTTTACTGGTCTTTTTATCATGTGTTTCCTGGAATAAAACCCTTTTAATCTTCAGATATTCTTGTTTACTCACCAATTTTCTTCACTTTCATTTATATTCTAAGAGAAAGTGTCTTTCTTGATCCACCGGCTGATGGTTCTATTTGGGTCTATTGACTCGTCAAATTTTATGCCTGCAGGTTAGGACAGATTGAGAATGCGAGGAAACATCTGTGTTTTCCAGGCCAGCATCCCGATCCTTCTGAGTTGCATAAGTTGCAAACTGTAGAGAAACATCTTAGCAGATGTTCAGATGCGCGCAAGGTTAAAGATTGGGGAAGTGCACTAACAGAATGTGAAGCTGCTATAGCTGCTGGAGCTGATTACTGTCCACAGGTAATATGGTCATCCACTATTGCTATTGTGAACAGATATTGGCATCAACACAATTGGACGGAATGAATCAAAGGCTGAATATGCTATGTTTATATTTACAGCTGGTGATGTGTAGAGCTGAAGCAATGTTGAAGCTCCATCAACTTGAAGATGCTGACTCATGCCTTTCCAACATTCCAAAGTTAGAACCACATTCCAGTTCCTGCTTGCAGACTAGGTTCTTCGGGATGCTATCTGAAGCTTATCCGTACTTGGTTCGGGCTCAGATAGATATGGCACTAGGAAGGTGAGTTGCAAAATCCCAAACAATTTTCAGAGCAAAAGCAAAAGGGCCTTCTGAAAACTCAGATTGCATACTGTTATGTTATCTCTCCAGGTTTGAGAATGCTGTTACAGCAGCAGAGAAAGCTGGACAGATTGATCCAAGAAATGTTGAAGCAGCAGTTTTGTTTAACAACGTGAGGTTGGTTGCCAGAGCTCGTGCCCGTGGTAACGATCTATTCAAATCTGATCGGTTCACGGAAGCCTGCTCTGCATACGGTGAAGGCCTCAGGCTTGATCCTTCAAACTCAGTCTTATATTGCAATCGAGCAGCCTGTTGGTCAAAGCTTGGAAATTGGGAGAGATCGGTTGATGATTGTAACCAAGCTCTACGCATCCATCCCAATTACACAAAAGCCCTCCTTAGACGAGCTGCCTCCAATAGCAAGGTAGAGGATCTCCATGGGACATGATATTTATCTTTTAACTTGCTGTCCTAGCTGTTTTCCCACTTTACATGGTTTCTGTGTTTTACAGCTAGAAAGATGGGCAGAGGCTGTAAGAGACTACGAGGTTTTGCGGAGAGAACTGGTTGATGACAATGATGTTGCTGAGGCCTTCTTTCACGCTCAAGTTGCATTGAAGAAATCACGTGGAGAAGAAGTGCACAATATGAAGTTTGGTGGTGAAGTGGAGGAAGTAACCGGGCTTGAGCAATTTAGAAGTGCAATATCTTTGCCGGGTAAGTAATGTTATTTCTCGTTGACAGGTTTGTCATCTGCATTATCCTTGTGGGGATGTGACAATGGATATCTATTGCTCCAGGTATCGCGGTAGTTCATTTCAAATCATCAACCGATTCACAGTGCAAGCAGATATCTCCATTTGTGGAAACATTATGTGGCCGCTATCCGTCGATAAATTTTCTCAAGGTAAACCTTTCCTTCATTAAGGACTTCTTTGTCTGCATGATCCAGTTTGCTATTTGTTTTAATGCTTACGTGTATACCCGGTGGTGTGTGTGTAAGGTTGATATTGAAGAAAATCGAGCTGTTGCCAATGCAGAGAATGTGAGAATTGTACCAACCTTCAAAATATACAAAAATGGTGCTCGTGTGAAGGAGATTGTTTGCCCAAGCTGTGATATGTTGGAGCATTCGGTGAGGCATTACAGCTTATAATGGGTCGAATCTGTACTCATACTACTGCTCTTCCCGATCTAATATGCTCCTCCTTGCAACGTAAACCACATTCCCATTTCTTCGCTACCCTTTTCCGTCTTTCCTTTCCTCCCAAAAGAATTACCCCCAGATACTATGACATATTATCAGAGCGACGTAATAATTCTGTTAGAAGCCGAGATTGTCAGAGGAGCCCAGAGAGTTTAGCTTAGTTCCCCATTTTGCAGTTCTAATTCAATTCATTCGTTCCCCCATTGCTCTGGTGTTCCTTTGCTATTTCCTGCGACCCCATTTGTTTTTATCCGACCTTTTCGTTTTGGAACCCTTTTTTGTTCATTTTCTGGTAGGCCAGCTTGTTCTTCAACCCCACCCACCTTCATTGAGTCGGAGAGGAAAAAAAAATTGTACAATTGATTAAGGAGGAGGATCTTGTATATGTATATATGTCATATATACAGAACTATTGGAAGCCATGAGGGAGAGATATTGGATGATGCTTGGTGGGTACTTACTGGGTTAGTGAAAGATGGATTCATATGTTGTTTATTAAATATTGTTTTTTTCGCCCCCAACCATTTCTTCAATAAAAATTTCATTTCCAATTCTTGCCCTTGCACCCTATTTCTAGTGCATTTTCTCATGTGTGTTTATAATCAAGTACTGTCGGGTAGGGTCGGGTCTTATTTATGGGGCAACTCACCCGATGGTTTTAGATTGATATGCATCTAATGATCACATGGGATACTTTCCTTGTGCAAGTCAAATTGGGGGATGGATGGCCACTCTGACTTGGTCTTGGGATAGGGTAGGAAAAGTACATTTGTCCATAAATGAAGGTCGGGCTCTTCTTATGAAGGGCGCTAGGCAGACGAGAGGGGTTGTTGAAGGAATTGATTGCATCCTTTCTGTCCTGTACCCACTGGAATAAGTGACGATTGGCTATAGTATTAGCAAAATCTCTCATCCTTGATCCACGTCGGTGACAAATTTTTTTTTGTATTGGTCGGCTATTTGCCCAAAGTTCGTGGTCACTTTGATTAGTGATGTCTGTCTCACACACCACAGAGATAGTGACATGATTTTGGTCCATATTCGTACACAATAGATTAGTCGGTCCAAGTAGTTATGAAGTATTCATTGACACTTTTATGAGAATATATGTCATTAGGGAGTTGGCTGGCTCAAGTGATAAATGATGAGATATATACGGGCTAGGAGTCAAACTCGAACGGAACACAAGGTTGACCATATATAGCAATCAAGTGTAGGGAGGAGAGAGTAGCGTGTAGAGAAGGGTGTCTACGTCCTCGGCATTCTGATTCACATGTGGGCATATTTATAAGTTAGTTAATTGACATGTTAGCCAAAGCAAAAGAGGCCCCACCATCCTAATAAAACAAAGGAAATGAATGATGGTAACTGATGCTTTGAAGTGGACCTTTGTTTTGGTCAGCTGACTCTCTCCTCCCTACACTGTGGGCCCACGCGAATGAGCTGTTCATATGAAAATGAATGATGAAGTACATTACACTGTCTTCTTCCTTTTCTCACTATATCTATCCTCTTTGCAAGTATGTAATCGAGGGTGTACCGTGAGAGACCACACGCTATCATCGCTCCCGAGTAAATGTCAAAACTTCATCCAATGAAGCAACTTTATAGACATCTTACCGGAATCATTCTCTCCTAAGATTTATTAAAAATGATTATTTGACTATTGTCACTCGGTATAATAGGACCGGTAAAAAAGCCTTTTTTTTCTAAAATCAACATAGTATATAACATATTATATGTGACATGGTATTCACTATGTTATATGTGACATGGTATTCACTTTCGCTATTGTCTGATTGATATTCCGTTATTTTTATCCGTCGCTCTTTTTTTCATTTAGTGATTTTATTTCCATTAAGCCGGATCCCAAAAGTAAAATCCAACTTATTAACGGATTTTTTATAAATATCTTCTACGTGGTATTTATTATTCTCAACAAACTACTTGCTACCTCCCAAATAAAAAAAACGCCCAATAAGTCCTGGTTGTATTGGGAGTAGTAGTGTACTTTCTTGGCATGTTCTCTGCGCGAAACGTTGAATTTGTATTGGGTTGTTTTTTTAGAAGTAATTTTTTCTATGCTAAATTGCACCAAGATTGAACCGTCAAACTTCCGTCAATTAGTATATACGCCTTGTACCATCAAGATTGAATTTGTATTGCGTTGTTATGGTCCCAAAAGACAAAGGGGTCATCGGTCCCCGTGGTCCATGCCACGGGCGGGGTGGGCAGAACGGAGAGGGAAATAGGAATCTTGTTTCGCTGTAAAATGGCTTGTGGGATGGATGGATGGATGGATGGGCTTCTACTTTTGAATACAACAAAAAAGGGACAATGTTTCAAGTATGGAAAGCCGCTCAGTTTAAGATTAATCGCTTCAAGTGGTAAATGATTTAGATTTTTTAAGAAGTTTTGATTTAAAAATTCTTACAGAAAAAAAATGCTATTGACACTGTCGCCCCTACCCGACGGTGCACGATCTATACCCCGTAAAAAGAAAATGCGATTTATGAAATATATTATTTTAACCAGGATTTTATAGAAATAGATGGATAGATTGAGATCTTAGAATGAATTCTACACAAGTACGGTACAAATTGGAACATATTTTGAAAGCTGTGAGAATGTAGCCGTTGTGGAAATGAATTTATGTGTGATGAGAAAGTTTGGGTTTGTCACAAATTCCAGCTGGGGGAAGCTATTCTGCAGTGTTTTGACTATGGACTGTGTCAGCTCAATAATTGTGAGGTTTATTGAGAAACCAACTGGGAGAAGATTTGAACTCCATTTTATGAAATAAAATATTATAGGGTAAATTGTTCTCGGCCTCTGAAATTTTCTTAAATCATTGTTTCAACTCTTCATGTTTCGAAATCAAAAATTTGGTCCCCTAATTTATTTTTATTGAACTCTAAGACCCTTCGCTGATGTCATCCGGTCAACATAATTTTAAAAGAGAAAAGTCCGCTTAAGTACCCTGTGGTATCGCGAAAAATAAAGTCAGTACCATGTGGTTTAAAACGTATCAATTGAGTCAAACTTATTTCAATTAAAATCAATTAGAGGCCCGAGCAGCTGCCCGAACCTTGCCTGTCTTGCCCGGACCCTGTCCAGCCACGTGGACCAGTCACATCAAAGTTTCTGATGATGTGGCGCCACGTGGGAACGTCCCTCTCTCCTCCTTCCCCTTCCCCTATCTCTGCTCCCCACATCCATCAAACTTTTCATTATTTATAAAAAGTTTCAAAGAAAAACCCATAGGTAGCAAAAGAACAATAATTCATCTCAATAAAACCCGAGAAAAAATACTGGTTTAATTTCTTTTAATTGAAAAACCAAATAAAAAATCCAATTCCAAGCTTCCCACATAATATTATTAAATCACCGCATCCCAACAGATAAAATCAATGAAACAATATCCAATCGGTAGCAATTAATAAAAGCATCAATACCCACTTTTATCTGCATTCAAATAATAATACAAAAAAGCAAGAGAAAAGAGGTTCCCAGAGAATATGAGATGAAGGAGAGGAGGACCTTGAAGGGCCGGTGGACAAACAGAAAAGAGGAGTGGGGTGGGTCGGGGCGGTTAGTGGTGGCTTGGGGTTGGAAATACATTAGAAGGGATGGGGGAGGGTGTATCCTAGGGTTTGCAATGAGAATCTCTTGCCGGTCGGAGACATCAGAAATACCCTGACACACATACGCACAGTGTTCGTGTATGGTTGTCGCACACCGTCCCCTTGCTCTTTCTTTCCTTCCTGGACAAGAGCAACATAGCTCTTCGAAGAGCCAAAAATGGAGAAAGAAGTGCTTGGGTCGTGGCGGAAATGGCTGACTGAGAGGGACGACTAGCTGCTATCGGTTTAACTCGAGGAGGTTCGTGGGCTATTAAAGAAAATGACATCGAAGTTTGGTGGATGTGGGAGGAGAGAGAGGAAAGGGAGAGAGGAAGGGGAAGTGGAAGAGGAGGGGGAAGCGGAAGGAGGGGAGAGGGGCGTCCCCACGTGGTGCCACCTCATCAAAAAACTCTGATGTGGCTGGTCCACATGGCTGGGCAGGGACCGGGCAAGACGGACAAGGTTCGGGCAGCTGCCTGGACCTCTAATTGATTTTAATTGGAACAAGTTTGACTCAATTGATACGTGTTAAACTACAGGGTACTAACTTGATTTTTCACTATACCACATGGTACTTAAGTAGACTTTTTTCATTTTAAAATGATATTTTTACCCTTAAAATATAAAAAGAAAAACATTGTCTTCTTCGTTGGAACGACGGAGAGACCTGGAATCGTCTCCAATTCATCTCCATCGAAAACAAAAACAAAAAATTACCCCTCATCTTCTCTGATTCATCTCCGCCGAAAATCATCTCTCGTCTTCCCCATGTTTCTAAGCAAAAAGACAAAATAACACAGCTGTGTCATTAGAAAACTCATGGATATGCCATCGCCGCCACTACTCCAAAATTAAGGGCACGAACTGGGTTTAATTGGAATTGGGTTCAAGGGAGAGCCTCGCCTGCGCTCTAAAGCTTCACCGCCTCCTCCTCGGCGGTCTCAACAACGATCCCATGTTCGCCGCGGCCTGGACGAAGAGCCATTGTCGGGATGATGAAGCCCACCAGAGGACAAGGTAAGAACTCGATATCCACCAGCGTTGGGAACCCGCTCTTAGGAACCCTCTTTCACGATCTCCGGCTTAATGAAGGAGAACAAGGCGAGGGAGGATATCATCGGCATCGAAAACCCGCTATGAGGAAGCCACCGGCTCGCTAGAGGAGTAGGGATGCCATCGATTTGCTCCAACCCGGCGTCGGACTCCGGGTTTAGTTTTGACAGGTTTGGTTTTTATTTCTTTAATTCTGGTGAGATTCGTGATTGAGGGAGATTTTGATTCCGGCGAGGGAGTCAAAGGAAGAAGAAGGGTTCTTTTTATTTTTTTATTAGAAGGATATAATTGTCATTTTAATTTTATGTTGACCAGATCACACTAGTGAATGGTCTTAGAGTTCAATAAAAATAAATTAGGAAATCAAATTTTTAATTTCAAAACAGGAAGGGTGAAATAGTGATTTAGGCAAACTCCAGGGAGCTGAGGATAATTTATCCAATATTCTAATATCTTCGATTCATATGTAATGGCTTTCTGATCCCGAACATTAAGTATCGATCAGACTAATATAAATTAGAGTTGAGTAGTATAATTGAAAAGCGACAAATATTTCATAACAAATATTTAACACTAATATATTTTTTATGGTTCAAAGTCGAGACCTTTTGATTATTCTAGAACAATTCACATACTAGTTAATTTTAAGTACTTCTTGATATTTAATTCTTTACCTTTGCATACGGGTGACTAGGAATTTACGTTCTCCGAGTTCAAATTTGAATCCGACGAATTAGAATTACATAAATCATGAAGTATTTAATTCGTTCAAGTTTGACTTCAAATATGAATTATGAATCGCAGTATTCGAATTTGAATTAGTCAGAATTTGAATTTTTTTATCTTTTAAAATTTTTTAGTGTGACAAATTAAGTTGTCTCTTTAACTCCAAAGAAATAAAAGCCCATGCAATTGTCTTATTTTTATGAAGTTACTCGTATATTTTTGTGCTTTCTCTGGTTAAGGTAACATCGAGGTCGTACAATTGTTTGGTGTCTTCCCGAACAAATTCTTGTTGTTGTCTATCCACTTTGGTATAGTCGTCGAGTAATGCTTGCGCCTCTAAAGATTCTAGAGACATTGAGTACCAAAATTCGTCCAAATGTATCTCTTGTGTTGAATGCTTGTTCCAACTTCCTTGGCAATGTTGAAACCGAACAATCAAACACCTCTTTTGCAACCATCAAAATAAGTGAAAATAGAACTGATTGATTCTTCCACCATAGTAAAACTTAATGGTACATCATTACTCAATTGAAATTCGATGTTAATATACATATCAATTTTCGGATTGGTCACACTAATTCCTTGATATCTTTTTTATTTTTTCATTAACATTTTTTCTACATAAATATATTTATTAATAACTTGTTTGGTGAAAAAAACTAACATCCAAAAGTCTTAGATGTAGAAGCACTAGTCTTATTACTATATTCACTTATTAAATCTAAAATATCTTTTTTTTACTTAGTTTATAATTTTAAGAATTTAAGTTTCTTGATTAAAACCAACACCCAAAAGTCCTCCATATTCAGATAATAAGCATGTAACAATGTTTGTAAACCTTCAATTTTAATGTTCGGATTAAAAATGATAGCAATTAAATTAAGTCAGAGAATGTCCATAAAATAATTTAACAATTTTAAGCAATGTCGTTTAGACATATTTACAATTCAACATCTTTAATATTATTTTTTATTGCACAAGATATATTAACACATTCCAAAAATTAGTAAATGAGATGTAGGATAACAAACGCCTGATAAATACGTGTAGTATTATAAAAACAATGTAATTATTCTATTAATTTTTTGAGACTCTAATAGTATGGTTGTAACATAACATTATTAGAATGATGAGATGTAAAAAGTCTACAAAAAAGATCTTTGTATGGAATAGCTTCTCTTAAAAATTCATGAATCAAATACAAATGATGGTTAACATCTTGTGAAACATGTTTTGCTTGCACGTTATTTAATTTGTAAAATTTTGCCCTATTTTTTCGTAAATTTTACCAAGTCCATATTAAATCAGTGTGTTTAATTGATATTATTGTATCTTCTAATTCTCTAATTTCATCTTATGAACAAAGATTAAATATACGACATGCATTATTAAAACTTGTGTTATCTAGGAAAATAAAAAAAATAGTTGATATTCTTGTAAAATAACATGCAACATTTTAAAATAATTATTCACATTATGTTATCATAAAAAAGTCTATAAGCAATTTTTTTATTTCATTTGATCATCTGTCCAATGTCAAGTAACACCAAAATGTGCACATGTTTTCCAATGATCACTTCATATATCACAACATAATAAAACATAACTATCAAATTCGAGGAAAAAAGTTTGCAAAACTTTTTTTTATCGTTGTACAATTTTTTTAGGTTTGTGGAATATGTTTTGCATTACGATTTAAAATATTTTGACAATAAATTATAAATTTAGTTTTTCAGCAAAGCTAAAAAATAAATATCGGTAGCAACAAATCTGGTTAGCTCATATTTATTTATTTGGTCAAGTAGTGAAATAAAGAATTAGGTTTAGAAGATAATTATTTTCAGAAAGATCCAAACTGACGTAGACCAAAATTGGAGAGTAGACAAGTTCGTTGACGTACGAACGTACGAGGGATTGATTTCGTTTAACTAGACGAAAGAAACAACGCAACTTGAATAACCAAAGGCTATTAGATTGAGAACTTTGCTTTTATTTATTTCTGGATGCCTCTAATACTTGATGAACTCACCTATATATAGGCTGAGAATGGGAAAGTGTGTCTCAAAAATATGAAGAGACATAGTCTAGATACGGTATTTGAATAAATGAAGGAGAAGAAATAGTCTAAGAAAATAAGGCGAAGAATGTGTTAGATACATAATCTAGATGCATCGCATCAGATTCATAGTCTAGATGATCCACATCATTCCCTTTTATTTATTTTAATCCGACTCAAATTTTTCGTCTGAATATTAGAGATAAAGATCAACAACGTGAAACGTCTTCGAAATCTTCATGAGATGAAAAAATTCCCATATGTAGGCTTTGTCATTAATCTTCTTAATAAATTTGAATGGATCGATCTTATCTGAATCAAGTTTATGTTTTCCTCCTTCTCACTCTTTGCGCAAATAGGCCATCACTAAATCACCAACCTGGAAGAGCTTCATGCATCGGTGCTGGTCGGCTGCGACCTTGTAGCTAGCTGTCTTCAGCTCTAATTTATGTTGTACCTCTGCAATAGTATCCACATGATGTTGAGCTGGTCTATATGCGAACTCAATCTTTTAAGAACTCGTATAAAGCTTGATAAGGTCAATAGTATTGGTCATCGCTTCTTATAGATAATGGCAAATGGTGATATGCCAATGGCTCGATGTTGTGCACTTTTATAAGCAAAATCTGCTTGAGCCAAAGCAATATCCCATTTCTTCTTCTTCTCAACACATAGACATCGTAGTAGACTCCTAATGGTGATATGCAGAACATGCAACAAGCTTTATGGCACGCGAAAGATTATTTTACTTGATAGGGTTCAACGTTGCTGATCTCTACCCCTATTTTCCAAAAGAAAAATCCAAGATGGATTATTTAAAAAATTGGAAGGGAATGATGCGATGCATCTAGATTGTGAATCTGATGCGATGCATCTAGATTATGTATTTACTACATTCTTCCCCTTTATTTTCTTTTTGAATATATTCTTCCCCTTTATTTGTTATAACTACATTTATCTAGACTATGTCTCTTCCTATTCCTAAGACACCCATTTCCATCGATAGCCTATATAAGAAAGAGCCCATCAAACATTGGGAGATCCAGTAAATAAACAAAAACAAAGTTTCCTATCTAAAAGCCTTTAGTTATTTGAGTTGTGTTGTTTCTTTCATTTGATTGAACAAAATCAGTCCCTCGTATGTTGGTACGTTAACAAACTTGTTTGCTCTCCAACATTGTTCTACATCAGAGCAAAGGTTGAAGAAACTTTTCTACAAGTTTCAATCCTACTCGCTATCGGAACTATGGTCGAAGAACCCACCAAGAATCAGTATCCTGCTGCCTTTGAACAATGCCTCACCGCCCTAGAAGATGATATAAAGGTGACTCATGCTTCTCTCAAACAAAATTTCAGAGGCCATCTATCAGGAAGGACAACCGCATGAGAATCTAGCAATGCATGATTCTTATTCTGGTTATGTTGCTAAACGCGAGGCTCCGTCAATAATTATTGAAACTTTAATTTGGGAAGAGTTTAGTGAATTTGCTACTGACTTATTTGATAGACAATATTTTGATGTGTCTAAAGTACTACTGTAGAGTTGAAGTTTATAATGGAGTAGTTGTTGGTGAAGAGTTCGTGAATGAAACCATGCCCCCCACATGAACAATGATTATGAGGTTGAGTATGTTGAGCACATTGACTTTCTCAGAGTTGATAAGTTCGAATATGCGAAAGTTCTCTATTGCTAGACATATGGAACGACCTCAAGAATGCCAAAAGACTTACCCAGAGAATTGATTTCTTTGTTTTTTATCTGGATAATGTTCAAGGCTCACTAGATTCAAAGTATCTATTTTGTTGGACTGGAAAATGCCATGTGCAGCCACGTTCGAGTAGACGACTTAAAATTGGAGGACGAATTTTCTCCAGCCCGTAGGGAATGGTACATGACACACAACATGGTTCATGGCACGCAAAAGATTATTATGCGTGATAGGGTTCAACATTGTTTATCTCTACCCCTACTATCCAGAAGATAAATTTGAGACAGATTATTTAAAACAAGTGGAAGGGAATCATGTGGTGCATCTAGATTGTGAATTTGATGCGATGCATCTAGATTATGTATCTACCGTATTCTTTCCATTTATTTTCTTTTGACTACATTCTTTCCCTTTGTTTGATTTTAATACATATATCTAGAGTAGACTATGTCTATTCTTATTCTCGAGACACCACTTCTCATTCACATCCTATATAAACAAAAATAAAGTTTCATATCCTAGGTTATTTGAGTTGTGTTGTTTCTTTTGTCTGATTGAACGAAATCAATCCCCCATCCGTTCGTACGTCAACGAATTTGTCTACTTTGTGGCATCATTCCTCAACACAAACCCAATTCAGTTGGACGTTTTGATTTCAAATTCTTGGTATACATACCATATCCATTACCAATTTTTAAAGAATATGTATTGCCAAATAATTACATAAAATATTGAAATTATTACCTTCTACATGGATTTTTTTTAAATGCTTGACAAAAAGTTGTGATGATAATCTAGAAACCTTTTGTTGAGGACTGGTAGTTGATTGTTAACTTTCTCGTGGACCTACATCCTTGAAGATCATCACTTGATCTAAAATATGATAGGAAGAATCGATCAAAACCCCGACTCAAAAGAATCGTGACATTCCCACATTAACACAACTTCGATTCTCTAGTTGACTGATGAATTTTAGAAATATTGAATCGTATTTGATTCTTTTATGAACGAATTTGAATACGAATTCAAATTCATATGAGGTGGTTCAAATTCGAACTAAATTTTTGGTGAATCAAATTGAATCAAATCCGTATTCAATTCTTGGTCACCTAAACCTTACATCATATGACGTGTCAATAAAGAAATTATATGAGGTGTTCAAAGCAATTCTTGCACTTTTCAGCATTTTCAATTTTTAGTAATTTAGCATTTCGTTTGGATATGGTTTTAGAGAGAAAAGTTTAGCAAGGAAAAAAGAAAATGAAAAAGAAGATGCGTAAGGGTTTTTTTTTCTCAAGGGATACGTAGTAAGAATTTGAACAGAACATAGTAAGAATTTGAATATGTAATATGCAAATGAATGTCTGTTTAGATTTTGGGCGAGAATCTCTCCAGCTTACGGTAATCAGGAGCTTCTCATATATGTGGATTCAACGGCTCCCTGAAGAGTGGATTCTTGAGTCCACCTTACAATAATAGGGAGTACGGGTATAATGTCGAACCACAAGAAGCAGGTTTAAGACATCCCGAGCGAGATGCGATTAAGATTAGGTTGATTAGTGTTTAATAAAAGGTTTGGGTGAAGCAAGAAATGACAAAGATTAAGTTGAAAGAGTGTAAAGATAATTTAGAGGAAATTGGGCTAGGTGCCCTTCGCACATCCCTCCGTGCTTGGTCTCTCTTGGGCTTTTATGTCCGTGGTTGACCTAGATGAACTAAGGCATGACGCTTTACGGCTAAGTACTTCACACCACAAAGAAGGTATTGGGGGGTTCCCGGCGAGAACGTCACTCACACCCAATGTTGGTAAGTTGTCAACCTCACCTAGGTGTCGAGACTACCACTCTTGCCCTCTTAAACCTCACTCATTAATGCACCACCCTTGGAAAAACTATAGACTACCATTCACGACAAAGTCCATTTTCACGACTAAGTCCATCGGGTAATGCATAATCTAGCGGTTAGGCTTTTTCACGCTTTCCTTCACGGCTAAGTACTTCATGTCACACAACAATCGATTGGGAAGGAATCTAGGTCGTTACTAGTGCTACTCGTCCCTAGGTTCCAACAGAGGTCCGTTACCCAATGCATTATGCCTTCTAACCGCTACACGCTCTAAAGGTTAAGCCCATTCAAAATCAAGCATTTTGGGAGCACTAAGGCACCCGACCCAAAAGGAAACTACTCACATATTATCATTTAATTAAAACAACAATGCATGAAAGGGAATAATGTCATAAGAGCGAAATTAAAGAGAAGGGATAGAGAATGCTCAATCGTGATGATGAGCCGCTCGATCCTCTCTTGGCATCCACTTCTTGCTCCTTGAGCTCCTCCTCCAACTACTTAAAAACCCCAAGTTTAAGTCCTTTGTCAAAGCTTACAAAATGAGAGGTTGAGGGGAGTATTTATAGAGAAGTCTCCCCCTCAACCCTAAAATAAGGTGAAAAAGTCTGAAAAGCCCTTAAAATATCTAGTTCTCCCGGGTAAAATTTGGCCAAAATATTGTCCAGTACAAGTTGCGCCGTCCGGCGAGCTGAGCTGGCAGGCGATTTTGGGTCTTGGGCGTTGACCGAAGGGTGCGGACTTTAGTCGGCAGCTTGGGCACCGTCCGGTGGGCGATTCTATCTTTCGGCGGGTTCTTCGTGAAAAGCTCACCTCTATTCTCTATGAACGCCGCTCGGCGGACTGGGGCACCGTTCGGTGGGATACAGAGAGTTGGGGAAAATTTGGATGAAGTCTGCACGCCGTCCATCAGGGGAGCCGCTGCTCGGCATGTTCCTGCAGGAGAGACATTGGCCGGTACCAATTTTGCCATTCGACGGTTGCAGATTGGTTCATGTTGGTTATCTCTCTGCCCGACTCTTCCAACGGCCGTCTCTTCTCACTTGATCCTCGCGTCCCTGCAAAATCCACCTCCAAAAGACACAGAGATAAATGGGTGAAACCATCCTAGGCAATGGACCTAAGAATGACATAAAATGACTAAAAAAGACTCAAAAATTGGTCTAGATGACCCTAAAATGAGGTGACAAAGTGAGCATTTCTTGTGCTCATCACTCTCCCTTGAGCATCAACTTTTTATATTTGATACATTATATCGGTTGGAAAATCAAATTAAAAGGGGAAGGGAATTCTCAGGAGACTAGGGACAGGCAATATTGGGTATTTTGTACTGCGGTATGCTGATAGCGAGGTTGTTCATTATTAGTGAGAATTAAGTGGGAGATTGGGTATAGCAGTGTGTTGAAGAATGATTCAAAATCTTGGATTTCATGTTTTACAGATATTGTGTTTTTGACTCCTAGTTGGATTCCGTTTTAGACTCCTAGGTGACTTAGGAAAATTTCATAGATGTACATTAGGGTTTGTCTATAAATAGATAGAGTGACTTTAAAATGAGTTGAGTTGATGTAAGGTTGAGACGACATCAATAAAAGACCTATCTCTCTCTCTCTCCCGTGGACGTAGGCAATTTTTTGAACCACGTAATCTTTCGTGTCTGTTTCACATTTTTGTTTTCTTGCATTAGAACAAAGGTAATTCTGTTGTGCACCCATACCTAGAGTAGGTAGATTTTCTAACAAATTTGTATCATAGCTTTTAGGGAAATATGGTTGGTTTGGTGTGAAGTTCGATGGAACAATGGCAAAGGCGTGTCAAGGATCTGTTGGTTCAGCAAGGAATGGTCAATGCGAAGATGGAGGATAGAAGAGAAGGAAAAGGTGGAAGAGGATCCAAGTGGGCATCAATGAAGTTCAATGGAAGTTGCTTCAAGTATAGAGAAAAATGGCACATGAAGAGTGAAAGTCGAGGATGAATTGGGAATCATGACAACGAGGGAAAGGTATCAGCATCCACAAATGTAGCCAAGTATTCAGACGAGTTTGATGGTGACTTACTTTCTATCTCATCAAGTCCAAATTATCCTGTTAATTTATTTTTATTAGGGACCTTAGATTATAATGTGTATAGTTATAAAGATGGGATAATGAAGGTAGAGAAAGATGCTATGGTGGGGATGAAGGATGAAAGGAAACATTTACAAGTTGGTGAGAAACACTATTGTAGGTGGCATTAATGGGTTTAAAAGAGTTGGCAACGCTCATCGCAAATGAGGTTAGATCATATGAGGGAGCAAGATCTTGACGTGAATGGTTTGAGTACAGCCAAGAGAGTTCTTGGAATGAGTTTTCACAAAGACAAGGTTAGCAAGAAGCTATGATTGTCTCAGAGAGACATAGTTAGAAAGAAGCTATAGTTGTCTCAAGGCACGCATAAAGCAAAGGTGTTAGGTAGGTTTGACATTTAGTTAACAAAACCATGGATTACACCAAGGGTGAATCATGTTTTATCTCACTCAAGGGAAAGCGGTGAGCAACATGTCAAGGGTTTTACTAAGTAGGAAAAAAGGATGTCCATTGTATGTTATGGTTTATACCATTGGTTTGGAACAACGGAAACAAGGTTTAACAAGGAAGTAGTTCGTGGTTGCAAACTATAGATTTAACCAGGAAAATAGAGAGACGTCTATTGGTCATAGGTTTACTTCTGCAGGAGAACTCACGTGTTAGGGGTCCATGGATATTGGAGGTGAAACATCAAAAAAAGTTTGTTGGATTCTCGAGTTTAGAAGATGTCTCCAAGTAATTTGGACAAGGATGAAGGAGGAGGATAGTTTTTGTTGAGGATGAAGTGCCTAAGATTTAAGGTGGAGTTGGTTTGATTTCAGGTAGAACTTCATGGTTCTTCTAAGGGACGATTTCTCGTCAAGGTAGAGATTATTAAAGTTCGGTGGAGCTTTATGATTCTTCTAAGGGATGATTTCTCGCCAAGGTAGGGATTGTTAAAGAATGACTCAAAATCTAGAATTTTCTATTTTACAAGGATTATGTTTTAGACTCTTAGGTGGATTCCGTTTTAGACTCCTACGTGACTTAAAAAATTCTAGGGGTTGCCTATAAATAGATATGGTGGCTCTAACCATAATTGAGTTGAGTTCAGGTGAGCTTCACACGATATCAATAAAAGATCTATCTCTCTTTCGTGAATGTAAGAAATTTACCGAACCATGTAATCCCTTGTCTCTGTTTCACATTCTAGTTTTCTTACGTTAGAACATAGGTAATTTCGTTGCGTATCCATAGCTAAAATAGGTTGATTCTTTAACACAGTGATATCGAGGCAACTATTTTTCCTATCACATTTTTTTGAATGGATTTTGTGATGATAGGATTTTTAGTGAGGCCCTCAATTGCAACCTCGTACTAATGTAGGAGAATTTCTAAGTCACCGCCAATCATACGGGGATTCACCACAGGTGTAAATATATAACGATGTTTGTTTCGTATTAGATCGGATGAAAGTGAAAATGATATCGAAAAGAAAAAAAATGAAAGGAATATAAATAAATGGTTGCCAAAGAGTATTTAGCACAATGACACAAGACGTTGTCAAATTCAAGAAGGTCCAGGTTCAAATCTTAGCAATTGTATACATGGCGTAAACTTTTACCTTTAAAAAAGTATAAATAAATGGTTGATCATAGATCTTACATATTTAAATCTCGATCCCAAATCAATTATCTACCAAATCTGAATTTAGTCTCAATAAATGAATTTTGTTTAGCACATTTCTATCCTATTCCCCCACTTTAACTTGGAAGACAAAATTTTTTTTCTAGTTTATAGAGTCTTGAAACTTTATTCTACGGAACCATTTAATTAACTTAAACAAAATAAGTCTTTCATTATAAAATAATTTCATTTTAACATAATCCAAACAGTTGCAAATTTTCCAATTGACGAAAGAGGAGAAGTTTGGATAGTGCTCGAAAAAACTTACTTAGAACTCCATTAATATGTAAGAAAATATAAAGCACTTGAGAGGATACAAAGCCGAATCCCAACAGATACGCAAACCTTGGGGATACACCGCACTTGAATAATTGACAAAGTAAATATTCGGATACCAAATAACATCAACAACCAATAAAAAAAAGCGTGAAGTACCGTACAAGTTTAATCGGTATACTTGAGAGGATAGACCAGTACAGCCTTAACAGCGTTGAGATGTCCGACTGTAGAGCATGGCTGGAAAATTTGTATTCCGCAAGCTGGACGTCATGGATAGGGGTTGAAAATTTGATTCGAATTCAGATCAACTCATTCGTATCAGAATTTATATTCGAATTTATCCTTAAACGAATCGAATCGAATCTTAATCAAATATAAATCAAAATTTTCATAAATTTGACAATTATAATTCAAATTCCGTCCGAATTCAAACCGTGATTACTTTATCAAACTACATGTTTGTTTAAACCACTAGAGATTATACGTAAAATAGATTAATAAAAAGAACTTATCCCTAAAGATAATTATATATTTGAAATCTCGACTATTTATGAGGAGATCTAAAGAGACGTGCCATCTTCACATAAACCCCCTACATATTTAAATAAAGGGTGACCACGAGTTACATTATATACAAATTCGATCTGTCAAAAATTCATTTCAAATTCAAACTGGCTCATACGAATCCAAATTCGTTTTCAAATTCATCCTTGGATGAATCGAATAAGAATCATAGTTTTCATAATTCGAATTCGTCCGAATACAAGGTGACCCCGGAGAAGGAAAGATGAACAACATAGATTCAGAAATCATTAAATCCAAGGACTTTTAACAGACGGTATTAGGAAGATATTACATTACACTTTGTTTAAACAGTTTCTTTGAGAATTTTCATCCCAAGTAACAGTCAATAGCACATGTTATGAATATCATCATAAAGGAAATCTTCATCCCGGCGTCACGCACCACTTGCATACAATCGAGTCCACTCTTTCGCTGCATGCTCGAAATGGAAAAGTTATGTCAGCGACTCTTTGAACTAGACCTGAACTCATTCCGACTAATAAGATTACCTGTTTCGACAGCTTCTACTTCATTCGTCTTCCAGTGCTTGGCGATGTTCTCAGAGAGGGGATCATCGGGATTAGGAGCACTAAGGAGCGCCTGGATGCTGTCAAAGATCAAGACATACGGAGTCGAGTTCAGTCTTATTCTAATGTATGTCCGCGAAGAGATGCAGCTTTGAAACTATATTGTTGTTATGCTATTATTTATCCACTTTGTAAGAAAAGAAAGGAGTGCGGATTCAAAGCATGCATACACATAATTGGAGTGTTTGAGCTTCTCCAGAAACATTTTAAATCTTCTGAGCAACCATTCAAATTCTTAAGAGATTGGATCTTTCAACAAATAATCAAGATGAAAATGTACCTCAATAAAACAGTTCGGATCTGAAGAGCAGGACTCCATTTGTCTTTGAGTATATCGAGGCATATCCTACCAAGCTAAGCAGCAATGAACTTTGTTGGAGGGGCAAAAATTAGCAGTTCTTTGAAACAAGAAAACAAAAGAGGTCTAAAGGCACTACCTTATCAATATTAGGATGATATATTTTGGTGAGAAATCGAACCTGGCCAGAAACAGTGAGAAAAAAAGGTAAAGACGAAAAATGTAAGCCATTTTAGAAAAATGATCAGGAATGGAAAAGCATGCAAGGAAACCTTGACCATACCAATCGGCCAGTGTTTCAGGAAGAACTTAATGCACACCAGGGACAACCGTTAAATGATGCCAACTATTGAAAAATTCAATTGAAATAAGATTATTGACCTCACAGAGGTTGTTTTGCACCAAAAAGGTTGAGTTTAAACAGTACAAGAAAATTTTAGAGTAACAATACTGTACCAATACAATCAAAAGTCTTATCAGAAAGGAAATTACCAAAAAGATTCAAACCTTTCAACATCAATAAGAGTAAATCATGGAGTTAATTTATTTTCTTTCTGGACAGAAATATGAGATTACTGTAATCACTGAAAAAAAGAGAGTAAAGATTCCTTACAAGCATACTTATGAATGTCTCTACACAAAACAAGAAGCAGAATTTTCTCATTTAGCAAGACTTTTTTGTTTATATCTCAGCACCTATGTCTACTAACATCACCTAAATCCTGAGAAAAGCAAGATACGTCAAACACAACAAAAGACTTATTATTGCTGCATGCTCCAAGCCTCCAACTACCCAGGAAAAAGAAGCATAATAAAAATGACCCGAGAGACAACACGAAACAGCGTAGTGTAAGACAAAAACCACAACCACAGCACGGTCCTATGGCGATCCCAAACAAAATTACCTTAGGTGCAGCCATTGGGTATTCTTCGGGGAGAAATAGTTCCAACTTGAACACACCACCTGTGAGTTTAAACAAACAGGCAATACACTCAAATCCCCTGACAAGGCTAACAAGAAGGCGGATTAATAAAATCTTCATTATTTGAAATCAACGCTGTTTATAGAAAACTAAGTGGATTAGAATGGAGCACACGTGAAAACAAGTCAACACATGCTATCTCATGTACATTCCAGGCTGCACGCTAAAATTATCCAAAAATGAGGTGAGTTTTACTATGTCATACTAAATTGGATTCACCGGAGCAACCCATTCAAGAAGGTCTACAGATCATTGGACTAGAATAAATGAAAAAAGATAGTCTACCAGAAAAATGCGAAAAATTATATATACTACATTCTACCTCCATTGAAACTAGATCAAACCGATCAGACACATCTGCAGAAGCCCAAATATTCCCTCTCAGCAGAAAAGGGAAACCCGCAATCACTCAGCTAAATAATACCTTCATAAGGCGACTGAGTCGGCCCGAGAATCATCACGTTGAAGTACCTCATGTTATCCTCCGAAGGCGAAGCGCTGATTCCCGGCGCTGTAGGCACGAAACACAAGTCGAATCAACAGAGCACAAGGGAAAACCCTAACATACCCCTATCTAAGGAAAGGAAGCCCATCAGAATGAATTAAACAACTCAAAAAGGGCAAGATCACAAAAACAAACAAATCCTGACCTGGTTCGCTGAGGAGACGCTGGGTTTCCTGCCGCCACACAAGATAAAGGGTTTCATTAGCAAATAAATTCCCCTAAACCCTAAAAGGATCAAAGAAAAGGAAGATCGAAGAAAGTCACCTTAATGATCCGGCGAGGGAGATTACTGTTGGCCATCGAGATTCTTCTAAGTTAGAATTGTTCGATCGGTGGGATCGATTGGATTATAACAAAAAACGCAAACTTGGTCTTCTTAAAAAGGGGAAAAAAGAAGCGCCCAGGTGCCTGAAAGGGGTTTTACTGCGCGACAGACATGGAAAAGGAAGGAAGGGAGAGGCAGAGAAAAAGTGTTTGTCTGCCTTCTTTTTATATACCTTCTTCCTTTTTTTGAGGATTTTCTTTTGAGCAAATTGTCCTCGGGTCTCTGAGATTTGCTTAAATTATTGTTTTAATTCTTGCTATTTCGAAACTGAAACTTTGATCTCCCTAGTTTGTTTTTATTGAACTCTAAAGTCCCTCGAAGTCAATTGCTGTTGTCATCGGTCAACAAAATTTTATAATGACTTTTTTACCCTTCAAAAAATAAATGAATAAAAAATAAAAAAAAGATTATATTCATCTTCTTCCCCGGATCATCATCTTCTTGCCTCCATCAACGAGACCGCTGGGATGTTGTTGGGTGGCATGCTGACAATTTCAACGAGACTGCCGAGAGAGAGAGAGAGAGAAAGAGGAAAGCTTTCAATTTCAACGAGATCGGCGAGAAATTACGAAAAAATCGGAGGAGAGTTCGAATTGGCGGGGGATAATGGGGAGGGACGCGCCGTTGTCGGACGCCATTATGGGTGCGTCCGAGCCCGTTGATATGTATGATATGCCGTTTAGATCTGGGTGCGGTTAACCCAGAGAAGGGGTGCGCCGTCGTCGGACGCCATTTTGTACGATATGCGGAGAAGATATCGTGGACGCCGTGGTTGGATATGGTTTGCCTCAACCTCCGGCGTCGACTTCTTCCCCGGAGTCGCTTTATCGGAGAAGATGTGGTGACGGTGGAGCTCGCCTCCTTGGCCCTAGTACTGGCGCCAGCGTGCTACTATCCGCCTTGCCATAAGACTGGCTCGGCATATTCCTATCCCTGCTCCAATGCTGATTGAATCGGACTGTGAAGTTGCAGTCAAGTTTATCAACTGGGATTCAAGCACCTTTGACTGGAGATTAGAAGATTTAGCATTACTGGCTAGATATGAACTCTAGCAATTTTTTTCTCATTCCGCGTTCAGCCAATGAAGTGGTCAATCAAATTGTTACTAGGTCTCGAATGAAACTTTGTGCTGCCAATTGGATGTCTCATATGTCGCCGGACACTATTATGTTCTGATTTAACGACTTAGATCATAATATATGGAAGTGTGGTTAATTCTTAAAAAAAAAACTACTTTAGAGACCTACAATGAGAACTTTGTTCGAAGTGTTACCGACAATATAAACTATTCTTTGAAATCTCAAATTACTCTTTCTCCTCTAAAACTATATTATGTATAGAGTCTCGATGCCTCAAAATAAGGTCTCCACTGTCAATAACTATTCTTAATATGTTAGAAACAAGCCCTCAACGTTTAATTTCTCCAAGAACGAGCGGTGCGCTCTTTAATCGCGAAATTTCTTTGTAATTTCAACTTGGTATTTTCTTTAGGGAATGAAAAAGAGGTAACTTATCCCCTTTACATTTGCAAAAACTCTAACTCTAACTTTCTTTAATTACTATTAGTTCACCAAATTTTCTATTACCAAATCAGTTTTACGATTCTAACAAATCTCAAATTAAAAAAAAACTTATATTACACGCAAAAATCATATAGAAATATGTGCTATATTAAGATATATCTGTACGCATATTTCATTTCATGATAACAATTGGATTGAGCTTAAACCTTCTCACACCATCATCTTACACAAGTAAAAGAGATGCTGAAAGAAGAAAACATGAAAGAAAAGCTCCCAATGTTAATGACTCATTATTTCATTTCTAGAGCCAACTACGGCTATAGAAAAATGCTAGCCAACCAAAACCAACATCAAAATACTCATGACAAAATCCAAACCAAGAACCACACATGGGCGTTGGTTGGGTGGACTAGTTATGGTTATTGAAGGCGATTAGCTCGTCAGCCTCAAGAGGAGGGAAGCCCATGTCGAGAAGAACTTTGTTGCACTTCTTGTCAGCAGTTGTTGTCTTGTAACCAAGAGCACTGGCGGTTCGTACATGGTTCACGAATCCGACATTCTTCGTGATTAGGACCCTGGCACTGTCTGTTGTCTGGAATGGGACGTTGCACGGATCGCTTCCGCTCGGCTTTACGAGCCTCACCTCGCAAATGTCGTCCTCGTGGTCTCCGGGCACCAACAGGGAGTACTTGCCATCGTTCTCCGTCACCCCCTCCCCTGTGTGTGTCACTGTGTCGTTGAAGCGGTTCCTGCATGTGAGTCTCACTGTGGCACCTGGTGATAGATACAACAGGTAAAAAAACTTTTAGAATGGTAGAATTTTTTTAGAACGTATTTAAATAATGGTAACTCAATAATAACTAAAATTTAAGGAAGCATTACATGATCATTCGTTTGGATCATAATTAAATTATAATATTCGTTTGGATCTCCATTTTAATTGTGTGTATTATTTTGATGAAATGACAAACAGACGCTAAACACATTTGAAGCATGCGTACGTACCGCTGATAGGAGTGCTTATTGAGGTCCAGAATTCAACACGGCAAGGGTCGCAGTAGATTTGTCCTTCGACATGCAAGTCGCCCTCCGTGGTGGTGGCGGCGGCCGCGGCGAGGACAACGGAGAAGCAAAGAGCCGTGGCGGCTATGAGCGCGGATACCATGAAACTCTTCGCCATGTTTATTCAATGTGTTTAGATAAATATCAATTTCTGGTTTCTCTTAAGCTTACCGGGTGGTTTTATAGCAATAACAAGAAGTTAGATTTGGTATTGTTAGGTTGTGTGGTTTTTAGAGTCAAAATGCCTATTTTTAAGGTTTGTTGTTGCACCGAGAAAAACCCGTTCTTGTTTGCTAAATATTACTAGATTTTCCCTCTTATATTATTTTGCTTTCGTGAAAAGAAGATGGGTTAGATGTGGACGTAAAAAAGTATGATTAGTGCCAACTATTGCCTAGACAAATAAATTTCTCATCCCTTAGTTGAGAAAATATGTTACTTATATCAGTGATCTTTTATTTCGAGTTACATTCTTTGAAATGTGACTAAAGAAAGTTACAATACCAGCAACCAAACCACCAATTGATGTTGCTAAGATGTTAGAACTTTATAAAGGAGAGTTTCACCAGTCTACATCATTTGACCAAGTTATTAATTAGTCGGTTGCGTGTGTAAAATTATTTGGGTGGTTGCATTTTCGTAGATATTTAGATTTCAATAGTTAAATTTATTTCCCGGTAAACTTTTATCAGTATACTGTTATATTCTTTGAAGTGTGCATTCGGCATCTCAGCCGAAAATTTCGTGATATTTCTTGTTCACAAGCGTGTCATAGAGGTGATGAGAAGCTCTTCTTGTGCCTATTCCTTGCTTGTCGTAAATTTGGATACTATCTACTACCGACAGAAGTAAGGGTTATTGCTTAAATGGATGTTATAAAATACCTATTTGTTGGGCCCATTTGGCGTGAATGTTTGAGCAAGCAGGCACTGGCTTTGGTCGAGTTCAATCGTATCTTCGTACTCGAGCGGACAATAATGGGCCAACCCTTGGCGGACTTCTTGGTCGATCACCCATGTGTGGACATGACAACAAAAGTTATTGTCGATTTTTGGATGGTGGCCAAGAAATCTTGGACACTCTGGTTTGATGGCAAGAATGCGGGAGCTAGGTTCGTGATCACGTCCAAGACATGATTTAGGACAGGGGCATCATTCCTATTTGATTTCCATTCTACTAGCAACCAAACCAAATATGAGGCCTTGGTACTTGGATTGCTAAGATTGGGAGGTTTGGGTGCGAAAAGCATATTGATAATCGGGGATTCCATGTTATCGATCGAGCAGATTGCTGGCAAATTTAAGTATGAATACGATGATTTTTAGACTTATCGTGATGCAGTAATGTTCTTATTACTCAAATTCGAAGATACTATTGTTGAATTCGTAGACCGCACCAAAAATCTTGAGGTGAACAAGTTAGCAAAAACATGGTATAGTTTCGCACATTTGCTAGTTTAATTCCGTGCAAATAATGGTAAGGACGACCTGGTACTCGATGGACTCATTTGGACGGTCGAAATTAATCTTCTACAACTTGAGCAAGATTGGAGACAAGAGTACATCGATAATGAATGTTGCTATAAATTTCACTTATCTTAAAAAATAATTCTTCTATACCCTTTCCTCCTCCTAAGACAATGAGTCTCACTTTCCAGTTAATTAAGCATGAATGATGTTTGTTCATGCGTTAGATTGGCACTTTCCCATTAAAAACCCAAAAAGATATACGATACAAATCTTGGGAAATTTTTAATAAAAACAGAGAATACGGAAGTCCGTTAATTATAATTAGTACGTTAAGATCCCATACAAAATAATCATGCACACAAGCTCCTAGTCGCCTGCCTCCCTTGGCGCTTCAGTTGTGGAAGGAGAATTCGAGCAGCTGACTGGCGTCGAGAGGAGGGAAACCCATGTCCAGGAGGACCTTGTGGCATCTCTTGTCGGCGCCGGGAGTCTTGTAACCAAGTGCATTGGCTGAGCGAACGGGCGTCACCACACCGACGTTGTTGGTAAGAAGCACCCTTGCGCTGTCCACTGCTGTCTTGAAGGGGACACGGCAGCTTCCGGCGTGGCCTCCGCCGAGCCTCACCTCGCAGATGTCGTCCTCGTGTTCGCCTTCGACGGGAAGCGAGTACATGCCCGCGCTGTCCGTCACGCCTTTGACCTTGTATGTCACAGTGTCGTTCTCACGGTTTCTGCATGTCAGGTGGACTTTGCAACCTGCACCCACGTGCAACTAGCGATATGTTAATTTCAACACGGAATATTTCCTTCGCGGGTTCTAGGAGATGAAGTTTCCAAATACCTTTGATGGGAGTGCTTATACTGGTCTTAAATTCGACACCGCAAGGGTCGCAGTAGACATGGCCTTCGACGAACAAGTTGTCGCCGTGGGCGGCGGTGAGGACGACGGAGAAGCAAAGAGCCGTGGCGGCTACGAGGGCGGCGACCATGAGACTCTTTGCCATCTTGTAATATACTCGGCCAATTTCGTTCGATGTGATTGTTTTTGTTTTAACTTCTTGGTTCAAGACGCGTTTAGCTTGCCTGTGAGGGGGTGCTTTTATAGCAACAAAAAGGAGAAGTTAGAAGTTGTCTATTTTTAGTGTTTGTTGTTATGAGAAAAAACTGGTTCTCGTTTACTACAATATGTGAGGCTATCCTTTTTTTTTGGTAAAAAAATACTGACTATTTTTAATGGCGTTCATGGAGTTATAAAATGGATGAACTTTGTTGTGGTAAGAATGCAAGTTTATGCACCATTTTTAGTTATGGGAGACCTGGAAATCAGGGAAGTACAAGTTTACGTCTATGCGAATATAGCAGCAACAAGTACCAATGACCGGATAGAAACGGGTCCGCCCTTAAACTTAAATTGGGAGGGATCGTCGTCAAGATCCCGGAGATTTAGACCAATCCACCTAAATTTTTATTTACCAAAAAAAAATATAGCAGCAACAAGTCAGTTTATCTGGCTAGGCAAGGTTAGCCTTGGCCACGTTCTAGTTCAAACTGGCAAATTCGGAACCGCCAGTTGATTGAACCAGATTTGAAACCATGGGCGAAGGTTCGGAAACCGTATTTGAATCTTACTAGATGGTTCGATTTGGTGGTTGAACCATCAATTTGACGGTTCAACTGTCAAATCATATTGGCGGTTCGATTGGAAGATTGAACTAACAAATTAGGTGTTTGAAATCTTAAAAAGGCCGCCTGCGCGAGAGATGTTGGAGGCTCAAGAGACGGTGGTTGGATTTCGTCCTCCATGTGTAAAACACGTCAGGACCGTCCTGGATAGAAGGGCAGTCGGACTGGCCCAGAACTTGCAACCGGCGACGCCACATCAAACCCCAACGAATCCCACGAAACCAGACGAATCCTGCTAAATCATACGACTGCTACCCACAACGACGTCGATACCAGCGATTGGGTAATTCGGTAATTAAAGTAGGGATTGAACTCGTGGTGGAGGACAGAGAAGAGGCGAGACATGAAGGCGGGGATGTAGATTAGGGCTAGCGCCACGAACGGAGGAGCTCCTGCTGCTTCCTCTTCGACTTGAGGTTGAAGAAGGGATTCTGTAATTAGTGAGGCTTGTGTATTTGGTGTTGAAAAGTTTGGCTCGTGTATGACGGAGGAGGTGGATCCGCTTTATGTAATTGGTATTATTAAATGGTCTATTCGATTATATTTAATAATTTATCCAATTATGACAAAATAATTTATCTGATTATATTAAATAATTTATCTGATTATGTTAAAATGATCTATCAAATAGGTCATCCAAACCATCCTGAAATGGACTTTCCACGAGCAAATTCGATCCCCAAGATATGCGCCTCTCGTTGAAAGCTCGGGCGCGAGTTAGAATTCCCATGCGGGCACACCGTGGGCCCCACTCTTGTAGTTTGATACTTTTTAACCAAGTAACTTCTCATTCGATTTTCTACTCTTTTTTGGGGGAATTTTTTACTTTTTTGGAAATGGAGGTTTTTTAAAATTTACAGTTTCCGTATTAAAAAATCAGCGACGTGGCCATGTAGCAACAACTAACAAAAATAAATCATGGTTAAGAATTCTTCATTAAAAATATAAATTTGGGAAACTTTGATTAAAAAAAAGAAAAACGAAATTGCAGAATACTTAGTCTAGAAAACGTTAAAGTAAATTATACTATACAAAACTTTTCCCTAAAAAATTCTTCTTAATTGACAGTTATCCCATTTTGAAAAGTATAGAATGTTAACTACACTATATACATAGTGTTAATTGTCCAGATTTAAAAATTATAAGGGTTAAGTGGATAATTTTAAATATAGTGGGTTAATTATATATGCACATTGAACTTCACACCTTCATTTTTCTTCATTTTTAAATTTTATCTTGTTCCAAGAATTTGTCAATTGAGGTTTTGCTACGCGAAGCATTTCAATTCCCGGAAAATGCACAATAATTATGAGAAAAATTTGTGAGAATGTCAAAAACGAATTTGAGAATGAGTTCGAAGTGTTAGTTCCAATAGCGATGAAGAAGAGAAGAAATATAATAGACTTGATAGAAGAAAAAAGATAGAGTAGATAAGCAAAAATGTTATTGAGAACGTTAGGAAGAAAGGTTAGTGAGAATGGATGAGTGTAGCATAGTTGTAAAGGTATGTTGTGTAATGTTTGCGTAGAATTTCATGGTTGCTCTCTAACCTAGCCCCATCCCTCCTTATATAGTCGGCCAAATTGAAAGTCATTGGTCGTATTTTACTCTCAACAGATATCCTAGTTGGATATAAATTCTAGGGAAAAGTTTAATTTTGTAACTTGTAGTTTTACATTTTTTGAGATATGATCTTATACATACAACTTTTGAATCTTCTGACGAGACTTGCAATCCGATTTTGACCCTTTTCTGAGCTAATTTGTGGATGCCAGACATAAAAAATTCTAGATCTATGTTTTATGTTTCTATAGTCACTAGAATCACATCAATTTAGTACTCGAGTGAAATGAAAAGTTATGACCATTTTACTAAGACAAGTTTAACGCAAATCAATAATTTTCCGCTCCAACATTTAAACCAATGCGGTTTTCCCCCAAACTATAGAGATACTCAAATATTTTACCCCCCGAGTGAAAAATACTGCAACTATAAATAATGTCATCTAATTTATTAGCACCCGGATCTAAAATCCAATTTGGATGGAATTATTTGTTTCCCCCCTTGTCTTTGCTTGTGTCTTCTGGTTCATTCACTACACTTTATATAATCAAGGCAACAGGACATTCCATAAAAGAAAATAACAAGGTCGTTGTTACAACTGATATATCAGTCTGCAAAAATTACATAACATACATGTTCAGCAGTTTGAAACATGAACAAGTGGATCAACCAACAGCCTACCAACCTAAGCTCGATGAATTTAAGGGTTATACCACCTGTAAGAGCTAGACTATGGATCGTCTCAAATCTATCTCCAACCCGAAATGTCTGCAAAACTTCGGAAATTATGAGGGCGGGAAATGATCTCTCATTTTGGTATTCTTTTCAACAACTTGTACATGCCAAAGACATTCTTGTGTTGCCACAGATACGGGATGAAAAAGGACCGATGCAATGGAGGAGAGAGTTCTCTGTCCAGGTAAGGAAGTGCTGCAATGGTCTGAAGCACGAACAATGTTTGAGTATGTTGCGGACAGACAAAGGAAACATGAGAGTGAAAGAGAGGGAAAGGGTGTACCTCCCATGCTGACAAGTCACTTCCACGAGAAGGGTAAGGTCGATCCAATTGTAGTTCAACAAGGAATGTGCAAGTGTCAAGATCGCGGAGCTGCATTCGAAAATTTCTCAGCAAATTGCATTTGACATGCTAGGATGACATAAAGAAAGCAGTGAGGACAGAGGAGCTAATTACGTATTGCTCGGCTGATGCCTTGTTCTTATTGTTAAAATATGGAGGAGAGGATGCAGTACCACCCAAGGTCGAGTTGAAAGGGAGAGGAAGAAGACCTCTGAATCCATCATCAATCCACCGGACTTCACTAACATATGAAGGTATAAAGAAAGACGAAGGATAGCGGTGCCATTCACTTCCAACACATAGCACTGAACCTGCAAGTAGAGAAAATAAAATTGTGTGTCTAATAAAAACTATTTAACTGACGAAAATGTAAAATGGGTTTCACCCAGTGAGGCATTTAATTATGAAATTCACCAGCCAGCCCTAGAAGCTAAAGTAGTACAATCCAGCAGTGGATCTATTCTAACAACACTAGAGAAACTATTCTAAATCAATTGATCAAACGAAAATGTAACATGAAATTCACCCTAACAAGCATTAGACTTTTATTTAAGTTTCCAAGCAAGAACAGGTCTCATCTATCTAAGTGGGTAGCTTTTCTTGGTCGGGATCAAAGTGGGCAGCTAAAACTTCCCCAGATCGCAACTTACAAGCAGTCAAACAAGCAAACTAACTTCCGGCAGTCAAGAAAATATATACATTAAGCAGTTAGATCCACCAACCTTCTCCCACATCATCATGATGTTCCAGAATCTTGTAAACCTCGATCGGTGCAGCATACCCATTAATCAGTGAAAATGTGCGAGCATGGGATACGCATAGTATAAGAGTGAGAGCCAGGGGCCTAAGACCTTTTGCTATCTGCACAACAAATTAAAAGAATAAACAATTGGTCAAAAAGAAGTGTACATGAAAGTAACGGGAAAGCATTACAGGAATCCTACCATAACAATTATAGAACTGTCGTTGGGATTATATCGGTCGCGGAAAAGATCAGGAAAGCTTTCAATGACGGCAGAAGCAGCAACGCACACTAGAGGATACACTGGATAAAGGAACCTGCAGTAAATTTGTCAGAGAAACTCCCACGAATAGGAAAAGGGGGATCCCAAAGTTTATTTACGAACAAGGGATTTGTTACATGCAAATGTATGACTATTACAAAATGTAGCTTTACAGAATAATTTACAGGCATGCCATTGTTGGTCAGAGGGACAACTAAACTGTAAACATAAAAATTCCCTGTGTTGATCTGGGAATCCATTCAATATTGGAAAAACAATAAAAGGCCTACGGATAGAAAGTTCAATGCATATGCATAACATCGTAATCCCCAACATTGATCTGAAAACAAGGGGGGCAACATTTGCATCTCATATTAGAGCTCAGCAATAGAAAAGTGAACAATTATATGGAAACACGAACCTTTCTTCTTTGTGCGGCTGCAGAGACATAAATGCCAACCATATATAAAGAGGAGCAACCACAATTAGCAAGTCTGGTGCGTACTTTCTCTTAACAATAGGTAAGATAAGAATGAACAGCAGCGCAAGAACAAAGCAGACGTTGAAATTGTTGAAGCCATTCCTCAGATAAAACAATGGTCCTTCAACCCCATACAAGTGACTCTCACCACCTCCAAGAACATTGTATACCAAAAGGTTAAAAATAGAAGATGTCCACTGCCCATAATAGTGATAATCAACAAGGATTGAGAGCACCTACAAAAATCCAAATGTTCAGAACAAAAAATGAGAGGACGATTCCAGTTCAAAACTTTAATTAAACACACTAGCCATAAAAATCAGAAAACTGATTGCCATCATACCAGAAGGAATATTGAAGTGATTGTCCCAGCTAGAAATGTCGGCTTAAATCTCCTAGCCAAAGAGGAAAAGGTAACAGGTAGGAAAGCCAAAATAGAGAATGGCCATCCAAGGATTACCCCAGCAGCTGCAACAGCCACAGCAGCAGCATACCGCTCAAGGAGAAACAATCCAGAACAAAGACTCATAGCATACATAGAGAATGAACTAGGCAAGAAACCTGCAGAAAAGTAGGCCGGCAAAAAACCCATTAAGGAAACGACCATCATGTTGCTTAAATATTTGGCAAGATAACTGACAACAAATTTGGCAGAAAACAAGTAGAAACCACTGATGGTCGAATGCATCAAGAGATAAATACAATGCATGCACGCCCCTCACTTGTGCTAGCAAAGAAGCAGCCACTGGTCAAGCACAGCATTGCAAGCGTATAAGATGCAAGACGCCTGCCATATCTCCGTGATAGAGCCACCACAAGGGTGGCATCCGCAAGCACCGATATAAGCCCAAGAAAGAGCCTGACAGCGTAGAACACCCTAACCTACAGCACAAATTGGCTTCGATCATCACCTTTAAATATAAGATCGAAACAATTCATAGAGAGGATTTACTTACTTTCTCCTCAGCAAGGAAATGAAAGAGCCATGAAGCAGGCCAAGCAACCAGCTCATGGAGATTAATGTAAAGGTAGGACCGAAGTGCATACTCAGAACTGCAACAACATAAACCTAAAATAGCATCAGACATCACTTTTGAAACTTCGAAATACCATGATCAGTTAGATAACTTCGAATAGACCCCATTAGCGAAATCAAAACCAACAGAGAAAACACTCAAATTTTACCAACTCTTGAGTTTTAACTTCACTTTCCACTTCAAGCAACCACAACTTGTCAAGCACTTCACCACCGAATTGCCATGAAACTCAACAGTAAGTAACCACAATCAAAGAAATACTTTAAAAAACTTCAAATTAAGCCACTTATAAACTCTCAACTTCCCATTTCAAATGATCAAATGACCACCTTATCAGAAATCGAAATCAAAATGCTACAGTTCCAACTGCACTTTCCAGTTTCCACTTCCACAACTTCTCAAATACCCATTTCAACGAACCATCAACCAAACTCAACAGTAAGCAAACACAACCATTTCAAACAATCAAAAGCTAAAGACTTGAACTTTACCCACGTTTCAGCACCAACTGCACTTTCCAGTTTCCAATTCCACAACTACTCGAATACCCATTTCGAAAAACGCTCTATCGAGATCGAACTTCGAAACACCAACCAAACTCAACAGTAAGCAAAGACAACCATTTCAAACGATCAAAAGCTAAAGACTTGAACTTTACTGACGTTTCAGTACCAACTGCACATTCCAGTTTCCACTTCCACAACTACTCGAATACCCATTTCGCCGAATCACCAACCAAACCCAACAGTAAGCAAACACAAACACAGGAAGGGGTACAAAACCTGTATTCCCAGGTCTGGAAACCAGACTTGTAGAGGAGGAAATGGAGGGGCTCCCAATAATTGAAGACCTCGTCGCAGTCGTGTACGATGTTGGTGGTGGCGCTCATGTACCTAAGCATCCCCAAACCCAGAAACGTCATGACCCACCAAGCCCTCTCGTCCGTGGTCCCTTCCTTCTTACCGGGTTTGTCTCCCTTGGAGTATGCCTGTGACGGTGATGGGGCCGGGAGATCGGACGGCAGCTGACGCCTTTGTCTTGTTGATAGGGCCATTCTTGAAATTGAAAACTGAGAATCGTTTTTCTTTTTTTTTTTGGTGTGTCGAGAGTGGGAAGGAGGAGGAAAGGGGTTTGTGAGCTGTGATCGGATGGATTCCTTGCTTCTCGTCAAAGGAAGGAATGTGTGATTCTTGCAGGTAAATTTACTACATACTCCTCAAAGTGTGGCAACTTATTCAGTTAGGTGTCTTGTCTGTCCCTTATTTGGTGAATGAAAACAATTTACAATGTACCAAGTTTTTTTCCCTCAAACAAATTGGTATTCATGCATCACTATGCTGACTAATACATGTTTGAGATGCTTCTGTATTTTCAATGATAGAACTCGAGATGTCTTGATTCTCAAAATGTACAAGTATTTTATGCTTTAGAACACATAAAAATAAGGAATGATTTCACTTTAATATCTTATGATTTCAAGCATTTTTAATACAGTGTCATTTGATTTAGTTTTGTTTTTTGACGATGTAGGTTTACTAGTTTTGATGACAAATTTTTAATCAGGATTAGCTTGTCCCACCTGGCTTTTCTATGTCAATGTCATATCATATTTATCTCTCCTAAGTGGCACTGACGTAACAAACTTAAAAACTCTCAATTCAAACCTTAATCTAAAAAATCTCAAAACTCAAAACCCTAAATTGAGATTTTTTAAGTTGCCAACGTCAACACTGCTAAGAGAGAGAAATATGATGTAGTGCTGACGTGGTGTCAAAGTGGAATGACCAAGTAGGAGTAAAAATTTATCACAAAAAATGTCACATTAAAAAACCATCACCATAAAGACAAAGTTAATCCCTAAAAAAATGAAGTGCTAAGTTAAAATGCATGAAACTCCATGGTATTAAATGAAATTTTCTCTAAAAATAATGATAAATATGTTTTTTAGGGTAATGATAAATTCTTTTTCGTTTAACAATATAATGACATTTACTTTACTCCCATCATTAAACCCAATCAAAACCTCTTAAAAATAAGTTTGCTTTCACCCAGGAATGAATAGATTAGTGCCCATCAAACAAAATACGTAAACGAACAAATTAAGTGCTTGACGTCACTAAATTAGGTAGATGATAAACTTAAGCATGTGTCATTAGCATAGTTTTCAAAAACGACTCAGAAGTTGACCCAAATTTTGGTCCGACCTCTCAGTCAACTGGTCCGACCAGTCAGACCGGATGTTATATATATATTTTTCTATTTTAAAATAATATATAGACTAAATCATACGTTTAAAAACTTATATTCTCCATATATTGGTTAATTTATTTCATCTCTAGTATTATTTTCTATGTTGATTTAGTTTATTTTGTGTTGATTTCGGAAAATCGACTTCGGATCTGATTTTTTTTTAATTTTTTGGTTTGGGTTGGACAAAATCCGGTCATACTGCCCGGTCCGAGTCAGTAAAATGGACCAACCTACCCGGTCCGACCAGATTTCATTCGGCTGGTAAGGTTGGCGTCCTAACCAACTTTTCTGACTCGGGGTTGAGTCCGATTCACAGTCTGACCAGTCGGACCGCATTTTTAAAAAACTATGGTCATTAGGTTATTAAACAGATAACCTCTGTCGTTGTTTTATGTATTTTAAACAATATCGTACTGGGTAAAAAAATGTTTGGAATCACAACAATTAAAGTGAATGTTGGTCATTTTCTAAAAAAAATTATCGGATAATCAAGAGAATAAAGCAGAATTTGGTTATGAAAAATAACACACTGACTGATATTACTCTCAATTACTCTATTGTAAATAAACTAAGTATAAAATAATTATAATCTATCCAAACAAGATTAAACCAGTGTAATAACTTAATTTACTCAACTTTGCTTTATTTAATGAAACACTGATTTGTGGTGCAAATCACAACAAGACAATATTTCAGGTCAAAGTGAAGGTTACGGCTTCTTTAGTGTTATCAAACAATACTTGGCAATTAATCATTAGATTTTATCAACAATACTAGGCAATTAATTGTAAAATATTAATATATCTCCAAACGTCATTCTTGCCAAGATTGTATCTCTTAAATACTCAACTCCAAACCATTTGAATCTCATAAATCTTAAAAGGTTCTAACCACGGAACCTGAAGATTCCGAAAACACAAAATAAATTTTCTTGTGGACGAACGCATTAGATATTTGCCTTAATCATTAGGACTCGAGCAGATCCGACGTTATCCCCAAGACGTTGATCTCGAACAACCACTTTCTCTCCCACATTAATGATAAAGTTCAAAGACGTTTTCCTCGTGCTTTGGTAAATGAAAGTCATGGAGCCACAAAATACATGTATTACACCCAAAAATGTATCGTGCATGCACCAATCAGGAAGAGATCAGCTTTTTTTTTTTGGCGCTCGAAACAGAAGTTCGATTCAGTTTGGTGCGGCTACAACAAATAGCGTAGACCTTATGAGGATTCAGAAAAGGAAAATGACAATAAACAACGTACAAAAGATCTCCAACTTCTCAACATTTCAGAAGAAATGTTCACGGCAGGTTAACTTCACATCAGCAGCCTGCCACCAACTCGGAGCTCTAGCCAGTGTTCTGCATGCCAGCTGCAATACCCTTCATGGTCAAGATGAGGGTATCCTCCAAACCGGGAGCATACTCACTTGTCGGGTTCAACACGAGAAGTTCGTTCGCCGACTTGCTTGTTTCCATGATGTCCTTGCATATGTGTGGCCGAACATTCACATTGTAGCTGGGATCTCGGATCCGTTTCAGCGTATAAGCTTGGCAAACATTCAGGGTGGTAATGTACGAATCCCGAAGCCTAAGTCTCTGCTTCAGATAAGGGTCTCCTTCAAGAAGATCTCTGTGTCCAGCAATCTGAAACAAGAATACACAGGGCAATTAATATTTGAAAGGTCGAATATGAGTATCTCGGCCGATTTCAAGCACAGGGGATTGACTTACCTGGAGAAGAAGCTTTTTAGTTTCCTCATAGTTGGTCCTCAATTTGTCACCAAATGGCCAGAGTTCCTTGGAGACAAGAAGTTTGTCATTCAAGGCAGCAATGCCAGGGTCTCCCTTGGCGAACACCATTTCGACCAAGTCAATGGTGACTCTAAAGAAAGGCCATGCATTGTACATCTCTTGCAGCATATGAAGATTTCTAATATCCTTCTGAATTATATGCTTAAAGGCACCTCCAAAGCCTAGCCATACTGGGAGATGAAATCTTGTTTGCGTCCAAGCAAATATCCACGGGATTGCACGGAGAGATTCAATGCCACCACTAGGCTTTCGCTTTGATGGACGACTTCCGATGTTCATCCTACCATATTCCAACTCTGGTGTGGCCTGCAATTATAAGCACAAAGAGTGTTATTTACATGTGCAACAAATTTGTGCACTAAAGACAGCAAGGTTTCTATCACTTACAAGGCGGAAATATTCAACAAATCGTGGCTCCTTAAAGACTATCGAGCGATATTCTTCTGTCGCAATAACTGCCATTTCATCCATAAGCGCGCGCCATTCTGGTTTTGGCGAGACAGGGGGATGCATACCATGCTCAAGGGTGGCAGCTGTGAAACGCTGAAGGGTTCTGAAGCAGAGGTGCTCTTCTCCAAATGACTGCTCAATAACTTCACCTTGAACAGTGACACGAAGAGACCCGTGAATTGTATCCGGTGGCTGAGACAAAATAGCAAGATGAGTGGGACCACCACCCCTTCCAACAGTGCCACCACGGCCATGGAACATGGTCAGCTTGACACCGAACTGCTTGGCAACCTTTATAAGCTCCTCTTGTGCCTTGTATAATTGCCAAGCAGCAGAGAATCGTCCAGCATCCTTCCCGGAATCAGAATACCCAATCATCACTTCCTGCTTTCCATTGATACGGTTTCTGTACCAATTTATGGAGAAAAGCCTGGCCAAAGCAGCAGGGGCAGCCTCGAGATCTGCAAGCTTCTCAAATAGTGGAACCACTCTTAAGGGTTGTTTGACGTGGCATTCACGCTGCAGCAGCTCAACAGCAAGAACATCTGATGGTGATGTTGCCATAGAGATGATGTATGCTCCAAAATTGTCAGATGGGAGTTCTGCTATAACATGGAATGTGTCTAACACATCAGCAATCTCTTCCGTCTTTGGAAGGTCTGGACCAAAGAGCGGGCGTTTTCCACTCAATTCAGATAAAAGCCATTCTTGGCGGCGCACTTCTGGCCAATCTCGGTAGGAACCTATTTCAAGGTGCTTGGTAATAGCATCCATGACATCTGTGTGCCGATCGGACTCTTGCCTGATATCAAGCCTCACCAATGAAAGCCCAAAGGTCGATACTTGCCTCAGGAAATCAAGAAGGCTGCCATCAGCAATAGGTCGGTCACCACAAACACAAAGTGAGTGGTAGCAGAGTTCCAGGGGTCCCAGGAACTGCATGATATAAAAAACCAAATTAGCAAGTTTCCAAGTAAACTACGGAAACAAGCAAGTCAAAAGCTCCAGTTGTTTGTAAAGCAGCATGTACTCTAGTAACCGATTCAATAAAAGAAAAGGAAATACTCATCACAACATTCTTGTAGACAACTAAAGAGTTCATGATGATTATTTTTTTCATTTAGATAACCAAATGTTTCAATAATGTGCACCGAAGACCATAGAAATTAGAGTTTTTTTACTTTTCACTTGAACTATTGGCAAAGCATGTAATAGCCAGTATATAAAGAAAGAACGAAAATGTTTTTAGATGAGAAATGAAGATCAGAGATTACCTGTTCAATATTGGTTAAGGTTGCCTCCTCTGGAATGTCTGAAATTCCGTTGGACAGTAATTGGCGAGATCGTTCACGTGTCTGATAAAGCTTGTCTCTCAGGTCACCAAGAATCACACGGTATGGTTCAGAAGTTGGAACTTGCTTCCAGAACTCTACAATGATATCAAATGCAACACCGAGTCACTGATATAGTCAAAACGATATGCTGACTTCATTCGTACAGACGACTGAAGACCCACATGAATTCCAAGCATACCTATGTAGTGTTTTGCATCTCTCTTGGAGGTCCTGTGAAGTTCATCAGCACGGGCACGAAGCTCACTACTGCACCGCCACATAGACAGCTGCAAGGAGAGATACCAATGTCAAATATTAGAACATAGAGCATAAAATGACAAGACATGCACCAAATAATATTAGTAGCAGCTATCAAGTCTGATATGTCGGATAATAAAATATAACAAACAAGAAATCAAAGATTTAATACCTCAAACATCAGATCCTCAATTTGCGAATAGTAGAGCTTAGCTGCCATCATTCTAGCCAACAAGCAAACATCCCTTGTTACTTCTGGAGTAACCCTTGGATTTCCTGCATCATTGAAGCACCATAAAAAAAGAGCAAGAAATGCTAGATAGAGTGGGAATGGATGATGAAAGCAAATTGATAAAAGAAAACTTCCCACATATACACTACAGAGAAAAGAGCATACCATCACGATCACCACCCATCCATGAGGAGAACTGAATGAGAGGTGCATTATATGGAACCCGTTCATTGATTCCTATGTTCTTCAAAGCAGTGTCAACACGACGTAAGAACTTTGGTACACCTTTCCAGATTGTCTCATGGAAGTAACTCATTCCTGCCCTCATCTCATCCTGGGGAGTTGGAGGAGTCCTTCGGATCTCATCCGTACGAAAAGCAGCTTGAATCTGGAGAAGGAAGGATATAAAATGAATTTACAAACTACATGCCAGTCCCAAAACTATGTCGCATGCAAATAAACCTAGTAGATAACTGCAATTCCTTGTCCATTTGAATTCAGAATGATGATGATGATGATGATAAAAACAATAACAATTATAATAACGATGATAATAATAACAACAGAAACAACAACAACCCGATGAACCAACCAACAAGTTTAAGAGCCAGGAAATAGTTATCCGGAATCTCTTCTGGCTAGAGGTAGAAAGAATACTATTGGATCACGATGAGTGACCGTTGGCTCATAGATCACCAAAGGGGGTAATGAAACTACACAACCACTAATTCTGAAAGACCACGGCAGGAACATTCATGTGAAGCTGATTTAGAAATCCATATATTAATGCCTTTCGATTGATCTCTCGAATCAATTTTGTGTGAGTCAGTCTTGAAAAGGAGAATATGTATCAACCTTATTTACAGCATATGGTATTATTAATCATGAAGCTTATTATAAACAATATTTCTATAGTTCCACAACTATATGCCTACCGCCAAAAGGTACTATGTTTCTAAAACTTTAGAAGATTGGTTCAGAAGTGCTAACTGCTATGGATATGCAATACAAGCAACGATCCAGTAGGACCACTACTAATTGAAAGGCGACAGTACAATGGCTTTAGGGGTGTCTTACTTCAGCACCAGGTATTAAACTAATTTTTTCACCAAAAAAAAGTATTAAACTAATTTCTGGTTCGTGAATAAACATCAGTAGATTAATCCAGTTCATCCATCTATCCGAGACCATGTTCCATATAATGCCCGACTTATTGGTGTAATAATCAAGCTTCCAATTTCTTCATTGTTACAGGTATAATTCAATCTTATTTTCAAAACATCTTCACTGCCATTCCAATTCACAATGCAGATCCTATCATGAAGGCTATTCCTGAGCTAGTCACAAGGGAGATACAAGATGACCACACCAGAGCACTGACAAGAGAGGAAATCAAGGCAGCTGCCTTTCCAATGGGAGGTTTGAAATCCCCGGGCCCCGATGGGTTCCCTGGTATGTTTTATCATAAATCTTTACTATAAGCTTTTGGATGTGATCTTGTGATTACTAACCTCCCTCTGCAAAGCCTCATCAAGCTCTTGTTTATCATCTGGAGTAATGTCCTTGGCATACAATTGAGCCAAGCAGTTGCGAATCCTGAATCAGAGAAGTACGATACACAAAAATTGATAATTTCCAGATTAGTCTAATCGACCAAGAGTAAGACAGAAGCAGATAAAGATCTTCAATCATAAAATGCAGACAGACCTAGCATGCTTTTGAAGCAAGGATCTACGAACTGATTGAGTGGGATGTGCTGTCAAAACAAGGTCCACGGTCTGATTTTTCAGTGCATCAAATACTTCTTCAGGAGACTTCTTCAGATCTGTCACCAGCCTCTTGAGAGTTTCCTCGATGTCCGACTCGGTGGTGGCATTGTTCTCATCAGCAAAATCTCCCTTCTTTAACTTGTTCCTCCTCCGATAAGCAATCTGAACCTCTTCTGCTAAGTTGGCCAAGTTAAGCATGTGAGAGAAAGCCTTGGCAATGACAATGGAGTCGCCGGGATCCAAACTGGTCAAAACATTTCCAAGCTCCTCAAGTTTCTGCGGCTCATGCTTCCCTTCGTACTCTGCAGAGAGCTCATAACACTCTTGTACCTAAAGAGATCACACATAATCAAACTTAATGTATATTAACCCCCCTCCAAAACAAACAAAAGGTCTCAACTTTGCAAAGTATCATCAAATGCTCATCCATTAACCAAGGAGAATTGAACCAGGGAACATGAATTCTGACCCGAACGTCTCAATTCGCACGAAAAAAAGTCCGAACTCGAAAATTTTCATCAATTATGGAAGGAAAGCAACAAAAGATATATACCGTTTCCTTGAGATCTTCCCCGTGCAAATCTTGAAGGATATCAAGAAAGCGATCCAGCAAAAGGGCATCATACTCAACTAGATTATCATCCTCGCTCACTTTCTTCGGAACCAAAAGCCTAAGCTGTGCATCTATAGACGTCATCTTCGCTATCTTACTGTTAGCCATCTACAAAAAAAAAACAGAGCATCACTCACTGTTAGTACATTAGAGCAAGAGACTGTCGGGTTCTATTTAAGAGAAAAAACTCGAAAGTTCTCCACGAGCATATAACAAAAATCTAATCTGATCCCTCCGACCCACCAAAATTGAGACTGTGAAATCGAGGGTACGTGCATAGGCCACGTGTAAACGAGTTTAGGGTCGATAAGAACGATGGAGTGAGTTTCATGTGAAGAAGATAAAAAAGATGCAAACTTTCGGGACACGGGATGAAGAAGATGATGGGAAAAAGGTGAACTAGCAAGAAGAGGACTTTGGATGAACAGAGAGTACCTTTTTCACAGGACCCAACACAGTGGAGAGAGATCTACAAGGGAAGGAATGGATCGAGTGTACTATTTATAGAGAGGAGTGTTGGAAATGGGGACTACTTTTCTATTGGTTGTCTTTTCTTAAAAAAGTTCACGTATTTAGAGTTGATTCGGACCGGGACTCTCTTACAGCCTGTTTGGAAAGACTTAAAAATGGGAAATTGAATTCTTTTCCAGAGTTTTAAAAAATTTAGTCTGTTTGGAACCAAATATTTTCAGAAAGGAATTCCTGTTTTGTTTAAAAAATCGGATTTACAATTCCATTGAAATTAGGTCTGATTTGTAGGGGACTAAACTGGATTTGATAGTAAAATATCTATTATACCCTTAGTTATATATTAATTCTTATTGCAGCGACTTTAGGAACCCTAGAACCCCTCTCGGCCTCCTCTTTCTTCCTTCTTCGAGCTAGAGCTCGAGTTCATCTCGTCTTCCTTCTTCGAGCTGGCGTTGATCTCCCATCCTCGAGCTCATCTCGGCATGGAGCCCTAGAGGATACGAAGAAAAAGATTGTCGCGTCAAATAATTTGTGGGCAAATGTAATAAAGGTATGATTGTCCTTTACTTGCAAAAAACTTGTGATTCACATGAAACCGTATAAATATCTGTGGGCTAATGATTTAGTGAAAGAACTGATAAAAACTGCTAATCATTTGTGAGTCTTGCTATTTTTGCACTCTGGTTTTTCATTTTTGTTCACTGTTAGGAAATGTTTCGGCTACTTCCTGATATGGAATTTGACATTGGTATGTTGTTCGATTTCTTGTGGTAGTTTGGAGGAAGATGGGCTGTCATCTAGAATTTGCTTGGACTTTACCTTCGACATGGTTGTTCCTGTTGTTGTCTGCTGTGATTAACGATCTGAATTCCAGATCCTTTGTCGTTTCTCTACCCTGAATCTTGTTCTTTTTGATCTGATCATTATGATTGTTATTGCAGGCTCAAAAAAGTTTCAATTAAATTCGCGACAAGGAGTTGAATAACTTGGACCTTCTTCGTGAGATATATGAAAAGGATCGAGCAACTGGTATTGAGGCAGAGAGTGCTAAAGAGAAGCTACGAAGGTGGCAAAATGAAGCGACTCGAGTTAGTATTGATGAGTTGGATCAGATGCAAGTGAGACAAGAAATACATTTGGAGAATTTTGACCCATTTGCTGAAGTTAGTCCACTGACTAACTCGAAGGGAGAATGCTCTTCGTCTGGACCCAAACCAAAGTCTAAAACTTTGAAAAGAAAAGCTGCATCAATTGACACTACAGATGAAATAAGTGAGCTGAAAGATGCGATTGTGAAAATTGCACAAGTTCTCAAAAGTGCTCATCCCCTAACTAGGTCTGAGGAAGAGATTGTCGAAGAATTAGGGAGAATGGGTTTCATTGAAGAACGTCTCGCGGATGCCATTGAATATCCTATGTTTGATCCAAGACGTGTGAAGACCCTTTTTGCCATACCGCGAGATATCTGTGCCAACTGGTTATCGAGGAAGATGAATGACTAGGCATCTCATTGGTGTTCTCATTTATTTAAGACGTGTGAAGACCCTTTTGTACCTGTTTCTGTTTCTGGTTTACTTAGGACCATATTTTTATTATAAACTAGCGTTTTGAATCTTTGAGAAGGTGCTATTGGCACCCAGATTTTAGTTGCTTCTTTGGTTGTACAAGTGACTTTTTATGGAGTTTTGAACAACAGCCAAGCTTCGTACTACTGAGGTGAATCATTGAGTTTTGAACAGCAGCCAAGCTTCATACCATTGAGGTAAACCATTGAGTTTTGAACAGTAGCCAAGCTTCGTACCATTGGATGTACCATTGAGGTGAGCTAGATCTTTTGTAAGTTGAGAAGGGTGTTTATGTAATATTTCAAATTAATTCCCAAAATTTAACTTAAGATTCCAAACGAGAAAATAGGAAAGTAATTTCTTTCCATTAACATTAGGAATTGGAAATAAAATTATTTTTCTGTCGAAATTGATTCCAAACAGGCTGTTAGTGATATTTTAAAAATAGGACAAATTACTCCCTAGTCTCTGGTATTTGGTCATCCTCTCCCGCGGGTTCTTGTATTTTTGAAAATAATTTTACCGTCCCCCGTCTTTGGTTAAACCTCCCTCTCGGGTCCCTGGCGCACGTTAGCAGCTTTTTTTCATTTTTGGTCATAGAAATGACTATTATACCATTCTGGTATTTTTCTCAGGCAAACAAAACCTGCTGGTCATCTTCTCCGGTGACTCTCCGATGAACTTTTTTGGCCAAAAAAATTTGAACCTTAATTCGACTTCATCCCTCTCAAAGAGCATCCCCAACATCAATCCCCGGTAAGGTAAATCCCCCATGAAAATCTTGGCTCCGCCTGAACAATAATAACGACGACTTTCTCAAACTCAAGCTCAAGCTCAACGATGGGGGCCACCTGAAATCTGATTTCCTCGTCTTTTACTCCACCAGCTTTGGCCACCGAGGTCTCCTCCTCCTCCTCGTAGCGGACTTCGACCATGGCTTTAGGTGATTATTTGGGACTACATCTCTGCCACCGGCTCATACTTCGCGTAGAGCTCCCCCATGGTCGGTTCGTACTCCTCCCTCCTCGGGTACTGCTCAAGCGGGACGGCATTGGTGGACCCCAACTACAAGGGAAACGCCCACAAACCCAAGCCTAAACCTGTCTCCTCCTCCGCCGTTGAGCAAGAGCACTGCCGGAAGGTCCTCCACGAGCTGGACCCCTCATCTCCACGGGATGGGGCTCGCCGACTAGGCCTTCTTCAGCAGGCCATCTCACAGTCTTAGTCGTTTGGGTGCTGTTCGGGAGCGGGGCCCTCGAGCTGGGGTCCACCGACGCCGTCCCGCTCAATGCCGATCTATTTAGGAAGGTTAGAGTTTGGGAGCTCGCCTTTCATCAATCTAGAGAGTCGCGGGGGTCTAGGGGGAGTAACGAGGATGTGATCTTGTCAGAGTTCGCCGGAGATCTCGCTGGAGTTCGTCGGAGAGTCGCCGAAGAGTCGCTGGAAGGTTTTGTTCGCCTGAGAAGAAGACCAGAGGGGTATAATAGTCATTTCTATGACCAAAAATGAAAAAAATAGCCTATGACGTCAGACAGGGACCCGAGGGAGAGGTTTAACCAAAGATGAGGGACGGTAAAATCATTTTCGAAAATACAGGGACCCGAGGAGGAGGATGACCAAGTACCAGAGACTAGGGGGTAATTTGCCCTTAATTGTAAGAATATAATATAAAATCTTTTAAATAAATTCAAATTTATTAGAACTAACACTTAATTTGATTAGGTCCCGGAGGAAAATAAGATTTGTGGTGATGGGGTGGAAAGTAGGAGTTCTTACTTAATTTCTCTATCTACCAAATTATTACAAGTTGTCCTATTTTATTTTCGCAGTGGAGCTCCCTTTTTTTTTAGAAGTACAAAGATTATTTTATTTTACAACTTTTTTTAGGTGGCAACTTGGGACTTGGGTTGTGCAGAGAACAACAGTACAAAGATTCTTTTGTTTTATACCATCTAATATTTTGATTTTAAGTCACTTTGTTCATATTGTAGTCGGGTAAGATTTTAGTTAAAAAAATTTGACAAATATTAATTTTGAATTTTTGATGACTTGAATTTGAGATCCGGTAAAATTAGAACAGTTTTTTATTAATTAATCTAAATGATTATGGATAGCTGTAGAAGTTTCTTGCAGCTATGATCTGAACTGTATTCTGTTCCGTTTGTGTTTCTGTTCTCTGTTTTTGTAAAGGTCAAGCTTTTTGTCAAACTTTGTCCTTTTCTTTTTTGGAGGTTTCTGTATTTTCTTTCTGTTATTTCGGCTCCAATTGCGAAAGAAAGGATATGCTCTTTTTTTTAGGGGCAAGAAAGGATATGCTCTTGAAAGTTGAAAATGCTTTCCTTTTTTTCAGAATCCCGTGCGCCAGTTATGTAGTTATCTACCGGTAAATCTAATCACAGTTCAAATTCGAATTTATCAAAATTTTAAATCGTATTCTACAAATTAAAAACTTTCAAATTCGATTCGAAATTGAATTAATTTTTTAATTCTGGTGGTCTCCTTGGAGGCACATGACGTGTACGCGGGTCTCTTGATGGCAAGGAATTTGGGGCTCTCCCATGTTCTTATTGAATCGGATTGCCAGTCGCTGGTTTCAGCCCTACGGAGGTCCTCTCCAAACTGTAGTTATCTATCCATTTTAATCCAGGATTGTCTGAGTTTAGTGTCTAATTTTGATGTTGTGGAATTTGTGTTCGCTCGGATGGAGGCCAACGCTGTGGCTCACAGACTAGCTAAAGGACTTATAGTTTAACGGCACAAAACATTGTAAATATCGGGACCAAATTCAGTGGGGACAATGATTGTCCCCACTGAAAGGGATCAAATGGGATTCAATAGCAAGGAGGGGCAATATTGGTAAAAGACTTTTAATTAATTGTCTACAATTTAGGCAACGTAATCACCAAAATTGGCTACAATTGGCTACCACAATACACCAAAAAAGCCAACGTGATCACCAAAAAAGGGTTAAAAACCCTAATTTTTTTAGCCCTCAAGAAAATGAAGAAGAATTGTTTCAGCACTTAAAAAATTGCAGGAATTCATTCGAACCAAAAAAAGTTACTTATGGCTATGGCTAAAGTGAACGAGCATCAAGAAAACAAAAAATATTCTTGGATGATGAAACAAATATCAGTCAATTAATTGAAGGTAACTATTTATTATTTCAATTTTCATATAGAAGTCTCCGTTTCAATGAATTTCTATGAAAATATTGATTTCTTTGTACTCGGATATTGGTTTCCTTCTTCTCAGATATTGGTTTCTTTTTCCTATAATATTGGTTTCCTTTGACTCTAATATTGGTGTTCGTTCTACTCAGATATTGGTTTCTTTCTTCTATGATATTGGTGTCCTTCTACTCTGATATTTGTTTCTTTTTTTCTGATGTTGGTATCGTTCTACTCTCATATTGGTTTTCTTCTTTTCAGATATTGGTTTTCTTCTACTCTCATATTGGTTTCCTTGTACTCTGATATTGGTTTCCTTCTACTCTGATATTGGTTTCCTTCTTCTATGATATTGGTTTCCTTCTACTATGATATTTGTGTCTTTTTACTCTGATATTGGTTTTCTTCTTCTCTGATATTGGTATCTTTCTACTCTCATCTTGGTTTTCTTATACTCTGATATTGATTTTCTTCTACTCTGATATTTGTTTCATTGTACTCGGATATTTGTATCCTTGTACTGATAATCATCGAAACAACTTGTTGAAAAACTTTTCACTTTTTAAAATTTATTGGACTCGAATTTGCATTAGTCTTGTAATATTTATAAACCAAAAAAACTAAACAAGGTTACGTGAAAGCAATTGCAGAATGAGATAAATGAGACACGCGACCAATTTGTTAGTGTATGACTGATTTGTCCACGACTAGACCGAGATTAAAGACCAAGGTTTACAAGGCCAAACCAATAGAACCCCAAAACTACGGCGAAACAAATTCTTACAACCATTCTACATAAACACATGAAACAAAATTACAACGAGAAAAATAGAATTCGAAATCAATATGGTTCTTCTCATTGTCGTACATTCCAAATCAAATAGAACCTCTACAAAGTTCCTATCCATTCCGAAAATAACTCTAGGCTAACCCATGCAGCAATCTTTGCACTCCAGATTCTTGAATCTGAATATTTACTAACGAAAAGAGGAGAAAGAGGGAATTTCACGCATGAGCGGGTCACAGAATATAGATCTCTAATTGGAGTCATCACGGCGAGCGCCGAGCGGGTCACGGGGAGGGGCGAGCGCCGAAAGAGATGGAGAGGCGAGCGGCGAGCTCGTCACGGCCTTTGGCGAGAGACGAGTGGCGAGCGGCGACACGGGGATCAGCGGCCGTCGCAGAGTGGAAGGGATTATTGCTATGAACCAATGGTTAGCTAAACCCTAGGAGCGGCGGAAGAGATGGAGAGAAGAGGATGTTTTTTGCAAGATTTTTTTTTTCTAAAAGATTCGGAAGAGAGGGAACTGGAATGAGACTTTTTTTTTGGAAAATCGCAAAAGTAAAGGAGGGAAATGGTGGTATCTCGTGGAACCCTAGCTGGGTGTCCTTGAATAAAAACTCGAAAATGTCCCTGAGATGATTTTGGCCATCAGATCAATAAAAAAAGATATTTGAATGGTTCACAATTAGTCCATATCCTGGGGACATATTTTATGTAATCCCCACTGAATCCAAATCCGTAAATATCTAGGAAATCCAGAGTTTAAATCCTAATATAAGTGTTGTAAAAATCTACCTTAAAAAAAAGATTGGTCTTATATTACTTCTCCTCCGGCTGAGATTGAGCGGTTACTGTTGTCGGACATGATGTAATTTTTTTATCTCATTCAATGAAGTATATCATTTAACCTCAAAAAACGAATGAAAATATTAGAAGTGTTTTATTCATTTTAAACTAAAAAATACTATAATAAAACTTGGTAATTTTCCCTAAAAATATAAGATCCTTCAATGTAACTTTACCATATCCACCGGCACATTATTGCAATTTATCCGATATTTTTCTTATATCCGATATTTTTTACATTCTTGCTTTCTTATCATTACTCGCTTTCCTAATCTATCTTTTCTACTCTACCCAATTTATTTTTTTCTTTCTAAGTTTTGGACAATCACTATAGACTGATCCTCAAATAATTCACGATATTCTATCAAAAATGTGAGTTTTTTTCCTGGGGGCTTCGAATTTTTCGACAAATCCTGAAAAGAAGTTGTCAGAAAAAATTTTCTCTGTCTGGAGTTATGTCTGAAACCGCACAAATTCGTGCGGTTTCATTTGCACAAAATCATGCGTTTTGTGCAAAAACTTTTTTTGCTTTCAGTTGGAGCCGAGCCGTGAAAAAAATCCAAGAAAAATATAGTACTTTTGGTGAGATTCGAACTCCACACTCCACTTAGTAAAGTGATACTCTAACCAACTAAGCTACGAGAACTTGTTGACTACCTATTTCAAATACATTATATAATATACTATATAATATATCAATACGGACTAATGCCTTTATACTTTTACAAAATGACATCAACAAAACTAACCAACTTTAAAAAAAACTAATTAACCAAATATAAATTTATGTAATTCTCTACTTAGCTATGGAATCCGAACATCATTATTATTACAATGAGTAGTATATTCTATATCAAGTTAATATAATTTAATAGATGAGAACAATGCTCTCAAATTTTTGGTATATTATTTATGCTCTTAAATTTAATAGATAAGTTAATATAATTTTATACAATGAGTGGTATATTACAATGTAGAACAAATTTAATAGAGCATTGTTCTCATCTATTAAATTATATTATATTAATATAGAATTTACTCATTGTAATAAGTATAAATCTATTAGTCTGTATTTATATATCATATAAGTACTGCTTGCTTTTTTAATAATTAAATTGTCCATATTTTGATAAAAATTATTACTTTTTAATTCGGGATGGAATGTGAATTATTTGCTTTTTGACGGATTATTTATCAACTTTTTTGAGAGGTTTGGGCAAGTTTGTGACATTAGTATGATGCCATAAATTGATCACGGTAAAAAATATTGTTACTAATGTTGCATGAACCATCATGTGTGCAGGTTTGTCTCGAATTTAATTAGAAGTATATGGAAAATTTTGTTGTCGGACCAGCTTCAAATATTAACTTAGGATTTATCGGGTCTCCGAATATCAGTTAATTTTGAGAAAGAAAAAAAGTTTCATTTTGAGAATTAGGAACTTCGAAATATTAAATGTCCAAAAATTTGGTTTAGTGCATCCTGGTGCAAAATATCTTTTTTGTCAGAGTAATTGGTTTATCGTTGTTTGTTTGGTCATGAATAAAATGCATTCCTTTTTTACCGTTCAATTCTCGTAATTTAGATGACCCAAATTGAATATTGCAACAAGTATCCGAATATCTTAAATAAATCCTTTGGCTCTGTACCAGAATTGAAAGGAAATGTCAAATGTCATTTAGCTGTTAATCTCAGAGGATGTTATACCCTCTCAAGAGTTTTTATTCGTGCTCCCATATTTTTTTTAATCTCCGGTATTCGTACTCCTTCTCGACCAAAAAAAATACATTAGTCCGTATTTATATATCATATAATTTATTTTAAAGTTGTAGTCAACGAGGTCTCGTAGCTTAATTGGTTAGAGCATCACTTTACTAAGTGGATGTGCGAAATTCGAATCTCACCAAAAGCACTATATTTTTCTTGAATTTTTTTCCTGGTTCCACTTTGACGGCTCGGTTCCAACTAAAAGTAAAAAAAGTTTTTGCACAAAACCTCAGGATTTTGTGTATTTTTTGACAAAAATTGCATGATTTTGTGCAATTTTGTACAAATAAAACTGCACGAATTTGTACATTTTTAGATAAAAATCTCAGACAAAGAAAGCTTTTCTGACAATCCCTTTTCGAAATTTGTAAAAAAATTCAACACCCCCTGAAAAAAAACCCCATAAGGCATAACCAACTCATAGACTTAAGAGACGTCACGTCGGGTTTGGCTATATTAAAATCTGAATGCGGGTGACGTAGTTGCTGCATGTGAGTGGTTGTGTAAAAAAAAGATAACAACGGTAATTTTTTATATTATATGATATTCAGAAATTAATTTAATCGATTAATTTTAATTTGAGTTTAATAAATTTTTGAATGATAATAAATTTATCTCAAAAATTTAATACAGTGCATTATTTTCAAAGAATCTAGTCACTAAATAGTACATGTAGCTTATATATTTGATCTGAAATATAAAAAGAATATGCGTAGATCAGTCCGTGCATTATTGTGGAATCGTCGTCAGCCACGTCTAAAGCACGCGGGACGGCGTGAGAAGTAGGATTCTGGCTCATGTTAATACTTTTGGTCCGTTGGTCTTCATGTGGCGGCTGCATGTACCGACAAATGCTTAAACGTAATTCCTGACAAAAGAAATAGAAATTAGTTGTCTACCGCGAGGAAACGTTTAAATCAACTGATATAACTATTATATTTTATTTGAATAATTCGAATTTGAATTTGAATACTTAAAAATATAATAATATTAAATATTTGTTTAAATTTTTTTGTCACTTTTTAAAATATGATATATTTTTCGTACTTTTTATTTGTTGATGTAATGAGTACCCGATTTACCTAGCTGTCGATCGAGTTGCTCATAGGTCAATAATTCATCGTCAACTCTTGACATTTATTTCCATGCTCGGACTCTTTGATTGAATTTTTTTTGTTAAAGTCTAACGAGTTGTGGAATTGTACGCATGGTGTGAGAATATACGTGTGCTAACAGGTGCTCTACGTTTTGAAAATTCAATGTTTCTCGTCCACGAATATCGGAGTCAGGATTCCTTCATTATTATAATTACAAGTCTTGGAGGAGTTATATGGCGACTTATATAATATTTAAGCTAATGAACTGAGTAGTCTTAAAGATATCTTTTTTATATTATTCGAACTAGTAGGTCGACTAATTTAAATTCGAGTTGTGTAGAACTTTTAAGAGTTGGGCAAATTTAACGACATAACACTAGTAGACCGACTCTCTATCTTACTTGTCTTAAATTGTCGCAACTGCATTTGTTTTCTTTAAAAGAGCATGCAGTTGGTCATTCGGTGCAATTTGAATGGATAGTCATAAATTAATAGGACTATTTTGGTTATTTATATGTGTACTGATTATTTCTTTTACTTTTTTCTGAAAATTTTCAACATTTTTTCTCCAAAAAGATTGTACTAATTTTGCGAAATAATGAAACTAATCTCACATTATGATGTCGCAAAATGCGAGAATCACCTTCACAAAACGATAATATCTTTACAAAATGATAATGATTTTAACAATTCAACGTGCACAAATAATGGTGACAACATCAAAAAAATAACAAAACCATCCTTGCTAAAGATTTTAGCAATTCAACGTCCATAAATAATGGTGACACCCTACTCATACCTATTGTCTATCCCTAAATTGTGATAAGGTAATTCATGACCTCTCATTAGGATGATCATGAATTTAATATAATTCAAATTTTATTCTATTTTTTAAAATTTTAATTCAGATTTGAATTCGCTCATATGAATCAGAATTCTGATTCATTCTTAAACAAATTAAATACAAATCATAATTTTTACAATTCAAATTTATGGGAATACAATTTATTTTTGGAATTTGATCTTTTTCACTTTGAGGAAACATGGACTTCGGGAAAAAAATCCAATAAAAGGCCAATGGCTATGGGTAATTTTCCAAAAGGGGGTTTATTTCCCCAACAATTCTCTGAATGGGATTGTCAGGGGATATTTTCCTTGTCTGGGGTCGAGCCAGAAAACGCTCAGCGGGGAGCTTTTTCCTTCGCACGAAACCGCTGCTCGGGCAGCATATTTTTTGTTTGCCAAAAACCGCTCCACTGGGAGCATTTTTTGGTTTGCCAAAAACTGCTCCCAGTGGAGCATTTTTTGGTGTCACCGAAAAAAAAAATAGCTACAAGGGGGAGAAAATCTAAATAAAAATACACAATGGCTCTTGTTCGGAATCGAACCGAAGACCTCCACAATTTTAAATAAGCACTCTAACCAACCAATCTACAAGAACCTATTGACTTATAACTTTGTAATAAATAATATATTACATATATACGATTTCTATGAAATATGTAATATATTAGAGTATTTTTCTTAAAGGGGGCTTATTTCCCTGAAAATGCTCCGGGAGGTCGAGCCAAAAAAGCTCAAAATGGAGCAGTTTTATGTGCCAAAAAATACTCAAAATAGAGCATTTTTGTCCAAAAATGCTATAGTTCCAGCGTTTTTTGGTTTTCATCAAAAAAAATTAGCTAGATCTTGTTTGGAATCGAACTAAAGACCTCAGGTTTATTAAAGAGCGCTTTAACAAATTGAGCTACGAGAGCTTATTGATTTATGACTTTGTAATAAATAATATATATTATATAAATACGGAATCAACCTTTATAAATACATATTTATGTTACACATTATTTATTTCGTAAATACGTATTTATATTACACATTATTTATTTCGTAAATATGTATTTATGTTACACATTATTTATTTCGTAAATACGTATTTATGCAATACATTATTTATTTCGTAAATACGTATTTATGCAATACATTATTTATTTCGTAAATATGTATTTATTTTACACATTATTTATTTCATAAATACGTATTTATGAAATACATTATTTATTTCGTAAATACGTATTTATGCAATACATTATTTATTTCGTAAATGCGTATTTAAGCAATACATTATTTATTTCATAAATGCGTATTTAAGCAATATATTATTTATTTCATAAATGCGTATTTATGCAATACATTATTTATTTCATTAATGTGTATTTATGTAATAGATTATTTTATTTCATTAATGTGTATTTATGTAATACATTATTTATTTCATAAATATATATTTATGTAATAAATAATTTATTTATATGTATTTCATAAATATGTATTTATGAAATAATTAATATATTACATAAAATGTATTTATGTAATACATATAAATAATTTATATGTATTACATAAATACGTATTTATGAAATAAATAATGTATTACATAATTAAGTATTTATGAAATAAATAATTTATTGCTTAAATACATATTTATGAAATAAATAATGTATTGCTTAAATACGCATTTATGAAGTAAATAATGTATTGCATAAATACGTATTTATGAAATAAATAATGTATTGTATAAATATGTATTTACGAAATAAATAATGTGTAACATAAATACGTATTTACGAATAAATAATGTGTAAAATAAATACGTATTTACAAAATAAATAATGTATTGCATAAATACGTATTTACAAAATAACTAATGCATTGCATAAATACGTATTTACAAAATAAATAATGCATTGCATAAATACGTATTTACGAAATAAATAATGTATTGCATAAATATGTATTTATGAAATAAATAATGTGTAACATAAATACGTATTTATGAAATAAATAATGTGTAATATAAATACGTATTTACGAAATAAATAATGTGTAACATAAATACATATTTACGAAATAAATAATGTGTAATATAAATACGTATTTACGAAATAAATAATGTGTAACATAAATATGTATTTATAAAGGTTGATTCCGTATTTATATAATATATATTATTTATTACAAAGTCATAATTCAATAAGCTCTCGTAGCTCAATTGGTTAAAGCGCTCTTTAATAAACTTGAGGTCTTTAGTTCGATTTCAAACAAGAGCAAGCTATTTTTTTTGATGAAAACCAAAAAATGCTGGAACTTTAGCATTTTTGGACAAAAACGCTCTATTTTGAGCATTTTTTGGCACACAAAACTGCTCCATTTTGAGCATTTTTTGGCTCGACCTCCCAGAGTATTTTCAGGGAAATAAACCCCCTTTAAGAAAAATACTCTAATATATTACATATTTCATAGAAATCGTATATATGTAATATATTATTTATTACAAAGTTATAAGTCAATAAGCTCTTTTAGATTGGTTGGTTAGAGTGCTTATTTAAAATTGTGGAGGTCTTCGGTTCGATTCCGAACAAGAGCCTTTTTTTTTCGGTGACACCGAAAAATGCTCCCAGTGGAGCAGTTTTTGGCAAACAAAAAATACGCTGCCCGAGCAGCGATTTCTGGCTCGACCCCAAATAAGAAAAACATTTCCTGACAACCTCATTCAGGGAAATAAACCCCTTTTGGAAAATTACCCAATGGCTATTCCCACGTAGAAAAAGATATCCACTTTAGTTGAAAAGTGTTAGGTGGAGACATCAGAAGCTTCCACGATATATTTATTTTCTTGTAAACCCTTAACCTTGTAAAAGTCATCATAAATTAAATTTGAATTGAATTGAATTTGATTTTTTTAAAACTGAATTCAGATTCAAACCAAGCATCTGAATTTGTATTCTAATTCGTCAGTAAATGAATCAAATACTAATCATAATTTTTTAATTCGAATTTGTCTAAATTCGAACCCTATCTCCAACAATTAAAATTCCTCCGCCGTCCCATATAACCGTACGATAAAGATGTCAACTGACACAATGAGAAGTTCAATCAATCTTCTATAGTGCGAAATAGAGATAATTGCGCCAAAAATAACCTAGATCACACGAAAATACGTTGTTATATTTTAACCAAATATTTTGAGTTAAGGTCATTAAAAATATACTATTGTTAAATATTTATCACATGAATTTTTTTCATCATTCAAAAAATTTATGTAGCTCGCATTAGATTATTCGGTTCAGTAAATATCCAAATACAATATGACATCAATCATAAAATAAGAATAAGACATCAATCATAAAATAAGAATAAGTTTTATTTGGCTAAAATTATACAAAGGTGTTAAATTTTTTTTTCTCAAATGGTGTTCTCGAGAAAGTATTGTTATGGTGTTGACCAGAAAATGATGATGCGTGGGAGTGCGTTACCGATGACCAAGCTGACGTTAGCGTTTTATTGTTCCGTTTCCAAAAAACGGTGATGAGCGACCATTTTGTGGTTTAAACTTTAAACCCCTCCGTGGCCGTTTTACGAACAATAAGTTTTTTTTAAGTAACAATAAGCTTTTGTTTAACAGTAATATGCACGAACACATTATTATATATAGTTAACGTATAAAATATAAAGTGTGTGTAGATTCAATATCATATAACATATTATAATCGAGAAATTATAAAATAATTGACGTTAAATTAATTAACGAACGAATTCGTTAAATCGTAAATACACTTACTTGTTGTAGTGCAGTATCCACAGGATCGTAACGGATTCTCGTCACTGGTCGGTTCTTACTCACGGTATATTGGAGTCGAGAATAATTTCCACGACTTTATCTACCTCGGAATCGAAACGAGAACTCAGAGATCAAATCAATAATTTTTCTTCCCTATTATGTGTATGATCGTTATCACCTATTTACTCCCCTTTTTCTTCCTCTCTTTTAAAGAGGGAATGGCATCTGCACTTGTCATCACCAAAAGGTCATTAGCTTCATCCATGTGGCAAGGCTACCATTGGTAGCTTGTCCATGTATGAAATTATGTGGCAACAATTTGCCACACAAATAAGGAGGAGGTGGACAATCATATGGGCTTGGCCCATGAACAATTATGGGTGTAAAAAACCCAACAATCTCCCACTCACACATAATTGATCATAATCAATATTCTCTTATATCGTGTTTGGCAGATATTTCGTGCGACCAGCATACATCGAGTGCACGTAGCTAAACTCAAGAGCACATAACGGCCACTTGAATGATAGCATCTCGATATCTCCATTACATAAAGTATGCCTTACCCTAGGTCTCATCTCACATTCCTTATTTCCGCATGTGATTTCTGAAACAATCTATTCGTGTTCACTATTGTATTGCTCTCAATACAATAGGTGCACCAGTGAACCACGAAGCTTCTCGAATGTGATCGATAGAGAACCTTCTCCTTTAACAATATTTTTTCCATCATGATCCATCCTGCTCTGATACCAATGTAGATTCATTATAGTGATTATAACATATTATAATCGAGAAATCATAAAATAATTGACGTTAAATTAATTAAGGAACGAATTCGTTAATCGTAAATACACTTACTTGTTGTAGTGCAGTATCCACAAGATCGTAACGGATTCTCGTCACTGGTCGGTTCTTACTCACGGTATATTGGAGTCGAGAATAATTTCCACGACTTTATCTACCTCGGAATCGAAACGAGAACTCAGAGATCAAATTAGTAATTTTTCTTCCCTGTTATGTGTATGGTCATTATCACCTATTTTCTCCCCTTTTTCTTCCTCTCTTTTAAAGAGGAAATGACCTCTGTACTTGTCATTACCAAAAGGTGATTAGCTTCATCCATATGGCAAGGCTACCGTTGGTAGTTTGTCCATGTATAAAATTATGTGGCAATAATTTGCCACACAAATAAGGAGGAAGTGGACAATCATATGAGCTTGGCCCATGAACAATTATGGATGTAAAAAACTCAACAGTTTGAGATGTAGTTAATTTAATATTAAATAGCTCCCACATATATAATTATAAAAGAATAATTATCGAGAAACACGGTGCAAAAAATGCTGCTTTTTGCCGTTGTGATGAAAAACACGGTGCCCACTAGCCATTTTCTGGTTGCTGGAAATGCCCACATATCACTGTTACAGATTGAGAATACTTTTTTTGAGAACTCAATTTGGAGAAAATATATATTTTTAACGCCTTTGTAGAATTTTAGCCTGTTTATTTTCTATTTTTGGCCTTGTTTGTTTCTAGTGATCCAGATGAGTATTCCCTTTTTTTTGTGCGAATGAAACAATTTACACGCATATATATTTTTTTGGTGGAATACACGTATATATTTCACATCTTCTGCATTGCCTAATTAATCACGGGACCACACCACAAAAATTGGACCGGTGATTTTGGATTATATTATTTAGTATAAAGAATGTTATATCGACTAATTAAAATTTTATTTGAATAAAATCTTTAAAATGTGGCAAATTTTTTAAATAAATATTTAATGTTATACAAAATTTGAACTGAGATATAATTAAGCAAGAATAAATCTCACCGAAAAATAGTAGAATTGAGTTAACTTTAGCAATGAGTGGCTACCATTTCCGCGAAAGGACGCCTGATTGGATATTCCGGTCGGAGAAAAACCGTTTGGATAGCATCAGTTGCGGTTCTTGTCGACAGGCCCAAATTATATTTGACCCCAAATGGAGAGGAAAGGTCGGTTACTGAATTGAAACGGCTCCTCATTGGCTGGTCCCATTTTGAAAGCTGAGGATCCACTTGTATGTTTGTGATTCGATGGCCTTGGAAAATGGAGATGAAAGAGATGTTTATTTTTTGGTTTATACCATTTGGTACCCCTACAACCACTAGTTCTGGAATTCAAATTTGATCCAAACATAACATTTGAAAATTAACAAAGTTCTCATAAGAAATTATTACTATTGTATTTTAAATAACTCATATTTAAAACTTTTTAATTAAATTATAACAAATTTTCGAATTAGCTTCATCATTCTTAGCTTTGCATCCACGAGTTGATGATGACATTGGCATGTGTACTACATATTTACGAAAATCTTGTTGACGGTGCATGAAAGTTCTCCCAATCGCATTCAACTAAATAAACTTGTAACGGAAAATTAATTTAACGAACATGGTTTCATCCCCTCGATACAATTATACTACTATCCAGGCATTCGTACAATGGCTGTCTGTCTTAAAAAAACAATAGTACGTTATTGCAAATCTACAAGTAAGTTCATTAACCTATTTTTAATCGTAATTTTGTTGGGAAAATTCAAATGTTACAAGAAATAGTGGACAAAAAGTATAGTTGGATTAAAATGACTAAGCAGCTAGAATTGGCATAGAGGTAGAGCATAGTTCTAATTTAATCAAGTCACAAATTTGAACTATTGAGAACATAACAGTGTTAAATACTTGAGAGTTTAGCCACCGTTCAAATGTTTCAACCAGTTCAAATATGAATTAAACAGTATAGTTGATCTAGATACTAAATAGTTAAACTAAAAAAAGACCACATCGGTTGTTTGACTACGTCCTTTATAATTCACCAACAAACTATTTCATCTTGAAACATAAAAATCTAACTAAAAACATAAAAAAGCCACCAAAGAACATATGATGTAATGGTATAACGAAAGTTCAGGTAAAGAGTGACGAGTGTTTAAATTCTTATCACCGCAAAAAATATACTTGTACAAAAACATCCAAAAGCTATTGGCCCATTGAAAATTTTCCAGCCTTCTTATTCTGGTGCAGTCTGGCTTGGCAAAAACTGTCTTTTTTCTTCAGATTTTGTATCATTTCACTTGCCGTGTTCTCGCCCCACAAAATTGGCCCATCCCCTAGTTCTCGCAGACCTACATGTTTAAAGGAATTGGATTAAAGAAATCTTGGTTTGTCTTATGGATAATAAAAATATATTGGAAAAATCACATTCTAAGAGATTTCACAAAAAAAAAACTCGAGGTGGACCTTCATTAGTCATGCCTCCTGCTTATCTCTTTGGCGCCTCCTCTATCCGGGCATCCATGGTCGGTCAGTACAAAACTTCAAAATTTGCAGTTTCTTTGAACGTCTTTTCCATCTAGAAAGAAGTGCACTAATTCTTTGCAAAATTGTTCTCATTTCATATGTGAAAATTCCTTCGAAATCTATTCGTTATTTGGGAGGAATAATTCGGACGCATCGAATTTTCGGAGGATCCTATTAAGAGTATTAGATTGAGCAATGTGTGATTGGTCAACAATGATCGATTTTTTCAGCAGGGATAGTAGAATATATCGTCAAATAATCAATCACCTATAAGCCTTGTGATCGAAAAACGCCAGTGGGAGTGTCCCTAAGGTCAAAGGATATAGGAAAAAGTCCATTTAAGTACCCTGTAGTATCGCAAAAAATCAAGTCAGTACCCTGTGGTTTAAAATGTATCAATTGAGTCAAACTTATTCTAATTAAAATTAATTAGAGGCCCAGGTAGCTGCCCGGTCCCTACCCGTCTTGCCCGAACCCTGACCGGCTACGTGAATCAGCCACTTCAGATTTATCTGATGATGTGGCACCACTTGTACACCCACTCTCTCTCTCTCCTCTTCCCCTCTCTTCTTCTTCCCCTTCTCTCTCTCTCTTCACTCTCTCTCCAACAACTTCACCATCTTCTCCCTCTTCCCCTCCAAGTCAAACCCTCCCCCTTCCTTGCACACTGTCACGTCCGCCTTCAGGCTCCCCACTGGAGTCCCCCTCCCGTCTGGGCTCAGACTCGTTGCCCCGTGCCCGATCCACCCGAAGAACCCATCGCGCTCCGTCCTCAGAGGGGCTCATGCGACCATGTCATTCCCGAAGGCGTCAAGCGCAAGCGCCATCAAGGGCGTTGCTGGTGAGCTCCATGAGGGAGAGGGAGGAGTCTTTAGAAGTGGCCTCGGACCAGCGCCGGGAGTCAGCGAGAACCTCAAGGCAGTTTCGGGCGGCATTGGAGCGGTGAATATTCCCGGCGGGGGAGACCATGGACTGGGCGGTGGCGAGGCCAGTCATTGAGAAGATTTCCTCACCGCTGTCCACGACACCTTCTCTTCCGACCATTCCAATCCCGACCCGATCTCCGGTACCCTCTCTCTCTCCTCTCTTGGGGCCCACCTCGCGTCTTCTCTCCGCCTGTTGTACCCCTTCCATCTCCCCAACCACGACCTCTGAACCATCTTCCTAGAGCAAAAATGGCCACAGAAGCAAAGAATAATCCACGAACACCACCATTCGAAAATCCTTGCTGTTAACCGTCGCAAATCATCACTATAACTTCGTCGAGCCTTGTTCGGTGTCCTGTATTGACCTCTTGTTGTTATCCGTGTCAAGGAAACGATTTATGGCCGAGAGAGGAGGACGCCGCTATTCTTATTTTTGTGTTTAGGGAGCTCGGGGCGGGTGAGGGGTGGTTCTACAACGTTGTTTGGGTTGGGAGAGACTGAGGAGGGGTGGGGGGGGGGGGGGGGGGGGGGGGGGGGGTGGGGAAGGAGGAGAGCTGACAGCCACATCATCAGATTAAGCTGAGGTGGGAGTCCAGTTGGCCGGGCAGGGTTCGGGCAAGGTCCAGGAGGGTCGGGCTGCCCGGACGTCTAATTGATTTTAATTGGAATAAGTTTGACTCAATTGATACATTTTAAACCACAGGGTACTGACTTGATTTTTTGCGATACCACAAGGTACTTAAGTGGACTTTTCCCAAGGATATATAAAATATATGAAAAAGTGCACTTCAGTACTCCGTGATATCGCAGTTTTTGCAGTCAATCCCTATTGTTTAAAATTGCAATTTCAGTCCTTGTAATTTTTGAAATTTGTTCACTAGCTACCCGGGACTGCAGGACATTTGGCAATACCACGTCATATGATTTTTCCGATGTGTCACGCCTCGTGTACTACAACCATCCCCGTGGATGATTTTATGGAAAATTACTGATACGATCCTTCTGACCCCGTGGATGAGATTGACGAAGCGAGACAAATCAAAAAACTGGACAAGCTTTTGAAGTACAGATACAATCGGTTGCCTATGCTCATACATCAACAATAGCTGGGTCTAACTAGTGCCTCAAAACAATCAGACAACAAAAAAATTTTGCAACTCTGAATATGTAGACAATTCTCCAAACTAACCTGCTATTTAAACTAGCAAGTTTGGTGCTTCCACCTCTTCGTCTTGATAAGGTGCATCAAACTTCAAGCTTCTTGCAACCTCAAAAAAAAAATGCGAGACTGCTTCTTCGGGTGTTCCAACAAGAACTCCATGTCCGAGGTTAAGGATGTGCCCCTGTGGTCCAGCGCATTTCACCACTCTGAATTAGTACAAGGAAAAACAACAGCATATATTAGTAAGGATGCAAATTCTTCAACGGAAATTTCGAACGACAGCCATGCACCACCTGTGTCTGCGTTTTCGAGGGCACCCCTCTCTTTCAAGAGGATTCGCGGCATATCTAAGAATACACTTCGAAAAGTAGTAGACCAACCTGTGGATCTCATCAGCCACCACTGGAAGAGGCGAAAACAAGCACGCGGGATCTACATTCCCCTGCACGCTAATCCCGCTGCCCAGTTGCTTCCTTCCTTCAGCCATATCCACAGTCCAGTCAAGTCCAATCACATCAACTCCAATTCCTTTCATACGTCCGAGAAGGCCACCGTTCCCGTTGATATAAAGGACAAGGGGTGTTAGTGGGCATCTACTTCTTACCGCGGAAACAATCTGAATCCCATCACGCATAAACATTGTTAGGCTGAGAGGAGACCATAGTAAGAAAAACAACATTTGCAATGACAAATCAAAGTTCATATTAATCAGGTTTAGATACCGGACCACAAAAACTTACCTCTTCAATATAGGGCTTTGACCAACTCTCCCACATGTGCGGTGGTAGCTGTCCACCCCAGGAATCAAATATTTGTATACAATGTGCCCCGGATTCCACTTGGAATACTATGTAGTCGGATATCGCTCGTGTCAAATGCGAAAGAAGAATCCTTAGTACATTCGACGATGTATGACACATTCTCTTTATAGTGCTGGATGTGCTAGTTGTACCCCCTTCAACTATATACGTCGCGATCGTATATCGAATTGGCGACGGAATGACAGGTCCTCTCGACTCCTCTATATCAAATGGAACACCAAATGCTGGCAAAGGTGTGAGTGAGGATGTCTGAGAAAATAATCACACCATCTGGTCTGAATGCATTCCAAGGTTGCAATGAGATTTCCACAATCAGATCGGTCGTCTCGGACCTCTCTCTAAAGGATGGGTGTTTCTCTGCAAGTTTTCTGTAAACGGCCATATATATACCTCCCCGCCTGGCGCATCATCATCCATGCTGGAGGCCTATCTACAGGTGTTCTCCTCTGGCAGCCTTGACAAGTAGTGGATCTAAATAATATCAAACGCCAGAATATTTCGGGTTAGATACGAAAACAGGATGGGTGAGCACAACGAACGAACGATCAGGAAACAGTGTGAACACCGAATAAGTACCGGAAGAAGAGCAGGAGACGTGGAACCTCGGCACGGTACAAGGAAGAGGCAACGAAACATGGCAAGTGCTGGCATTTTTTAAACAAAGGTCTAACTGCAGAGAGGTACAGCTGAGCAAGTAGTCCACGGCCAGCAACTGCAACAAGATCAAAAAAAAAAGTTAGGAAAGTTACAAAAGGAAAGAGAGAGAGAGAGAGAGAGGGTGGTGGCTAGAGAAGTTAGTTGGGAAGAGAGGAGAAACCCGTTTCTTCACTTTTATCTGCCCAGCACCCGCTCCTGAAGTGGTAGAAGCTCGGCCACCAACGAATTAGCACCATAATGCCCTTTCTATATATATCTAGGCTAGGCAAAAATTAAGACACAACAATATTGCATTAATCCTAATGGTACTAGCTACGTTCATAATCAGCGGCTGACAGAAATCATGCAATTTCTTCACCCTAAAATGAAAATAGAGAGTTTCAAGGCCCATAATTTCAAACAAGGCAGATGATAGATATGTCAAAGAGTTCTAACTTCACCAAGAGTTCTTGAGTTTGAATCCTTGGAAACACAACACCTGTCGAAAAAAGTTTACATTTCAAAGGTCCCGACCCTTTTGGAGAAAACAAACTATCCTTCCTTAGCATACCCAACTCGTCCATCCATCATTTCAATAGTTAAAACGGGTATTTCCGCTTAAATAGTATTAGAGCAGCTATAACTTCACTATCATAAGAATGGATTGGAAAAGAGATATTTTCCCAAACAACATTACAGAACAACAACAACAACAACAAATGTGGAGGAACTCTTATAACTCAAAATCATCCTCACTCATGTCCCTGGAAACAACTGGTTTCCTACATTCACAGTTAAACACAGTGCTCAGAACGTAGCCCCAAACCACCAACAACCCGTACAATACCACCACCAGCCCAGTCCGCTCCCATTGCCTCTCGTCCGTCCGGCCTGAAACCCCATCCGAAAAACTCCCCTTCATCATCCATCAAAACCTCCATCCTCCATCTGATACTAGCAGTCGCCATGGCTAACAGACCGGCCAACAACGACCCGCTTCCCCTCTATCAAACATGAATCAACGCGAATCGCGTCCCAATTAGTCCGCTCCTCAGCAATAGAGATCAACATTGCCATCCCCATCACAGCCATCACATACAACTCAATGACCGATCCAATGACCCGAACAACCAAACCCCAACTATTGCTGCCAAAACTCTAAGGATGCCAGAGTAAGCAGCTGAAACAAAATAACTAGTGATTGAAGTGACAGCCAATTACTTTTGACAGCAGCAAATGCTAGCCCAACAGTGACCAAGCGGTCCTTGCAGCCGGCCGCCGTGGAAGTGATGGTCGTGAGACAGCAGCAGCGAGGGAGAGAAAAAAGCAGGGGACAAAAATAGACGAGCCTAAGATGGATAAGCGAGATTGCATCCTCACGAGACTCTTTCCAGAATTGTCGAGCCACAAACAGGGTTGGCGAAAGGGAGGCAAGAGAACGGACAAATTGTCCTACAAGGTTGATCAAGCAAAGCAAAGCAAGAACAAGAACTCAAATCATTTTTTACATCACATGGTTATTTTTGTCCTTGCACATAATATACCTCCAGTGATGAACAAATTCATTTAATCATCTCTGATTCAAAAAAAATACAATAAATTCAGATTCGAATCATTTCTTATTTGTTCTCATAACTATCAACAAAACAAACAAAAAACTGAGAAAACAATAACACAAATGCATGCAATTCTTCTCAGAGTTACATACAGCACCTGATAATAAATCACCTAGCACAATTTAAGATTGTTTACAATACACAAGAACAAAAGACTTCACTTCCATCAGAGCAATTAAAACCTCAAAAAATTTGCTATTAGATATATGCCTCTCAAGTCATCTCCACCCACACACAGATCCCTCTAAATAATCATCAGAATTAGCAGCACTGCACAAAGTCATAAGCACGAATAAATGATAGTTTTTTTTTAACGACGATCAAAGGAAAAAAAAACAAAGATCAAGTCCTTGAGTAAAGTTACCTTCGATCGCCTTGGAAAGCAACGATGCATTATTGAAAAAAGGCACTGGACTTAGTAAAATCCATCCATGAAAAACAGATTCGACATTTTAAGGATGGTGAAGAATTCTTGGTTTTAGAAGTGCCTTTGGAAAGGTATCTTTTATATTATAGCTGAGGAGAGGAAGCCAATGAGTGAGGGGAGAAAAACGAACAAGTCTGTAACTTTAAGTACCAGTTACGTTACTCTTTCATATCACTGGGTCCGTAAAAACACAATTTTATAGAAGAACAAAATTGAATTGTTACATGAACTTGCTCAAGGTAAAACTAAAACTCAAGAAAACCTCTTAATTGATAAGACTAACTTAATAAATTATGCAATTACCAAAGTGCAGACAGACAGACAGACAAAGAATCAGCTACATACATCAGAAAGTTCAACATAAATCATAATCCAAAAGCAATCTGCATACCAGAAGAAGTAGGTCTAAAGACTCATTCACATGGAGCAGTAGTGTCATATTAACATCCAAAATATAAACCCCAATAGTCAAGTTCAGAGGTTAGCGCACTAATCCACTATCGATAACCACACGTAAAAGCACACAATCAAGCATTTTTCTTCAAGGAAAATCGCCAAAGCTGAAAAGAACACCTTTCTTTTAAGACAAATACACAAACTCAGTTATCTAGCATCTACAAATCACAAGCCTGTTAAGCCCTAGGAATAATCATTTCTAGACGAAAAATGCTATGAATCATGATAGCATTTTTAACGACTATGAAGTAAGGGCATTTGAGGAATTTTCCCCAAAATCATGATTGCGGCCGCTACTCTCTATAGCATGTAGGAGCCAAATATCGTAGCAGTGAAACGCTATGTAACTATAGCAAACTATTGACAACGTAGGAACATATTTAGCAAGACACGAGAGAAACCTAAATGACCGAAGTCCACGGACAAGACAAGACCACCCTCCACGACCGAGGGAAAGCCCGGACTCTATCAGGCGAGAAGTCGAGCTTCGAAAAGCTGTCGAGACCCATTCTAGTCCACGCCATGGGTTATCCTTAGGGCTGACATGTAAAAATTTAAGATAATGGGTCGGTAAATTTTCTGGCTCATATTCCCTTCGAACGAGACCGACTCTCGCTAACTGAGAAATGAGATTGAGGGACAGAGCGTTACCTGGAGCAATAGGCTGTCATACTCGTGAGCGAGAGAAGATTCCGCGGTTAGATTTAAAAAATCACACATTAGATTTTAAAAAAAATTGCTGGTTATGGTTAAGATAAAAAATGTAAACTGAACTGAATTTCCGCGGTTATGCTAATGATTTCAAAATTTCTAACTGCGTTTATTGACAATGTAATTGTCAGTATGTATAATGGTTATATTATAATTGATGTTTTATGGATTTGGAAAATTTTAAAGTAAATCATTTTTTTCAAAAGATAAAACATTTTATTTTATATAAAATAAGAATATGGATTAGTACTTATTTTTTCAAAAAACTAAAATTACAAATACAAATTCTACGAGATTTCTATTTTGCTTTTTTAATACTTTATAATTACCCGTTTGAGCCCGGTAAAAGCAATAGTTTGTACAGTAAAATGAGTCAATAATTTTTACAATAAATGGGATTCGTTCGCTTGGTTTAGTCTTTTAGATTCGTAAAATTTGAACCCGAGTGAATCCAAACTTCTTTATCATTTCGCACTCATAAAATTGTAGCAAGTACTAATACTCCAAACAAGATGAGAACAAAAAAAAGGTGCTAAGATTAAACAGGGTTAACCTGAAAAGCTGCAAATTAAGGAGAAGAACCATCTATTAAGGCTTCCATTAACCATTGGCCCGTCTGGCTTGGAATGATGTCAACTAACTGTGTATCCATTACACAAAACTAAGATAGTCTAGTCTACCTCCCTTCTCTCCGACAAACCGGGCTATCTCTTTCAAGCAATAGCCAGACGGGTACCGAAGAAGCCTTCCGGAACATGGAACTTCAGCCCAACCGCCTGCATTTTGAAAAGGAAAAAGCTCATTACTTGGACAAGGGTGGTTCTTCTGCTGATTGTCAAAGACGAAAAGGGGATCGAAAAAGAAAAATATGAGCGCACTTTCGAATAGTTGTGAATGAATTATGCGTCATATGATGTACGAGTTCTCGGGTATGCATGATTTCAAAGCATTCCAAGAGAGTGCAAACAATATGATCAAACTGCAAATCTAGGCCATTCGTTAAGAACAGGCATTGTGATGTCTGTCCGGCAACGATTGATTAAAAAGCAACTTCGCTATACCTCTGCAAATTTGATGTCTGCATCACTATGATCACCATCTCTACCAGCAGCGTCGCCCACATAGAATGATCTACACACCAAAGGTAAGTCAACTTGTCAACCCACCACTAACTTTAAGTAAAATCTTCGAATAATAGCAAGCTTGATAACAACCTCGCCAGACTGATTATGATTCAAATTTATAACCAGGGAAATAGGAAATTCGACCTCCAGAGGAAGCTAAACTGGAGTAACATTCCACCCAAAAAAAACACTGAAGTAACAAATTAAGAGGAAAATTAACTTGTCCATGTCGATTGAAATGCCAGAGTTGAATTGTTTCTCCATTATCCGCCACATCCCAGGCTTAGGTTTGCGGAATGGGTCTTCTGCTCTACGATCAGAGTACCCACATGCGATAAAGACCTGATAACAAAAATCAAAGCCAATTCATTATCTTCCAAAAATCAAAGCAAATTCATTATCTTCATTTTATTCCAGTAAATTGGAAGGGCTTTTTCCCTAAGAATAACATGGCCAGAAACCATAACATTCATCATGAAAACAGACGGTATATCTTACCATTAATGTGCCTTACCCCTTAAAAAGCGGAATGAAGAACAAGATAGAGAACAAATAACTTAAATAGGAGTATGAACAACCAGCTACGGTAGCATATAGTAATTTTGATATAGAGGCATAGAGCATAGGCCCAATCTCATATATACAGCGGGAAGCTTCCAAGATATAAGCAAAATGTTGCAGAAGTCTGACTTGGAAACAAAATGACATAGAAGAAGTGACTATTCTTGCTAATATTTGAAGCCTAGTGCTCTTTAGAGAAGGAAAACTTAACCATTTTGACCATCGTGCAAATGAAACGTGGTTCACTCTACCGCCAATAACAAGGATTTCATATAGTTGCAGAAGAACAACCTGCATTGGAACCTTTACATGCTTGATGAAGTTGTTGAGTCGTCCAATTTTTGAATCCACTGCTACTTGCCTTTTGTTTTTCCAGCGGTCAATGTTGGACTCATTTGTGAAGATAACCTAGTTTTGATATCAATAAATGGTACCACGCACACATATTTAAAGTTAACAGCAAAGTCAAAAGATTTGAATGAAACTGTATGAAATTGTATTTCAGAACCGGGTTAAATCCCAGAAAAGTTAAAGAGGAAAAAGTTTATCTCAAGTAAACAAAAATAAAATAAAATCAATTGTCAAAAATAAATCAAGTGCCAAATACAATTCTCCACATAATAATTGATCTACTACCGTATTAGAATTTCTATATACATATATTGTGTGAACCCATTTACATCTCTCAATCAATGAGCTGTCAAGTTGCAGAATGTTCACTATTATATTTTGGAAGTTTTAACAACAGGTTACTCTCGAGCACTAGACAAGAATAACGTGCTAGATGAGTTGATGGATGGAAAGGAGAGATGAAACATTAGAACTAAGTCGCAAAGAAACAGTCTTAAGCAGAATGAATTGAAGAGCCCGAATATCTCAACATAAGTTCATAGGTGCAAGAGGATTCATGTAATTATTAGAACCTGGAACTTTCAAATCATTTTAGGAAATTAATCCATAGCAAATTAATCCACCTCTCTATACGCGTAGAGAGGAGGGGAGAACTCACCAGCTAAAAGAGTTTGGGTTTCACGGTAGTTTAAAATGTTGATTGTTTCCAAAGCAGACAAAACTCAGAAGATTAAAAGCTACAAAATGACAGAACTCACCAGCTTGTACCCATCATTATATAAGCTTTGCAGCTTCTCCGGAATTGATGGGTACATAAGCGACCAAGCATCGGCTCTTACCCTGCCACAAAAGGCAACAATTACCACATTTTTTTATGAATGCAAACATTTAAATCCAGCTACAAAAAGACAAGAAAAAGTTCCAAGGGATCCAGCTACAAAAACCTAAGAAAAAAATTTGTAGGTTGATCTAAGACCTTACTCTTTGTTTCTACCTGAATTTTTAGCTCAATAAAGGCCAGTTTTCCTTTTAATCACATTCAAACAAGTGCCTTAATATGCATTCAGTTTTAATAGGTCTTCGCAAATCGCAAGACATATCTTATTTGACAATTTTTTTTTAATAAAAAGACTATATAAGAGCAATTTGCCCGCACCACTTTGTCTAGTTCTCTAGATTTTCACCTACTGTAAGTTTGGTTATTCAGCTTTATGCGTAATATAAATTAATACTTGATTATTGATATTGCATTTCTTTGTTTCTTTTTTTTTAAATCTATTTTGTATTTGTCACAGGTCTTTTCCTATTACTATGGCTGGATTATTCATAACTGCATCTATACATACAGACATTATAGGTAATTGGAAAGACTAGACACCATATGATATACCTCTTTACAGATGTTTTTGCAAGACATCCATCAAAATCAAATGCAGCAATTTTATCTGAACTACGTAAACCATCAACCTGCACAACATTCAATGTAAGCTTTAGGAAAGTCTCACACAATACGGAATGCCAAATTAATGTTCCAAGTCATTCTTCCTGAACAGTATGATAATCACAAAAGTACTCAACTGCAGTTGAGATTCTAATATCCTACTTAAACTGAACTTATCCAAAAGAAAGAAACACCAACATGTTAGTGAAAGCGAACTTCCAGCAATGGATACGGGTGCCAATGATTCATTCACAGACTATAAGACCATGTACCTTCACGAATAATATTAACTACAAAACAAATGACTTACCTGCTCTAGGAAAATGAGTGTTTGGTATGCCTTCCATTGAGGAACAAGTAAAGCATCCTATGACAAAGGAGACAAGCATAAACATGTAGCTCAACAATACGAGAAACTAGACTACTTGACAGGGCAACAAGCATCAACGTATGCCCATACCTTATAATTGTCCTTGACATCAGAGAGCGAAAATGCCACGCCCACCTCATATTCCCCATTATCAGCTAAGACCTACAAAAATCCAAATGTAGTGACTTTCCATTTCCCAACTACACAAGTAGACGGTTTCTTGAAAAAACGATCTGATTGTATTCATTGGCAAACTAAGCCAGAAAATGACTACTAATCTATTGATAACGTGCTCATTAACATGATCCACCGACCTTAATTCTCTTTAAATCTCTTTTCTCTGAATCAACATCTGTCCCATCTTCATCTCCTTCCTGATTCTGGATTAAAAAAAAGTAACCAACCATATTAGCCAGATTGTGGATGACGCTCTCATTTTAGTTCCAGCTACTCGGTGTTAACACAATAACACGGTCACGCCGAATGGATATCCAAATGCTTTAACATTTCTATGCACACTGCATAAACAAATTACTTCTTTGTCAGAATACCTTAGACAATCTTTTCCTCCTTGCTTCTTTAATCCCATCCAATTCCGAAACCTGCAAAGTTCACCAAAAGTTGCTCACATTCAGTGAACCTGGATACCCGAATCTGCATACTGTATTAACGTTATCAATCATTACAAATTGAAAGTGCGGTTACAATCCATTCCCTGGTAAAAACACGAAGTCAACATCGTTCGAAGAAGTGTACCTCCCCTGCATTGGAATCATTGCACCTAGCCACAAAGTCCTTCAATGCGTCTTGATCACAACTCTAACAAGACGAAACAGGAAAAACAACACAAAAGCCAAACATGAAGATAAAAAATCGGGTGGCGCTTCGACTCTATGGCTATGATCATCAAGCAATTGAATCAGACATCAACATTGTCTCCTTTGCTCTTCTCTTTCCCTCTCTAATACTTTCCTAAACGACGAGACCCTGACTCGAATTCGGATTAGTCCGTCCACCCACTGGGTGTTTTGAAGAAAGGAAAAAGGGGCAAATGCAGTGGGGGAGCCAAACCTGGAGAGAAGCGAACCCGGAGATGAGGTCGGTGGAGGAAACGGCGTCGGTGAAGCAGGGGAGGTGGTGCCACTTGGTGACGTCGAAGCCGCGGTGTGGGTCCCGGGTGACGAGGCCAAGCCGGAGCGATTTGGCGGGAATGGGCTCGGAGCAGGCCTTGCACGAGGAGCGGCCCGACTTGGCGTACTCGGAGATTAGATTGGAGGAATGAGGCATTGTGGGCGGCGTCGGGTTTCTGGGTCTCGAAACGGCGTCGGGGCGGGGGGTTTTTACTTTTAGTGCGAGGAAATGGAAGCGTTGAGGCCGGAAGGAGGGAGTGAAGAAGACAGGCATAGAGTGTTTGTTTCAGGAAACGGAGGGTTCCATCTTCTGTTTCGGTTTCCGCCTCGCCTCGCACCGCACACTATTTTTGATTTCCCGAGGATTCCACTTTTCTGCATAAATGGACCTACCCAAGACAAAATAATAAGAGCAAATTGCTCTCAGGTCCCTGGTATTTATTTAAATTACTATTTTAGTCCCTTCTGTTTTGAAATTAAAATTTTGGTCCCCTAGTTTGTTTTTATTGTACTCTTAGGTCCCTCGCTGATGTCATCATTTGTAATATTTTTAAAATGATAATTATACCCTTGGACCCATCTTCAACCTTCGTCCGCTTCTTCCCGGCCTAGAAATTAACTCCCTTGGGTTACGACGAAGCGGGTTTAAGCTTGGGTCACCGCCACTGCCACTGTTGTTCAAGGTCCGACAAAGCACTGAAGCGACCTTCACCGCCAATAGCAGCCAATTCCTTCTCCGTCGTTGTCGTCACTGTTCAAGACCAAAAATCCATAAGGCTAAAAGGCACCGTCACTGTCATTAGCAGCCAATTCCTTCACTGTCACCGCCAATAGCAGCCACTTCCTTCTCCGTCTATAACCATTCACTTTTGTGTTTTCCTTCCTCCTGGGTAAGCAACGAGTAGAGAGAGATGGCTTGACTTGGGCTTGGCAGAGAAACCTAAAGTTTCGATTATAGGATGGCAGGGAATTGGAATTGAAATTGAATTGGGGAAACCTCTCAGGTTTCATCCCATTTGCGAATTGGATTATAGGATTTAAGTGGTGTAATTTTGGTGTTGAACTTGGTTCCAATGTTACTCTCACCGGAGAAGATGAACGGCGAATTGTCTCTGTCGCCAGAGTTTTTTTAGATTTAAATGTAAGGGCATAATAGTCATTTTCATGACAACAAAAAAATATGACATCAGCGATGGACCCGAGAGTGATATTTAAGCAAACTAGGGGACCAGAGTTTTGATTTTGAAACAGCAGGGACAAAAATAATGATTTAAGCAAACCCCAAACTGATAGACGGTGAAATAGAGGGATAGGAGTAGAGAGATTGATAGAGAATGAGAGGAAGAAGAAGAAGATTAGGTAGGGCAGAGAAGAACTAGACGAGAAGATAGAATAAAGTAGTAGAAAAGAAGAAGAATAAGTTACGGATAGAAGAAAATAAGTTGAGATATGATTGAAATATTTCTGGATGATCAAATAACAAATGCGAATACGAATTTATACTACTCAGGAAGGGAAATAACAAAATCCAATGTGCGCCTGAATGAGTTTTCTCTCTCCGTCTGTTGAGAGCCCTTCTTCTTCTCCCCTTGTGAGTCGCCCTTCTCTTCTTCCATCTATGGTGGTCGATTAATTCCTTCCGTGTGAGTCGCTTCTCCTTCTAAAATGGAACCCTTTTCTCTAAAACTCAAGCCTAATAACAACAAGCAACATCATCACCTTGCCTCTTTTGTGCTCATTGGTAAGTTATTATCGGCGAAGCCCTACCATCCTCCCTCGGTTAGAGCCAGCATTTGTAGGTCCTGGGGACTGGAACAAAATGATGTCAAGGTGAGTGAACTTCAACCTAATATCTTCTCGTTCACTTTTGGAGTGATTGAGACCAAGTTAAAAGTCCTCGATGGTCGGCCTTGGGCGATTGCCGGTTCACACTTGGTTATTCAGGATTGGGACCCTGATCTTCATTGGTCTGAGGTGGCATTCTCGGACACAGTTTCTTGGGTCCAAGTTCACGGACTGCCGCCTTCTTTTATGTCCAAGGATACAGCTTACGCTGTTGGAGTTTATTTTAAAGGTGTGGAAGAGGTTGACTTCTCTGCTGATGACCTTAACCGTAGGGATTCGTTTTTACGGTTAAAGATTAGGTTGGAAATTGACAAACCTCTAAGAACTGGGTTTAGGCTCGAAAGAGATGGCCTCCCAGACAAAGAAATTAAGTTTAAATATGAACGATTGGCTGAGGTGTGCTTTGGATGTGGCATTCTTGGTCATCCCCAAAAAATGTGCAAATCTGTCGCTTCTCCTGTGAAGGGTACCTATGGTGATTCGCTTCGTCCTGACTATAAATGGGGTGGTCACCAACATTCGGCTCATCATCCTAATCGGCATTCTGGTAACCCTCGGCCGGGACCCCGGGCCGACTCGGTGGTCATTGCGAAAAAGACGTCGCCCGTAGAGGATTTGAGTGATCAATATCTCAGTTTGGTCGAGCAATTCAAGGCTCTTCCAGGGATTGTTCTGGGAAAAGCTAAAGCTGCTCTTGATCTTCCTTTACCTATGGCCTCTTGTGGAGTTGCTGATGATGGGACTTCTGCTGCTTCGGCGGCTATACAAGAAGAAAGTTCTGGTAAAAAGACTCTTTGTCAAAAAGGTAATGATGTCCATAAAGGACTTTGTGCGAGTTCCTCGGGCCTTGTGATGGCTTCCCGAGTTGAGAGTGACCCTTGTGGTGGGATATCTTGCTTTCCTGATCTTTTGGATGATGGCTCCTCTAAGATTTTGCATAAGGACTTGGCATGTTTACCCCCGGTCCCTATCGCACATGGGAGGGAGGGTGTCTCAACAAAATTCCACGTGGATTCCACTCAAGTTCCAGTGACTGTCTCCCCTTCCAAAAAGAAGATGAAAAGGAAGGGGACATCTGGAGTTCCTCACAACGGAAGAAAGAAATCAAAAATGGTGATACGTATCTCTGGATCCACTTTTAATGAAGAGGTTGACATCATGGATGCAATCGTTGAGGAGGATGAAATCATGGTCGCCACCGATGGTGCAGAAGATGCGGTGTTGGCCTCTATGATGGGGCAAAATATTAAGAAATTTATCGCAACCAGGAAAAGAACGGGTAACGAAGAAACTGGCCTTTCTGTTCAAGACAGAATGGCAGGCACTTCGAAGATCAATACTATGGCGGGCGTGCAGCCGAGCCCCACGGCGGCTCGGCCTCAGGTATGTCCTCTTATCCCTTCCCCTCAAACACGTCCGTGTGATCGAGTGGTAGATGTTCCTATTCTGAGTGGTGAGGTGGATTTTCTTGTGAGTGGTAGATTGAATAGGCAGATAAAGAGAGACAGAGTGTCAGTTTCTCCGGTGTGTGCCGAGACAGTGGAGGCCACGCCGAATCTCACGGTCATTCGGCCTCAGGTACGCTCTCCTATCCTTTCTTCCCAGACAATTTTGAGGGTCGATGAGTTTAAGTCTCCTGTGAGTGTTGCTGAGATTAGGTTTTTAGACACCGACAGAGTGGTAGGTTCCTCGATGTTTTTCTCCACTCCGGAAGTGAGTCAAGTGATTCCGCGTCCCCCGTCGACTCGGCCTCAGGTATGCTCTCCTTTCTCTTCTTCACAGACAATTCTGAGTGATAGAGTGGTTGAGTGTATCCCCTTTAAATGTGAGGCTGGTGTCCCTGTGAGTGTTCCTGAGGGAAGGCATTTAAAGAAAGACAGAGTGGTAGGGGTACAACTGGAAGAGATTCAGGCTTCAACTTTGGATTCTTCCTGTCCCTCCTTGAAGAGCAACTCTCTTCAATTTCTGAATAGCGAGATTAGAAGCTTGACAACACCTCCTGGTCATGGTGACAATGATGCAGCGAGCCTGGCAGGTACTTCTGATCCCACTTCGCTGCGGGTGACAGGCACACTGTCACCCGAGCTCCAATGAGTTGTTTGGCTTGGAATTGCAGAGGTTTGGGTCGACCTCTGACAATTCAGGTTCTTCGAGGCCTTATTAGGAGGTTTTCTCCTTCGATTGTGTTTCTTATGGAAACTAAGCAGAAAAGACAAAAAATGGAGAAACTTCGCCGTAGTTGTAAATTTCCTAATTATGCGTATGTTGATCCGGTTGGTCGGTCGGGTGGTCTTGCTTTATGGTGGTCCGATCATGTTCGTATTGATATTATTCATAGTTCCAAGAACTATTTTGATACCCGGTGCACTGAGTTTAAAAATTCTAAAGTTTGGTTTTCCACTTTTGTTTATGGTGAACCAGACTCAGCTAGAAAGAAAAGGTTTTGGGTGGATTTCTTATCTTTTTGCAGGCCCTCCACTGACGCCTGGTTATGCATCGGAGATTTGAATTTGGTTGCTCGCACTTCAGAGAGGTTGGGAGGCCGTCCTCCTGAGCTCTGGCAAATGTCCTTGCTCCTTGAGTTTATCCAGCAGGGTCATTTGATTGACCTTGGTTTCAAAGGTAACATCTTCACTTGGTCTAATCTCAAGCAGGGGTCGGCCAATTTGCTTCAAAGATTGGATAGGTCTCTTGCTAATGCTAATTGGATGATTCTTTTTCCTAAAGCTCAGCTTCTTCACGGCCCGTTCTGGGGTTCTGATCACTGTTACCTCTTCCTGAGTGTTGATTTCTCTAGGATCAGACGTAGACCGTTCCGTTTTGAAGAGTTTTGGTTAAGAGAACCTGGTTGTAGGGATATTATTGATCACGCCTGGCATAATCCTGTTTCGGGCCCTCCTCCTGTTATTTTCAAAAAGAAAATCATGCATTGTACTGATGATTTGATTACTTGGAGTAAGAATAAGAATGAAAATAGGGTGTCTAGGATTGCTTGCTTGACTTCTGACTTGCAGATCCTTCAAGTTTCGTCTCCGTCTGTTTCCTTTCATGCGGACGAAGCTGTTATTAAAAAGGAGTTAGGCGAGCTGATGATGAAGGAAGAGATTTTCTGGAAACAGAGATCGAGAGTGGCATGGCTCAATTGGGGGGATAAGAACACGACTTTTTTTCGTACTTCTGCTACTCAGAGAAGGCAGGTAAATCAACTTGTCAAATTACAGTTGGAAAATGGTGATTGGATTGATGATGAAAGTGTCTTGCGAGCTCATGTGTTTCACCATTTTAAGAATCTTTATTCTGACTGTCCGACTGCGAACTCCGAGTTGGTCACTCAGTGCATTCCTAGGCTTGTTACTCCTTCCATGGCGGCTGATTTAATTAGCCATATTTCAGTCGATGAAATAAAGACTGCTATTTTTGAGATGGGTGGTACAAAGAGTCCTGGCCCTGACGGGTTCTCTGGTATCTTCTACCAGAAATTTTGGAACATCACTTCTTCTGATTTAATTGCTCTTGTTCATAATCTTTTTGAATCAGGTTGTGTTCCAAATGAACTTAATAGGACCTTTATTGCTCTTATCCCGAAGATTCCTAATCCTTGCAACATTCATGGTTTTAGGCCTATTTGTTTGTGTAATTTTGCTTACAAAGTGTATTCCAAAGTCCTTGCGAATAGACTTAGGCCTTGCATGGTTTCTTTAATCTCCGAATGTCAAGGTGCATTTGTCAAAGGTAGGTCTATCCAGGACAATGTGATCATTGCCCATGAGGCTTTCCATTGCCTCCGCACTACCGCTAGGAAGAAAGATAATTCTATGGCCAAAAACTTGATTTGAAAAAAGCTTATGATTTGGTCAATTGGAAGTTTTTGGAGTCGGTCATGAGACGACTTGGTTTTCCTGAGAAGTGGATTATGTGTACTATGAGCTGTATTACTTCTACTTCTTATAGTGTTTTATTCAATGGTCAACCCCTACCTTGGTTCCCCTCTTATCGTGGTATAAGACAAGGTGATCCCCTTTCACCTTTCTTGTTCCTTTTTATCTCTGACGCATTTGCTCATTTTGTCACTCAGGCTAAGAATGTGGGGGAGATTGAAGGGTTTGCTTTTAACAGGCATTGTCCCTCTCTTACCCATATTCTTTTTGCTGATGATACATTGCTGTTTGGTAAAGCCAGCGTCCGTGAAGCTACGAAGCTTAAAGAGCTGCTAGTGAAGTTTTCTAACGCTTCTGATCAGGAGATAAATTTTGATAAATCAAGTATTTATTTTGCCAAATGGGAGAGTGCTCCCAACATGCAGGCAATTTCAGAGACTTTGGAGATGAAGCTAATGAAAGCGGATGATAAGTACTTGGGTTTACCATCCTTCTGGGGTAGATCCAAAAGAGACGCTTTGAACTTCATCTTGGAAAGGATGATTAGAAAAACTACGAGTTGGAAACAGAAGCTCCTTTCCACTGCGGGAAGGGAAGTGCTTATTAAGGCTGTTCTTTCAGCTATACCGTGCTACACTATGCAATGCTTGATGTTTCCCTCTACTTTCATCACAAGCTTAATGGTTTGATTTCCAGGTTTTGGTGGTCAGGTGATGTTAGTGTGAATAAAATACATTGGCGTAGTTGGAGCAAGCTTTCTGTTTCTAAATATTCTGGCGGTTTAGGTTTTAAGGACCTAAAGGTCTTCAATACTGCTTTGCTTGCCAAACAAGTTTGGAGACTCCATTCCAATCAGGATTCTATTTGCTTCAGGGTTTTGAAGGGTCTGTACTTTCCTAGTGGTGAGTTACTGAGTGCCAGTAAGGGCTCTAGACCATCTTGGATTTGGAACAGCCTTCTTGCTGGACAAGCTGCTATTAAGGATGATATCTTGGTAAGGATTGGTAATGGTCTTACCACTAGTATTTGGAATGATCCGTGGATTCCAGGAGTGCCCGGGTTTAAACCAAGTCCCAGGGGAGTGGTTCCTTGGGATGTTTCCTCGGTTGCTGATCTAATCTGTTTGTCCACTGGTAGTTGGAAAACTGATTTGTTGCTTGATCTGTTCTCCCAAGAGGAGCGAACTGCAATTAGTAAGATCATAGTTTGTCGTGCAGGAACTCCTGATAAAGCTATATGGCACCATTCTACCGACGGCTCTTTTACTGTTAAAAAAGGCTATCAGATTCTTAAAGCTCAGGCTGATCTTCGTGTCCCTGTAGCTGCTACTAATCCTAACTTCTCTCTTGTTGGTGCAGGTTTTTGGCGTAAGTTGTGGTTGGTGGCTGCTCAACCAAAGGTCTTACATTTTGTTTGGAGAGCTGCTCAAAATTGTCTTCCAACAACAGCGAATTTGTACTGGAGAAACTTAAATCCTTCTCCACTTTGCAAACTTTGTTGTTTGGCGGATGAATCTGTCGAACATCTCCTGTTTGAATGCTCTTATGTCCGGGTGGCTTGGTTTGGCAGCCCCTTTGGCCTTTTGTTCGATCCCTTTGTGCATTTCAGTTTTACGGGTTGGTTGAAAGCTTTGTTTGATGTTTCTCCCTCAGCTTCGAATGGGAGAATGTTATCTTTTGCTGTGCATATGTGTTGGTCTATTTGGTTATCCAGGAACAAGTTTATTTTTGATGATCTTGAACCTGATCCTCGAGGTATTGTTATTCAAGCCTCTTACTTTTGTGATGAAACTTTGCAGAACTTAGGTTCTATAAGGCACGTCGCTTTGGGTCTCAACTCTACTACAACTTCTTGGACTGCTCCAGACCTCGGAACCTTGAAGTTCAACTGTGTTGCATCCTGGTTCGAAGATTCATCTTCCTCGGGTATAGCATCGGTTGTTAGAAACTCGAATGGCCTTTTTCTTGAAGGTCAGGCTTCGCGAATAGCAGCTTCCTCTCCACTAGAAGCTGAAATTCTTGCCCTTCAAGCTACTATCAGGCTTATCCAACTTCGCTTTGATCAAGTGGCAACGACGATCGATACTGATTGTCGGCTAGCATACATCTTCTTGACGGAACCTCACCCTCACGTCCCTTGGCAACTTGAGACGCTAATCCTGGATCTCCGAGAAGATTTGTGCTTGCTCCCGCTTTGTACTCTTAACCTTATTAGCCGTCTGCAAAACCATGTTGCTGATTGGGTTTGCAAGAATTGTAGACTTGGTACTTTACCTGAGGATTGGCTTAGCATCCATCCACTTGAGCTTGATGCACTTTTGTATTCTGACTTTTCGACCTAGGTCGTTTTAATACTACGAGGTTTTTTCTCAAAAAGGAAGGGAAATAACCCACGACCCGACCCACTACTTCCATGACCAACAACTACCTCCTAAACTAAAGGAGTCAGCTCCACTAACTTAGAAGTGCATAACAAGTTATTCAACAGTTGGTAAATGCTAAAAACTACTCCTGACGTGGCCTTGACCAAGTCTTATTAATTCAGCTCGTGACAATGTCTTTGGGTGGTTTTGATTGAAACGATCTGATTGTAATTCTTGGTTTGGTTTAATGGAATGAAGTTTTTACTCCTCAAAAAAGAGAAATTTCAAAAACCCAAATGAATTCCCAATACGAGAACCACCACCTTCGCCGGCAACCACCACCGGAGCCCACCCTAACCCCATACGAGGAAACCCTAAGGGCGGAGGTAATCTACCTCCACTCTCTCTGGCACCAGGGTCCCCCTCCCCCTAAATACCCTCCTTATAATCCTCAATTTACCATATATACCAACTCTATCTACGATCCTCCCCCCTCCCATTACCACCACCACCACCGAGCCAGCTACCCGCTGCCTTCGAGAGAATTGCATGCAGTGACAAACCCTAGACCCTTCAAGAAGAGGAAGAAGAGAAAGGGGTCTATGACAGTGCATGTATCTGATTCCGACTCCGGTCCGGAGTGGCCCGTGATGTCCCCTGTTCCGGAGAGCCAGGGCTGGCCCGCTTTCAAGGACTCGGACCGCCCGGCCAAACCCGTCTCGGAGGAGGTCCAGACCCTCGTGTCGGACAAGGGAATGCAGAAGGATGTCGTGGAGTCCTGCAGAAAGTACTTTTACGGGAAGATGGGACCCGGGTCCGAGAAGGGAGAGGATGGGGATGAGGAGTATTTGAGTGATGAAGACGAGGAAGGGGAGGACGATGACGATGACGACGACGAAGGGGAGGGTCGGGATTTCAAGTTCTTGCTTAATTTGTTCGTGGAGAGCCGGGAGCTGAGGGAGTACTATGAGAAGAAGCAAGAGAGTGGGGCTTTGTACTGCTTGGTATGCGGCGGTATCGGGGTCAAGGTCTGGAAGAGCTTTAGGGGGTGTCTGAGTTTGGTTCAGCATTGCAATGGCATCGAGAAGACAAAGAGGAGGCGGGCTCATAGAGCTCTTGCTCAGGTTGTCTGCAAGGTTCTTGGTTGGGATTTCGATAGGCTCCCTACTGTTGTTTTGAAAGGGGAGCCCCTTGGCCGGTCCCTGACCACTTCGGGGCTGGAGCAGGTATAGTACGACAGGGTTTATCCTATCTCTGTGGTTGCTGTCGATAGTTTACTTGACATATGTGGTTTCTTGGTAGATGATTCATTGGGTTAACCATTGTGGATTTAGGTTGAGAAGGATGAGAAAAATATGGATCACGGTAGTGGATGTGTGGAGAGTGGTAATGCCAGTGATAAGTTTGTTATTGAAGAGGTTTCTGATGACGCCAAGAAGAAGGGTAAAATGGTGGATTCTGAGGTGAGCTGTTTCCTTTGATTTGATGTTGATGGAACTACATATTTGGTATTGATATTTGATTGTTGTTTAATGCAGATTCGTCCGGGGGATCGTGTTACTGACAAGCTTGTTGGGGATCATGGTAATGGAGTGGATGCAACTGGAGGGTGTGGCGAGCCTGTTAATCATGAAGTAGTGTAATTCTTTCTTGGTGGTTGCTTGCTCTTAAGTGGTATTATGTGTCCACAGTTCATTTTTCCTCTCTTGTTTTTGTGCTTTCAGGCACTTTCGTTGGAAAATCATGGAGAGGAAGTAAATGAAGGTGTTCATACCCTATCAGTGTCTGCTGAATCTGGTAAAGAAGGGAATGTTGACGACCCTCTGGTAAGCCCTGTTCTTCAGCGGCTACTTATTAAACTTTTTCATGTTCGTTAAATCTTATGAATTTGACCAGTGGAACAAAATATGATATAGTTTAAAAGCTATTACAAGTATACCCGAGTCAATTATGTGGCCGAGCAAGTTGTGATATATCTTCACTCACTAGGTTTTGTTTGGTATGCTCAACTTTGAGTGGAGTTGCAAAGCCACAAATGTGTGTTTTGGTTGTTACATTAATCCACTACTGTGAATTGTCTCATTTTCTTGCCCCGTAGCCATATTCTGTTGTCGATTAAGGAATGAGTAATGCCTATCTGCTGCCATCCTTATCGTCAGTCTGTTGTGATGACCAGTAGCTCGATCGAGAGTCCTCTCAGTAATTCTTGATGCCACATAGCACTAAGATAGTAGAAAATGACGATAGCAGGTTTCAACTTTCCATTGCGATACTCGTATGCTAACCAACATTGTGAAATAGAGTTTTGTCTGTCTGAAATTGTTGGAGCAAGTTACTTCATGGCCATTAGGGGGGGCAATAAGATCACTGTATCTTTTGCAGGCAAATCTCAAGGGTGACAATGATGCCGGAACCGGTGGCGTTGAACACCTTCATGGTCGATGGTAATCCATGGGAAACAGCAACTGTCGGTGGCCCGAATAAGAATGTTGAAAATTAGAGATCATGGTCACCAAGAAATTAGGTTGATAAATAGATGCGACTGTGGCGCTCAAGCTTTTTCATGTAAATGATCTTTTTAGGTGTTCGTATGTCTGCATCTTTTTCTGTTAACGTCTTACTCTGGGAATATTGTTCTTTACATAGAGCTTCCAGATCTGATGTTAGGATTCGTCCTTTTTAGCAATGTTTTTAAACCCGGTCGGACCGCCATCCGAGAGGAATTCCGGCTCATTTTCCACCAAATCCTGGATGAGTGGTTCGACCGGTCAAAATCTGGTCCGACTGTCCGGTCAGTCTTTTTTGGCTGACCCAAACCACCTGGACACATGACCAAATCGAAAAATTCAAAACAATTTGTAATCAAATTGTAAAATAACAAGTGATTAAAATGATAAAAACCAACATTTTACTTTATTTAAACTTTATTTGTTATTTTATTATTTTTATTCTAAAATAAATATATTTTACTTTATATAAAAAATAAAAAATAAAAAGTCTCAGTCCGACCGGTGACCCGACTGGTCGGACCAGGTGGACCAGAAATTTTCAAAAATCTGGGTCGACTTTCGGGTCAGTTTTAAAAAAAATATTTTTTAGCAACATCAATTCCGAGTAAATTTTTTTTCGAAGTTTTTATTAAGTTTAATAATACTTACGGTGTGAAATTTCTCGAGGTTATGACTGTCAGCTTCGTCAAAATCATACACTGATAAATTCAGTAAAAAAAAATCATGATAGAAAAAGAGTATAATTTTATTTTGATAAAACCTGGTGCCTTGAAATTCCCCTCGGGTCGTTTTTAAAACATTGTATATATCAGTTCCCGTGTTTGCGTCTGTCGTTCTCATCGCTAACTGTTAGATTACTGGCGTCTCAACGCATGACAGGTTTGAGGAACATACTGATACCGTATAGAATGCAAATTGTGAAGCTACGGCTGGGCTGTCTCTGATCAATTTTGGGTGGTTGAGTAATATGAAATGGAGCAATTAAAAGAGTTTTAAGCCCTCTCAATTAGACTACATTTATCCACAACTCAACCCATCGATTGTGCATATCGGATTGCGTGCGGAGTGTAATAGGTCCACCCGGACCGCACGGGATGTAATCTTAGCCGTTGATTTGTTATGAAAACTCGCGTGCAAAGATCTGACGGTGGACACGGATGAAGGGTATTTAGGTAATTAAAGGTACTGCACGTCAGCCTTTCCCTTCCCAATGAGAGCAATTACTGCGGCAGCCTTTTTCCTTTTATTGGTTGCTCTTTCCAATTCCAAGGCTACGTCATCAGCTTTTTTAATAATTAATTAAATAGCATGCTTATTACGATTAAATGACATGCTTGGTTTAGATAAAAAAAGCATACCCGATTATGAATAATTAATTAAATAGTATACCCAATTTAGATAGAAAAGCATACTATTATGAATAATTAATTAAATGACATGCCTGGTTTAGATAAAAAAAGGTATATCCGATTATGAATAATTAATTAAATGGCATGTCAGGGTACGATAAAAAGACATACTTAGTTACGATCAATTGGCACGTCCGGGTATGATAAAAAGGCATGCTTGGTTACGATCAAATGACATTCCCGGGTACGATAAAAAGACATGCTTGGTTACGATCAATTGGCAAGCCCGGGTACGATAAAAATGCATGCTTTGTTATGATCAATTGGCAAGCCAAATTAATATTTAATAATAGGGACATAAAAATTTAATATTTATATTTATAAATATGAATTTGATTCACTATGATATACGAATTTGATTCACTATTTTATATCTTTTCGATAATTTTTATAATTAAAAGTTAGTTATAAAAAAAATTAAATTTTAGCCTTTTTAATTTTTTTCTCTCACATGGAGACGGGCATTTAAAGATTCAATAATTAATTTATAAAATATTTGATGTGTGTTAGTCTTTATTTCTTGCAAACCTTTCCACATGAGGACCGCACCAGAGCATTTAATGCTTGCCAACATTTAATGTAGACACGCGTCAGTCCCTTGAAAATTTTTGTTTTTGCCCCCTGTTCTACTGTTTTTCGGACGGAACGGGATAATCACTCCCGTACCGATTCCATGCTCTCGGTTGTGAATAAGCCAATTTTTTTTTTAAAAATGAAGGGTCACACCGGTTAAACAACCTATGCCACCACTTAATGTCATCCAATTTAGTGTGACACATGACATTGTGTCATTAGTGGATATAATTTGCATGTTTATAAAAATTATGATTAATTTTAAGTAAAAATATCAAAATTTCTATTTTTCTATTCGCTATAAATAGAATTTAATATTGAAATATTTTAATGCACAATATAAAATTCTCTCTTTTCTAACTAAAAAAAATATAAAACTACCTAATCTTTTTATACTCATTATTCTATTATTTCTTTTATAGATTAAAATAATTCCAACTCCCAAAAATATTTAAACTTCAATCTAATCTTAATTATATTCTTTCTATCCAAACTCTCATTATTATCAAAATTCCCAGTTTTTGGATAAACTTAGTCTTAGTGGAGCACTAACAACAATGTCAATGTCAAACTAGACGTGACCACGGTTCGAATTCGAACAAATTCGAATCGAATTGGTTCGAATTCGAATTTATCAAAACCTTAAATCGTATTCAATTCGTCCAAAGAAGAATCGAATACGAATTATGAATCTTCGAATTCGAATCCAATTCGAATTAATTCTTTAATTTTTTAATATTTAACATCTTGTTGTTTAATTGAACACGACTTCTCTTAAACTTTTACACTATCTACTTGCATTTAGATAAACCGAAATCAAAAATTTTCAAATTGGAGTTTTTTAGAATATATTTGTATTAAATATTAATTAGGATAGTTTTCTCATCTTTTAAAAAAATTATCATATTTGAATCTATAACTATGTGTTATGAGTCGATCTAATATATATCCGAGTAGCATGTGTTAGGGTTAGTGTTAGGGTTTAGGATTAGTATTAGAGTTTAGGATTAGTATTAGGGTTAGGTTAGGGTTTAAGGGTAAGGGTTAGTGTTTAGTTGAAATTATATTTTTTTTAAAGATTTTTTTTGAAATACTTAATAAAAAGTTGTGATATATAATGCTATACTTGATGACATAATTAGATAGTAATGTCATAATTATGTGAAGAATATGATTAATATAGTTAATTAGTAAATTTTGAGATAATTCATATAAATCAAATTATCAACCAGAGAAATAGATAATTGAGATTGTAAAGTATAAATTTTGAAGAATAAAATGCGATATTTATAGAGTTTAGAAATAAATTTGAATATATACAACACTAAAAAAGATAATAAGAAAACTACATACAAACAAAACGTAACCTATTTATGGGAGAGTGGATTGAGTGGGGATTAAAAGAATTTTGTTCATATATGGGGACTAATATTTGGACCCTTAGATTAGATGGAATGCCCTAATAATTTAATCTAATGGTCAAAAACTATTGAGGGGTTTTTTAGTCTTTTTCAATGATGGAAATACCAATTCCTATAGAAATTGGGGCCGACTGTTCATCTCTCCCACGTCATCAAAATTTGTGGCGGAACCTCCCACCCATTTTTCCCTCTCTCCCCTTTTTTTCTCCTCTTCCTCTCCTTCTCTCTCTTATCTCCATTTTCTCTCAGTCTGCCTGTTACCCACTCTCCGTCAGCGTCACCATTACGGAGCGGAGCACCACCGTCCGTGACCATTTCCGCAACGGAACTTGCGGGTAAACGTTACCCCCCATATCTCTCACTTCGAAACGGTATGCTATAGGTGGCTAGGGTTTCACAGATTGAGTTATAGAAGATTTGCATGCGGTTCCTAGTCATATTCTTTTTGTTCGATATAATGTCCTCTATATATTCAGCCTTTCCAAAGGGCTTTACCCTTTTTGTTGGTTTTTGTGTGTGTGTGATTTTAGGTTGTGAGGAACCCGTAAACTGTTGTTGCAGTGGAAACTAAACCTGCTCGGGGAAACTGTCATTGCAGTAGTATAAACCCTCCGTCAGTACCAATCCTGAGTAGGTGAGCACTATCCACATTGACCCCACTTTCCGTGGCCACCACCGTCCGTTACCGCCGGCCCTCTACGAGCAGCACCCTCGGTGTGTACCACCCTGGTTGTTAACTTGGTTGATGTTGGTTGATGTTGCGGAGTCCTCGTCTGTGCTTTTATGTTAACTTGTGTTATTTTGCAATATTCTGACATGCCAGTTGTGTATTCGGGTATTAATTTGTTGTTTTTTTGCTGGCTGGTTATGATCAAAGTTCAATGACGAAAAATTTAAGGATGAATCAGAAGGTTGCAGAGAAGAGCGTTAGAGATGAGAAGATGGACCCTGAAAAGGGAAAGATGAAACGTAAGAAGGAAAATGTACTAATTTCTGATTTATTAGTTGATATTGGTTTCTTTTTGGGTAGATATTGGTTTCGTTCTGACTTGATATTGGTTTGATTCTGAGTTGATATTGGTTTCGTTCTGAGTTGCTACTCTTTTGATTCTGAGTGGATATTAGTTTTATTCTGAGTTACTGGTTTGTTTTTGATTAGATACTGGTTTCGTTCTGACTTGATATTGGTTTTACTCTGAGTTGATATTGATTTCTTTCTGAGTTGTAACTGGTTTGATTCTAAGTTGATATTGGTTTGATTCTGAGTTGTTACTGGTTTCATTTTGATTAGATACTGGTTTCGTTCTGACTTAATATTGGTTTGACTCTGAGTTGATATTGGTTTCATTCTGAGTTGATACTGGTTTGATTCTGATTAGATTTTGGTTACGTTTGACCTGATATTGGTTTCATTCTGAGTTGATATTTGTTTCGTTCTGAGTTGCTACTGTTTTGATTCAGAGTTTATATTGGTTTCATTCTGAGTTGTTACTGGTTTGATTCTGAACAGATATTGGTTTCGTTTTGGCTTGATATTTGTTTGACTCTTAGTTGATATTTGTTTGTCTCTTAGTTCGTTTGATTCTGATTAGATATTGGTTTCGTTCTTACTTGATATTGGTTTATTTCTGATGTGATATCGGTTTGATTCTGAATTGACATTGGTTTCATTATGAGCTTTATTGATATTGGTTTGGAGGTGTATTGATATTTGTGTTAAAGATCATTAGTTTGAATGGCATAATTATTATATTTGTTCTTGACTGAAGTTGTTATATGTTATTTGTTGTTAGAGTTGTGTACTGTTTTGCAAGCCCAGCAAGCATATCAGTGTCAATGAGTTTTTGCATAACCAAACCTCTACCGCCTCAAAGGAACGAAGAAGTGGATATGTACAAATGGCTGGATTCGGGTTTCTGTTGCAGTTGACTGCCCTTGATCCTGATTCGAGCGACATGATGAAAGTTGTCAATTTCTGCAGAGTCAAGCAGAATGTTTTTTTATCCGGTGATCATGTTAGAGAAATGTATAGACTGGAATTTGGGAATGAGGACATCAATTTCAAAAAGCTGTTAACTTCAACAGAAAAGGAAAAATTCAAGACACAAGCTACGGATTTGGGTTTGGAACCTACTGAAGCTTATTATCTGAATGTAAAGAAGTTAGAGAAGGTACTAAAAAGGAAAGGCAAGAAGGAGTTAAGTGATTATGACTGGGCTAAAGTTTACCTTCTGTATGCCATATGCGTGTTTCTTGTGCCGCCAACTTCACCGACCATACCAGGGAGGTACTGGTTTCTTTTTGAACAACTCTCCTAGGTATCTAGATATAATTGGCCCACTTTCGTGGCTCAGATGATGAATCTTGAGTTTGCGAGATGTTTGGGTTGTTTCAAAACCAGCACGCTCGTCAAAATGGGCTACAATGCTCATGCATTCTTAGATTATTTCAATAAATTCAAAAGCAGCAAGATTTCTCGTGCTTCTTCAAGCGCCCCTAGTAGCACTGATTATCAGAATATGTCTTTGTTCCAGGTATTTCGTAATTTATTTGTCTACTTCAATTATTTTTTTTCCAATAAAGGCTAAAATAATGTCTTTTTTATGCTTTGAAGCTATATGCTAGTCATTTCAACCTACTCCAGCAACGAGAAACAATAGATTCTCAGAGGAAAGCTTTAGATGATTCGATTAATGTGATTAAATTAATTATTGAAGATAGACTCAAATTGGAGAAAGAGACCATGTTGGAGACGGACGATGAAGAGGGCGATGAGGAGGAGGAAGATGACAAGGGAGATGAAGATGGGGATGATTCAGTGAGTTTAATATTCATTTCCCTCTTTTATTAGCTTGTTCTTATATTTATTTTATTTGGATTGATATTTGTTTGAACCTGTTTAGATGTTGATTTTCAAACTGTTAACATATTGTATGCGTCTTTATTAATATTGGTTGTATATGTATTGATATTAGTTTTCCGTATTGATATTTGGTTGAGTACGTATTGATTGCGGTTTCAGTACGTAATCATATAGGTTTAATCCTGATATGATATTGGTTATAGTCTGATATTATATTGGTTTCAGGCAGCTACAATTTTGGTTTTAGTCTGTTATGATATTAGTTTCAGACTATAATGATATTGGTTTCTGTCTATTGTAATATTGGTTTTGTATGATCTCATACTGGTATCATTCTTTTTTGTTGTATGACAGCATGGGGGGGATGGCTTTTTTTACAACGATGAAAAGGGAAAAGAGAAGGATGATGAGGATCAAGAGGATGGAAATGAGGCTCAATTGGATCATTTGAATAAAAAGAGAAAGAAGAATGTTGCTCCTGAGGATAAAGAGGTGAGTTTGAAGGTTATATATTAATAATGCATTTCATAGTGATGTCCCCCTTTTTTATTTCAGATTGAAACATATACATTATGATGTTGTTATATTGATTTTATTTAGATTTTAATTTTGCATAATTTCGGTTTGAGTTTTGTGTTGTTTGTGATATTGTTTAGCTTGTGATTTGATATTGGTTTGCATGCGAGGTGTAACTGGTTTGTATGTGTACTGATAATGCGGATACGTTTTTCTATTGCAGGAAGTGGTGGACGAATATTTTAACACCGAGGATAATGTCAATGACGAGGATATTGGAGCAGAGAACATTGAACCTCAGGATAAGTGGGCTATTGTTCGATGTGTGACAATCGATTTATTGGAATTGGCCAATACATCTAGCCTTCTGACATCTCAAGGTGGTGATACAAATTTCTATGATGAAGCTAGCGCATTTGCAGATAAGTTTGCGGCCACTGGCGTCGAGGGTGCAAAGGCTATGTCAGTAGCAAAGGAGGTTCAGAGTATAGCCCATGAACCTGAACCAACATCGTTCACTATCCAGGATGACACCAAACCTGTTGATGATAAGAGATTGCCGAAAGCCAGCTACGCTCTCAGGACTCCATATACAGATCCTATCCAGAAGAAGAGTAAGTAAGGTCCTGTCCCAAAAAAGGGAAAGAAGCAGGTCAAAATGGTAGATGAAGATGATAATTTTCAGATTATTGGGCGTACCAATTTTGTCAGTGCGCCACCTAGGCAGTTTTGTCGTGATTATGTCATAACACCCAAGAAACTGGAGGCTGCCAAGGCGTGTTATACGTCTTTGTTAGTTGCACATAAGAACATTCTTCTGCGGTATGCAAATGACAGAGATAAAACAAATAAATTACCGTAAGTCTTATCTTGTTTAATAGTTAAGAGTACATTTATTGACATTGGTTTGAGTATGTATTGACATTGGTTCCAGTATGTATTGATATTGGTTTGTGAACGTGTCAATATTGGTTCAGAATGTATTGATATTGGTTCTAATCTGTATTGTTTTGTTTTGCGTATGTGTTGATATTGGTTGTATATATTTCGATAATGTAGGTTTATTTTTTTTCTAAAACAGTGGCGAGCTACTTGGTTTTGACCGGTGTGAGTATGTGATGTGGAAAGATATTGCAATCCTGCGTGGGAGGCAATGGATTCATCTTTTGGTTGAATCTTAACATATAAGTGAACTCACTTGGGACTAGTTGATGATTGTGATGTACACTCCATTCCTTTATGAAATAAACTGACCTTTCAGGTGAATAGGGATGAGGATCATAGCTTCACAATCTGTTCTTTCCTCAAGCCGTTGATATGATCGACCATTTTTTCGTTTAGGTTCATCAGACTTCTTACGAAGATCCTCCTTGTTGCAGAGTAATCTAATGTAGTATATCTCCTTAGTCTTTTCACCATTGACTTTTCCCTTTTTATGATAATCTTTTCGCACACTGAATCCTTTTCTGTGTGCATAAGTGTAGTAAAAATCACCATCTTCCACTGATTGAAATTCTATTTTTTTCCACAGTTTCTTTTCCTCCATATCCTCAACTTGACGGGCAAATAAAAACCAAGATTAATTCTTGCAAACCAATATCTATTAATGAAAATCAACATCTATATAGTTCAAAACCAATATCACCTAAACTACAAACCAGTATCAATAAAGCTGTAAACTGATGAGTGTGAAAACATTCATTGTTTGCGTATGTTTTAGCATTGAATTCCTATCGTTTCTAGTAGGTTTATGTGTTATTCGATGATAATATCTCTTATTTCGTATTATGTTAGTTTTCGTGTAACCTCTTAATTTTTATAGTGTTTCTTTCATGTTTATTGCTAGAAGCCCTTGTGAGATGAGAGGGAGGATGTTGGTGCACCATTGGTTCGTGTTGAAGTCTATCGGAGTAGCCTAAAAGATTGGCGCTTGATCGGGCACTCGAAGATGTGGGCGAGTTTGACCTCTTGTGACTTAAATATAGATAACTTTCTCATCCAAAGACCGATGAAGGAAAACTCAGTGGCTCCGGAAAGAAGACATCCTGGGCTACATATTTGTCTCTAATGGGCTTCTTCAAATTCGTAGCCCAAAAGGGATAAAAATCATGTCCAAAGTCGAGCTTTAATTCTGCCAGCAATCTGTACGAATTTGGCCGAAAATTCAAGGACCATTATGGACCATGATTGCCTTTCTTTCTTTCACATGGCTGGAAACTTGAGTGCCTTGTATAAATAATTCTCTTTGGTGTTCCTTGTTGGAAAGAAGAGCTTTCCACCTCCAAAGTGGAGCTTTCCACCTCCAAAGTACTTTCCACCATCAAAAGAAAGGCTTTCCAACTCAAAAGAGAGAATATTCATCCATCCACCTTCTCTTTTGTTGGATGAGTAGAGAAAAAGCTCTCATCTCATTCACTATAAATAGAGGAGGGAATTGCTCTCTTTGAGATATCTAGTTTTTGAAGAATATAGTTGGAGATTGAGAGTTGTGAGGAATACCAAGAAGGAGTACCATTGGAGGAATGCTAGAAGGAAGCTTGAAGAAGGATGCTTGAGGAAGCTCTTGACCACATCTTGAGTTTTCTCTATCTCTCTCTTTAATGTTATTTTCTATCATTGTCTTGTATAAGTTTTCTTCTTGTATGAACATGACTTGTGAGTAGTTTTTCTTGTGAGTACGATGCTTTAATTATGTGATTACTTATCTATGTTGGGTTATGGTTTGATCATCTTTCGTAGTAGTTGTCAATTGATGATCGTAATGCTTAATCTAACTTGATCACTTAGATTATGATGTTAGTTGATGATAGTGGACCGAAAGGCATTAAATTCAACGGAAGGATCAATTGACATATTCTTAGGTATTAATGAGACATCTTGATACTAAAGGATAACCCACGAGGAGTTAACTTTATAATTGAGTTTAGCTTAGTTCACGATCTAATTAATGAGCGAAAGCGTTAGTTGGTATTCGTGAACTATTCTAGCTTAGTTTTATCGGCCTAATGAGCGAAAGCGTTAGGAGGATGCACTAGAACACTCCGGGTACTAGTTAGAACTTCATAAATAACCATGATCTTGACATAGATAGGTAGTCCATAAAAGCATCGTGCTCTCTTTATTTTATTAAAGTACAAACCGTCTATTTACATTTCTTAGTTTACTTATTGTCTTGCAACCTCATATCATTCTTTACTTTACGAACTTTTTTCAATTTGGCTACATACGATTGATTGTTTTAATTTTCATGTTCTATCTCTCTCAGTTCAAGAACCTTACTTATACACTATACTATTTGTTTGTGCGTTAAATTGCTTGTCAATTTTGCGTACGTCAAATTGGCGCCGTCGACACGGAACTGAGATTTTAGGACATAAAACCAAAAGCAATTGGTTTTGTGTACAACATATTTGCTGATTTTGTGCACTCGCTTTTGCGAGTCTCTTTAGTGCATGCCAAGAACCCGGAGTGCAGGACTTGACCCTGACACAAACGCCTTACCTGAGGTTGACATCAAAATACTCGAAAGGAGAATTAGGCGTGAAAGGAGAGACCAATCCAGATCCATGGCACAAAATCAGGATGATAATGACGAGGCGACCCAAGCTCTTTATGACGCTACTTTGGAAGCAACCCAAGCCCTTGCAGGTGCGCCACGAAGAAGGACCCTGCTGGAATCATCCGTTCCTGCATGGAATGGGAATCCTAATGGGTTGCAACAACCACCGATAGGAGCCCACTCATTCCAGATCCCAGCAGCCATTGTGGGATTACTGCAAAATTCTGTCCAGTTTTACGGATTACCGAGTGAAGATCCTCAAGATCATCTTTCTCGATTCGAGGATATATGCAATATCATGAAGTTTCAAGGAATAGATGATGACGTCTTGAAGCTACGTCTCTTTCACTTCTCTCTGAAGGATCGAGCTCGTGTATGGTACAATAAGTTGAAAGGAGAGACAATAAGGAGTTGGACAGACTTAGCCCATGCTTTCCTGCGAAAGTTCTTCTCCATGGCCAAGTCGGCCAAACTCTTGCAAGAAATCAACACCTTTGTCCAAAGAGATGGGGAGAGCATCTATGAAGCTTGGGAGAGATTCACGGATCTCCAAGGAGCTTTCCCTCAACATGGCATATCACAGGAGAACCTCATGAAGATCTTCTACAATGGGTTAGATGGCCCATCTCGTGATCATATTGATGCCTCATCTCAAGGGGTGTTCTTAAGAAATACTGCTGACGAAGCCACTCGTTTGATGGAGGAGATGGTAGAAGTCAATGGCATGTGGTCAAAGGAGCGTACCAGAATACCACACAGAGGAGCAACCCGAGGGATACTGGAAGTGGATAGCAACACCAAGATCGAAGCCAGGCTTGAGGCCCTTACCAGAAGATTTGAAGACCTGGCTAAAAGCAAGGAAAAGATAGCTGCAGTGCAAGATGTTTGTGAACTTTGCAAAGAAAAGCATCCCACCAACGACTGTCCAGTATTGGAAGAAATTAAAGCTGTCGCTGATAGACAACCAGGAGGGTTAGGTTACTCCAACCAAAGTCAACCAAATTTCTCTCGATTTGGAAAGCAGCCATACAACACCGACACCCAACAAGAACCCAAAAAGCCATATTTGGGAGATCAAGTCAAAATAATGGGAGAAAAGATCGACCAATTGGTAGGGAACCAAGTCAACATCTTCTCAAAGATTGACCAATTAGTCGGAGTAATACAGCAGTCTATTCAACAACAATCTGTAACTGTACAACGGATGGATCGTTGTGAGGAGCGTCAAAAAGAATTTGAGACATATCTGAAGGGGCAGGCCACGCAACTCAAGAAGATGGAAATTGAACTTGGAAATTTGGCTGCAGCAAACACTCAAAGGCAAATAGGTTCTCTACCCAGCAACACAGAGTCCAACCCGCGAGGACAAGTGATGGCCATCACATTAAGGAGTGTGGACGAGGATGATGAACCATATATTCCTCCACCACCTTATGTCCCTCCACCTCCATTCCCTCAAAGACTCTGGAGAAAGCCATCACTTGAGAATAAGTCCTCTCCAAAAGAGCATTCCGAACTGATCAAGCCAGCCATAGAGGAGGAGGTAGTTACTGAAAAGAAGGAGCAACTAACCTATATCAGTGAAAAAAAGAATGCTTATGTTCCTCCACCATCACCTCAACAAGTCAAGAATGAAGCAGTGATCGATGAGGAGGCCCTTGAATTCATAAAGACAATGGAAGACATTCAAAGCCATGTCTCTTTCATGGAGATGTTAGAAAAAAAGCCATAATATGCTGAATTTCTGAAGGAAATCATCACAAGGAAGAAGAGGCGGAATGATGGCAAGACGACCCCTTTGGTAGAAAATGACATACCACCAAAACTAAAAGATCCAGGGAGTTTCACGATTCCTTGCACTATTGACAGTGTTCAGTTTCTGCATTGCTTATGTGATTTGGGTGCCAATATTAATCTTATGCCTTTGGCTACTTTCAGGAAACTCAAATTAGGGGATGTCAAACCAACACCTTTCAGGCTTCAGCTGGCTGATCAAACTATGAAAAAACCTCTCAGAATTATAGAAGATGTGATAATCATAGTCAACAAGTCTCCCATACCCGTAGATTTTGTGGTGCTGGACTATGCTACTAATGAAAGTTACCCACTGATTCTGGGACGTCCATTCCTCAACACTTGTCATGCAATAGTGGATGTTCACAATGGCAAGCTACTTCTCCGCATAGGCCCAGATGAAATAGAGTTTCAAGTAACTGATAGACACCTCCGTCCACCGTAATGCCAAAGGGAGTAATAAAGTCAAGCTACCGACTCTAAATTAGCACGTTTAGTATTTAATTTTTCTTTATTTTTGTGTTTGCTTCAGTATCATTATGTTAATTTAGTGTTTTAATGGTCTTAGCAGGAGGTTTAGAGAAGAGAAAAACTAAGTTTCAACGGAGCTCGCCAGTCTATAACACCACCGACCTTCCCCACCCCATCCTTCTCGCGATTGACAGGGCAGTACAACTCCTCTCCTCTGCTCACTTCTATTATGTGTCTGCTCTGTGCCTTGTGATGTTTATGATTGCATTTTATGATGTTGTTGGTGTCTTTTCCCCACATTGAGGACCATGTGTCATTTAAGTGTGAGGGTGAGAGGTTCCGCATAGGAATGATTTGATGAGTATAGCATGATTTTTTCAAAATTTGACCCCCCTCAAAATTATTAAACTTATGTTAGAAGATTGCCACATACCTAGTTAGGGATTGAACTCGAGCACTAAGATTAGAAACTTGTAGAAACCTCACCCTCGGTTGCTTAAACTAGTGGTCTCACTATGTATACTTGCCTAGAGGGTTGATGAATAAACCTTGTGAGGAACTTTGAGCCGAAGGTGGAGACAACAGTCTCTATACATTAATGAGGTTCCTACTTGAGTCCGGTTGATTGAGGTATCCGACTAGTACTCGACATAGTCTTGGTTGTGTGTGCGTTAGTGGGATGATGGGGGCAAATTTCTTTGACATTAAGCCCAGAGCTATAGAGATAAAAATCCCTTGAATCCATTGCTTTAACCCATTGAGCCTAGCCATTCTTTGATCATATTATATGTAAGCCAACTTTAAGCCTTATACCTACTATCCTCCTGACCTTTGGTCATTTAATCCGTGGACGCATAGGTTGGGGATAATATGTATTGGGATTAGTTGAAAACTTGGTGTTGATATGGGTTTAATCTGTTTGTGATTTGGATAATTGAGAGGCTATTAGCAAAAAAAAAAAAGATCGAGTTGTTGCCTAGTAAATGTCAAGTTTGTGAAAAAAAGAGAGAAGAAGAAGAAAAAAAATGAAAAGTGGTAAAAAAGAGAAGTAAAAAATGGAATAAGGCATGAATAAGATGGCATGACTCGATCTACACGGTCTTAGGAAATGGGTGAATTGGGGAGTGTGCTTAAATTGTTTATGGTGAGGATGTTTAGAATAGACGAGTGACTAGTTTGCATTTGTACAATGTCCTCGGATTGGGTGGTTTAACTACTATCCAGATATTTTATCTCACCTGTACCTCAGCCCCATTACAACCCGAATGGAAGTCCCCCTGATCACAAGCAATCTCACGACTTTGAGACATTGTTGAGTAGGACGTCGGATACTTTGAAAAAAATTGGCCATGTACGTGAGAGATAGGAAGTTAACCATTTACAAATTGTGAGCGAAAAATTTCCGAACTTCTGAGTGGTCAACCTTCTAGTGTATTTTACATAGTGTTAATACTTGGTTAAATAATCTAGAGGTGAGGTGTCTACCGGTTCTTACTTTTTGTGTTTTGGTTAATGAACTAGCTAGGTTATATGGTGATCTGTTGATGTGAGTTTGAGATTTTGAGGGGAGTTAAATTTTGAAAAAATCACGCCAAGTCTTTCCCTTATTGCGTTTTGATTTCTCTTGTGATGTTGTTTAGTATTCCATGGTTGAGTTTGCTTGAGGACAAGCAATGATTCAAGTATGGGGGTGTGATGAGTGTGAAAACATTCATTGTTTGCGTATGTTTTAGCATTGAATTCCTATCGTTTCTAGTAGGTTTATGTGTTATTCGATGATAATATCTCTTATTTCGTATTATGTTAGTTTTCGTGTAACCTCTTAATTTTTATAGTGTTTCTTTCATGTTTATTGCTAGAAGCCCTTGTGAGATGAGAGGGAGGATGTTGGTGCACCATTGGTTCGTGTTGAAGTCTATCGGAGTAGCCTAAAAGATTGACGCTTGATCGGGCACTCGAAGATGTGGGCAAGTTTGACCTCTTGTGACTTAAATACAGATAACTTTCTCATCCAAAGACCGATGAAGGAAAACTCAGTGGCTCCGGAAATAAGACATCCTGGGCTACATATTTGTCTCTAATGGGCTTCTTCAAATTCGTAGCCCAAAAGGGATAAAAATCACGTCCAAAGTCGAGCTTTAATTCTGCCAGCAATCTGTACGAATTTGGCCGAAAATTCAAGGACCATTATGGACCATGATTGCCTTTCTTTCTTTCACATGGCTGGAAACTTGAGTGCCTTGTATAAATAATTCTCCTTGGTGTTCCTTGTTAGAAAGAAGAGCTTTCCACCTCCAAAGTGGAGCTTTCCACCTCCAAAGTACTTTCCACCATCAAAAGAAAGGCTTTCCAACTCAAAAGAGAGAATATTCATCCATCCACCTTCTCTTTTGTTGGATGAGTAGAGAAAAAGCTCTCATCTCATTCACTATAAATAGAGGAGGGAATTGCTCTCTTTGAGATATCTAGTTTTTGAAGAATATAGTTGGAGATTGAGAGTTGTGAGGAATACCAAGAAGGAGTACCATTGGAGGAATGCTAGAAGGAAGCTTGAAGAAGGATGCTTGAGGAAGCTCTTGACCACATCTTGAGTTTTCTCTATCTCTCTCTTTAATGTTATTTTCTATCATTGTCTTGTATAAGTTTTCTTCTTGTATGAACATGACTTGTGAGTAGTTTTTCTTGTGAGTACGATGCTTTAATTATGTGATTACTTATCTATGTTGGGTTATGGTTTGATCATCTTTCGTAGTAGTTGTCAATTGATGATCGTAATGCTTAATCTAACTTGATCACTTAGATTATGATGTTAGTTGATGATAGTGGACCGAAAGGCATTAAATTCAACGGAAGGATCAATTGACATATTCTTAGGTATTAATGAGACATCTTGATACTAAGGGATAACCCACGAGGAGTTAACTTTATAATTGAGTTTAGCTTAGTTCACGATCTAATTAATGAGCGAAAGCGTTAGTTGGTATTCGTGAACTATTCTAGCTTAGTTTTATCGGCCTAATGAGCGAAAGCGTTAGGAGGATGCACTAGAACACTCCGGGTACTAGTTAGAACTTCATAAATAACCATGATCTTGACATAGATAGGTAGTCCATAAAAGCATCGTGCTCTCTTTATTTTATTAAAGTACAAACCGTCTATTTACATTTCTTAGTTTACTTATTGTCTTGCAACCTCATATCATTCTTTACTTTACGAACTTGTTTCAATTTGGCTACATACGATTGATTGTTTTAATTTTCATGTTCTATCTCTCTCAGTTCAAGAACCTTACTTATACACTATACTATTTGTTTGTGCGTTAAATTGCTTGTCAATTTTGCGTACGTCATAAACCAATATTAACAATGTTCAAAACCAATAAGACCAAACGTTCAAACCAATAATGATGAAGCTCAAAACTAGGATCAACTAAGATACTATACCTCCAGTTTATTGATTACAATCGTCATGTTGACAATCTGGTCTATCGATTATTCCATCCATGCTTCGTTCTGAATAAGATTTAAACCAATATCACTTTACATTTTAACCAATTTTATTAAAGCTACCAATATCACCGAAGCTACAAAACACTATTGTGAAGGTGGAGCACCAATTTTTATAAAGATAAAACTAATATCACTGCATGTATAAACCAATTTCACAAAAGGTACAAACCAATATTACTAAAGATGAAAACCAAAATCTATACAGTCAAAAACCAATATCACCTAAACTACAAACGAGTATCAATAAATCTGTAAACTAATATTAACAATGTTCAAAATCAATAAGACCAAACGTTCAAACCAATAATGATGAATCTCAAAACTAGGATCAATTAAGATATTATACCTCTAGTTTATTGATTACAATCGTCATGTTGACAATCTGGACTATCGATTATTCCATCCATGCTTCGTTCTGAATAAGATTTAAACTAATATCACTTTACATTATAACCAATTTTATTAAAGCTACAAACCAATATCACCGAAGCTACAAAACACTATTGTGAAGGTGGAAAATCAATATTTAAAGAGATAAAACCAATATCACTGTCCATATAAACTAATATCACAAAAGGTACAAACCAATAGTACTATAGATGAAAACCAACATCTATACAGTCAAAAATCAATATCACCTATACTACAAACCAGTATCAATAAAGCTGTAAACCAATATTAACAATGTTCAAAACCAATAAGACCAAACGTTCAATCCAACATTGATGAAGCTCAAAACTAGGATCAATTAAGATACTATACCTCCAGTTTGTTGATTACAATCGTCATGTTGACAATGTGGACTATCAATTATTCCATCCATGCTTCGTTCTGAATAAGATTTAAACCAATATCACTTTACATTTTAACCAATTTTATTAAAGCTACAAACCAATATCACCGAAGCTACAAATCACTATTGTGAAGGTGAAAAATCAATATTTAAAAAGATAAAACCAATATCACTGCAGGTATAAACCAATATCACAAAAGGTACAAACCAATATTACTAGAGATGAAGACTAACATCTATACAGTCAAAAACTAATATCACCTAAGCTACAAACCAGTATCAATAAAGCTGTATACCAATATCAAGTCATGTCAAAACCAAAATTAATTCAGGTGTAAACCAATCTCAATAAAGCTCAAAACCAATAATAATATATCTCAAAACTAATAACACAACGGGATAAAATCAGTATCAACAAATCTGAAAACTGATAGCACTAAAAGTGAAAACCAATTTTAATAAAGCTGTTAACTAAATAAAGCTTTAAACCAATTAAGAAAACCAAATATTAGACAAACGTACCTTCAAACTTACCTTCAATAAAGCTGTAGTTACTCCGACTTAAAACTAAATATACACAGGGAACAAATATTAACGATAATATGCTCAACTTTTTTTTCCGTAACTTCAAACCCCTCCAATGGATTTTTTTTAAGAGAATTCAGTTTATTGATAAAGTGGCTGGTAGGATTTTTGATATTGATATTAAAAGGTAAAGAGTACTTCCTTCCAAGAAGTTGTAAAATCCACTTTTATTGGTGGTTACTTATACCTTTTTTGAAATTTTGTTTTATTTTTATTCCTCATTTTTGGTGAAGAGTAGTTTTCCAAAATTACCCTTACAGAACTTATTAATACCTAGCCTGCTACCCCATCTCCTTTAGTCCCCAAACTTGGGGACTATTTTTGTCCCCCTCAAATCCCCCTATTCATGGGGTCCCCTACTAAAAAACCTAGTTATAGGGCTTAACGTGGGCCCCACTTGAGAAGACATTCTCACGCCTAGTCAGGTGGGAAACAGGGGTTAAAAATTCCAATTCCCCCCTCTTTTCCCCTTTTAATTTCACTACTATTTATTATTTTTTAATTTGTTACATAATATGGACGAATTTGACTCGAATCAAATTTGAATTGAATTCTTCGGTTCGACGAATTATAAAAATCTTAAACCGTATTCAATTCGCCTCAAAATAAATTTAAATTAAATTTTTAACGAATCGAATCACGAATCGGATTCTAATAATAACCAGGTCTATGTCAAACTGTTATATCAACTTCTAAAAAAAAACTGTTACATCAACTGGGAAAATCGGAATAGTCTCAACGTCTTGCGAATTATGAGGATTTGCTATAGTATCATCGGAAACAAATAATAACCTAGCAGATTTCGCATACCACACCACTACAAGATTAGCACTTCTAATTATTTATATTACTTTACGCACAAAAATGATATTTAAACCTCTGGCTCTTGAAATTCAACTCTCAAGTGGATGACAGATTTGGTATTAATTTTTTTTTGAAAGTAAATTTTAATTGATCGCCAAAGAACTCCAAGATTACAACCAAGTTAGAGGTAAGCACCCAGTACAACAGAGACCAAAACGGGGCCAAAGTCCAGGGACGGTCACAGGGAGTAACCATCCAATAAGGATGTGCAAAAACTAAATGACTTAAAGAATAACATGGAGACTACTGCAGAGTTGCAGCCAACCAAAACACCAGGGAAGTTGACGCGCCAAGTGAAGGAGGATCTTCATGAGGTGGGGGAATGCCATCAGCAGGAGCAGAACACAGATAAGGAATGCCTGACCAACCCAGAACCGAATTCACCACAGTCAACTCCCATTCCTAACCGAGTTCAACACCAAAATAGCATCCTGGTAATGAATATTAGCAGCCAAGCCAGCCCAGAACATCCATTCCGAAAAGTACCGTAGAACCGCGAGCAACAAAGCATCCAAGCAGGGGGGCTGGCGATCAAAGATGACCTTATTTCTAGCAAGCCAAACGTTCCAACAACAGGAGGCAAAGAGAATGTACCATAGCTTCTTGGTATAATCACCATGAACTAGTCCCATCCAATCATCCATGAGGGCAGTCGCAGACTTGCCAGCACACCAACTGATACCCGTCGCCCTCAAGAACGCGCACCAGACCTTCACAGTGAACTCACAATGGGTGAAAAGATGGTCCGAGGACTCCGTCACCGTGTTACATAGAGGGCACTTCGACTCCCGAGGTTGAACAATTTCAATTCTGAGTAAATTATCACGAGTTTTGATACGGCCTTGAAGAGCCGACCAGAGGAAACAACTAATCTTGGAGGGGAGGAGTTTTGCGAGCTTGCTTTTGAGGACCACTGGGGATTGGACTGAGAAACCCCGAAATAACAACGCATAAATACCATGGACTGAGTAACCGCCCCCAGGATCCAGATCCCACTTGAAAGCATCAGGAATCTGTGGAAGAAGACTCGACGAGTTAAGAAGGTTTTTAAGTTGAAGCACACATCCCTCTTCCCAGACAAATAGGCCCCGCCGCCAGCACAGGTTCCAGCCGCCATTCTCCGCATTCGAAACCCAGAAGTCCCGAACATGAGCACGCTTGTCGGTTGTCAATGAGTTGAGTCTCGGAAAAAGCGAGCAGAGAGGCTCTGAAGTCAGCCACGGATCCGTCCAGAACCTAGCCAAATCGCCTCCATTCACTTTAATCTTGACACTCTTCCAGAATAGGGAGGCGGAATGAATTTCAGAGTCGGCCAATGACCAAATAAATGACCAAACGCTTCTACGACGAGCATTGCAAGGAACTCGCGAGAGAGGGAAGGAGCCAACCTCCACGGAATCACCTCGAGCAGCATGAATCCCTCTTATAACACGAGTCCAAAGGGCCTCGGGCTCATAAATATATCGCCATATCCACTTCAAAAGTAGGGCAACGTAAAATACATTCTAAATATATAGTTTTTTTAGCGAGAAAGAGCAAAATACAATATGGGCAAATTTTTATGTTTAATTAAAAGAAAGGAAATTGCGAAATAATAACTTAACAAGGGAAAGTATCAAAATATGTTGAGGCGACATATATGAAAAATAAAAAAGATCTAGTAAATTAAAATTTAAATGGGAGAGAATGTCCATACTAGTGACCTAGATACATGGGTGACTAAAAAAAAGTTGTATTAATCAGAAAATCACCATTTTTTTTTCAATTCTAGTGAACACTGGCTATATGCCTTAAAGTGCAGGTTGTAAATTAGTTGTGGACCTTGTGGTAATCTTAGATAAGCCAGTTAACTTACTCGTAGAAGTGATCAAAATATCCGTTATAAAAAAATCATGATCTGAATTTTATTTTAGATCTGGATTCAGATTTTATTATCCAAAACTTATAATTCAGATTCCGATAATCAAATAAATAACTAATTGGGATGATACTAAATTTGTATTTTTAAGTTTCTTGGTCAACCCATGGACCTGGCCAGCGTGACCAGAACTTTCTATAACTCACACCAACCGAAACGAAAGAAAAAAAAGGGAAAATTATGCTCAGGTCCTTATAGTTTGACATCCCTCCCTCTGGGGTCCCTGCATTTCTGAAATCGTTCCTGACGTCCCCGAAGTTTGGTTTTATCAACTCTCGGGTCCCTGACGGCTCTTTTTTTCATTTTTGATCATGAAAATGACCAAAATACCCTTAAACAAAAAATAAAAAATTTACCTTCTTCAACCTTTGAACAAAAATACCAACCACCAAAAACTAACCCAAAGTCAAGATCAAACTAACTAAAATCAAGAACACGACCAAGAACATTAAGAAAAAAAAGGGGAAAATATGCCTTCATCGTCATCGAAATCGACCGCCGACATCAAGCATCACCACCATCACTCCTCTCCCCTTCGTCATTGTCTTCCCCAATCACACCACAGCCACCACAACCCCTCTTCGACGCCGACGTGGGGTTTCTGCTCCAGAATCCTCCGTGCTTGGTTCCGGGAGAAGCAGCGACCAAATCCAGTGCATCGGTGACTAGATCCAAAACGCGGGCCGGTGCTCATTGCCCGTTCCCTCCCTCCCCGGTTGAAATTACCAATCCCTCCACAATGCCAGATTCGGCGAATGGAGGGGGAAGCTTTTGATTGTTTGAGGTCGATAGCGCGAGCAGACGTTTCACTTCCCCGATCCTGAATGGCCGAGCTGGCCGCCTCGCCGTCATGCGTGAAGCCGCGCGGCTTGTGGCAAAATGGCGTCGTCGTCGCGGAGAGGAGCCGTGTGCCTCTCCCATCCCGTCATCTTAGGGCATCGCCGCTCAGGTAGACTTCTTTCTGCTTGAAATATCGAGATCGTGTGAATGACTATTCGTAATTTATCTTCGATGTGGCTGTAGAAATCCGCGTTCTGTCTCAGTAGCCGGCGCCGTTCCAGAAGGTAATTTTTTCTTAATGTTCTTGGTCGTGTTCTTGATTTTAGTTAGTTTGATCTTAGTTTTGGGTTGGTTATTGGTGGTTGGTGTTTTTGTTCAAAGGTTGAAGAAGGTAATTTTTTTTGTTTAAGGGTATTTTGGTCATTTCTATGACCAAAAATGAAAAAAAGAGCCGTCAGGGACCCGAGAGTTGATAAAACCAAACTTCGGGGACGTCAGGAACGATTTCGAAAATGCAGGGACCCCAGAGGGAGGGACGCCAAACTACAGGGACCTGAGTATAATTATCCCCAAAAATCCCCAATCCTCTTAAACCCTAAATACCCAATTGACCAGAACATTTCCGAGTCCGGCGGACCCAATCCTCTCTTCTTCTTCGGGCGTCTCAAGGAAGGTAAAGACGAAGCAGCAGCAGCAGAAGGCGAGGAAGATGGACGCTAGGAGAACCAGAGTTGAGGAGGGTGTGGACCCCACGACGGACCGCAGGCGGGAGTTCTCTAACATCATCAAGGACATCCAATCTCTCGGTTAGATCATCCAAACTCCCTCCCTTTTTCCTGTTTCCGGTATCAGCTGCGATATCATATTCGAAATTTGAGCCCACCTGTGTATGCTTACTGGCTAGGTCTTAGTTTAGGTGTTGGGAATCCGACAATCGCGGGTGGCGGTTATTTATCTCGCAGAGTTCTCCGGTGGTCGTGTTTGTCAGGTTTCCCGTACTTAGGCGTGGCCAGGAAGTTCGATTAGCGGGTGCTTTGGTTAAACTTCTCAGCTTTTATTAGCTAAAATCTACATAGATACCTGGAAAGTGCATAAAACAAAATGCAAAATATTGGGTGAAGTACTAAAATATAAGCAAATGTTCATACTTTATCGAAAAGGGGGAAAATTGTGAATCAACAGAATGTACTGAATTTATGCTCTGTGTTGTTATTATGCAGTTGACTCTATTATATGACGTGGAAGGATAGGAAGGAGGTGGAGAACCAGAGAACCGTCTCTCTTGGAGGGAAGGTAAGCGTTTCCCTTGTGCGATCTAGGGTGCTATAGCTTGGTTGAGGTTTTTATTCTTGTTCTGCATAGTGAGATTTTGTGCATTCCTCTGAGCTCAGCCTGTCAAAAGGCAGAGGCTGCCGTTGAGTGTGGTGCAGGTGCAGATGAAGAAGCAGAAGGAGCGAGAGCAGAAATTTGTGGAGCAGGTGATTGCTTCTCTGTGATTGATCTTGCGATTAATTGGACTCAGACCGTGGTTCTTTTTTTTTTCTTCCAATTAATACCTTGTGTGTAGAGGGCACTGCTTCAACAATCTGGGCTTAGGGTTCCTGATGGTCCCGGTGGCAGCAGTGGAGCTAGAAAGTCTGCAGATGATCGCAGGCCTGAGAAGAGGGTGCTGAAATCGACTCAGGGTTTTTTTTAAGAATGGGGTGCTCGACGTCAAGCATTTGTTGCGCAAAACGCCAACTCAAGAGAGAGATTCTGCTCCTTTTCAAAGAAAAGGAAAAGGTTCCAGCCTGCATGGATTTGAAGAGAATAGGAAGAAAGAAGGGGGAAAGAAGAACAATGGTAAGAAGAAAGGTGGCGGTAGGAAACACCATTGAACGGGTCTGGTTGTAGGTAACTGGATGGCATTCTACCTCTTTGATGGTCCCGCAATTAAGGCCTCAGCCCCCTTCACACCTGACAGCCAGTTGTTGCTTATGATTCGTTAATACGCCGTTGTAATTGGGGCTTGTCCTACAGGAATATCGAGGAAGATTGTTTAAAGCGTTGCAATGCCGAACATGGATAGAGACCGATATTTATGAGCCGCTTGCTGATCAATTCTGCCTCATGACCATGAAAAAGAGCTTAAGAGGATGTATGTTAGTCGGCCTTAGCGGAGGAAGAGAGGGAGGGGGCAACTCTTGTCTTGTGGTCGTGTCGGGGTTGGTGAGGTCAGCTCCTCTTTGTTTTCTCGTAAGAAGTTGGTCGGCAACTTTGGCACAAAGGAGCATAGAATCCTCTATGTTCTCCGAAGTCCTTTTTTTAATCTGGTCTATGGAGCATGGAGTACACCATTTCCTCCAAAGTCCCTTTTTCTGCACGGTACTAAAGAGCATGAAATCTATCATGTTTTCCAAAAGTCCTTTTCCTATCTGGTATTAAGGAGCATAAAATCAATCATGTCCTTCAAAGTCATTTTTATTAAAATTTCAGCCAATCCATTTTATTAATACAATGTAGGTTGCATTTCTTTTGATGAACAATATCATGTTCACCTCAAAAATATTAAAAGTAAACACTCCTTCCCACATTTCAAATGCTTAATCAACGTTGAAAAATCTGGTACTAACTTTTTCAATGATTTGTAACTTGATAAGAGGTTGGAGGTAATTTCTTTGAATACTCGTATCTTCTCAGATAAGATTCAATTCTGTGACAGCATCATCAGATAAGCCATCCACCCTCACAACTTGGTCGATCGGAGCCATAATATTCTCCTGATTCTTGGTTTATAAACGTGATTATTGCAAGACCATCATGACTATTGCAAGCATACATCATGCTCTTGAAATATTATAGCACTAAGGAAATCATTTAATCAAATCACTTTTTATGGCTTTCTTTTCATTTGGTATTATTCGTTATTTCTTTCATGTCCCTTGAAACGCAGAAGTCACGTCCAACACAGAACATATAACAACTTCAAATAAACTGTTTCCTCATCTCATCATTGTAAATACACCAATTGCACGATCATGGTTAAGTTTGATACCATATACTTTGAATGATCAACCATAATAGTTATCAAGTAATGTTTTTCTTAGACAATTATATTTCATGTCATGTTCATAATCAATTAGTTCATTTTCAACCTCCATTTTTATTCAAACAAGGGACTAGCCATACTGCATCTCACATGTATCACATGTAAAATACATTGCAGTATATTCAACAATACTATCACTCAAGTACATGGCACCCTCAATAGATTTTTTCTTCACATAGCAACAATACCACATATATGCTGACTTTTGGAGTACAAAGTCACTAAGGATGAACCAGATTATTTCATGTAATGGTGCAATATAGACAAAATCACTACGGTGTTGTATAAGCAAAATGCCAACTATCCGATTTGGAGCACGCAATCATGGTGCTTAAAGATCTAATTGGAGCACGCAATATTTCAGGCCCATGACTCTACAAAACGATCCACCATTTGTAGTCTAATATCGACGCCAAATACTAGATTCAAAGTTAGAGTTAAATAAAGGACTCCCTAACTTCGAGACTAGAGAGCAATCAACCCAATATCATATTTATAATCGATTGTTCTATTTTTGCTTCCATCTTTATTCAATAAAATAACACTTTAAAATTATTGTAGATAAAGTGGGGATAGAACCTGGATTTTGTAGTGTCGATAAATCCGACAAGGTATGATCAATTTTTGAGCCAACCTGGTACTCCAAGTATGGTTGTTGAGTCACCAATGATCGTCCAAATGATTGAGTCGATGATACTTGAACCCTCCAATGGAAGCCTTCGAACTTGTGTTCTTAAGACATGATTTATAATCATTGTCCTTAAAGTGTTATTTACTCCCACTATATGTTGCCAACGGGTTCCAGCAAGTACACTCCTAAGATTACTCAAGAATTCTAGATATTCTAAGTGGCACTCAATAGAATATCACCTCTAGAACTATGACAATAATGTCTTATGGTGAACATGTAGAAAAAAGAGAAGGCTTGAATAAGAGGGATATGGATGGAATGATTAAATGGCAATGAGAGACTCATATTTATAAGATCTCAAAAGCCACCTAGATCTATTCCTAAAGGCCATAAATGAATCTAATTTCCAAAGGCCATCTCCAAAAATTATTTCTTTTTATGAAAGTCTACCAATTTTAAGTTGGAAAGACACTCCCATTTCTTCATCTCTTCTTTTCAATGTTTTCATAATATTTTACTTAATTGTTAACTATATAATGTCTATTGGTTTTACCAAATTACATCAACAAGAGGATGGAGGATGCGGACTTTGATCAAAGTGTTAACACATACTTTGGATTAGTCATGCTTCGACCCCCCTAGCACCAAGCTATCACCCAGTTGTTAGGACTCCAGAAAGAGACCTATTTGTTCCTTTTTTTCTGTACGTAAAATCACAACAACAACAAAATTAACATGATATCCCATAATTTAAACATGAAAAATAAAATACAATCCCATTTTTAAGCTTTTCAAACATTCTCCAAGGGTCTTAGAAAGTTGGATCAAATTCAAACTAAAAGAAATAATATGTGGGATAAAATATGGTCGTGCGAGAATAGCAATAAATCAGATAAGAGCATTCTTTCACCATTTTCAACTCCACCCTTCTCTTAGTTACAAAAAAATTTCAATCTCGTTTCTAAGCTCTAGAGTTAGTTTTGTTCGCTCCATTTAATCATGCTCAGTTCGCTCCCACTAATCAGACATCTTCCGGGAAGAGTTCATCCCAGAAGACTCTCCACACTGACGCCAGTGACCTTTAGAAGCAGTGTAAGAGTTCTGATCATGCATGTCCCAATTCGTATTTTCTTCTACTCTATCACTATAACGATGACTGGTTTGTTATTGTTGATAAAAAATTTCTACTACTAATGGGAATGGATATTTTTCATCATGATCAACATAAACTTCTATTCTTGTACCATCTTCGCCAATATTTCTAAACACCTTGCCAGTATCTTCATTGGCATAAACTTTATCGAGCATTAAGTCAAGATTGCACTCACGCTTCTTCTAATATATTTGGCTTATATTTACATAGCCAAGAGACAACACTGTTCCGTAGAAGTTAGACACTGTAACTGTGTCACTATCTACTGTAAGCTCTTTCATATTTCCATGACATAATTTCTAGATGATTCAGTACCATCGTGGTTGAATACTAGACTGGAAAACAAAATTAAATCATTACGAAATAATTATAATAATCTAGTACGATAAGACAAAAATCTTTGATTTGAGATCTAGCAACTTACTTTGTTTCGCAGCACAATCTTTGTTCTCTAGTATTTGAAGTTGTTCCTATAGGATTTGGAAAGAATGCACAGTTAACTGACTCTCGAAATAGAAACTTGAACAAACCAATTAGTTACAAAAACCTCGAGAACAATAATAAACATAAAGCAAGCCCAGATATAAAAGATTAGATAAAAGGAAAGCACCTTTGAGAGATTGAACTTTCTTTGGTTAATGTAATACAATTAAAATTCTAGTGGAATCTCAATATCTCTTTATTCTACCCATTTTGATTTATTTTCTGGAAACCCAATCCTTCTCATTTTGTGCATCAATCACTTAGCTCACAGAACCAAGGTTGCTAGTGTACCAAATATCTATCTCTCTTGTCTTTGTTGGTTTTGTTGTATCTATGAGGTTGTTTAGGTAATCAATTTTGGTGGCTTGGTGGTTAGATGCGGTGTTGGGTGGCGTAGCCTAAACGGTACGAGTCGACGACGAAATGAAGCGTGGACAAAAATGCCCCTGCGTGTGTGTTTTGGTTCCTAGGTTTGTTGGTACTATAAATACCTGCTTCTCTGTCACTGTATAGTTCTTCTTCTTCCTGGCAGAGACAGAGAGACATTTCTAGAGAGAGAGAGAGAGAAACTACCATTGTTGAGCCTGCGTAGCTCCAAAGTGTAGATCGAGCTTGATATAGTGAAATCTCCTGGCTTGGTACGCCCCCGGACGTAGATCGGTCAAGATCGAACCGGGTTACCAAATTTCTTGTTCTTGTTTGGCTGTGGGTCTTCTTTCTTTGTGCTTGTCATCGATCTCCTCATTGTGTTCGTAGATCTTGCTCCGATCTTGTTCGTTGCGTTGTTTGGGTCCACGGGAAAGTGGGTTAATTTCTCAACATGCGGGTCTCCATGGAAGTCTTTTTGAGTGGGTTTTGAGAAAGTTAAGAAGTTAAAGAGATATGATCTTGAGAAGTTAAGATCATCTGGAAAATAGTTAGTTATTGATTTTGTTTCAAGCATTGGTTAATGGAAATTGTAAAAGTGTTTTTTTTACCAAGTCAACTGTCGGTTAACTTACTTTTTTAATTCAATGCTGACTTGTACTCTATGTTGAAGATGAGATGTCTCCCCTCACCGGAAAATACAATGAAATAGGGTAACTTTATGTTTTAAAATAGCTCAAATCTTTAAAAAGGAGGTTAATTATACTTTTTAGACATGTACACAGGCTTATGTGAACTTCTTATCCCATATATGAATTAAATGAAATTCAATTCAATTCTGTTCAAACTTATAAAATATAATACCTTTATAAAATGTTAGGACTTGTACAGCTAAGGGAAATTGTGAGTAACGGTCTATTATCACCATGATTCAACATGTTTTTTTATAAATACAAATCCAATATAAAGTTTACTTTTGGTTTCCAAAAATAAAAATGGAATCCATTTCTATTTTTATGGTCAAAGTAAATGAAACGTCTCATTCTTACGAACAATCGTTCCAAACATAAAAATGGAATTAGGTAATAACAAAAGAAATGAAGCAACAATCTATTTCTTTGCTATTTCCTCGTGGGTTCGTGGTCGAGAAGGACCTCGATTGTGTTTGGTTTGTTATGGTAGGTAGGGTCGTAATTGAGTCACTAAACTAAGGTTTGATCGAACCATTTTCAAACCCATGTTAAAATACTATTTGAACTAAGACGTGAAACAAAATGCAAGCACATGCCAAATTGGCAATATGCCTTCAACAGTAGAAGCTCGATGCAATACCAAGAAATTTTTTATAAGTAAAATTTTATTACCCTTAAAAAAATCACGAAAAGATAATTACTAGATAATTATACTATCTACATATAATAAGAGTTAACTATGTACATTTTCCAAACATATCCCCTCCAATGCATAAATGACTAGAGCTGTATACTTCATACTGTCTAGACTCTAGCTATAAAATATATTGAAAGGGGTTAACTTATCTTGATGAATAAATATTAGATGACTCGTTCAGGAATAAATGTTGGTATTGAAAGAATGGCGAGTACAATTGCCAAGACAGATAAAGAAATCACACAAAATAGAGATAACGAACAGTTCTTTTCTATTTGCACAAATTTCTTAGAAGAAAATCACAAATCATTTCAATAGAAATGAGCAGAATTTGCAACGAAAACCCAAAAACCACAAAGAAAACATCAAAGTATGGTTCCTTTTAAAAATTATGAACAATTAATCAACTAATATATCTAAAACCAAATTTCAACCAGCAAACGGAGACGGTGTATGTTTGTTATACTCTTCATGACTCACTTAGGAATAATCGACTCCGGAGGTGTTCGGAATATCACAGGAGGAATTATAACGAAACCAGGTCCAGGTATTATGACGAGTAAGTGATCACTGCTCCTTGGATTTTTTTTCCGGTGTACATCCGCACGAACTTGCACACAAACAAAACTATCAAATGCCAAATGGCATTTGGCTTAATGGTACACGTAATATGAATTGATATAGGTACAAGTTTAATTCTTAACATGTATAATTAAGTGTAAAAATATATCTTAAAAAAGTAAAACCATCAAACTCCCCACCGAAAATTTATCACGTTCCTGTAAAATGTTCACAACAATCATAAACACCAGTGTAGGGTTTTGGAGAGAATGAATGTTTATTGATAACTGTAAAGAGTTTATATACAAACTAGTAGTACCTAGGGGTGAGCAAATGGTAATTAGAATTTGATAAATTCGGTAAAATTTTGGTTATCAGTAGTCCGGGATTGATAAATCGGTATTCGATAATCAATTCGGTATGAAGTTTTTGAGAAATTTAGTAAATATCGATATTCGATAAATACAGATATTTTACCGAATATACCGAATTTCTGATGTGAACTGTCAGATAAGATGTGAACTGAATAGCTGAGTTTGGGGTGAGTGATAACCAGATATATAAGCCGATCAACCAGGTGATGGTAAGCTTCACCATCATCGGTGTCATCGCCGGAAGCAACACCCAACTTGTGATTGGGTTTCAACGAAAAAGCAGCTGGTTTAGCACCAAGTAAGCCACAATTATTGACAATATCCAAGGCATACTTGCATTAAGAAACAGAAATGCCATTAGGACTATGAGCAATACTGAGAATGAACCCAAGAAAGTATTTTAGTGCACCCAGATCTTTCTATAAAAATACTGAGAGAGGTATGACTTGAGATGAACAATAGAATCCTCCTGATTGCCCCCAATTATTAAGTCATTAACGTAGACCAGAATGCACAAGGAGATGCCACCGCAGTGGTAGTAAAATAAAGAATAATCAGCATAAGATTGCTTAAAACCATAAGCCTTCAGTGATGCTGCAAGTTTGGCAAGCCAATAAAAAGGTGCTTGGCAAAAGCCATGCAAGGATTTCCGTAGGCGGCACACTCTATTTCTGCCAGGATTAGAGAAACCATGGGGAACTTGCATATCGATCACTTCATGTAAGTCCCCATGCAGAAAGGCATTATGGACGTTCATCTGGTGGAAATGTCAAGATTGGGCAGCCGCCACTGCTAGAAAAGTACAAACACTGAGCATCTTGGCCATATGAGCGAATGTCTCATTATAGTCCACACCTTTCTTCTGACGATCACCACGAATAACGAGTCGTACTTTGTAACGCTCAACCGATCTATCAGAATGATGTTTGATACGATAAACCCATTTACAAGAAATTGTTTTCTTGCCAGGTGGCAGGGATTCCAGTGTACAAGTACCATTTTATTCGAGAGCGTCAATTTCCTCTTGTATGGCAGCCTGCCACTAAGAATCTTTGATAGCCTCGGCAAAGGTAGCATGCTCAAGATCTAAGGCAATGGCTACAACAAACTGACGATGGTGCAGAGTAAAGTTAGTATTATTCATATAGTTTGTAATGGGATAGACCGTACTTGAAGAGAAGATTGGAAGTGGATGAGCAGGGGGTCTCGAAGGCAGCGTGCGGCATGTATCAGAACATAATTCAGTATATAATCATTCAACTTGCTCATTAAAGTACGAGAACGATGTCCTCAGCCAAGTGGTAGGTTAGCAGAAGGCTCGGGATTGCTGGGGATAGTCGGTGCAATACTGTCAAAAGGAGGAGAATCTGGCACAACTCCCCCTATCCTTGGTGCAATTGTATTAGTAGTAGGTAGAATGCTCGACACATCAGGGTCAGGGCAACTCTCCCTATCGTTAGAGCGTCTATAATCGACAACAGGAGCAGTCAGAGCAACAGTCTTTGGTTCGCCAGGAGTACAATCAGTACCTTTATCCAAAGGAGAAGATGAAAAATAATCACCAACTATATTAGAAGCGGGCAAGTAAAGGAATACTGTCAGAGAAATTGTCGAAGTTACGCAGTCGATAAATAGAAAGGCATTCTCAAAAAAGACCAAATCCTGAGAAACGAAGGTCTCACCACATTCGAGATCATATACCTGCCATCACTTTTGGCCAAACGGATAGCCAAGAAATATGTACCGCCGACTCCGAGGTCCAAATTTATTTTTAGTGCGGGACCGATGATGGACATAACACAGAAAACCAAATGTTTGGATGATAGCGTAAGAGGGTGCCTTGCCAAATAATATCTCATAGGGGCTCTTACCTTGTAGTAAGGGCATTGATGTACGATTTATTAAATGCCCAGCAGGAAGAATACATTCCCCCAAAAATTGAAACGGGAGGTTGGCTTGAAAGTGGAGAGCACGTCCAATATTCAAAATATAATGGTCCTTCTGCTCTATCCATCCATTTTGCTGAGCGGTGTCAATGTAGGATGCCTGATCTAAATCGTTGTCGCTCTGCAAGATCTTAAGTCTTTTGTGTAATTTGGTCAGGACCATAGCATAGAAGTTCAGAAAGATGGTGCCAACTTCACTTTTGTCTCCCAATAAATAAATCCAAATAGCATAAGAACAATCATCTACTATAGTCAGAAAATATCTCGCACCACATGAAGATGGAATCCGATATGGACCCCATAAATCACAATGGATCAAATCAAATAGTTCATCAACTTTATTGAGACTAGTATCAAAACTCGTCCGAGATTGTTTTGCCCAAAAAAAAATTGCAAGATTCTGTCAACATTGGATAATCGTCTTTCGAAATAGAACGTAATATAGTTAAGACTTTATTAGACGGATGTCCCATGCATCGATGCCATAAAGAGCCCGGGTCACTAACTGTAGCCTTGAAGACACGAATAGGTGCCACCGCACACAAAATGTAGACCCCCGCCTGCTGTTCATCCACACCAATCACCATCCTCGAAGTGGGTTTCTGCAAAATACATAGCTTGTTAGCGAAGCTAACTGTACAATATGAATCTTGAATCAATTGGAACACAGAGATCAGATTGCACGTCAATTTGGAAACAAATAACACATGATGCAATAACAAGCCACAGTTAAGCTGAACTGTTCTGGCTTTAACAACTTGTGTTGCACTACCATCAGGTAATCGAACAGGACAAGCAGTGATTTGATGCCCCATTATCAAGAAGCCATTGAGCACAGACACCCTTACCGAAAAGCTTGTCTATAAATGTAGCGAGATCTGACTTAGCTTTATTAAACGTGGTGACAACTTGATTCCATTGGTCATCTGTCATCTAGGGAAAAGAATAGTGATCTCTATCATAACTGCCTCTGCCAGAGACGTGCCGCCTCTAGTAGGTCGAGCTTAGGTGGCGTGAGCGACTTACCCACCACTACCACATCCCCTTCCAGCTCTGTGACCCTGGCCTAAATTGCGCCCTCATCGTAAGCCATAGGCAGTGGAGCTTTGGCCTTGTTTGTCAGAGTACCACCATTCCCAATACCCGATGAGCTGAAATAGCGTGTCCAGGCTTACAACAGTGATCACAAACTATTTTAACATCGTCACGTCAACCCAGTGGTCTTTGCGCGGACTTGGTTTGTACAATAAAACCAAGAACGTTGATGTGTTCCTCTTTCGTAATAGCAATAGCCCTGTAAATTTCTTTGTTCATCAACCAGGCATGTGTCTGGTTCAAATTCAACAATGGAATAGTGCTCAAAATATTCGAACGTACCGATAGGCCGAGTCATCCAGGCCCATTAGAAACTGATAGACTTTTTCTTTTTCACGCTCCTCCATCAATTCCTTGTCAGTGCCGCACTTGCAGCCACAGGTGCATGTTGGATGTTTGGAATAAGTACTTATTTCTTCCCACATACCTTTCAGTCGATTATAGTAGGCGCTAAGAGTCATACCAGATCGTTTCTAAAAAAAAGAGTCATACCAGATTGCTTGCAGTAACAATCTCACTCTTAAGCTGATAGATCCTCATATCGTTCCCAATAGAGAACCTTTCTTTCAAGTCCTCCCAAAGTCATGTGCGCTTTCCATGTAAGAGATGCTGGAATGTAGGAATGAATCAATCGTATTGAACATCCACCTAACAAGCACGGCGTTCACAGCACTGCAATCATTGTATTCAGGGTCGTTTTCAGTTGGCTGCATGATGCGGCCATCGATGAAGGCGAGCTTTCGCTTAGCCTTGAAAGTATTTTGCAACGCTTTCATCCATTTGTCATAATTATCACCACGTAAGAAAACAGGCGTGAGGTTCAATTCGGGATCGTCGACCGAAGTCAGGAAGTAGGGAGAGCTCGGGTCTATCGTGGGTGACTTGCGCACCAAGGAACTCTCGCTATTCTTACTTTTCTTTCCGTCAGTCATGGTTTGTGGCTTTGATACCATGTAGGGTTTTAGAGAGAATGAATGTTTATTGATAACTGTAAAGAGTTTATATACAAACTAGTAGTACCCTATAGCACTAGTAACCCTATTGCACCGAAATACATACTTGGAAGTTGCCTAACGCACATATACAATTAATACAGCGGTATACAAGGCCTTGTTAGGCCCAATAACCAGTGAGTTTAATCTAGTCCAAGTGGGTGAGACTCAGTTTTTACGTCTTATTTGAGTACAACTAGTGGCTTAGAAGACATATACCCGAATATTTGAGTTTGAGATTAGGATAATGGAGAATCTTTAGATTATCTGATTCAAAAGAATCAGGACGTTTCACACATTTTATCTTAGCTTTGTTGGCGACTTGAAGTCATATATAATTATTATTAATGTATTTTAATAGCTAATAATATGACTACCTAGAATACTTATAGAAATAATACTTATATTAACTATTGATATATCTAATTAGTATAATTTAAGAGAACATTTGTATAGAGCGATTAATCTAATATAATAGATATGATTAATTAGTATACTTTGAAGACTACTGTTACACATACATTCTACTCTTAAGTTTATCTAGGCTGGATGTATATATTTGTAATATAGATCTAGATCCAAATATGATAATGAATATCAAAATACAGATCTGTTTGCTTTTAAAATTTGCTTTTTCAGATCTATATCCAAGTTCGATCTACGATCAAAATATTCACGAATATTTATTTTTTAGCATTCATAGAACTACCGGAGCTTTCAATTTTAGGTTTTTTAAATAAAAATTTCTGCAAATATATCATCAAATTTCTTGGTGGTACCAATTTTTCGTAACTTGAGGCAAGTGGGATTGGTTGAGGAAGAACGTTGGAAAGAGGCCATGGTTGGTCAACAGTGAATGGTAGAGAGAACAACTAGATTAGCCACCGATCTAACCGCCCTCACAATTTTGTGGTTAATTCGATCCACTCTGATTGTTGGTTGGACGACGTTTGTTAAAAACACTGTTACTATGTGCCAAAAAAGGATCAGTCATACGAGGTCCGTCCAAACAAGTTATTCAAGCCCCTTGTATATTTAACATCTTTGAAAAGAAAGCCTTACATATTTAACAATTGTAAGAGTAACATGCATGCACTAATTTCAAAGTGGAATCACGTCGGTCACCATTGTTAATCGAGTATCTAATTGTTGGAAAACACAAAGAGGATTTTTTTTTCTAAAATGAGTAAAATAATTACATAGATTCTTAAAATAGTTGATATATATACATAGTTCTCGATATGGGTAGAAAATTAATTAAATATCTTTTCGTAAGAACATCTCGTCGTAAGAACTCCAGCAGTAAGAACATGCTGAAGCCAACCTGGAAGGAAATTACGAACATGTAACGTAAAAAACAGTAAGAATATAAAAGCAATTTTTTTGAAAAAATATATTTTCCGTAAAATAAAAAGTTTAACCCGGTCAAAAAACTACACCTTTACATTATAAACAAATAAAGTAAACACCAAAAGACATTTTTACTAATAATATAAAGCGTTAATGAATTGAAGAAGTTACTGGAATTAGCCGAGCTTGCCTTTCTGTTCCTAACCCTTGCGAAAACTAAACTATATAGCTACGTACCAATTCTTAGTATTTCATCTCCCCCAGATCACCAAAAAAAAACCATGGCAGAGACCAGAAGCCCTAAGCATGTTGCTGCCTGCAGATTTCTAGGCATGAGCCATGCGCTTTCCCTCTTTAACTTGACCCACAAGCTAGCCAAGGCCGCACTCGAAGTCCACTTCTCCTACTGCCACACGCCTCGGTACATTGGCTCCCTCTTCTCGACCCGAACCGCCGGTATTCCCACCAACCTCACCCCCTGCAATGTGGAGGACGGCCTCCCCGAAGGCTACGACCTGTCGAAATCTCGTCACCAGGAGTATGATTTCTTCGTCGCCGCTGTGGCTGGGAGCCTGGAGCTCGGAATGAGCCAGGCAAGCAGGCATCGGGATCACCTGTCTGATATCGGACGCCCTCCTCTCGTCCTCCGTTGGCAGCCTCGCCGCCCGGATGGGCGTCCCTTGGCTGTCTGTCATGACCAGCCCGCCTCACTTCGTATCGGTGGAGCTTCACGCGGACGAGATCCCGACGCTGTACAAACTATGCCTTGACCGAGGCCATTCGCACCCTGAAGAACAGGCCCTCGTAGCAATTCCAGGGCTGTCGTCGATCCGGTTCAAGGACCAGCGCATTGCATTGCGTCCCTTTGCAACCGTTAAATCGGTAGCGAACCAGGGCTTCTTGTCCTTGCTAGTAGAGATGAGAGCTGCATTACCTAAGGCTTCCGCGGTCCTGTTCAGTTCGTACGAGGATCTTGTCCCAGTTGCTCTTGTGGATGATCTCAGGTCCAGGTTACAAAACGTGCTTTATATTGGTACACTGGCGGTTCCTGATGAAGCCCTTCCGGGAAAACGCTCCCCTCTTCCTTCATCCGATTCGAGTGGGTGCTTGGCTTGGTTCGACGGACAGGAAGAATCATCGGTCATTTACATATGTTTCGGGACGGTCACGCCTGTGCCTCCCGAGCTGATAATTGCAGTAGCTGAAGCACTCGAAGCCGGGAAGTTCCCGTTCATTTGGTCACTGGGTGACATGTACAAGGGTTTCCTACCAACTGGGTTCATAGAGAGGACTAGCGAACTTGGAATGGTGGTGCCATGGGCACCTCAGTACGATGTCCTCTCGCACCCTTCGGTCGCGCTACATTTCACCCACGGCGGGTACAATTCGGTCTGGCCGGGGTGCCCATGATCGCCTGCCCACTGTGGGCTGAGAGCTTTATGAACACTCGGATCGTTCAGGAGGAATGGGGGATCGGTGTGGGAGTCGAGGCAGGTGAGGGTCTCGGAAGGCCAAATAAAAAGTTTTCATGCATAAACTTAATTAATGCAAAACTATAATATTTAATGAACATATCATTAAATCGAAATAGTCATATTAAAGTATTTACCTCTTGTAGTGCAGTCCGTTCTTCGAGAGGTATGTCACAGGGTTGAGGGAGGCTTGTCACTGGTCGTCCTCGCTCACGTACACGAAGCGAGGATCGGGTTTCACCGCCTAAAAGCCTTGAGAGTCTCCTAGAGAAAAAGCTACGTCTCTTTTTCTCTGGTGTGTCTGTGTGTGTCTCCCAGTAAAAACCCCTATTCCGTATTAATAGAGAATTTTGGGAGGAGAAAGAGGGTGGGAGAGTTATCACGTATAACAAACTCTCCTCATCCAAATCCCTTTCAAATTTAAATTAAAACTAAAAGATATACAGTATCTTTTATTTAATTTAATAGGATAATCATGGGTGGATAATCCTTCATCTCTCACACACACATGATTGACCATAATCAATCTATTCTCTCATTTTCGCGTTTGGCAGATAGGCCGTGCGATCACCATACATCGAGTGCACTTAGCTAAACCCAAGAGCACATAGTGGTCACTTGGATGATAGCACCTCGATTAGCACCTCCATCGTATATAGTATGCATTACCCTAGGTCTTATCTCACAATCATTGTTTCTCACATGTGATTTCTGAAATAATCTATTCGTGTTCACTATTGTATTGCTCTCAACACAATAGGCATGCCAGTAAACCACGAAGCTTCTAAAATGTGATCGATAGAGAACCTTCTCCTTTAACGATATTTCTTCCATCATGATCCAGCCAGCTTTTCCAGTTAGCCTTGCCAGGTCGAATCATAACCATGACCCTTTAAAGACTTTTCAAGCTAGCGGCACTGAATCATACTTTCAAAATACGTTAAGGATCCTAAGGGTAAAGTTCTGAAAACCATAGTTTTCGGAGTTAGTCTCACACTAGGAAAATTGAAATCACTTTTTAATAAATTGATTTCCTATCCAAAAGGTCGTAAAGCACACATGACACGAACCATGTGTTATGATGTTCTTTTCTTCAAAAGGAGCGCATGTCTCTCACTAAAATAACATACTAGAGTATCAGCCTCGATGTTCACGAACAATGGATTTAGTCTATCCAAAGACTACTCCAGGCTATCAAAACAGAATTATGGTAAGTTCCACTTATTTCTTACCATTGGATTCCATATAATCCTAATAAGTTACGAGAACTTATTTAATGCAGCATCTATTGCATGCACTATTAATAATCTTGCACTTTAACAAATCTCTTTCTTGTAATTAAGCAAGACGGCATTCATATTTTAGAGCAGGCACTCGAATGATGTCCTAAAACTGCCTCATCTCAATCAAAAATCAACTCATTGACTCCCACTGAGGTAAACACCCGTGTGAGTGGGATACTTTTCTATCTGACATGCATTTAAGTAAATGTTACAAAAATAATATTCACACAATATGTATTGCTGAAATAATTTTACTTTTATTGAATAACAAATTCATTACAATATGAGCATAAACTAACATGTTCGCAAACCCTTGGGATCTGGCATGTTTCATAAAAATATCTCTAGATAGGCCCTTAGTCATCGGATCTGCTATCATATCCTGTGTAGGTATATGTGTTATGCTTACTTCCTTACACGCAACCATATCCCTAACAAAGTGATACTTGATATCAATATACTTTGCTCTGCTATGAAATCTAGGATTCTTAGCATAAGCTATCGCTGCTTGATTGTTGCAAAATAAGCTCACTGGTTCTCCTGCGCTGGTTAGGGACAAATAGTTTAAGAACCTCTTCAACATACTGCTTCTTGCACAGCAGCTGCAGAAGCAATATATTCAGTTTCCATAGTTGACAGGGAGACGCATGTCTGTTTCTTGCTACTCCATAAAATAGCACCCCCGCCTAGCAAGAAGACATATCCGGATGTGAATTTCTTCTCGTCTACATCTCCTGCCCAATCGACATTAGTGTACCCTTTCAGCGTTAGGTCTTGACCTTGGTAACACAGTGAGTATTCTGCAGTCGTATTCAAGTACTTTATAATTCCCTTGACTGCTTTCCAATGTATTCTTCCTGGATTAGATTAGTATCTGCTTACTATCCCAACAGCATAGCAGATATCTGGCCTTGTACACAATATTGCACACATGAGACAACCCACCGCATTAGCATAAGAGACATTCATCATATCCTGTTTCTGTTGAGCTATTTTTGGACACATTTCTTTGTTCAGATTATGACCTTTGACAATTGGGACATATCTGGGATTACTGTCATTACTGTTGAACCGTTCTACTACTTTACGGATATATGTCTCTTGAGAAAGAGACAATAGCCTCTTCGAACGATTCCTCAAAATCTTAATTCCGAGCACGTAATCAGCTTCTCCCATATCTTTCATTTCAAAGTTGGACGAAAACCAAGCTTTGAGCTCGTTAAGATATCCCAAGTCATTTCCAGCCAATAGTATGTCATCTACATATAATATAATCATGACAAACTTTTTACCTGAGCGTTTAATATAGACACAATGGTCTTCGTCTATCATTTTAAAATCATACGACATGATAGTGTTATGAAAACGAATGTACCACTGTCTAGAAGACTGTTTTAGGCCATAAATTGATCTCATCAATTTGCAAACTTTACGTTCGCTGCCTTTTTGGATGTAACCCTCTGGTTGAACCATATAGATTTCTTCATCCAATTCTCCATATAGAAAAGCAGTTTTAACATCTATTTGATGTAGCTCAAGGTCCATATTTGCCACCATAGCCAGAATAATCCTGATGGACGTGGATCTTACAACAGGTGAGAAAGTCTCATCATAGTCAATTCCTTTCCTCTGTGTGAATCCTTAGACAATTAAGCGAGGTTTGTACCTTTCGATACTACCATCTACTTTTCGATACTACCATCTACCTTTCCAATTGCCCTACGCCCTTCAGGCAGGTCAACCAGTTCCCAAACATAATTTTTCTTCATGGAAGCCATCTCTTCCTCCATTGCTTTAACCCATTCATTCTTCTCGGGAGATGATAAAGCATCAGAGACATTCTCAGGTTCATTATCATCTTGTAGGATAGCTAAAAGAATCTCACTTGTATCATTATCTATAAATGTCAAGAGAGCATCTTTCGCACCTTCGACCTCAAATCGTCTGCGTGGAATACTTATTCTTTTAGTTCTACGAATTTCCGTACTCCCACTGGAATTTGTAATTGTACTCCCACTAAGATGATGATCATATGGATCACGAACTTCCGGATCAGTTGGAGGTGGTAAATCATGATCTTCCTCCTCCATTATTCTCCCACTCGGAGGGAGCGATCCAGATGATTCTGTCTCATCAGTTTTATATAGGTTAAAATCTTTACTTACCTCTCCTAATTTTGAAAAATCATTTTCTAAAAATGTGACATCTCGTGATTCAAATTCTGTCACTTGTCCATTTTCGTGTTCGCCCACGAACACATATCCCTTTGATACTTCAGAGTATCTAATGAAGATACTCTTCTTACCTCTCGGTCCTAATTTATCAAAATTACTGGAGGTAGTATGGACATAAGATGCACACCTCCACAGTCGTAAGTAGCTTAGATCGGGCTTCCGACCTGTCCACAATTTGTAAGGGGTGGTAGTGACAGACTTGGAGGGCATACGGTTTAGAACATATATGGCAGTAAGGAGTGCATCTCCATAAAATGATATTGGTAAATTCGCTTCTGCCATCATAGATCTAACCATGTCTAGAAGGGTCCTATTCCTTCTTTCTGCTACCCCATTTTGTTGAGGTGTGCAAGGAATGGACAACTGATGTTCAATTCTTTTTTCATCATATAGAGTTTTAAACTCATTGGAAAGATACTCACGACCACGATCTGTTCGTAAGGCCTTGATCTGCCGTTCTAATTCATTCTCAGCATAATTCATGAAGGTCTTGAAGCAACTTAATGCTTCAGCCTTGTGAGAAATTAAATAGATTAGACCATACCTGCTATAATAGGCTCCATGCCTAGCCCTCACATTCATTGGACCACAAATGTCTGAATGGATTAATTGTAATGGATAGTCAGCTCTAGTTCCCTTGCCAAATGGTTTTCTAGTCGATTTTCCTTCTAGACAACGTTCGCAAGTAGGTAAGATAGCCTTTTCCAAGTTACCTAATAGTCCTACCTTAGCCAGACGATTCAAGCTATCTTGACCAATATGGCCTAATCTAGAATGCCACAACACAACATCATCCTGAGATGGTGGCGTGGTAGTGACCATGGAAAAACTTGTTCGAGGTAAATCACACAGATCAACATCCATAATTAAGAAACTATTTGATTGATAACCAGATCCATAAAAAACATGTTTCAAAAATAACTGAACGGAATTATTCTCAAATATCTAACGAAAACCAAGAGACATTAAAAATGAAACTGAAATTAAATTCCGGCGAATCTCTGGAGCATATAGTACGTCGTGTAGAAGCAGGGTACATCCTCCACGTAGGCTCAATCTGCATGTGCCTATGCCATTGACTTCTACTCGTGCATTATTGCCTACATAGATAGATTTTGCTCCAGCAGGTAGACGTCAAAATTCGACGAAGGTGTCACGATCCTTCGTCACATGGTCTGTCGCTCCTGAATCAATCACCCACAACGGTTGACTTTCAGTTAGAAGGATAGTACTAGATACATACAATTCACTCGCATATGAGTTAAAGGGATGTACCTTCTTTTCTTCTTTGCAATCTTTTGCAAAGTGACCCTTCTTTTGACAGTTAAAATATTTCACCTTAGAAATGTTAACCATTCTCTTCTTCTTACCTTCAGAAGTCTTCTTCCCGGGTGGAGAATTTTCAGTTTTGCTCTTTTTGTTTCCCCAGCTTTTATTGCCTTTTCCCTTCAGGACCGTCTTCCTTTTCCCACCTTTGAAGTTTGAAGCAGCCATATGCGCCTCAGGATGGACTTTGATCGCAAGCAGATGATCCTCTTCCAGCTCAAGGTGGCGGGCCACGTCATCAAATGTCTTGACATTATCAGCATGGATAAGGGTCATCTTCATGTGTTCCCAATTTGCAGGCAGGGAACGAATGACAGCTTGGATCTTCTGCTCGTCACTAAGCACATGGCCAGCTTCTACCAGCTCACTGATCATATTGGACATTTCCCGAAGATGTTTCTTCATTGTATGATCAGGACGCTTCTTGTAACTGTCGAACCTTATGGTCAAAGCTCGCAGCTTTGAGGTGGAGATCTTCCCAAATTTCTCCTGAAGCGCACCCCATAGGTCCTTTACATTTTCGAAAGCTCAAAATTGCCTAGTGATATCATCCATCATAGCGCTCAATAAGATGAGACGAGCAGTAGAGTTCTTTTTCTTCCAAGCCAAGTAGGCGTCCTTATTACGCCTATGCTGAGCAGTTGGACCATCTTCAGGATGGACCACAATAACATTAATGGTCTCAAGAACTTCCTGTTCTTCCAGGACATACTGGATTTTCATGCTCCAGTTGTCATAATTATCGCCGTTGAGCTTCAAGTCCTTGTTGAGCTCGGCGATGATAGATTTGGAAGCAATCGACATATCTATAGGAAATTATAAAAAAATATTGTGTGTTAGGAATTTGTTCAGCAATATAATTAAATTTACTACGCGGTTATAACTTTAAGCAATATAAAGTTTTTAATTACTCTCGGATGGAAGTAGGTCACGGGCATGTTTCCCCTCGCCTTCCGAGAATTAATTTCAAACTTTAAATGTTAAAGTCTTTTGCATAGTAAAATAAGTGGATATTTCACGTGGTAATAATAACAATTAAACAAACGAATTTTATTCAATTGTAAACATGAATTGTCTTAACAAAAATAAATAACCACGGAAATACTTGAAGTTCTTAAAACACATAGTTCAAAAAAAAAACTTTCAACAAGACTGAAAACAAATAAAATCCACGCATTCTTGCATCTCCTTATGAACTGCAATAATGTGCTCCAGAAGCACTATCACATTATCTTTATGTTCCCACCGGCTGATACGACGTTTCAGTATCTTGCTTCGCATTTGGTGCACTGCCACAAAATGCTCAGGTCTATTTAACACCAGTAGAGTTCAATATGCCATCTTGAACTTGCATCATAATGCAAGTGAATCGGGTTAACTCTTAAGTAGTCCCAATAAGATCAAAAAACATAAATTTTCAATCATAATGATGACAATATTGCATAAAGAATATTCACATTAGCTTTATTGTGTGATTTATAAGTCTTGTTATTTTTCATAATTTTTAGTGTCCAGACTTCAAAATTACAGAAAAATATTTTATGAACATATTCAAAAAATATTATGGCTTTAAAAAATTACCACATTAATTTTATAAAACTAGCTTGTTAAAAGATTTCTTTAAAATCTTTTAAAATTTTATTATTTTGAATAAACCAAAAGTATATTCAATTAGGCCCAAAAAATTTTAAAATTAAGGGCCCATCAGACATAGTCAACACGGGCTCGTTGACTTTTCTAAAATCTGATAAGAGTGGGCGAAATTGGGCCCGAGACATTGACTACAGGCTCATGGCCCGCGTCCGACTTGGGAAGGCCCGCGTTGACCCGGTCTTAATGGTCAACGCGGGCAGCGGGCAGGTCAAGATAAAAGGCCGTAAGGAAGCTTTTAAAAAAAAATTATATCAATTAATCTCTTAGCCCGCAAAAAACATTTTCTCTCGGCCGAAATCGAAATAATTTAACAGACCCATTTTCATCAAAATTTGGCCCAATTCGAATTTACCCTAAAATTCGTAATTGGGGTTTTCCCCAATTGGGAATTCGATCTCCTCCTTCTTCCAGAAGCTTGCCACCGGTGAGGATTTCTGGCAATTATTCACCGGCGCTGGTGAGAAAAAATCCACCATCGGAGTACAGCCGCATGTGTACTTCTTTCCGGGACCCAGATCAATCGATCTTCTTCTTCGTTCGTTGTCGTGAACATCTTCCTTGGTTGTGAACCGCATCGATGCTCCAGGGAGTGTCCAATTCCCGTGTGCATCTTGTTGTCGGGGTTACACGATCCTCTGAGGTCTTCGGTTACCGTGGAAGTCGTAAGAGAATTGACAGTCATCATCGACGACAGTTGAATCGCTATCGTGGATAGCAGACGATTTGGGAAGAACTTCCAATTAAAAAAATAAATAAAATTCTTCCCGATTGGAGATTTGGGGATTTTGGGAAAAATATCAGTTTAATCCCACAGATTTACACGCGTTTCACATAAGGACGAAGTTCTTTTGTACGCTCAGAATACATAATATCAGAACAATACCACAGTTCATACGCGTGTGCAAATAAGTACAAAAATGTGCTAACATGCATAGGTTCAGCAAGTACAGTTCCGTCCCTAGACTATTACCTTTTATTCACGTAAGGACAACAGTAGGGTTTTTCATGAACAAAAAATCTGATTTTTGACAGAAAATTAACTCAATTAATTTTTTATTTCAAAAAATATTTTAGACCAGAACAATCCTCAATACGGCTCTGATACCAATGAAAGGTTTTCATGCATAAACTTAATTAATACAAAACTATAATATTTAATGAACACATCATTAAATCAAAATAGCCATATTAAAGTATTTACCTCTTGTAGCGCAGTCCGTTCTTCGAGAGGTATGTCACAAGGTCGAGGGAGGCTTGTCACTGGTCGACCTCGCTCACGTACACGAAGCGGGGATCGAGTTTCACCGCCTAAAAGTCTTGAGAGTCTCCTAGAGAAAAAGCTACGTCTCTTTTTCTCTGGTGTGTCTGTGTGTCTCTCTCCCAGTAAAAATCCCTATTCCGTATTAATAGAGAATTCTGGGAGGAGAAAGGGGGTGGGAGAGTTATCACGTATAACAAACTGTCCTCATCCAAATCTCTTTCAAATTTAAATTAAAACTAAAAGATATCCAATTTCTTTTATTTAATTTAATAGAATAATCATGGGTGGATAATCCTTCACCAAATGACGGAGATTCTGGAGGTCCTTCTCCATCAGGATAAAGGGAAAGAGATCGGAGAAGTTGTTCGCAATCTCAGGCAAGCTGTAGTTGAGTCGGTCGGAGAGGATGGTAAGACGACCAACGATTTCCGAACCGTGTTGCGGATGATCTTTCAGGATCAGCATATTAATGCAATAGAACAGGTTGTTTGAAAAATGCTGAATTTCTGAGTCTAGCTTTTGTTTTGAGTGATAATACCAGTTAGTGACTACGGTTGGAGGCAATGCATTGATTCCTGGTTACAATTGTTACAATTATTAGTACGACTTAGATTTAATATTTATTTATCCTAATACATTTACAATGAACTAAAAATCTCCTAGCATAACTTATTTTCTTGTTTGAGATATTAGTCAAAAAAACATAAAAGATGAAGCAATATTTTTCTTTAAGGACAAATCTATACACTTCTTCCAAGTAAGAAAAGGTAGAAGTATTTTACTCTATTATTTTTGTGAGGGGGTGGCGATGCATTGAGATTCTTGCAATAACTTTTCGTGAGAAATTTTGCTTTTCCATAAACTAATCTTAAATTCCGCAATTTCACTTTACATATCGTATGCCCTTATTAGGCATTTAGATTAAATGAACTTAATTAACTTATATGTGCATCGGTGACAACGTTTTCATTACTTAATATAGAGCTACGTAACGTAAGAAAATATTGTTAATATGATCGTAATTTTAACCGGAAGATATTTAATCTAATGATATCGAGACGTGGAAGAATTGATAAAAATCTGAATACAAACCCTCGCAAATCCACTGGCCAAGGTTTTCAGTGCAGATGAGACACCGACAACCACGCATATACCGGTAGTTGATTGCAATAGGGTAACGGGGGTTGGATTTAGCGGGTACAAGACTTGTCCCCACTGAAATTGATCAAGTAATTATATTTATAGACACGATTTTTTATGATTATCAGATCTTTAGACACGATTTTTAACGAAATCTGATGGTCCAAACGAAATCTCCTCCGTAGAGATAATTTTTATGTTATCTCTGCTCAATAAAAACCGGGTAATGGTAGATAAGCTGGTCATGATCAAGAACAACATAAGATGACTTGTTGGTTTCTTGGAAGTTGAAACGAGCAAATGGTGTTTCATTGGGAATGGCTTGCATGGGAGTCGCTGCAAAATTAGATATTGTAAGACGCGCATGGAATCCGCAGCAACCATCATATATTATATAGGGCAAAATAGTGATAGTGGTTGTTATTTGAATAAATTATTTAATTAGAATACATAATTATTGATTAATCTCTCAAATTTGAAAAATGAATGATTAATTAACAATAAAATTCAATTTCCCTTCCACTCTCTTTATAAAATTTTACCTTGTCTCAAGGAAAGCAAAAATAAGTGGGAAATGTAAAAAGCTAAACGTTATCAAGATATGGATATGGCATCTACAAAAAAAAAGTCTTTCAATTCATTTAAATGCAATAGTTAATTAAATGGAAAATGTGAAAAGTTGAACTCTCCCATGTTCGTTAAATTGTAACAAATGCTTTAGTTAAATTCTTCCTAGATCTAACCATCTGTATTCCTCCCCCTCCTTATTAATTTTTTCTTAAAAAAATTCATCTGCTCGGAAAGGAAATTGAATTATTCGTGCCTTCCCTTTCCAAGTCATTCAGTATTATCTCTCATTCTCATATGTACTATCTTTTTATATCATTGGCAAAGCTTGGACAGAGAGATGAATGATTGCTGCTGCTGGTTCCTGTTTTTTTTTATAAATATTTTCAAACTGATAAAAAAAAATATGATGTACACTTTTTAGGTAAGGTAATTAATTATTAAAATAATTATGTGGTTTTTATGATTAACTTCTTATATTTTTTATTATATCTTATTCAGTTTATAGACTCACATCCTAAATTGGTGACAAAATATAGAAGGAAGGATAAAATGAATCTTATCTTTATTCGAATACTTTTAAAATTTTGTGACATTTATTGTTGAATTATATTTTGTCCCTACAAGTGATTTTTTTTATTTTTAAGTAAAAGATACTTTTATTCTTTCTACCGCAAAAATTCTCTAAAATGATATTATGTAAAATGATAAACTTTTCAAACTGATAAAAAAATTTCGATCATGAGCCAATACCTTTGTTAAAATTTTATCTCTTGTATTGTTAGCTAGACTTGAAGCACATGTGGATATGCGCAAAAGTGAGGAGAGGGATATTTACTTGGGCCTCCCAATTGTACTTAGCAGGTCGAAGAAGGTGGTCTTTTCGAGCATTGAGGATCGAATACATAGGAAGATCGTCTCATGGAACGATCGCTTCCTCTCTTGGTCGGGGAGGGAGATTTCGATCAAATCAGTTCTTCAATCCATTCCTACTTATGTGATGAGTTGTTTCACGCTACCAGTCGAGACTTGTGAGAGGATTGAACAATGCTCGTGTGACTTTTATTGGAGAAGTAAAGAGGGTGTTCGCAAGATGCATTAACATAAATGGCACCGGATGTGCCGATCGAAGGCGGCAGGGAGATTGAGTTTTCGAAAGCTCACCAGCTTTAATCGGGTTGGCTAAGCAGGCATGGCGTCTGTTGTTGTCCTAACCAGATTTTTTGCCTGCACGGATATTCAAGGTGCGGTACTTCCCAAGATGTTCGAGACGGAGGCGGGCTTTAAACCAAGCTATATATGGAGGAGTGTGCTTGAAGGGTGGCGTTGCTAGCACCCAACCTAGATTAGCGAATGTTGCGGGAGGACATGGTGCCTATATCAGAGGACAATTGATTACCAGGGCCGAGAAAGGGATGTCCTAAATACATGTTTCCTTGATCGGACTCCTACTAAATGGTAGACGAATGCCTAAACGAGGATGATACTTGTGATATCCCGTAAATGATATGTAATGTCTGAAACGTCTTAAGTGATTTGATTAGTACTATCCATATCAACAAGGTGCACCTTCTTTTCTGGTACACATTTTGAAAGAACTCCAAGGTTAAACGTATTTTTCCGGGAGTAGGATCAGGATGGGGGTATGAATCCATAGCTAGACCCTGTGGGTCGGACCCTACCCTTATATTTTTACCCTATTTTAGACTCTACCCTAATTAGACTCTAGTTAGACCATTGTTAGACCGTATTGATAATATATATAATATACTTTACGGTTAACTTTAACATATTTATTTTGTTATTCCGCAACTAGCTTAGAAGATGTCGTGAATGATGGATCACTAAAAGCTCACATGCTATATTTTTCTTTTGTTGAATTATTTATGTACTTCAAACTCTAAAAAAAACTTTGGACTATTGAAATTAAATTACAAAATTTGATGTTTCATCAATTTTCTATTGAATGTTGATGTGTTAGTAGATGTCTTGAATTTATTTAAATTTTATATAAAAATTAAGTTTTGATTAAAAATTATCAAAATGCAGAACGTTAAAGGGTCGGACCCTGCAGACCCTGTAGACTCTGGGTCTCCAGGAGGGTAGGGTATGAATCTAACAATAAAAAATTTGTAGGGTCGAGGGTAGGGTATGGGTCCATAAAAAAAACTAGGGTATGGGTAGACCCTACTCTACCCTACCCATTGCCATCCCTACTAGTACGATGTAGTTCGGGAATCGAACGCACCGGAAGACGAGAGATTCTGGGACTGACTGATTCTGGCGCGACGAGGTCGTCGCGTATTTAAGGAGGGGTGAATGTGATACCCCGTAAATGATATGTAATGTCTGAAATGCCTTAAGTGATTTGATTGGTACTATCCTTATCAATAAGGTGCACATTCTTTTCTGGCACACATCTTGAGAGAACTCAAAGGTTAAACGTGTTTTGCCAGGAGTAGGATCAGGATGGGTGATCTCCTGGAAAATTTTCGGGATGCGTGCGAGTGAGGACAAAACACGCTGGAAAAAATCGGTGTTGATCTGTGGAGACAGTCGGTCAAATCACGGGGCGTTACAATACTAACTGGAATGCGGCAAGACTAGGTTCTTTATTCAGGGATGAAGAAGTGGAGAGAATCCAGGCAAACCCGCTGAGTGTTAGGCGCTCATAGGATATTAAATGTTGGAGGCATACCAAGGATGGTCTCTACTCCGTTCGAAGTGGATATTACACTGACATGAACAATTGGTGGAGGGACTCGCTTTGGCAACTCTTCCGACTCAAGCAGGCCAAGTTTGGCGGGCTCTTTGGGGACTCAAATGTCCCCTCAAATTATATCTTTTTAGTGGCGCATTATTGATAATAACCTGCCATTACTTACAAATTTGAGGAATTGAGGGATTTCAGTTGATGATATATGCCCTTTTTTCCATGGATAGTCGGAAATGACGATCCATTTGTTTTTTTACATGCCCCTCGTTTCTTCCTCTTTGGTCGCAGGCAGGTATATATATGACCGGACCGGACCGGAGTTTAGTCGCAATGAACTAAACCTCTGCAATTTTCTTAATTTCCCATTCGAGTCCGCTATGACGACATCGAAGTAACTCTTTTACAATTTTCTCTTGACAGGTTCCACCATAACGTAATGTACAGAACTCATGAGCGTGTCTGATGCTTCCTCGGCAAAAATCGGTACACCAATAGTGTACATTTCCTTTCATGTGTATGTTCTTTTAACTCCCCGGTCGTGTATTATTCTGAACCTTTTGGAAAAAGCACCCTTAACGAATCCAACCGAGTTTGAGATGAATTCATCTCAATTCTGGAATCTGTTGAATCATAGTTATAAACCCTATTATTAATTTATATATATATTTAAAATATTTTATTAAAATAAAAAGTTTGGTTTGACCGGCCCATCTGACCGATCGGATCGGAAAAAAGAAAAATGGACAAAATCCAGTCCGTACCAAAATCCGTATTTTAAAACTATGTGTTGAAGCAAATCCGAAATTACTGATTCGTCTCCATTTCTTGGTGTCAAACTAGCTTGACTTGACCAAAGCTCAGACAACCCGCGAGCCCAGCCCAACTCAATCCCAGACGAGCTGCGAGCCCGCGAGATCAGCCCATTAAGCGAGCCCAGTCCAGACCGCGAGCCCCGCCTTAATCCCCGCCCAGCCCAAAGACAGCTCAACTACACTTACCCAAGATCCCAATCTTCATTGACAACTCGCTCTTTGTTATCATTCCTCTCTTCCATTGATTAGTGCCATTTATTAATGAAAATACACGAGTAAGCTATCTTTTATTGCTGCAACTACACTTTTTGAACTAGTTGATCACTTCGATAATAGAGGCCTCTATCGCTCACTATTTCTGCGGTATTGTTTCGAACTGTGTGATATTATTGCGTATATTTCCTAACATGATTCATTGACAAGTTTTGTGTTATCTGTGCCAGCATTATGGAAGGGGAGGAATCCTGGACCGTATTCCAGGTTTACGTGCATTACAGGATGCTCGCTGAAATTGCAATCAAATTAATTGTATTTGTTGTAATCAAACTTGGGTACGACCAAACAATCCATATTCCAATTAGGATGGTCAAAATTGTCATTTGCTTTTAAAAAATACATGTGAATTGGACTATGGAACGGACCCGAACTTCATTAAAAAAAAGGGTAAAACTGAAATAAGTAGCAACTGCGACGAACCGAGAGCCGTGGCGGAGGAGACGAGCTGAAAGAGGTTGGATTGACCCACGACATGTGTAACGTGGAAAATATGCAACTTGGGAACTCTTCCTGTGTCCGTATTTCGTGGCTTTAGTGGGCTTCTTCTGGAAGTTGTTATTTTTTTTTGGGGATGTGGAGGGGTAAATATTTCTAGGTATATAAATAAAATGGCCAATTATATCCTACTAAGTATAAAGTTTTTTTTCGGTCTTTTGTAAAATTGCGATTATCGGCTTTGTCGAAATCCTATCACGAGAAATCCGTGGTGGTTGCCTTGATCAGCTTTATAGCGGCGTTTTAGAGAATCACGTGGCTGCTCTTTTTCTACCTTATAGCTATGATTATGCTTATTATACTGCTCTTGTGTGTGATTGTGTGCGTGTTACGGTAATCTAACACAAAGTTCTTACAAGTAGGATAAGATAAAGGAAGTTTTTGTGCGGAGCTTGATTACATTTTTATGATTTTAGAGTTCTAATATGAATTAAGGATATTTTGTTTTTTTTTTAGAATCAGTGTTTTGCAATCTCAAGCAGGGACTAACAAATTAGATTTCTTAAAATTATGTAATTGTTTTCCTAAGGACTTCACCTATCAAGTAAATTATATTAAATTTTAGGAATTTCTGTATTTTTCTTCCTTTTATGCTTTATAATAAATATAAAAATTATTTTAAAAGCTAATGAATCGCTAAGTAGGCTATGTATCTTAAATTCTATGCCAAAGATCTTTAAGTTATGATTCTGAATCTTTATATAAAGAAAATTGTGTTCGAGTTTGGGACATTTATCCGACTCTACCCTACAGACATTTACCTATATACACACACACAAATATATATATATATATATATATATATATATATATATATATATATGGTGGGGGAGAGGGAGAGATATATTTAAGTATGTTTTCGTTTGGGAAAAATTATTTTTTTGAAAAAAATAGGAAATGTACTTTTTAGGAAAATATTTATTAGTTCAACCCCTCTATAAGGAAAAAATAATTACCAGAGTCGAAAAATTACATTGTGTTTATTTAATACCAAAATAATAATTCAGGAAACAAGCTACCGATTTATTTCTCCTCCTTTAATCAGGAAACCTCTTAATTATGAAAAAATCAAGAACCCTCCCCCTATAAAACAGAGGATTAACGGGATCTCAAGAGCCGCTGGGTTTTCAAGGCGGAAGAAGATAAACTGTTTGCCCCGCATTTGTGTCTCTTTCCTCTTCCTTTTTCACAGTAAATCTTGGTGATTCTTTTCTTTCCTACTTTTTGGATTGGCAATTATATTTATATATGCATGTCAATGAACCTAAACCCTAGTCGATAGTCTACTTTTTCTTATTGATTTTATTTCAACCATCCTCAATTTTTTCGCGAATTAGTTCGGTATTTAATTGAATCCGTGTATAATTTTAGGTTGTCTTTTGTAGGTTGCTGCATAGTGGCTCTTTTTTTCTTAGTATTGGTTCAAGTGACTAAGTTCTATTTTGTTTTATAACTTCAAACTAAAACATTAAATTAATTTAAGTGTTTGCACATGTTTTTCTACATGAATACCAATATTTTTAAAACCGACTAAAAAGATGACCCAAATTTCTAAAATTTTCTGGTCAGGCCAGCTCGACCAGTTGACCCACCGGTCGAACATACGCTGAACTTTGTCCTAGTACCCCTTCCTTTGTATTCTTTTAATCCCTTCACATCCCTTCCACGCATCTCCCCCACCCACACACCTCCAATATATTTTTTTAATCCCTTCCCAGTACCCTTCTACCCCTCCTCTTCAACCTGTCATTTTAAATCCTTTCTAAAATTACCTTCAAAGTAAACATCATTTTCTATCCCTTTTACATTCTCATCATCTTCTCGTTCCCTTCCCTCCATCTCTTTCACCTTCCCAAACGAAAACTTCTAAATAAACCTAAAAGAAACGACGAGAGCAAGAAGATGAAAGGGAGTGGGTAACCCTCTCCAAGCCTCGCATGACCAGGGTTAGACAGGAGGAAGGGGATGGAAGAAACTAGAGAGCATAAGGAAGTCGAGTGAGAGAGATAAAATTGGGATTTTTGTTTCTTATTGAATTAAAAATTTGATTTCAAGGGTTTTTGTTTGTGTGAATTGGGGATTTTGCCTTTTGGTCAATTTTGGATATTTATCTGTTTTATTTTTGGCTTTTTGCGTTTGATTGCCAGAATTTTTTCTTTTTTCGGTTGAACCAGGTCAACCAAGCAGTCGAGCCATCCGGTCAAACCAGATTTTTAGCGGTCTGACCACTCTCCGGGTCTAAGCTCAAAAACAACCCGGTATTTCTTCCGGGTGGCGGTCAGGCCGGTCAGACCACCGGTCCGACCATGGGTTTTAAAATATTGATGAATACTATTGAAGAGAGACGTGCACTCCACCGATTCCCATCTCCGAAATTGGATCCATGGATCTTTTATTCACATGGAAAGTGTAATCGTGCACATACTTTCTAATCATTGTCGAAACTGAGAGTCCACAACAAGCGTATAAAGAAGATGATTGATAATGATATAATTTGTTCTTTGCATGGTTGGTTGGTTTTGTCTAATCCAATTGATCGCCAAAGTTTTCGGCTATTCAATCCTGTTTTCATGGCGACAATTCAACTACCTTTCTTGTCAAGACCTTCCTATGATTTCAGTGTTCTCTCCTGTGATCCCAATAATCCAAATTGCATTGTCATGCTGATTAAAGCTGAAGAAGGGATGGCAAGATGTTACTTTTGCAGGCCTCGTGATGTCCTTTGGAATCAAAAGAATTTGGTGTTTGAGAAGATGAATCTCGGTTCTCGTTACTATCACGATAACATACGTACAATTGGTTGCTATAAGGGTCAGATATGTATCTTTACCCTCTTTGAAAAGATTTACTTATTGTATGTAGATCCTCCACATATGACACTCACAAACTTGAGAGTAGGGACAATATTTTTTAATCCACGAAACTACGGAAAGGTTCTAGACTATTTGGTGAAATCTAATGGCGAATTATACATAATTCGGAGATTCAAAATTCGTATAAATGCCTATAATTTTATGGTTTGCAAGCTAGATATGAAGAAGAAGACATTTGAGGTTGTTGAGTGTTTAGGAGGCCGAGCATTCTTTTTATCATCTTTCCGTAATTATACATAATTCGGAGATTCAAAATTCGTATAAATGCCTATGATTTTATGGTTTGCAAGCTAGATATGAAGAAGAAGACATTTGTGGTTGTTGAGTGTTTAGGAGGCCGAGCATTCTTTTTATCATCTTTCCGTTCAGGAATCTAATGCTCTGCTAAATACTATGGTATCAAAGCAAACACAATTTATTTTATCCAGTTTTTAGACTCTCGTATTTTTTCATTTGAATTGCAGAACAAAGTCTTAATTTTCTCATTGCCATGCCCAAATGTAAAGAGAAATTTAGATCATACTGACTGGATTTTGCCTCTGTCTCCAAATCCTCCGTTCAAAGTTGACATTGTTGATCCTCTGCAGGTAATCCATCTTATTTTTTGATTATGAAATGTCATGTGTTCGTACAATAGTGTTGCATACATATATGTATGTATTTATTTTTTCTATCTTTGATATTACCATTTTCTGCTTCTAACAGTGTTCATGGATACAATATGGGTATTCTTGCTCATATCACAAGTAGAATCTAGTTTGTTAGTTTTGTCCAACAATTTATTTTTTTCCAATGACCAAGTTTGTATAACATGTGACGAGAGCCGAGAAGAACTATTTTCATTTTTATGAAAAATTTTCTCAATAATTTAAATGTCATATTATGTACAGATAAAAAAATCTACAATGAAACAACCATTAATTTGCATATCTGGTGGGAAAGATTGGTCCCGACATCTTGATGAGATTACCAATTCAGTTGTTGAGAAGCTGTCCAATAAATTCGTTGGTAGAGATTGGTCTGAACTGCCAAACGATTTGTTAATTTCAATTGCGAAGAATCTGTCTTGTGTAAGAGTTGGGGATCAGCTATCACATGGGTTCCAAAGAAATTTACGGGCTATCCAATATTCTTGCACTTGTCATCCTCATCAATTGAAGTATTCCACTTCATGAATAAAAGTAGGTACAATGTGCATGTACTCGAAAATCCCAAAATTTTGAGTATCGAGCATGCTAAATATGGTTGGCTACTCATGACTAGATATGATGGGCAGAAAATCATCTTCTTCAATCCTCTCACAACAGAAAAAATCGAGTTTCCTGATTTGCCTAAAGTTAGGATCCGTGGATTCTGCTTCACATCATCTCCAACCTCACCCAAATGTATTGTTCTCGGAATACATATTGGTGTATATGAGGATAAAACATGCTCTTTCATCTACCATATACACTTAGGACAGATGGAATGGACAAAAGTTGAGATTCCCGAGTTTGAAGCTAATGTTGGTGACTTTGAATTCATTCCATACAGCAGTCCAATCTTTCATAAAGGAGTATTCTATTGGATCTGGGGTTGCGGCAACCTTTTCACTTATGATCCTATGAAGGGAGAGGAAAAATTTCTTGTTGAGCCACGGAGTCCTTACAGATTTGTGTGCATCAGCTATTTGTTTGAAAGCGAAGAAAAGTTAATGTCACTATGGGCTGGAAGACATGAAAAATGGATTAGAGTATATGAATTGGATGAGACATCTATGGTGTAGAAAGAAGTTAACACTCTTGACAATAAAGTAATTTTCTTAAGCCCTAACTCTAGCGTGGTCACAGAAATGCAAGGTTTGGAAGACATGGTATACTTTAACAGATTTGTCGGTGACAATTAACCACTTTTCTATTCTCTAAAGACAGGTGAACTAAGAACGTATGATGGTGGAAACTATGTTATTCGAGATTTTTGCGACATTCCAGAGTATCATATAAAAAGTATATGGATTAAGCCCAACGGGAGTTGAGTTGGTATGATGTGGTCTTTTTTTAACATTATTTGTAACGGATTGATGTGGTCTTCTTCTCGTGAATTGTCTTCACGACAATACTGAACTTGATGCATTTTTTATATAAGAATTGACGGAGAGAATACTTGAACAAAGACAATTAATTATTATGACGACGTCGTGCAAGGAGTTTCATTAGCGTCATCATTTTAGTGTTTATTTTTATTTCCATCGTCATTCTAGTGTTTTATGACTCGGGGTGACATTTTGGTCAAATTCAATTCGTTGTTGTTGGACCTTGGGCCCAATAGGCAATTATTATTGTGCCTAATTGGGCCCGGGCCCATTAGGCCCAAAAAGTTGGGTTGGATGGGCCGGTCAACCCGCGTTGACCGGCCCAAGCTACGCAAGCGCCACGTCAGCATGACGTGGCGCTGACATCACATGTGGCAGCCCACGTGGCGCGCCCACACGGTGCCACGTGGCGTGTCATGTGGAGTATTTTGGTTGTCCGGATTTCCCTATAAAAAGGGGAATCCGGCTAGACCAATTTGTAACTTTTCCCACAACAACTCACTCAGAAAGGAAAATTCCGGATTAGTTCCAGAATTTTAATCCGATTTTCGATAGAGGAAATCTTGTGGAAATCAATTACGAATCCGTTCTAATGTGATCGTAATTCGACCAACACGAAGAAATCGTGGACCCGAGCCTGTGGACCTCTTACTTCAACAAGTAAGTGATTTATTATTAACAAATTAGTTTGTTAATTAAACGGGTTTAACACGTAATTACTCGTTAATTACGCATCAAAACTGTCAATTGGTATCAGAGCATGGTTGAAACCATGTTTTGATGATAATATGATGTTTTAATTCAAGTAATTATGTGATTTATTGAGTTAAAAATCATATTAATCGTGATTTTATGGAAAATCATAATCTGTTGGACTTTAATGTAATTAATTTGGAACCAGCAGGACTAAATTAAATTTTGCCTAACCACGCGGGCAAATTCGCGCACGCGCGAAACCTTAAGGTACCAATCCTGATCATCTCCGCGAGATCGAGGACGACGACGGCGGAGAGACGCGGAACGGAGAAGACGATCGCGGCGGCGAACGGCTGGACGACGGCCCGCGAGGCCGCTACGGCCGTGATCGCAAGGCCGAGACGAGTCGATTGCAACCGCTCTCGGCCCGTGGTTCGCCGCCGTTACGCGGCGGTCGTGGGAAAATATGCGAGGGGCAAAATCGTAATTTCACAATTTTTCCCGAAAATATTTATACCCGGGTCAAGAAAATAAAAAAAAACCAGACGGATTGGCCCGGTTTCTTGGTTCGACCCAACCCGGTTTACGGTCAATTTGCACTTAAGTCAAAATTGGACTTAAAAATTGGGTTTTTTCTTTTTTAATTGGATAAAATCAGTTTTTATTCAATTAAAATCCAATAAATTGATAAAAATTTTGAGAAATTTTTGTCAATTAGGTTTATTAAAATTATATTTTAATAAACTTAAAAAGAAAATATTTTGGAACGAGTTCCGAGATGTATGAAAGTTAAACTAAAATCACATAAATTGATCCATAAAATGTTCATCAAAAGATTGGAAAATGAGTTTTTCAATCCTATTTTGGGAAAATATGAGTATTAACCCGAAATTGAATTGCAATTGTTGCAAGATTTGATGGCTACTGGAGACAGGTATCTGAACTTCTGTGCAACAGAACTTCGACAGAAGATTCTGAAGCGCCGTTTACCGCTGCGTGTGCCCAAGAATGACATGTATGTCATTGTTGAGCACATTAAGGCTGTTCACCGAGAGATGCAAGAGTGCATCTGGGCCGGAGGTTACGATCATGGAGAGGACTGGCCCTCTATGTTTCGAGACCTCCTGGTCACGATGAAAATTCGAGAAGATATGAGTGTCTTCTCGGCACCCGAGTTCAATACCCATAGAGATGCTCTCTATGGTCTGGTCCATTATCTTGAGGATAAGGGTCTTCGCAGAGAAATGATACATTCTCCTGTTCTGGAGCTGCGAAGCGGTTTGATCTTGAACCGCTACCTCGCTAAGGATTACTATTATAGTTTTCCTCCGCTCCTGATCATCTGGATCATGGATTCAATTCCAGTTCCGGAAAGTACTCTGGAACTTCTCATCGGATCGTCCTCGTACCCGGCCCCCACCGGATCGTCTCCAGATCCGGATCAAGATATGTATCTGGATTCTCCTACCGGATCACCTGGACATCCGATCCCTGTGTGATTATATGTTTAACTGTCCCCATATACATATGTTGTTTTTTGGGGGACTTTTGTACAATAGGTTGTGACCTTGTCTGAGGTTTTGTGCATGTGTGAGCACACTCAGAATGTACAAATGCATGTGTCAAACATGTAATTAAATAAAGATGTTTGTTTAATTACTTCCACTTGAATTTACTATCGATGAACTTTAAACGGTTGAAGTTTAAGATTAATACTTGAATGGTGAGGGGAAGCATGCCCGCGACCCACTTCGATTTTGAGATTAATCAAGAACTCCATATCGTTAAAAGTTATGAGTGATTAGTAAATTGAATCATATTACCAAATCAAATTTCTAATATGTTCTCATATTAAAAATCCCTATAGAAATGTCAGTCGCTTCTAGATCCATCATTGCTGAGCTAAACCGTGAGTTAAAACTCAACGGTGAAAACTATGACAATTGGAATATGAAAATCCAATATGTGCTTGAAGAACAAGAGGTTCTGGAGCACATACATGTCATAATGGATGAGCCTGAAGAAGGCACAACTGCTCAACATAAGCGAGATAAGGAAGCTTATGTTATTTGGAAGAGGAAAAACACTACTGCTCGATTGATCTTGTTGAGTTCCATGATGGATGATATCACCAGACAATTTCGCGTGCATGACAACGCGAAAGAGTTATGGGGGTCTCTCAAACTGAAATTCGAAAAGCTTTCAGTGTCGAAGTTGCGTGCTTTGACCATAAGGTTTGATACCTTTAAAAAGCGTCCGGAGGTTCCCATGAGGAAACACTTGAGAGTGATGTCCAATATGATCAGTGAACTGGCAGAGGCCGGTCACATACTCAGCAACGAGCAGCAGATTCAAGCTGTCATCCGTTCTCTACCACCAAGTTGGGAACAAATGAAGATGAATCTTACCCACTCCGATCATTTGGTAATATTTGATGATGTTGCCAGACACCTTGAGCTGGAGGAAGATCGCCTCCTAGCTATGAAATCCCACCCTGAAGCCCATTCGATTTGTTCGACTGGGAGTGGTGGGAAAAAGAAAAAAGGTAAATGGAAGGGTAAGTGTAAACAAACTCCAAAGGCTGAAAACCATGGAACCAAGTTGGATGGCTCCAAGGCTAAAAAGAACAAGCGGTTTAACATTTCAAAAGTGAAATGTTTTAACTGTCAACAGAAGGGACATTTTGCAAAAGATTGCAAAATGCCCAAGCAGGAGCGACAGACCATATAGCTAGAGACCGTGGTTCGTTCGTTGAGTACAGGTGGTTGCCGGCTGGAGCAAAAACCATTTTTGTCGATAACAACTCGTGTGTGGATGTGAAAGGCCTGGGCACTTGTAGATTACACCTTCGTGGTGGTCGTGCCCTTCTTTTACATAACGTGTTATTTGCTCCAGACATACGAAGGAACCTGATCTCAGTTTCGGCCTTAATGTCTTTAGGTTTCCGGTTGTCATTTGAGAACGACACCGTTAGATTATTTTTGGATGATGCCTATTTTGGCCTTGGATATATATCGGAAGGTTTTCTGATTCTGGATATTGATCCTTCTGAAAGTTTTTCCTTTGTCACTAGTTCAAATTCATCAGAGGATGATATTAAACTATGGCATTCTAGACTTGGCCATATTGGTCAGGATCGTTTAAACCGTCTAGCTAAGGCAGGACTGTTGGGCAATATAGAGAAATCTATATTACCTAGTTGCGTATCCTGTCTAGAAGGAAAAAGTACTAGAAAACCTTTCGGTACTGGGGCTAGAGCCAAATTTCCACTACAATTAGTGCATTCTGACATATGTGGTCCAATGAACGTGAGGGCAAGGCATGGAGCATATTACTTCATCACCTTTATTGACGACGATACTAGATATGGTCTGATATACCTGATTTCTCACAAGTCTGAAGCCTTAAACTGCTTCAAGACATACATGAGTTTTGTTGAGAATCAGAAGGATAGAAAGATAAAGGCCTTACGAACTGATCGTGGCCGTGAATATCTTTCTGATGAGTTCAAAGCTCTATGCATTGAAAAAGGAATTGAACATCAGTTGTCCATTCCTTATACACCACAGCAAAATGGAGTTACTAAAAGAAGGAATAGAACCCTTCTTGATATGGTTAGATCGATGATGGCAGAGGCAAATTTGCCTATATCATTCTACGGAGATGCGCTCCTGACTGCCGCATACGTTCTAAACCGTGTTCCCTCTAAGTCTGTTACAGCCACTCCTTATGAAATGTGGACAGATCGGAAGCCCGATTTATCCTATTTTAAGCCATGGGGGTGTGCGTCCTATGTCCATTCTACCTCAAGTGCTTTCGGTAAATTAGGACCGAGAGGTAGAAAAAGTATCTTTATAAGATACCCAGAGGTATCTAAAGGGTACATGTTCGTGGGTGAACTGGACAATGGACATGTAACAGAATTTGAATCACGCGATGTCACTTTTTTGGAGAATGAATTTCCAAAGTTGGGAGAGGTTAGTAGTGACCTTACCTTTTATGAGACAGATGAACCAGATTCATCTGGATCACTTCTTCCGAGTGGGAGAATTGAGGAGGAAGATAGAGATTTTTTAACTTAAAATAATCCGGAAGGTCGTGATCTGAATCCTGAAAGGGAGGTAATTCCTTATTCCAGTGGGAGTACGGTATTTCTACCCAGTGGGAGTGCGATTCCTGGATATGATGAATATATGAGAGATGTTTATCAAAACTGGGAATACCGTAGGTCTAGCAGAACTAGCATACCACGCCGACGATTTGACATCGAAGGTGAGGCTAATGCATTCTTGGTATCACTAAAGAAATTTGGTGGTCCAAGTGAAATTCTTCTGGCCATCCTGCAGGATGAAGATGAACCTAAAAATGTATCTGGAGCATTGTCATCTCCAAAACGTGATGAATGGATAAATGCAATGGATGAAGAAATGTCTTCTATGATCAAAAACCAGGTTTGGGATCTGGTTGACCTACCTAAAGGGCGTAGGGCAATTGGGAATAAGTGGATTCTCAAAATCAAGCGCAATGCAGATGGCAGTATCGAAAGATATAAAGCGCGTTTGGTTGCCCAAGGATTTAAACAACAGGCTGGGATAGACTATGAGGAGACTTTTGCACCTGTTGTTAGATTTACGTCAATTAGGGTCATTTTAGCTATGGTTGCTAACATGAATCTAGAATTACATCAAATGGATGTAAAGACTGCTTTTCTCCACGGAGAATTGGATGAAGAAATCTATATGATTCAGCCTGAGGGCTACATTCAAAAAGGCTGCGAACACAAAGTTTGCAAATTGAATAGATCAATTTATGGCCTTAAGCAGTCATCTAGACAGTGGTATATTCGCTTTCATAATACGATCATGCAGCATGATTTTATTATGATAGACGAAGATCACTGTGTGTATGTTAAGCGATCAGGAAAGAAGTTTGTTATCATCACCTTGTATGTTGATGACATACTTTTAGCTGCAAATGACATGGGATTTCTTGTCAAAATCAAAGATTGGTTATCTTCCAACTTTGAAATGAAAGAATTGGGTGAAGCAGATTACATACTCGGAGTTAAGATTTCGAGGAATCGTTCGAAAAGAATAGTGTCTCTTTCACAAGAGACATATATTCGCAAAGTAGTAGAACGTTTCAATTGTGATCACAGTAACCCAAAGTATGTCCCATTGGTTAAAGGTCATAATTTGTGTAAGGACATGTGCCCAAAAATAGCTATACAATGTAGGGACATGGAGAAGATTCCTTATGCCAATGCAGTTGGATGCCTGATGTACGCAATATTGTGTACTAGACCTGACATTTGCTATGCTGTTGGGATAGCAAGCAGATATCAGTCTGATCCAGGCAGTGCTCACTGGAAGGCTGTCAAAGGGATTTTGAAATATTTGAATACTACTACAGAATACTCCTTGTGCTATCAAGGCCGTGACTTGATAATGAGTGGCTATACTGATGCTGATTGGGGAGGTGATGTGGATAAGAAAAAGTCTACATCTGGATTTGTTTTCTTGTTGAACGGGGTGCTGTCTCATGGAGCAGTAAGAAGCAAACATGTGTATCCCTGTCAACAATGGAAGCAGAATATGTAGCTTCAGCTCATGCTGCACAAGAAGCGGTATGGTTGAAGAGATTCTTAAGCCATCTCTCCCTGATCAACTCGACGGAGCCAGTGAGTCTATTCTGCGACAACCAGGCAGCTATAGCATATGCTAAGGATCCTAGATTCCATAGCAGGGCTAAACATATAGATATTAAATTTCACTTTGTGAGAAATTTAATAAAATATAAAGAACTGTGTATGAAACACATATCTACACGAGATATGGCCGCAGATCAAATGACTAAAGCATTACCTCGAGAAGTGTTCGAGAAACATGTTAAGTCACTGGGTTTACGACGGTTTCATTTGTAATCCAATTAGTTGGAATAAAGGAATTTTTTATTTGGCAATATGAGTTAAATGTGAAACATGTCGGACAGAGAAGTAGACCACTCACACGGGTGTTTACCTCAGTGGGAGTCAAGAAGTTGATTCCTAGATGAGATGAGGCAGTTATTGGACATACATAATTGCATGTCCTATGGCGGAATGCCGTCTTGCTTAAAAGCAAGTTTTCTTATGGGATGCAGGAATAAGTTGCTGCATTTGGATTTTCTACAATCCATATGATAAGATATAAGTGGAACTTATCATACTGTCTGTCCTATTAGCCTAGAGTTAAGCTAAGGCTGAGACTCTAGTATGGTGTTAAATGACATGTGTTCCTTGAAAAAGGAATATACACCGTAACACGTGATCAGTATCATGTGTGCTACTCGACCACTGGATGGGATGAAAATGTTGAGTGATTTCACAATCCCTGGTGTGAGACCAATTTTCGAGAACTGTGGTTCCCGAAACCTACCCTTAAGATCCTAAACGTATTCTGGAAGTATGATCCAGTGCTGCTAGCTTGGAAAGTTCATGAAAAGGTTATGGCATAGCGATTCGACCTGGCAGGGCTGACCAGAAAAGTAGGCTGTATCATTATGAAAGGAATATAGTTAAGGGAGAAGGAGCTCTGTTCATCACATTCTGAGTTTCGTGGTTCAGGTGCACCAATTGTATTGAAAAGTACAATAGTGAACCCGAATATAATTGTTTGAAATCACTGATGTGAACAATGGAATGTGACATGAGTCCTGGGGTAATAGCATACATTATACAAGAAGGTTGTCGAGATGCTACTATTCAAGTAGCCTGAGTGTCTGTGCTCTTGAATTTGGCTTAACATACTCGACGTGTGCTGGTCGCACGAAATCCTTTAAAGAAATCTGATAACTGTTGATCAAGGTCAATAATAATTGAGTGGGAGATGTTGGACCTTGGGCCCAATAGGCAATTATTATTGTGCCTAATTGGGCCCGGGCCCATTAGGCCCAAAAAGTTGGGTTGGATGGGCCGGTCAACCCGCGTTGACCGGCCCAAGCTACGCAAGCTCCACGTCAGCATGACGTGGCGCTGACCTCACATGTGGCAGCCCACATGGCAGACATGCGGCCTAAAAGTGACACGTGGCATGCCATGTGGCGTATTTTGGTTGTCCGGATTTCCCTATAAAAAGGGGAATCCGGCTGGACCAATTTGTAACTTTTCCCACAACTACTCACTCAGAAAGAAAAATTCTGGATTAGTTCCAGAATTTTAATCCGATTTTCGATAGAGGAAATCTCGTGGAAATCAATTACGAATCCGTTCAAACGTGATCGTAATTCGACCAACACGAAGAAATCGTGGACCCGAGCCTGTGGACCTCTTACTTCAACAAGTAAGTGATTTATTATTAACGAATTAGTTTGTTAATTAAACGAGTTTAACACGTAATTACTCGTTAATTACGCGTCAAAACCGTCAGTTGTCGAGGGGGATTTTTTGGCAAATTTGAATCATGTTCAGGGGAGAAGTTACGGACAATCAAACCCCTAAAAAAAGTTACGAACAATCAAGAGTTGCGCCTTTTAGTTTCTTTTTGGTTCATGCACTTCAAGTTTTTGTGTCTTCTGAATTCTTGTGTCTTTCGATTTCTATTAAGACCTTCTGTCTTTTTTAGCTTTTCGTTGGCCTATATAAGAGGTCCTAAGCATTTGAAATAAGGTAATTGTTGATTTGTATATGAAAAATTGAGATTCTACGCGTTGATCAGTATGGCAAATTGTATCAAATTTTATTAATACAGTAGTAATCTCATCATGAACTATTTTTTTTGGGTTAAATTAAACAAGATATATCAATTAATGTACACACTTGATGTCAATTCAATACAACCAGACTTTTCCAATACTCTTTCATTTCTCTTACATCTTATTAAAATTTTGGACAAATTACCTTCACGTCCCTGTACTTTGGTCACTCTCCCCCTAGGGTCCCTGGATTTTGGAAAATGATTGTCCCGTCCCTAAGTTTTGATGATAATAGACTCTCGGGTCCCTGGAGCCAGAATATTCCATATTCTCCGACGAACCTCCACTTGAAATGACCAAAATACCCCTCCCACTTAAAAAAAATCTTCTTCCTTCCCACTTATCTTCTTCCTCGCATCTCAAACCAAAACCAAAACTTAAAATCAAAACCAAATAACATCCAAGCTTAAGGAGGCAAGCGGAAATAAAAAAAACTAAGAACAGACAAAATTAATTATCCAAGAATTCAATTAATCGACCCAGACCAACCCTAAAAATTTAATTCTCCCATTTTAAAACCTCAAACTCAAACTCAAAAATCAAAACTACTCCACCCACACTCCACCATATCAATAAAGAACCTTCGCTTCTCTCTCCTCTAACTCAACCCCAACTCCTCCACCCTCTTCCTCTCTCCCCTCCCCGACACCTGCCGTCGTCGTCGTCTATATAGGGAGGCAGATTGAGACGGGGGCGCTGCTACTACTGGAAGCATAGGTTCTTCTCCTTAAACGACCCTCTATTCTACTTCGGGAGACTCCATTCTGCCTCCCTCAAAATCACAATCCTAGGGTCCACTCTCGCGAAGATGTTCGCCGCACAGGGTGGAGACGACAACTTGGTCGCGAGGACATTGGGCTTGGGCGAGCGACGACGGCCTAGGCGAGCGATGGGTTCTTGGCCATTCTTGATTTTGAGATTAATAAAAGTAATTTTGGTTTTAGACTGTAGGCATTCTTGATTTTAGACTTGGTTTGTTACCTATTTGTTTTTGTTGATTTTAATTGAAATTTTTGACAGAATAATTTGATTCCAAAGAAGAAGAGAGGGAAGATGGCTACGGGAATCTGGGTAGAAGGATATTAGTTTTTATTTAGGGTTTTGGTATTTTTTGAATCTGGGTAGGATGATGATTAAGTGGTTGGATGATTTTTTGAGTTTTGGTTTCCATGGAAGAGCTTTTGATTTTGATTTTATTTGGGTTTAGTTTTTTATTAAAGGTGAGAGGTAGAAGGTGAAGTGGAAGGAAGAAGATGAAGTGAGAAGGAAGAAGAAATTTTTAATTTTTTAAGTGGGAGGGGCATTTTAGTCTTTTCAAGTGGGAGTTCGCCGGAAAATATGGAATATTCCGGCACCAGGGACCCAAGAGTCTATTATCATCAAAACTTTGAGACGGGACAATCATTTTCCAAAAGTCAGAGACCCTAGGGGCAAGGTGACCAAACCTCAGGAACGTGAGGATAATTTGCCCTAAAATTTTTCATTATTTCAAATCTTATCACTTCATACGTTTAGGAACTCAAATGTGAACTATCTTTTTACATGTCACAATCAATATACGTCCCGACTTTATGCAATCCATGCAATCCATAAATATCTAGTTGAATTTGGGGAAATTTGGTTAAATGGGACATTTGAGTGTGTAGCTGTTGGTGATCTCTTTTTCCCTCGATATTTGAGATTTCAGACTTTTGAAAGTTGATCCATATTACAGCCAACACATGTTGCAGCCCAGTATGGGCAGACGGCTTTTCTTTATCATACACATATGATACTGTGTGCAAATGGAATGCCGACCCTTATGTTCTTCACTAGTACTTTTGAACAGTGGATTACCACTTTTGTTGCTTAATTCAGTTCAACCTTCTATTTCTAAATACTCGGTCATTACCTAGTACCATCCACATTACCTCTTTGGTTTAGCAAGAGTAGGCTAATCCGAAATCCGAATGATTGTTGAGAGACTCTCTGGCGAGCTTGAGCACTGTTCCGGGATCCTTTCTGTAACATTTTCTCACCATTTCCAAGTTTCCCATATGTGGCATTCGAGCACTGATCATAGATTGTATAGATTTAAGCAAGTCGCAAAATTTTTGAAGATTTTCTCTGAGACCCTTAGTGTGAGATTGTCTTCTTGACATTGACTTGTGTCTTCAACAGTCATTGACAAACAAATTGGTATAACTAAGATGAACAAGCCAACATTATTGATAAACGTGTTGTCTGGTACGCGAACGACCGACCATCTTCAGCTCTTTGGATGAGTTACATGTATCTGATTTGAAAGAAATAAGGTTACACTACCTTTCTTCCCTTGCACCCAACTGCAACCTAGTTGCATGGATCCGATCCTAGTTGCATCCTTCCACCGTTTAGCATTTGCATAGATATTAGAAAGAAGTGTGTAAGATCCTATCCTAGTTGCATCCTTCCAATGTTATTTTTTTCTGGACATTTACAACATCGACTAATACAGATTTGGATCGAATAATTCATTTCGGTTTTTATTTATGGCTAGGTTTATTTTCATTTTTCGAGAGTTTAATAAAAAAATTGAAGGAGTTAATTTTGATGTTATTTACTGGGTTTTATTTTCCTAGTATAAGAAGTATTAAAAATCTATTAGGTATCAAAGGACACTTAGCCTAGCGGTACAAGGCGTTCATGACTTGACGGAGGTCCGGGGATCAAACCGTGTAAATAATCTACCTTTCAAAAAAAACTATTAGCTATCGTAGCATTTGCCAAAACAATTATCCGTGATAAAGAATACGAGGGCCCAAATCTAGTAATGGGCTCAATGATGTAAACCATTTTCTTCTCTTTTCTATTGGTGTTTACAAACTGAGGTTTTGTTTATTTTGTTTTTTTTATTGAGGGGTCAGATTTTACCAAGCCCCGACACGACCAGTATGTTTCAATCAACAGCAAACAAAAGCTTACATCGTACCTTATTTGCATAATTTTTGCACTTTTGTCCACTTTAGTTCCCCAGGCTTCGCATTGAGGCAGTTCTATCTGCAGCTAGTTCAGGGTGTAGAGACTCAATTTTTGTTTAAACTTATTCCCAGTTATTATTATCTTTTTAATATTTCTCAGGAAGTTTATAGAGAAGGTTCAGTAACTTTTTCGTAGCTTTAAATTTTTAATCGGAAGACCGTTATCAGGATTGACGATGATGCACCCATATTGACTAGTTCAATCCTTCCGTCGGTAAAACTTCCAACTTCTCGTTCATATTACCGATAACGAGTAATCTAGAGTCGATTCTAGAGTTAATGACTAACTAACTTGTCGTACCAGACTACACTTAATATGCCACATAGTGGATCTTGGAAAATTAGTATGTATGAAATAAGTCGATTTGGCATCACCTCATGAAAAAAAGGTATTGAGGAACTCCCAGAATCTCAAAGGACGGTTACGGTAAGCAGTATGGTAAACGAAGCCCGTGCAAGCAAAGGATAAAGAACCTGTGTACAGATAATATTTCTAGCCTATTTCGTAAGATTAACGAATATTGGTAGGCCAGAGTCGGAAGCAAAAGTAAAAGTCACAAGAACAAAGCTAATGTCAACTATAAGTGACCCAGTCAATGAATCGTCCCTAGCCAGGCACAAGCACAAAGCAAAAGTCAATGATGCAGTCTGATAAGGATCGGAATGTTATATTCTCATTACGTAAACAGTGTATATATATATACAATATAATGTGAGCACCAAGACTAACCCTAGCCGACTAACGAAACGGACAATTACAATATGGTCATGACAAGAGAATTGATTGTATACTCCAATACTCTCTTTTCAAGTTGGAGCATGGAGGTTAACAATGCCCAACTTGCGAATGAAGGCCTGAAAGCGATCTTGACCGAGGGCTTTAGTGAACAAATCGGCCAGCTGGAAAATGGTAGAGATCTTGCGAGGGGCAATATCACCGGATTGGACCCGTTCGCGAACAAAATAACAATCCATTTCCACGTGTTTGGTACGTTCATGGTAGACAGGATTCATCGTGATATGGAGAGCAGCTTGGTTGTCACAAAATAAGGTGGTAGCATGCGGAAAACGTACACCCAAGTCCCAAAACAGCCAGCGCAACCATAAGACCTCACTAACTGTGTCGGCTATGGCGCGATATTCGGCCTCAGCAGATGAACGGGCAACAACATGTTGCTTTTTCGTTCGCCAGGAGATGGGAGAGCCACCAAAAGATATAAAATAGCCAGTGCGAGAGCGTCGAGTCATAGGACAGCCCCCCCAATCAGCATCACAGTAAGCTAGAAGATCCATAGTTGGAGAATTAGAAAGCAAGATACCTTGCCCCGGAGTTGTCTTCAAATACCGAAGGATTCGATCTGCGGCCTGGACGTGTGCAGGATTCGGCTTGCTCACAAATTGACTTAGAATATTCATAGCGTAGGCGATGTCAGGCCTTGTCACTGTCAAATACATCAAACGCCCAACAAGACGTCGATACCTCGATGACTCATCCACAACATCCTCACCGGAATGAACTCGATGATTTTTCTCAATAGGAAAATAACAAGGGCGAGAATCATCCTTGCCACACTCTTTAATGATATCAAGTGTATATTTTCGTTGGCTGAGTACCAATCTTGTCGGGGTCGTGGCAGCTTCTATGCCAAGAATGTACTTCAAAGGCCCTAAATCCTTAATCACATACTGCTCATCCAGGGTCTGCTTAGTGAGTTGGAGCAGCAAACCATGATTCCCAGCAAGAATCACATCATCAACATACACGAGCAAAATGAGCACAAGAGAATCTTGTCGAAAGGTAAACATAGCATGATCGGCGCGAGATCTGGTAAAGCCGAGGGCAAGCAAGGAAGATGTAAGCTTGCTGTACCAAGTTCGAGATGCCTGCTTCAGCCCGTATAACGACTTTTTAAGTCGACAGACGCGCAGGTCGCCTAGCCTGAAAAATCCTTGAGGAACCTGCATGTAAACTTCTTCTAGCAAATCGCCATGCAGAAAAGCATTATCAACGTCCAACTGGTGAATCATCCACCCTCGTTTGACTGCAAGTGCCAGAATGCAACGAACAGTGACCACTTTTGCCACTAGTCTGGCTTTATAGCGATCAATGCTTCCATCAGGTTTAAACTTTATTTTATATACTCATTTTGAGTCGACAACGTGCTTGCCAGGAGGCAAGGAAACAAGAACCCATGTACCATTTGATGCAAGGGCATCCACTTCGCGTTGCATGGAGTCTCTCCAACAGGCATGCTTGACTGCATCATGATATGTGCGGGGCTCGGCGACAGAGCTAATGGAAGCAAGTTATACCTGGTGGGCATGTGAGAAGCCATTATAACTGATAAAATATGTTAGAGGATACAAATTCGGATTACCTGAAGGAGGGGGCGATGACGTCGATGGCTGTGGAGAATGTGCAGGGGCGAGAGAGGGGGGTAGCTAAACTTGATACTCATCAAGGTGGGCAGGTGTGCGATGTGGTCGGTCGCTGCGACGAACAGGTTCAACAGCCTCTACGGGCTGTCCTGTGCCTGGGATAACCTCCGCAGGCTGGGCTGGGCTGGGAATATGTTTGGCGGGCTGTTCTGAACCAAGCTGTACATCCGAAAAAAGGTTCGAAATAATTTGGCTCTCAGAAACATCTTCTGGTGGTGAAAATTTCTGCGGTGACATGAAGTCATCGATGTAGGGTGGAAGCATAATAAGCCGTTCTGGAGAGGAGGAACCAGCTGTGGCTCCTTGATATGGGAAAATGCTCTCAATAAAAGTGACATCACGAGAAACTTGGAACTTCTGGGTCTTCAAGTTATAGATGCGGTAACCTTTTTGGCCAAAAGGGTATCCAAGAAAAATGCCGGGATGACTTCGATCGTCAAATTTATCAGCCCTAACATTGTTATGGACGTAAGCAAGGCAGCCAAAAACTCTCAAATGACTGTAGCTTCGTGATATCCGAATAGCACTTGGTAGGGGGTCCGATCCTGAATAACTCGAGAGGGAGTTTGATTTATGAGATATGTTGCAGTCATGACACACTCACCCCAAAATCGGATGGGCAGATTCGCTTGAAAGCGCAATGTTCGTGCCACTTCAAGTATGTGGCGATGCTTCCGCTCAACGATACCATTTTGCTGTGGTGTATAAGGGCAAGAAGTCTGCAATAAGATCCCTCTCTTTGTATAGAATGTCTGCATATTATGAGAATAAAATTCCAAACCATTGTCGGCTCGGATAGTTTTCACAGTGGTGCCAAAATGATTCACCACCATATTGCAAAACATCACTAAATAATGTGAAACTTCTGACTTGAATTTCATGAGAAAGGTCAAAACAGCTCGACTAAAATCGTCGATAATAGTCAAGAAATAATGTGCCCCGGAAGAGAACGAGGTCTTATACGGCCCCCAAATGTCATAATGTAATAACTCGAAACAATCTTTTGTCTTGATTGAGCGTGTTGGGAAAGAAAAATGAGTGTGCTTCGCACGAAGACATGAATCACACTGCTTATGGCCTGAAGGGAAAGCTAGGGTCTTCAAGGATGGAATGAGTCGTAACCTATCATCGGGAATATGGCCGAGGCGCTGATGCCAAGCTGACGCGTCACTGGCTGCCAATAATGCTACCCCTCCCTGCACATCCTCGAAGTAGTAAAGCTCATCGCGTTGTCTACCCACTCCAATCAGGCTCCTCGAAATTGAGTCCTGTATAACACATGAATCAGTATAAAATGTTACAGTGCAATTGAGATCCCTAGTTAACTTGCTCACAGATAACTTGCACTTAAATGAAGGAATATGCAAAACATCAGTGAGAGATATTTTTTTGTTGAGATGAACAACTCCAATCCCTACAATGGGTATCTCCTCGCCATTGGGTATTTTCACGGATGGATGACTGTCATCAGTTCTTTCATTAACCAAGATATCCGAGGTGCAGGTAATGTGGTTGGTAGCACCCGAATCCAGTACCCAAGGTTGAGTAAAAGAAACCTTACCAGCCATGTTTGCGTGGGGGTCAAGCGGTTGAGATGTCGCAAGGATACCTTGGTCTGCCTTGGCCGTAAGTTGGCGAAAGAGGGTATTGATTTGATCTTACGTCAAGCCCGAAGACTGACCACCTTCATCATGGCTCACTTGAGCTGCCCTCGGACGGGAGCTGCCCCGATCGCCCGCCTTGTTCGGTCGATTGGTGTTACCGCCTGGCTGGGTGCACGAAACGGCGTTGGTGTTATGGAGAGGCTTTCTCCATCCCGGAGGGTAACCGACAATCTCAAAACAAGTTGCTTCGAGATGTCCAATTTTTCCACAATGCGTACACTTTGGCCGATTATTAGGGTTTCTGCCATCACTTCCTTGAGACACCTCTTGGAATTGATGACTTTAGAAGGCAGCCCCTTTGATCACAGGGCGGCGGGTAGCTGAGATGTTTCTTTGCTGTTCATCCTCGGCAACAAGGTGATATGCAATCCCGGCAGAAGGGAGCAATTGTGAACTAAGTATCTGAGTCTTTATCGTTGCAAACGAATCATCCAAGCCCATTAAAAAATTATATAGATGCTCCTTCTCGCAGATGGATGACCTGTTTCCTAACATCAGAAGTGCAACCATCACAGTTACATGCGGGTAGAGGGGAAATCTCATGTACCTCATCCCATAAGCTTTTAAGCTTAGTGTAATAAGCCGAGACTGTAAGTCTATCTTGGCGAAGACTGGTTATCTGTCGTCGAAGTTCATAGGCACGTGGAGCAGTGCCTTTTCCAAATCGTTCTGCAACATCAATCCAGATATCGCGGGCGGTTCGGGCACATCGCACGCTGCTCCTCACGTCCTTCTCCATAGAGGTTTTAAGCCAACCCCGGACCATTGCATCGGCACGGATCCAGTGCGGTAGATCGCTGGAATCGGCCGCTGGTTTGTTGAGGGTTTCGTCAACAAACCCGAACTTATTTTTGGCATAGAGAACCGTGCTCATGTCGTTGAGCCATTCTCCATAGTTTTCGTCATTCAGATGATCCATGACATGCATCTGACTAGGGCTATCAGACGGGTGGATGTAGTATGGAGACATCGCATCCATGTTACTGATCACGGCAGAATTTGCGTTGCCGGAATTACTAGAAATAGACATCCTGGACAACGGAAGACGATCGACGGAAAATTGCAACAAAATTTTTTTTTATTTCCCCTCGGTAAGACTGAAATCGCAAGGAAAAAATATTTCTTCTTCGGTAAGATTTTTTTTTTCTCGGTGGAAAACTTCTCTCGGTAGAAATTTTAAGGCTAGGTATGATTTTTTTAGGCTAGGTATGATTTTTAGGCTCTGATACCATGATAGGATCGGAATGTTATATTCTCATTACGTAAACAGTGTATATATATACACAATATAACGTGAGCACCAAGGCTAACCCTAGCCGACTAACGGAACGGACAATTACAATATGGTCATGACAAGAGAATTGATTGTATACTCCAATACAGTCAATGATCGTCCTTTGCAACTGACTTTATTCCAAGCACAAAGCTAATCACCTCTCAGAGAGCTCCATCCAGATCCAGCGAGGCTGTGTTTTCTGTTTAATCAATAGGCCAGCATAAGCATTAGACTGTGATTACTGTGTCAACTATATGTTATAAACAAAACATAAATTGTTACCTGCTCCAGCAGCAGCAGCACCTTCCGTCTGCTTCTTCTTCTTCTTCTTCTTGTTCTTCTTCTTGTTGTTCTTCTTCTTCTCCAGTAGCAGAAGTAGAAGAACCAGCACCAGGGGCCGCATTTTTCTTAGGCGCGGAGGACTTTTGCTGCTGGCGGAGCTGGTTCTTCCTCCTCCTCCTCTCTTTCCTTTTCTTGTTTTTGGCGGACCGGGAGGACTGTTGGCGTGTGCCTCTCGTACTGCACGAGCACGCTCAGCCGCCTTAAGCTGAGCCTCCTTAGTCTCCTCAGCCTTCTCAGCCTGAGAGAAGATCAAGCAATACTAATGAATGATTATTAATAATCGCGAAAGAGAAGAGGCATTCCATTCGGAAACCACCCAAAAGAGGCATACTTGTAAAAGAAAAGAAACATCAGGCATCAAGAAACAGAAAGATCAAAGGTGAACAGGAAGAATCATCCTAACCATACGGAAGCAAAAGAAGCATCCTAAGCATCATCCTAAGCATACGGAAGCAAAAGAAGCATCCTAAGCTTCAAGAGGCAGACGGAAGCAAAAGAAGCATCCTAAGAACCAAAGCGGCATACGGAAGCAAAAGAAGCATCCTCATCCTAACAAGAAGAGAAGAAGGAAGGAAACGAAGAACACTTGCTGCAACAAATCAGCTAAAGTAAAAGGTGTTGCATCTTTCATGCTCTCCTTAAACGGAGGCATCTGTAGATAAAAAACAGAATATAAGATCAAGCAACAACAGATAACAGAAGAAGCATCCAAACTACACCAGAAGAAGTCAAGAAGGAAGCATACTGATCAAGAACAGAAGAAGGAAGCCTTCTAAACCAAAAGGATCAAGCATCAAGAGGCATACAGAAGCATCAAGATCAAATGTCGCGCGGAAGAGAGGATTCAAACGCCGCGCGGAAGAGAAGATTTGATCAAATGCCTAAAAGAATTAGTTACCTTGAGCTTGGAAGAGATCTCCTCTCGAAGAAGATTCTTAAAACGGTTACGGTTATTTGAACTCGGAAGTTTTGGAGGGAAGTGTCCCTGTGTTGCTTTTTCTCTCCATACGTGCGCCTTTTATACCCCTCCGTCCGCGTGTCTCCTGTCATCTCGAACCCAAAATGGCACGAAATTGCCACCGTGGGCCCACTCAACAAGTGAGCTAACATCAAGTCGAGCTAACGACTCTAAACTTAGCTAGCTTTTGAACAATGTGACCAAGTAAAAAATCGAGACAGCAAATTGGACCTTATTGGACATGAAACATTGATATTATATATAAAATTATAACTAAAGTGACATAGGAAATAAATTGTTAGACGGTCCTTGGAACGCGTCTTAACACCTAATATAGTTTCGTACCCGGAGTGGCCCATGGAATGGAACATGGACCTAAAAACTGACACATTTGGATATAAATTTTTTGAAACATTGATATTATATAAAATTAAAACTAAAATGAATTAAAGTAAAAAAAAAAGAATGCATATCTAACGAAAAACAACAAAAAAATAGAGAATTTGCAATAGAACCCTGATTCAATTTAATAAACCATGCAACAATGAGAGGAGAAAAAAGATGAGTTGAGATCGATTGGGAGGGGAAAGGCGGAAAACAGATTAGAAAACAAGATGTTGGTTTTTGTTTTGAGTTTGGAAAAAGGAGCAGAAGGGCAGGGACCACGGTGTAAGGGAAATAGAGAGATTGGGAGGAGGTCTTTATTTTATTTTTTTAAGGAAAAGATTGGCAGGAGGTCGGGTCGGAAGCAATAGAGGCCGTGGAGTGGTTTTATAGGGCGCAAGCTAAGGGTAGAATGGTCAAATCTTTCTTGTACTTTCCTTTCCTTCTTGTTTTTTGAGAAATACTTTCATTCTTGTGCTTTCCTGACAACACAAATCTATGTTGTACTGTCGAGTTTTTACTTTTTAAATCAAAATATGGCACATTAAAAAAAATCAACTTCTTTAAATCCAATTACATAACATTACAAACATAAATAAAGGAAATTAAAAAATTGTATCTGAGTTTATGGAAGAAGGTTTTGGGGAATTGTCTAAAATTACCCGAGTTTGTCCATAAAGTATGAGTATTATTTTAATTTGGTGTTTTCTTTTTAAATCCCAAAGTCAAAAATTAAAATGTTAGAGCCTAAGAATTATTTTTAGTTTGTGAGAAATAATTATTATTTAGTTTCAAGATAACTATCATCCACCTCGTTTATTTGGGTGAGTGGTTAAAAGGGTAGAAATACGTGTATTAAACTAACTAGGGATACGTGTATTATAGGATCATCATGCATCTATTCTACGAGCGCATCCCGAAGCAAGATATATTAAAAATTAGAATTTTGGGATCGGATTTGGTCATGGAACAAAGAATCCAGGACTAATCTGGATAACAAATCATTCAATATATACAGAGTAAACTATTCGATCATAATTAGGTAGATCATTGGATCATAACTGGGTAAATCATTCTCTAACTCGGTAGACCATTGTGTCCAACCACTTTTATCCGGGACGATCCCGATTTAGCTGGGACGGGATAAACACGGACCATTAGATCATAACTAAGCAGATCATTGAATCATGACTGGGCAGATTATTGGAAGATAACTGAGTAAACTATTACATTGTCCAGGACGATTCTGATTGATTTTGGCCTTCCTGTACCAAATCTGTTCCCTATAATTTTTGTAATCCAAAATTTTAATATAATTGAGGCAAAAATTTTTAGGAGTTTTACAATTTTTATGTCAATTCAATACTTTAAGGTAATATAAATAAATGAATTTTTCATGCTTATTCATCATATTTACAACTTATAATACTATAATTTTAACAAATTAACAAATCTTGTTTAACATCAAAAGTCGGTAGATGAAGTTCTAATTATATACATAATATAATAGAGTTCCAGTTCGTTTCCAATTCAACAATTTATAATTAATATTTAATCAGACAAATTACTAAAGCCTTTAAAGAAATGGAGGCTCAAGATAAATCTTTTAGACCACTCCCAGGGGTGACTCAACACCACTAGGGGTGAGCAAAAAAACAAAAAACTGTTAAACTGGATTAATCCGGACCAAATAAATCGGACCATACTAAAAAATGGTCCAGTCCGGTTTGTAAAATATGGCAAAATCTGGTTTCCGGTCCGGTCTGAGTTTTTTTGTACAAAACTGAAAATAATCGGACCGGACTAAAAATTTGCCAATATATAATAAGACACTCTCTCTCGCCGTAAGTAACCAAACCAAACAACTCTTCTCAGTCTCAACTCTCACTCATAGTCACTAAAAAAAACCACCATCGATGACTGACTCCGACAGCCTCCGAAGCACAGCCACGCGACACCTCCAAGGGCCGAGCCGAGGCCACCTGGTCATCGCAGGTAATCAGTAATTCAGTATTCTAAATTTCAAAAATAAATTAGGGTTTCAAAATTGTGGATTTTTTAATTAGTATTTTTATTAAGGATTTAAGCATAGGGATTGTTTGGTTTGGGTTTAAATTAGGGATTTAGGGTATGTGGTTAGGGTTCAATGACTTTGCTTGAATTTCCCTTTTAATTAGAATTCTGCAATATTTCTCTTGGTTCCTTCCGACAGGCACTTTGTAGAGGTTAATCTTTTGTGAAATTGTGAACGTGAAAAGCTTGCTGAGTGCTGGCTGCCAATTTATTTTCTGATTTTTTTGGTCCGATTCCAGTTTAAATCGGAACTACGGTCCAGTTACAGTTCGGTCTAGCAATATATCCGGTCCAGTCCGATTTCCATTTTTACTTGTTTTCCGGTTCCAGTTTTTTCGGTCCAGTCCGGGGCGTTTGCTCAGCCCTGAACACCACTAGGTCAAGGAAAAGACAAAAAGAAAAAAAATGAAAACTAATTTAATGCGACATCAGATTTGATCATAGTGGTGTATTTTCATCTAGGGACCATCTTAGAACACTCACTCAGTTATGACATAATATGAATTAAGGATTAGTGTTTAATATTTTTGTGAAAAAAATAAATCAAGGTTCAAAATTAAGGTTTAGTGTTTAAATATCTCAGTTTCTCCTACATAATATAGACGAATTCAAATTAGATTTGACATAAATTAGACTTAAATCGAATTCGGATCGAATTTTTCCAGTTTGACAAATTATTGAAATTTTGAACCGTATCCAGTTCGTCTCATTCGAATCAAATTTTGGATGAATCGAAATTTGAACAAATCAAATCAAATTGTTGACGAATAGAATCGAATCACGAATCTATCCTCAACTTCTCAATCTAGTGTTCTAAATTCCTATTTGGGTATAATTTCATTCGGTCCGTAGAAAATTCGTATTTCAAAAAAATGAGCAATATTCTCAAAATGATAACCTAGACCATGTTACTTCCCGTTTCTTAATTATTTTATTAAATTACCATATGGAATATGAACCATTTATAAATTTGATAATTATTTTACATAAAACAGCAAATACGGTTATCTCAAAATGGATTACCTAGATTAAGTAGGAACAATTAAGAATTTTAATTCTAATAATGAACCGCTGAATTCGAATTAAATTTGAACCAAATTCGAATTAAATTTGAACCAAATTCGAATTAATTTCTCTTAGAGTTAGAATTAGGGTTAGGGTATGTATTATTGCAAGAAATGTTTGTGTTTATATTTATTTTTCTTATCTCAAATTTTATTTTATAAGTTGTTAATTGTATCAACATCTTAAATTGAATGTAGACGACCCATAATTTATTGAGATTTTTATATCATGCATTTGAAACCGAATAATTTGATGTTTGATGCATAGACTAATCCAAAATTATGTGGATTATACTAAATATTATGTTAGAAGCAAAAGTTCTTTTTAGTGCCATGTGGTTACACTAGGCTCTCCACTACTATGTGCTTTCATAATATTCGATTGAATGACATAAATTCTTCTAATTGATACTGTACTACTTGAATAAATTTTTAGGACATAAATACCCTCAAGTATAATTTAAAAAATTAGTTACAAATAAAAAAAATTGAAAAATATATCAAAAAATATTCTCCCGCTCTTGTGATATTTTTCATATTTTTTTATTGTCGAAAATTTGAAAAATATAATTTTCTTATTATGGCCGTAACCAAGGAAAAAAACCACTGTTTTAGACGAGGCAACAGCAACTAAAAATTTCAAACTTTATGAAGCAGATATTGGAGTTAATTCATTATAAACTAAGCCCATTAAATTTCTATAATCGACAAAGCATTTATACTCTAACAGCTATCTCATTTTCTGTTATGGCCTAAACTAAGGGAAAACAACAACTGCTATCGAAATTACTACATTGGTCGTCGCGGCCTCGCGGGCCGTTGGACATTGGTCATAAGTAATAGAAATTCATCAACAATTGTTTTAATGCTTGAAATTTTGAACTGGGGTTGATTATACATGCAAAAAGAAGACGTCTTTTTATGCTCCCTTTCACTATGACATAAAGGGTGGAGACAACAACAACGGGCCACAGATCTATTAGGAGCAAGGGCTACTGATCTATTAGGAGCAACTTATCACATGTTTTGGATTGAGTGGAGATAACATAAAAGTTGTCCATATGGAGAAGATTTCGTTTGGACCATCAAATTTCATTAAAAATTGTGTCTACAGATCTGACAATCATCAAAAATCGTGTCTATAAATCAAAAACCTTGATCCATTTTATTGGAACAAATATTAGTAAATTATGGTATAATCGTAAGCATATAAAGAGAGGAGTTTAGAGAATGCTCACGATCACACTTGGAGCTAAGTGTGTAAATCGTCGTCTTCAAGGTAGTGACTTTCGGATTGAATCCTGGACGAGGCCACAGTTTAACCGTGTGCCCTTAAACTCTTATTACCTGCCTATATGCTTCAGACCTCCGTAGATAAGAGAGTTCCCAAGGTACAACGCCCAATCACGTGTGCAAAAGGAAGCACTTTCGTACACCTTTCGAACCTTTAGTGGCCTTAGAACTCCGACACTTATGATGATGAGAAATGTTATGCAAGGAGGAGAAGTAGAGAGCTCAAAGAAGAGTGTGAGCTAAGGGGGTGATTTGGAATGAAGGAGGAGGCCTCCTTTTATAGGGAGCCTAGGACCTCCAACATTCAAATCCGAAATTAATAGGGCCATTAACCCGCCCATTAAATGGACTGTTACAAAACCCACAAAATTCCCACAATTAATAGGTGGTTACTCATGAATTTAAATTCAAAATTTAAATTCAATGAGAAAGTTCCAGAACGTGGGTTTGTCCAAGTAGAAGCCCAACAGATGTTGGGCCAAGAATCGCTTCAACAGGTCTGGCCCAGCTCTGAAAAGATAAGGCCTTGGAACCTGGAACAATTCTCACAAACCCACAATTCTGTAACCTGCAGCCAAATCACCTTTAAGCCAATTTCTCATTCACCCCGAGAATTAGATTTTTGCAAGTGTTATATATCGTTACGAAGCTTTATCAACGAGCTTCCAAATCTAATTAGTGTGTATTTAATTAGGATTCTCTCTCTAATTAAATATTTAGGCCCAATGCCCAACACACTCACTTGTATCGGGCCATCTCTTCCTAGGGTATTAAACCAAATTCTCCAATAATCCCCTACATGAATGCAAATTAGCTTATATATGATATGAGCCTACCAATGCTACATGCAACTTAGAGTTCTGCGAGAATTTGTTGCATCAGGAAAGGTGGTTGAAAGCCTTGAAGCTTCCTTAGTGAAATACCTTTGGATATACTTGCCAACCAGTGGACGCAATGCCTTAAACTGTTCGGCATTTTATGTATACCAAGACAAAGGTACTCACACAACTCCTTCTCAAACCACTACTCGGTTCTTTCGTTGTTGTCCATTTTGGCCCTGGACTGCCTTGGAAACTTCATCGAATGCTCTAGAGATTTAGCCCTTAACTCATCTCATAGAAGCGGCCCCTTCACATTCAATATAGGTGATCTCTTATAAGGAGTATCCTGCCATACCCCACTTATATATATACTCAAAGTATAAGGATCATTAAAAGCGTATAGCTTAACCTTCCGATGGACAGGTCTATCACTCTTTCATCATAGGAATAGGTAGGGAACTCAATTTTCTGAGTGCTTTATTCGACCCTAGCCTCACAATTCGGTTATCCCTTTGAACCTGCAGATCGTGGTTTACGATCCAGGTTGGGTTGCCATCATGAGTTTAGGTCATTTCGTGGGCTTTAAACCTATTCTCCTCGATGATACCTCAACTTGGTCCCTCGTTAGACCTTTAGTTAATGGATCTGCGATGTTCTCTTTTGACTTTACATAGTCTAAAGATATCACACCCGTTCTCAATAACATTTTCACGGATTTATGTCTACGACGTATGTGTCTAGACTTTCCATTATACATATTATTTTGTGCTCTTCCGATAGCTGATTGACTATCACAGTGCACGCTAATAGGAGGTACTGGTTTTGACCACATCGGGATGTCCTCCAAGAAACTTCGGAGCCAATCCGCCTCTTCAGCTGCTAGATCCAACGCTATGAATTCTGATTCTATAGTTGATCTAGCAATGTAAGTTTGTTTGCATGATCTCCACGAGACCGCTGCTCCTCTAATTGTAAATATGTATCCGCTAGTAGATTTTATATTCTTGGAGTCCGAGATCCTGTTCGCGTCTGAATACCCTTCCAGAATGGCTGGATGTCTCGTATAGTGTAATCCATAGTTAGCACTGTACCTTAGGTATCTAAGGACTCTAAGTATCGCTTTTCAATGTTCATCATTGGGATTACTCGTATATCTCGACAATCTGTTTACCGAGTTTGCAATATCTGGTCTAGTACAGTCCATGAGGTACATTAGACTGCCTATAACTCTAGAATAATCTAGTTGGCTCACACTCTCTCCGCGATTCTTGCAGAGACTTGACACCACTTCCATAGGAGTTCTCGCAATTACATTACTATCCTTATCGAATCATTCCGGATAACGCTTGCATCCTCTGTCTTACCGCCTGAAAAAGGCCAATATACACACATTATGGGATCTGTTGAGTAAGAGTGAAACGTATTCGTTCTGTAGCCGATCTATTACAAGATCAATTTGGGTTGGCCCTAATTCGTTTAGAAGATGTGGTTTTATGTCTATTACCAGTTCTTCCTCCCGAGCTCAGACCGATGATTCAGATAGATGGGGGTAAACTAATGAGTTGCCCCGCCAGTAGATATTGATGGGATTCGTGAACCTGTTTCTGGATCTCGTGGGATTGACGTGAGAAAGTTGGGATGGCAATATTGCTGGGAGCGAACTCTAAGCGAACACGAAAGGAATATAAAGCGCATAGATACAACCTAACCATACATGGCCTCCAATTAGATCTTCCAAATCGTCCACATTAATTTGTCAAGTATCTTTTTGACATAGTGACCTTGGAAAAGCGCGTAACCTTCTGAAGTCTTGGTGATTTTCATCCCAAGTATTACATCAGCTTGTCCCAAGTCTTTCATGTCAAAATTTTGCGACAACATTCTCTTGGTAATTTTGATATTATCATTATTACCCACGATCAACATGTCATCTACGTAGAGACAAACTACCACATAGTCGTTATCATCTCCTTTCACGTAGACACATTTATCACATTGGTTTATCTGAAACCCGTTAGATAGCATTACACTATCAAACTTTTCGTGCCATTATTTAGGTGCTTGTTTTAGTCCATACAAGGATTTTACAAGTTTACACACCTTATGTTATTTACCTAGAACCACAAACCCTTCGGGTTATTCCATGTAAATCTTCTCTTCCAAATCTCCATTAAGGAAGGCCGTCTTCACATCCATTTGATAGATCTCTAGGTTAAACAAAGCCGCCAAAGCTATGACTAACCTAATAGACATTTTCCGGGAGACAGGAGCATATGTGTCAAAATAATCAACACCCTCAGTTTGCTTGTAGCCTTTAACAACAAGTCTTGCCTTGTACTTATCCACTGTACCATAAGGCTTCATCTTCTTTTTGAAGATCCACTTATGGCCTAGTGGTTTACTACCCGGAGGTAGATCTACTAGTTCCCAAGTATGATTATGTAAGATAGATTCTATCTCACTATTCACCGCTTCCTTCCAAAGAGCAGAGTCTGTAGAAGACATTGCTTCTTTGTAGGTTATAGGATCCTTTTCTAACAGATATGTTAGGAAATCTGATCCGAAGAACTTTTCTTTTCTAGCCCATTTTTCACGTCTAGGCTCTTCAACTTCATCTTGAGGTTCCTCTCCCCCCACATTGCTCCTACTTTGGTTAACTTGACGGTCAACACCAGTTCGAGCTTTGTGAGGAAAGATTTCTTCAAAGAATGAAGCATCCCTAGCTTCTATGATAGTATTTACGTGGACATCAGAGTTATCTGACTTGTGTACCAAGAATCGATATGCAGTACTATCTTGTGCATAACCGATAAACACACAATCCACCGTCTTGGGTCCTATCCTTGTCCTTTTAGGAGGTGGGATCGGAACCTTAGCAAGACATCCCCAAACTCTTAGGAATTTATAGCTATGCGCATGACCTTTCCATAATTCGTAAGGTATTTTATCCAAATTTTTGTGTGGTACCCTGTTGAGCACATAGTTGGCCGAAAGCACAGCTTCCCCCCACAAATTCCTTGGTAATCCAGAACTAATAAGTATCGCATTCATCATTTCCTTAAGCGTCCTATTCTTCCTTTCCGCAATTCCATTTTGCTCGGGAGAATAAGGCGATGTAGTTTGATGAACGATTCCATTCTCGGCACAAACTTGTGCAAATGGAGATTCATATTCACCACCTCGGTCACTTCGAAGATTTTTGATCTTCTTGCCAAGTTGGTTCTCGACTTCATTCTTATAGTGAATGAACATGTCTATTGCTTCGTCTTTACTTCTCATCAAGTAGACATAGCAATCTCTTGTACAATCATCGATCAAGTCTCGCACTTGTATTTAAGATTGATGTTGACTTGGGTAATAGGTTTAGTGACATAAGCCTTTGTAAAGACTTATAATTCACATGACCTAATCCACCACTTCACAATTGTAATGACTCACTAGAAAATGCAAAATTTGCATTCTCCTTAGCATTCATTACAAATGTACTAGTGCTAACCTAGCAGGTCGCACTTCCATCAATCCAAGTATTCGACTTTGCCTTAGAGGCTAAAGTCATCTCACTCATTTTGAAAATATTGGTCAAATATAATCTTTGCCAATAGACATTCTGCCTTTCAACAGAATAACTTTTCCAACTCAAACATGAATTGAAAGTCTTTCTTATCGAGCACAGCTCCGGAGATAAGATTCTTCCAAATCTCAGGTACATGTAACACATCGGTCAGCTCTTGTCCGAGATTACCTTGAGCACAACCATCTCTTGCCTTCAATCTTGGATACTTCCGAGTTTTGCGTGTAGCAATTCTCATCATCCATTAGTTGATAGGTCTTGAGCATCTATTTGTTCGCACAAATATGGCGTGTGGCCCCTGTGTCCACCCACTAACAAAATTCACCTCGACACAAGACCATGAGGTTCATGTCATCAAGGTCGAAGCTCAAGCTTGTCTCATTAGCATGAGCACGCTTCTTGTTCTTGCCCTCAGCGGCATGACATTTGTAGCAACCCTTAGCAACTATGCCATTTGGTTTCTATTAAACCTTTCGGTTATCTTGCTCGATATGCAACCTTCTTAAAAGATCCTCGAGACTCATCATCTTCCTCTTGTATTTGAGGTTCATCTTGGCGTCCTTCCAAGATGGCGATAATCTTTCAATCATTATCACCACTTGGTGGACATCATGGATAAGAGTCTTATGAAGATCTCTAACATCCTCCTCGGGTTTACTCTCTTTGAGATACCGGGTCAAGTTCAAGGTAGTCACGAAGAGCATCATCATTTATTGCCACCTCTTGAAACTACTACCCTTGAACTTTTCCGGATTCTCAAATTGAGAAAATGACAGTGGATTTTTCAGAACCGGCATCACGACCTCAGCATCGCTAGCACTCACAATCGGAACCTCTGCGTTGTTATGACATTAATATCAACCATTTCTATATGAAATATAGTAAATAATGACTTGGGCCCATTACACATTTAAAAGTCCAACACAAATTGATCTAAACTTAGTGTGACAAAAAATCTTCCACAAAAATAGGCCCACTCAGAAAACCCAGATTTACACACACTTTATAAGCCCAACTGTAACTCGGCCCACAATAGTAATTACATATGCAACCGTGACAATTCTCAATCGTTGCAATATTAATGATTTTATTTAATGAGAATTATTGCTCGATTAATTATCAGTACATATCTAACATGAAGACCAAAGAGTGAAGCCGTAATCAATTATTAAATTGATCAAAGTCCATAAAAAAGAGTAATGGTCAAAATCGTTTACTATCCCAATATAACTTAACGATTTCAACAATTAATGTCCTAGTAAATGAGAATCCTGTGACCCCTCATTTTAACTTCACCAACGCCAGCAATACTCACAAAAATTAAGTGCATTGCCATTAAACATTAACGACCCACCTTGTAAAAACAGATCAATAAGTAATTTACCACTACTTAGGACCTTAGGTGACACAAAGTCGGTTTTACTTAGCCTTTGGCCAATGGACTACCATCTCACAGGAGCTCTGCTCCACATCCTCCTCTCCATCCCAGAGACACGTCAACGACCACCGTGGAAATTGTGAATTCGAGCTTAACTTAAGCTCCTCCAATCGGAACACCTCAACCATAGGTTAGACACAATAAAAAAACTATAAAGCGATTCAATTCATTGAGTTGCATATTTCAGCAAGCCTTTTATAAAATACTTGCTAGATTTCATTGCCATATGATTTCACCAACGTACACTTTAATTAGTAATAGATTTGACCACAATTCAACTAACCCAAAATTATTAACGTACGTAGCAGGTAACAATTCAAGTTTAATTTTTTTCCATTGCAACAAAAACCGTAGTGTCGTGAAACGGTTTAAGTATTCAATTTCCCAATCCAAATTAGCACAGAGCAACAAACAACCTTAAAAACAAATTCTCAGAAAAGCGTTTATGGCCCACATGTCAATTTATAACTTAGTACAGATTATGAATCTTGTCTGTTTTCCAAACCAATTTTGATTTTCCACTTAAATAAACCAAAGAGCAGAAGTGAAGATACAGATTTCTTCACCACTTAAAATAAAGACTTACAGCAGCCACATAATAATCTTCGACAACGAACATGAACAATAACCATAATAGACTAATATTTGAACAAATAAGAGTTTAAGATTGTTGGAACAAATATTAGTAAATTATGGTATAAGCATGTAAATATAAATCGTAAGTATATAAAGAGAGGAGTTTAGAGAATGCTCACGATCACACTTGGAGCTAAGTGTGTAAATCATCGTCTTCAAGGTAGTGACTTTCGGATTGAATCCTGGACGAGGCCACAGTTTAACCGTGTGCCCTTAAACTCTTATTACCTGCCTATATGCTTCAGGCCTCCGTAGGTAAGAGAGTTCCTAAGGTACAACGCCCAATCACGTGTACGAAATGAAGCACTTTCGTACACCTTTCGAACCTTTAGTGGCCTTAGAACTCCGATACTTATGATGATGAGAAATGTTATGCAAGGGGGAGAAGTAGAGAGCTCAAAGAAGAGTGTGAGCTAAAGGGGTGATTTGGAATGAAGGAGGAGGCCTCCTTTTATAGGGAGCCTAGGACCTCCAACATTCAAATCCGAAATTAATAGGGCTATTAACCCGCCCATTAAATGGACTGTTACAAAACCCACAAAATTCCCACAATTAATAGGCGGTTACTCATGAATTTAAATTTTGAATTTAAATTCAATGAGAAGGTTCCAGAACGTGGGCTTGTGCAAGTAGAAGCCCAACAGATGTTGGGCCAAGAATCGCTTCAACAGGTCCGGCCCAGCTCTGAAAAGATAAAGTCTTAGAACCTGGAACAATTCTCACAAACCCACAATTATGTAACCTGCAGCCAAACCACCTTTAAGCCAATTTCTCATTCACCCCGAGAATTAGATTTTTGTAAGTGTTATATATCGTTACTTCATATTGATCTCACAAACACCCAAATCCAATTGGTGTGTATTTAATTAGGATTCTCCCTCTAATTAAATATTTAGGCCCAATGTCCAACACACTCACTTGTATTGGGCCATCTCTTCCTAAGGTATTAAACCCAATTCTCCAACACATTTTAGTGGGGACAAGCCTTGTCCCCACTCAATCCAGCCCCCTTATCACGTTATAATCTACATATCCAATTCAAAATCTTTATACAATAAGTTAGTGGACTTGTGCAGCTGCAACTAGCAATGCGGTAATCTCGAACAAATACAAACGATAGCAACCATCAAGTCCTTACCTCTCCTGCTGGTGACATGTGCAGGAACCGAAGAGTTCGATCTATGGGCTCGCTTGGAGAGCCTTGGATGCCTGGAGGGAGAAGTAGCTGCGTTGTGGGCCCGTGAGTAAGTTGTTGAAAAATGGAGAGAAATCACCATTTTAGTTGAGGGGAGATGGAGCGTGGAGGCGCTTCGAAGATGGATTACTGTCCCGGTTGGAATTTGGATGATGTACTTTTTTCTCTGCCCTGTCGTCCACTCACAGGTGACCGGTTGCCTTCATGATTTGCCGGTCGTTTGCGTCCCCGTGACATTTTGTGTAGTCTAAATTTCTAAATAATCTCGACAACTCTCGCTCCATTGTACGAAGATTTTAAAAAAAGCTCGTTGTTCCTTTAATCTTTTTTTTCTAGTTTATACAACTTGATTTTCGGATACATGATTAATTCAGATTTGTACTAACACCACTTTTGAAAAGTGTAACTATATTTCTGATAGTATTCAACACTTTTGTATTTTTAATCAATCGAATACAATTTTTTAAATTAAATTACAACAAATCATCTCAAATTTATTGTCGCTTAATTCTTTTCTAGTTTTCTTCTAGGAGATGGTCTTATTTTTGAATAAATTGATATTTAAACACTTATTCAATAATTAATTCAAATTTGAGTTGAAATCGAAACATAAGTTATTTGAACAAAAGTTGATATTCTCATCCTTGGAGTTGGAGAGCGACCTTTATTACTATACTAGCTAATTCCTTCTTCCCGAAGGAAGTTCGAAAAGGCTTCTTCATCAAGATAAAAGATCTAAGAGACTGGCCATTTCATTCAAAGTTACTGTTGCGAAGAAAAGATACAAGAAAAGGGGAAAAAGTGTTATGCTAAGCTAGACTACGAAAAAGAAAAAGTGATACAAGAAAGTAAAAATAGAGTAATTGTGTTGGGTTGATGGATGTCCTGCTCTTGTGCCCGAATCCTCTTATATAGAGAATGCCGACTGAATTCCCGGCCTTTGTGTAAGAAACTCCCCAATTAGTCTGTGCTTCGTATAGGAGAATCTAACCCGGCCTTATACATGAAAATCTAGACTGGTTCTAATTTCCAAAACAAAGACCGACCTCAAATAGGAATGTTCGGGCCGTGACAAACAAATCTCGGCCTAAATAGGAACATTCTAACTCTTGGCCGAATATTGGAAGATCTGGCTCAATCAAGAAAAATCCCAAGTTGTAACCGAATACCAGAGAATTCGGCTCCAAAATGACGAGAGAGAGAGAGAGAGAGAGGAGAGAGAGAGGAGGGGAGAGATAGAGACGGATGAGGACTAAAGAATGAGAGAAGGAGAAATAGGATTTTTTAAAATTATAAATTATAAACAAATTGGTATTAATTTGGTAATTTACTAATCGCCACATCAGCAATGACTAATTCGGGTCACGGCCATGTGGCATTCTACGTATGCATCAAAACGATACAGTTTGTCCAAAAAATGGCGAACCGGACATCGAGACTGGTCCGTGATAAACATTGAAATAAGTTAGACCTGTTTTACAGTTTTGAAACCACAAGGTACCCAAATGATAATCGATAAAATTACAGGGTACTTAAGTATACTTTTTTCATTAACTTTTGACTCGTTTTAAATTTTTGCTATTATAATATATATTTTTGGAAAGAAAATTTAAGGATCTACACAAATTATGGTTTCGCCTTTTGAAAATCGATGTCCTGTCGGGATGTGTCGTTGGCATAATATGCCATTGGGATGATGTATTAGAATTTATGTGCTGTGGAATAATGTACCGTTAGTATAATATGCCGTAGAAATGATACACCATTTAAATTTACGTATCGTTTCAATGATGTGCTATTGGACGAGTCAATTATCAGATTCGTACCGGTGGCCCAGCAACACTAAAAAGTAAAATCTTAATGACCAACCGAGGGTATGGATTGGGTACGGAATGCCACTATTCTGAACCGTTTGGAATGAAGACACGCAGGGACTTTTTTGCAAATGTGCTAAAATACAGGGACCAAAATAAAAAAAACCATGCACAAACACATGCCGGATACAACTGCCAGTATCACATAACTGTGCATGCCAGTATCACATAACAGCGCATGGCAGTATCACATATCATTGCATGCCAGTGTGACCTTTTTGCAAAAATGCTAAAATATAGGGGACCAAAATGAAAAAAACTATACGTGCCATTATCATCAACGGGCACTTGCCGTTTTCACAAAAACAAATGCCATTATTACATAACTGTACTTGCCATTATCACATAACTGCGTTTGCCATTATCACATACCTGCACTTGTCGCTGCGGTCCCCCTTCAATCCAAACCGTTCGGAATCAATTCCTTCACTCCGTACCCAATCCAAACCCACTAACGAAAGCCAATGTGTCTCCACGACCAATTCGTAGCAAAATTGGAGACCTGCACAGGCCACGTCATCGGTCGTTTTTCGCCTTCACACACACGCCGTCCACCATTTCACAACTTTATATAAAACCCCAATGAATCACGCACGGGATAGGGAAGAAACCAAAGCCTCCATACTCATCATCCTCGTTTACCTTTTTAGCCTCCCAGTTGTCCTAAATTTACAAACCGACCCAGAAACCCTATCAAACGAGGGGAAACCCTAAACAGAGAAGAAGAGAGGAAGAAGAAGACAGATGTCAGGAGCAGGAGGGCCGATCTCGCAGGACTGGGAGCCGGTGGTCATCCGCAAGAAGGCCCCCAACTCCGCCACCAAGAAGGACGAGAAGTTCGTCAACGCCGCCCGCCGCTCCGGCGCCGAGATCGAGACCGTCAAGAAATGTATTCCCTCTTTTCTATCCACCCGCTATTTATCCCTTTGTTTTTCTAGTAGATCTACCTGTAATTTTATTGCTAGGGTTTCTATTCTAAGAATTAATCAGTCAAACAAATATGTGGGTTCTTTTTCGGTTGCTCGATCGAGTTTTTGTTCGGTCTTGTCGGATTTTGAATTTGCCTTTCGGGTTCTGTTTACATCTGGGTTTGATTTCTGTTTGCTTTTGTTGGTTGTTTGGATGAGCATTTATGTCGATTTTTTTTGGTCTGCAGCGAATGCTGGCACAAACAGGGCTGCCTCGAGCAGCACTTCTTTGAACACGAGGAAGCTAGATGATGAGACAGAGAACCTTACTCGTAAGTTCGTCTTTTTACCGTCTTTTGATTTGTGGTTCAAGCTTTTAAAATCACTAGGTTTCCCCTATTGTGTCACGTTTGAAGATTGGTAAAGGATGGTGCCTTTGCTTGTCGTCGTGCATTTCATGTTGAAGTTGTGGACTACGTTGGGTGATTGCCTGATTAGTGAATGAATTCTTGGCCTGGGAGGCCATTTGAGTATTAACATTCCCTTGTTGCTTGAGAAAATTCTTTCACTGCTTAAGACTTGACCGGGTAATGTTAATTTACAGATCGAATGGTTTCTGGTTCACGAACTCCGTTAAGTCGTTCACCCCTTTTTATTTAACCTATTTCATTAGTTAATGTACTGAAGTGGGTACTTATTGTCTTCTGATTACAAATACTTGGACCAAATGATTGGAATATTGCTTTTTTCCAGTTTGATAGTACTTGGACCAAAATGAATTTACCTGTTTTGGGATGTTTGTTTTCTTTGTGTAGTGATTCACTTTTCCACATGCAACTGTGACTTGCCCAAGTACTAATAATTTGTTAAGCAGCCTGTATTTGAAATCAAAGGAGCAATTTTATGCAGATGCACCAGTGATTTGAAACGGTGATTGTAACTGATTATACTAAACAGGGTATTGAGTCTTTAGCCCATGGTCTGCATTGCCTGGCTAGTTGCTATTTCATATGGCTAGTTGCATTACCTGTTCTGGGATGTTGTTTTATTCGTGTAGTGAATGGCTTTTCCGTATGCAACGGTGAATTGTCAAGTACTAATAATTTGTTAAGCAGTCCGTATTTCCATCAAAAGAGTAATTTTGTGAAGATGCACTAGTGATTTGAAACTTCGATTGTATGTTATTATACTAAACATGGTATTGAGTCCTTAGCCCATGGTCCGCATTTCCAAGCTATCTGATGTTTGATATCTTTGCTGATAGAGAAACCTCATTCCGTCTTTGTAAAAGTTGATTGACGTGACCACTATGGTCACAAGGTGGTTACAAGTTTTTGTTTTCGTGTTTAAATTTCTTTAACAAAATTTAATATTAGCAAGGGATGTCAAGATGTGACCATGGGATTGCATCTTTAGACTTCAACTTTTTTTTTGGTTGAATTCAAACTTTATGATCAATCCTCTCTCTCTCTCTCCCCCTTTTGTGTTGCTAAATAAGCAAGGGTTTACCCATTTACATCAAGAGGACCCTATAACAATTCTCCACAAAATCTACTAACCATTATTAAAACAGCTTCCTCAATATGAAAACAATTGAAATCCTTACCCTCTATCCACATATTTGGACATAAAAACCTCTCTTAATTCTTTTTTGTTTTCCTTTCTGTCTTGTTTTTATTTGTTAGTTTGTCCGTCCTTACTATTTCAAATCTTTCTATTTGCAGACGAAAAAGTGCCAACTGAACTGAAGAAGGCTATCATGCAAGCACGAATGGAGAAGAAACTTACACAGGCTCAACTTTCCCAGGTATGTATCACACTCGCTCTCTCTATACATACGGTTGAGAAGCATACAAATCCTTCAATCACTTGGCCTCGTATGACTTGAATTCATTTTGCTGCAGCTGATAAATGAAAAGCCCCAGATCATACAGGAGTATGAATCAGGGAAAGCCATTCCAAACCAACAGATAATTGGCAAGTTGGAGAGGGCTCTCGGTGTGAAGCTTCGAGGGAAGAAGTGAAGAGAGTGATTGTAAACAGAGGAGTTATCATCTGTTCACGGCTGTCGTGGTCTTAAGATTGGTGGTGTAAATGAACCTTTTCTACCATACAATGGCTCGTGCGACAGAATGCTGATCTCCCTGTCGCCGAAATTCGCGGTTGGTAGCTTTGATGATGGCCACTCAGAAATCTGCTTAGTGAATTTGTTTCGTGGTTTGTGTTTGGACTGGCTTTTTCGCTTCCTGGAGAACCTAAAACTACTTTGGATCGTTTAGGCCTTCTTTGGTACGTTGCAGAGACGCACATAAAGAACATATGCCTATTATCTCTATTGATCTTGACGCCAGATCTTGCCTTCCCACGAGGAGTGTAAAAAATAACGTTGAAAATAAATTTTCTGAAGAATGCCGTGAGTATAATTGAAATTGTCGACGACGATTGCGAAGGTGGGATAAAGATGAAAAAAGACGAAAGAAATTGAGGCAAAGATATGTGACAATGTTATTGGGAGTACGGTAGAAAACTATAAGTTTTACCCATGTATGAGTGTACTGGGCGGTCAAAATTACACTCCGATAATTTTTATATAGATTTTTAACTAACTATAAAATAAATAATAAAAAATAATTGAAACCAGCCATTTATATCATAAAAGAAAAAATAAAATTTATCCTGATAAACTATAAAAAATTACATATGAATCATAAAGATAATATCATAAAAATAGTAACGGATGCATATTTTCGCACCAAATATCCTACAATTTGAGACGCCAATCACAATAAATAAGCTTTCTGATAGTCGAGTATTATCGAATTTTATTTTAGATACGACTCTTTCAATATTAATAATATCATTTACATTTATAAGATTTGAAACCAATCTCGTTAAATAAATCCAAAATTATTAATACTCGATTTACTCCCTTAAGCCCACTAAAAATTGAAGATTATAAATGTGAATTTATTGGCTACTCACTTTATAGTCAGACGTATGACTTTATGATTTAAAAAATAAAGTGACAATTGAGATGCAATATTTTAGAAACATAAATTTCCTTTTGAGAATAATGGGGTAGAAGCGATAAATTAGAATTATATGGTTTGAAATCTAATTCTTTGAATGAAAAAGTTGTTGAATTTCTAAGGAGGACTAAAATAGCTAGAGTTGAAAAGGATTTTGAAATGGGCAAATTGTCCTCAGCTTCCTGGAGTTTGTTTAAATTATTATTTCAGTCCTTCCTGTTTTCAAATCGAAAATTCGACCTCTTAGTTTACTTTTATTGAACTCCCTATCGTCAGAATCGCGAAAATTTTCCGGCGAATAATACCTAAAATGACCCATTTACCCCTTAATAAAAAAAAATTAAAAAACTCTTACAATTTGAAAAAAAAAATCTCCCCCACTCTCCTCCCTTCTCCTTCTACGCTTCTCCTCTCCCCTCCCCTCCTCCCTTTCCTCTCCTCCATTGAAGACAAACACCATCAATCTCAAAAATCCTAGAATTCCAGAAAAATTCCAGAAATCCTATCTTCAAGCTTTATTTAAGAAACACTTGAAACCATATCACTAAGAACACCAACAAATCTCAGAAATCCCTTCAAACTAAACCTGACCAAAAATCCCATCTTCAAGCTTAACACCAACAAAAAAAAACACTTGAAACCAGATCACTAAAAAGATGCCCCGTAGCCCAATAAATCGCAGAAATCCCAGAAGTCGCAAAGAGGAGGAAAACGAGAACAAGAAATTAGCAGGACCAGAAATCCCAGAGGTCGCAAAGATGGGATTCTTAGTTTTCTTAACTGGGAAGTCGCACAAATCCCAGAAATCCCAAAGTCGCCGAAATCCCAGAACAAGAAACGAGAACAAAACTGAGAAGCCTGTCTCATTTTCATAAACGAATACAAGAAATTAGCATGACCTGAAATCAACCTGTCTGTTGCGAAGAAAGTGGGTACAAGAACGTCAAAACTACCCGAGACGGATCCGGAGTGGTCGTCCCAAGGTCGGCCTAACGGAAAGGGTGGAAAAAGAGCTAGACTACGAGCTACGAGCTAAGGAAACGATAAAGAGTAAATATGTTTGTTTGTTGTGTTGGTGGTTGATGTCCGTTCTCTCGCCCGAGCCTTCCTTATATAGAGTGCCTTGACCTAACCTCCGCGCCTTCACAATAGAAAATCCTAAACCGCCTCCAAGACCTTCGGGTCCAAGTCTCAATCCCAAGAGATCCGCTTCAAATTATTTGTTCCTAACATGACGGGATCCTCTCGGCTCAATACAAGCTATCTTTCTTAAATGAGCAAATCCCATCCTCGGATAGGAAGCTTTCAAAACGTGACGACCAAGCGATCGCGGCCTAAAGAGGAACTTACCAAGTCTTGCCAAATATTGAGAATCTCGGCTCAAGTTAGGAAAACATAGATCGTTTTGACCTTCTCGAATCTCCCACGCAAAATCTTGACTCAAGTCCGTCATCGCCCAAGACGGATATCTCGTCAGGCCCAAAGTGAATCTCAAAATGGGCTCAAGCTAACGGTCTCCTCAACCAAAGTGGACCTATTCCCGAAATCGCCCTCCCGCCTACGAAGGTCAAATGAGCTTCCCGCTCGGGTCCAAGTTGGCTTCTCTCCTTCGGCTTCTCGCCTTAGGCTCCTCGCTCGTCTTCTCGCCTTAGGCTCCTCGCTCGTCTTCTCGTCTTAGGCTTCCCGCCTTAGGCTTCTCGCTTGGCCTCTCGCCGTAGGCCTCTCACTCGACTTCTCGCCACTCGACCTCTCACTCAGACTTTTGCCACTCGGCCTCTCGCCGTAGGCCTCTCACTCGGCCTCTCACTCGGCTTTTTGCCACTCGACCTCTTGCCGTAGGCCTCTCACTCGGCTCCTCGCTCGTGCCTTCTACCGGCCTCTCGCCTATTTGAATCGGACGAGTTTCTCGATAGGACTCGGCCATGTGGGCGAGAAGAGCTCTCGCTCGGTCTCGCCTTCATGGGCGAGAGGAGCCTCTCGCCCGGATCACCAATGTGAGCGAGAAGAGCCCTCGCTCGGTCTCGCCTTCGTCCTCTCGCCCGGATCACCAACGTGAGCGAGAAGAGCCCTCGCTCGGTCTCGCCTATGTGGGCGAGAGGAGCCTCTCGCCCGGGCTCCTCATTCCGACGAGCCCGAGCCAATTACCGCACATCTGTTATCACTCCGAGACATTAATTTCGCACTTCAAGTGGGCCGAGTGGTCCAACTCGGACATTCTACTTAGCGGGCAGAGGTGCCCAACTCGGACATATCGACCTCACAAGCCAAAGCGTCCAACCCGGACACATCACTTCACAGATCAAGGCACCTTTCCCGGATATATCGACTTCACGTACCGAAGTGCCCAACCCGGACATATCGACTTCATGTACTGAAGTGTCCAACCCGGACATATTGACTTCCGGACTGAAGTGTCCAACCCGGACATATCGACCTCACGGGCCGAAGAGCTCGGCGTTCACCCGGACATCCAACTTCGAGGGCACAACTCGGACATCCCGGATGACTTCAAAGATAGGACATCCACTCGGACTTCAAGGATGGGACGCCCACTCGGACTTCACGGATGGGGCGTCCACCTTCGAACTCAGAGCAAATATCCGCATTAAACTATATTTTTGAACTCTTTCTGCTCCGAATCAGAAAATATTGTAAACTAAAGAGTTGTATATCCACGTCGTAGCTTTCCATAAAAACTTGAATCGTCTCATTTTGATCTACAGATAGAAAGTTATGAGCATTTTACTGAGGAGTATTACCCAGGCAGGCGAGAAGCTGACCAAACCGGGAGCTTTGGTCTTGGAAGCCGTCTATCATCACCGGTTTCGACCAAGTAAGACCATCTTCGGACTCGATGGAGGGAAGACCATCGACAACCTCTTTTCAACTCAAAATCGGAAGTGATTGATTTGAGACAACACCACCCACCGATCACTTTCAGACCACATCGGTCACCGGTCACCCGATCACCTTGCGACCACACCGGGTACCTCAAAATATATTGACAATGTCGAGATTATTTTTATACCTCAACACTGTCTCATCTACAAATCTAATTAATTAATTACAGATTGGTTTAACATTGTTCGTAATGATTTCAGTTTTCGGAATGGTCACCGTAAGCACTTCGATTTAATTTGGGTTCTTAGCTTTGGGTTTATGGGATTATTAGTTATAGGTTTATGGAGTTATTAATTATTGGGGTGTTTATTGTTGTTATAGGTAGAAGAAGAGAAGAGGGGAGAAGAATACAGGAGGAGACTGGAGAGAGACGAGAGTGGATGAGAGAGGTTATGTTATTTTTTGGTAATTTTTTTAATTGAGGGGTATTTCAGTCTTTTAAGGTGTCCTTCGTTAGAAAATTTTCACGATTCCGACAGCAGAGGTCTGAGAGTTCAATAAAAGCAAACTAGGGGGCTGAATTTTTAATTTCGAAATAAAGGGAGCTAAAACAGTAATTTAAACAAATTCTAGGAGACTTAAGACAATTTGCCCTTTTAAAATTGATTTTTTTAAGTTCAATGTTTTCGAGTTTTTTCCTTATGAAATTAGCAATTGTATTTTCTTATAGAAATGAACCAACATGCATAAGTGAAGCTATTTCTTCTCTTGATTCTGAATTTATAGAGATGTTTTTTTGTTATAAAATGGAATCATTTTTTCCAGAAAATTAGTAGAGGTTGGCTGCAATGGATATATGAGAGGTATACGTAAGCAAAATAGTTTAAGAGAAAAAATATAAGACAAGGCACGTAGCTAAGGGATTAAAATATAAGGAAAATTTTGGTATCTATTAAGGCAAATACATGGATTTGCATATTGCCGAGTTGAATTATTGCGTTAGTTGTTTTACATCGACTGCATATTTTTCAAATGAATGTTAAATCTAATTTTTTTAAATGGTAATCTGAATGAAGAAATTTATATAGATCTGAAAGATTTATTTGAAATGGTAACGAGAACAAAGTTTGTAAACTAAAAAAATAAGTTTATGGCTTAAACAAACTCTTGAACAAAGTTTGATGAGTGTTTGATCAGAACCAAAAATGCATTTATAATAAATCTTTCAAATGCGATTATTTGTCCATACATAGATGATTTGTTGCTAATTGGTACAAACATGATTCAAAAGAATTTTTTAAAAGTAAATTTGGATACAAAAGATATGGTGAGACTAACATTATTTTTAGCATAAAAATAAATTGGAGTAACAGTGGTATTTTTCTTGGCCAATTCTATTATATTAAGAAAAATTAATTGTTTTGGTAACAATTAGTTAGGGTATGCTTTTTCTTGACCGTTTAATTTGTGGGTTAGTTTGAAATTATGTTTATGTTAGGTGGTGTATCATTTACTTATCTGTTTGTGGGTTAGGTTGCTGGAGTCTGAGTGCTTGTAATTTTGCAAAATTTTCTTTTTTTTACAATAAGATTCGGCATTTAATTAAATAAAAAGCATAACGCTTAATTGTCAGTAACATTTATTCTCAACTGAGAGAATGGTGAAGATGTTGCGAGTCAAATAGAATACAAAAGAATATTTGGTAGTTTGGGGTTAGATTTGGTCCTGAAAATTAGTATCCAGGACGGGCCTGGAATATAATGGACAGGATAATATTGTCATATTGTTCTATGATAGAGAGAAGGATTTTTTCAATCTGACGCGTGCTTGGGCCCACCAAAATCTGGTTCCCCACCGAGAGGGTCTTTTTGTAAAATTTTTTTATTGTAATCATTATTAAATATTATATTTGTGAGCATACCATTTAATATAACCGGACATATAATTCGATATAATTTAGTATACCATTTGACATAAATGGACATGTCATTCGATATAATTAATTAATACAACAATTAATATAACTGGTCGATATATAATTTAATTAATTATTTAACTTTTTTATTATAAGTATTTTAACTAACCGAACAAATCGATATAACTGAGCATACCATTTGATATAACTGGTCATTGTATTTAATATAATCGAACATACCAGTCGATATATTTTTAATTAATTATTTAATAGCCGGACATACCATTTATTATAATTGGGTATACCATTTAGTATAAACGGGCATACCATTTAATATAATTGGGCAAACCATACTAATTGAATAAACTATTTGATCCTAATTGAATAAACCTATTTATCATGACATAATAAACTATTTTATCGTAACAGTGTAAACCATTCGAACATAACAGGACAAACCATTTGATCCTAATTGAACAAACTTTTTTATCATGACATAACAAACCATTTTATCGTAACAGTGTAAACCATTTGATATAATTGGGCATACCATTTGATATAACCATGCATACTATTTAATATAACTGGGCAAACTATGGTAATTGAACAACCCATTTGACATAACAAACTATTTTATCGTAACAGTGTAAACCATTCGAACATAACATGACAAACTATTTTATCATACCAGCATATCAACTTATAAAAATACAAGTTTAGATTCTAATAATCTGAACAATTGAAGTTTAGATCCTAATTTCATGTTTGTGCCAGAATCCCTGCATCAAACAGTTGGACAATTGAATCCACTTACTCTAACATTGATTAACTATAGGAGATCAAGACTAGTCCAGTCTCCGTCAATTTGACCCTTTTCGCATAGCCGCTTGCTAAAAGGCCGATAAGCAAAACAACCTCCAAGTCAGTCCAACGTTGCCAGCTTCTCTTCATCGACCTCAAAAGCCTTCCTGGCTTGTTTCAGCTCCTCTTCCAATTCAAATCTCATTCCCCGCTAAAGAGAACGCACCTCCAAACCGGACACTCGGCTCTTGCTGCTCAAGTTTGACCTAGCAACAACAGCAAGAAGCGAACGAGTTATGGAGAGCGGAGAAGCGATCAGACGACGTCGGAACAGATCCAAGCTATTAGGAACTACCTGGAGGAGGACCAGCGGGTGTAGATGGAGTAGAAGAGGTCGATGGAGTCGCCGGCGGGGTCGGGATCGATGAAGAGGTCTGTGGAATCGCCGGTGGGGTAGGTAGAGTCACCGCGAGATGATGAGGACTAAATCAGGAAGAACGTGAGAAGAGGATGAAGGCCGAGAGAAAATTTTGGGGATTGATTTTGAAAATCAAATCAATCGACAGTTTTTAGGCAAAATCAATTAAGAGAGTTAATCTTAGGCAAAATTGATTTTGAAATATTTTTCGATTTTCTCTCTCCACAACGCGGGACGCAATAGGATTCGAGATGGACAGAAAGACCAAATTACCCCGCCTTGTAAATGACCGTGTGATCAATTCATTTTTTTTAAGCTCATCCAATGACCCATATGAGGTGCAGGCCCGTCCTGGAAAAAAATGAATGTCCAGGACGGAATCCGTTCCCTGGATTTGGTGGGGACTAGGTCCAGGAAGCACCATTCAGACCAAAGACACCATATTTGTCATGATAGTATACAGTGGAGTATTAGTGATATATATGTGAAGTGCTAATGATATACATGTAAAATGATACGAATGATTTATATGTGAGGTGAGAAGTGACCAAGGTTTAAACCCTGGTTGCGACAAAAAATTATAGTGAACAAAAAATATGTGTGAAGTGATAATGCATACATGTGAAGTGATAATGATATAATGGTTCAAACTCTATTTGTGAGAATATTATACTTATTTGATTAAAGTTATTTAGAGTAAAAGCCAAGTCTAACTATATCACCGAAATAATCTCCTTACTATTTTTCTAAAAAAGATTAGTCTTTGATCTGGATGGTATAGACGGCGCCATAACGTCTGGACTTAATCCTTCCCAGTAGTTTGAGATATTACGTGGGCTCAACCATGGTTGTCAAAATCGGGATCCCACTAAAGTTCATTTAGGCATAGAGAAAGCGTAGAACGTAGGATCGTAACACGGATCGTAAGATCCACCAAATAGACAAAATTATAGAAATAACTAAGATTAATAACTTTTTCATAAACTTTTGCACTAATGACTAGTTTTCCTTCATAAATTTACACACAAAAACCTTAGTTCAAAACATTTTTTAAACGGTAATCCATTACATATATATAGGTTACATAATGTAGTTTGATGAGCAATAACGAAAATAAAATGAACATCAAAATTGATGTAAAAGAAAAAAGTGACAAAATATTGGTAGGATGAAAATATGGATTTAAATAACTCTAAAATTATTAATTTTAGACATATTAATTAATATAAATTTGATTATTAATTTTTGGGCTCAACAATTACCAATCATGTCATTTTAAGCATTTTAGTTTATCAATAGTTATCCGAATAATAAATATTATTAAAAAAATATTAAATAAAGTATAGTAGATTTTTGTGTTTTGGTCTACACAGTAAAAAAGTATAGTTATCCGAATAACAAATATTATAAAGTTGAAACTACAAGATTTCAATCAAACTCGGATGGAAATAATGACAGATTGATTCGACTTACTGGGGAACTAGAGTATCACGAAAGACAACCCCTTATCCTTCTCTCTCTCCTCTGGAAGCGTTGAGAAACATCTCACCGCTCCAACTCGTAGATCTCAGAATCTCAGGAGTTATCACTCAGATCCCACCGATCCCGCTCGACTCCCAATCTTGCACAGATTCTGACTCTTTTTGCCCATAGTAAATCGTAAAATCCTAAGATCCCAGGAGTTAACTCTAGATCTTAAAAACCTTGGGCTCAACCGACTAAATGCAATTCCTATTTTTGGTAAATTTACTAGGTTCCTTCGGTTCAAAATTAGTATGCTATTATTGATCATCTTATGAAATGTTTGGGCAGCAATATGAATTATGGAATATTATGTAAGAAATTTCTTGCTGTACTATAAAACTTTAGCGATGCTTATAGAAATTTTTTTTAGTACAAATAATATTTTGACTATTGTCTACGTTTTCACTCTATGTAGACGAGCAATTAGTTGAAAATTGAAAGGAAAAAAAAAGTGATATTGCACCATGAAGCCGAACTAGTTGCCTTGGCTACCGTTATTAATGAAACTACCTGGTCTAGAAGTACGTTATGTTTTAACCTCTTGTATATACAATGAGAACAGTGGATTGGGTCCAGAGTGAAGGGGTCATTCTGAATCATTTGGACTGAAAGATCGACAATGACATGTTCCGAGTCTGACAATAACATGTCCCTGTTACGACACTGGCAAGCCCAATTATTGATAATGACCCGTGTGCTACAACAATGGCATGCCCAGTTATTGATAATGACATGTAGGTGATCCCCCAACCGCGCGCTCGAACTTTTTTCATTTTTGTCCCTGTGTTTTAACTTTTTTGCAAAAAAAATTTAGCGTGTCTTTCTTTCCAAACGGTCCAGAATGGGCCCCAATCTAAGCCCTACGATCGAGTATGGCCGAATTCTATTTTAGGAAAGCTTTTCTCAATATTTTTTTACATTGATAAGGTTTCCTTTCAAGTCTATCAAAATATCATATCAACCCTTACGTATGTTATTTGACCACATGGATATTCATGATAGTGCTGAGCTTTACGAGTATGACTCAGAGTGGGGCCACTTTCTTGAAAATAATTGGCACTTTTTCGGAGCTACTCATGAAACTGGGATTGCACAAGACTGACTCTCATATGCGTGCTTAGAACCGAATATTTGCACCAAAAATATCATGTGTATAATTGATTGTATGTGTAACAAGTGGTAATTGTTTGAAAATAAAGTCTAAAATAAATCTAGCACAAAAATGATAAAATGTTAAGCATAAGCTTAAAGACAACCACTTCTATGTTCTTAACTAATATGTACCCAGTTAGTTCAAATTCTTACCAGCAGAATAGAACTGATCAATTACTGTCCGTTAAATACAGTAAGAAGGATTTACAACAAGAGCTGGCATAAGCAACATCTTCCCCATAACATTAACATTCGAAGCAATATAATTTGGATACAACAAAGATAGCAAAAAAAGAAAAGTTAAAATATGGGGGAAGAGGAAGAATGTGGTTTACTCACAAGCAAGTTTGGTGCCAAAACTTGTCAGGCAAATAGCAAATGCCTGAAAAGCTGACAAGGGCTGCCGATAGTCCATCGTGAAGGTATCGTTTCCTACCTTCCCGAATTGAAGAAGAACAGTTTCTTCATCCCCTTTGCCTCCCGGCTGGCTTTGGTCAACTGTCGCAACCAGCTGGAAGTTCTTCACAGATGCAACTGTTACCCGGCCATGAAAATTTAAGCACCAGCACTGCAAAGGCTCATGCCACCTTGGAGATTTGTTTCGCAAAACTGTGCGGCTGGAGACAGCAGATTCCGGTTCCAGCTTCTTATTCTCCGTAAGTTTGTCATCGATCCCTTCTTGTGAAACTGGATACTTCATCGAGCAAACCATTCTCCTGGGGCCTCTAGATTTCAAAAGATTGAATTTGTAAGTGACTTTCCCAACTTCAAAATTTCCGCTTGGAACTTGTGGGCTTATCTGTTTGCTCGAAAACCGGCGACTGGCTCGGCCACTTGATGGTTTAGCACCACTGTGCGGTGGTTGGCTATCATAGATCGTAAAGTTGGTTCCAATGAAGTCCGAACTGAGAAATGGGAGGAGAAAGTGTTAGCAATAGGTAACCAACAATTACCGGAATGGATGCATTTACATATAATAGGATAAACCAAAAGGGACCCAAAAGAGAGATCAAAATAATACACCAAAATTCACATGGCGGTAAGTAGAATAAGTTTCACATCCGATGAAATAGCTATGCTAACAATAGGTAGGTCCTATCTTATCCAGTCAAATAAACAAGCTGAAATAAAGCTACCTCTATATAAATCTCCCAAGCAAGCTACTATAGCATGCTTACCTGAACCTATTTTTGAAGAAAGGGTGAGCATGAAATTCATTAGGGTTATCCCAAAAACACATGTACACATATTATGAACGGTCATTTTAGAAGGAACTCGGGAGTTATCTAACACAAACTCAATAGGGTTTCGGGTTAGAACTTTGAACCACACGCGAGCAACTCAAATAAACGAAAATCAAAGAGTAAAAACAATAGAGGCTCGGCCTATTATGGCAGTGAGCTACCAAAAATGTATATGTTTAGGTGCCAGAAAAAAATAAGTTCAAACTGCACAGAACAGAGCCCCACCAAAAGCGCCAACTTGTTCAACATTTATGATTCAAAATTTGCGATTTTTTTCCAATATTTGGCGACAAGAATCCACATTTGAGATAAATAAGAAAGTCACGCGAGGCAGATGATATAGTTTCCCGAACTGCTCTAGAGTCTCCTTGCATAATATCGAACATATGAAGTGAAGACATGTTGCCATTGTCTCCAGGTTTTGGAAAATTGATAATAGAGAAGAAAGTCTAACATGCATTTTATACAAGTTTGGAGGTCCAATTGAGAGAAAAAGGAAAACAAATAGCTGGCAGAACACAATTGCATCGGTTGCCAAGTAGAGCATGCAAATCAGTCCGGTGTTTAAATTACCAGTTTCCACGAGGTGACAAATTTGAGAAGGACTATATAATCACACATGATAGGCTAGTAGCCAACACTGACTATAGACAGCCACAAGAAATGGAGGAAGTAAAAAAATAAGAGGCCACGTAGTAGGCATTAATTTTCAGTTTCTATGAATTTGCTCTACACAATATCGATAATTAAGGTAATCATGAATACAGATGTTAACATGGGTATCCCATAAATAACAGAACCTAAGGAAATAAAACTATACATGAACCAGGTCCTTCTACTCTAGTAAGTCTCTCGAACCAAGCCTAAAAGCTATCTGAAGAATACTTACTTACAGTAACAAGGAAAATTACCTTAACTTTCCAACATAAGCATTGCTTCCTTGAGACAGGTCAGCAGCATCCAGTGAAATAATGTACTCTGTATGTGCACCATGCCTGTATCGCCGTGCCGCTAAAAGTAATTTTCCCTTATCTGTAAATGCTGGTAAGGACAAAAGAAAGACCAAGTTGGAGTTGGGCTTGATTAAGTTTTGTACCTTCGGGAAGGTCTTGAAAAGAAATAGTCAACCATACAGTGCCAAAAGAGAAATGATAACTTCTACAGCAATATATCACCACTGAGATTTCAGTTAAGGCAAGTATGCGGAAGTCATGTAGGTTCCAATGACAAAAAGCTGAGTCGGTCACCTTTTCGGGTGATAATTTCGGAGGAACATTTCAAATATATGTATCGCCACAGAAAGGAACGAAAAAGCGTGTTGCCGCAACCTTAAGAAGAGTTCCAGACTAAGGACTCTGAATGTCAAGATCCATTTCAAACATATCTATAGTCTTAAAGTAAAAAAGAAAAGGAAAGAGAAAGGCCTCTTCATGAGAACGCTTTTGGTCTGAAAACAAGAGATCCGAACACAGAAAATTCTAGTTGTTCACAGTCGTGAAATGTCATATTCTACGTTACTGCAGCTTGCAGGTCAGCCAATATAGGCAACACAACTGGATGCAAACATCCTCCTTTGAACAACGGTGAGCTCAAATTGGGACTCGGTCAAATAAGCTCGCCTCTCATTTAATGTTGTACCATATTCAACTAAATGAAAAGAAAAATTCAGCCAACAGGTTTGACAAACAGGCCATGCCCTTTCTACTTTGTATTTCCAACATTTTAGTGGTCCAAAATTGCAAAAGATAATCTATACAAGTTGCAACTGATGTAGTCACGGCACGATGACAACCTTTCCACACAAGAAATGCCACATCAAAAGCTACTTACTCTGTGTGAGAGCGAGGTAGAGGTAAAATATCCCGGTCTTCTTGTTCCGCCTTATAAGACATTGATGGGGAAATTCCCGGGGACCAGGCTGAAATTACAACAACCAAAGAAAGAATCCCAATCAATCCGACCGAAAGGCTCAAACAATCATTACCAGACCATCCCTCTGCAAATCTCATGCAAACACCTTAATCAAAGAGGACAGTCACAACATTAATGCTCACTCTCATGCAGACGATCGTCTAAGAAATTCGGGCAGACGATCGTCTAAGAGTTTTGGCCACAAATGCTAAAATCACACAAAACATGAAACTGCGTAGGAACCGCTCTCTATTGGCAACTTCCTATATACGAAATTGGACGAAAAATCACACAGAAAAACATAAACGGAAAGAAAGAAATAAAATAAAACCGCGCCAGTGGCGAAACCGTAATAAAACGGAACAAGAGGGATAAGACGGAGAAGGCATACCAGCTTGAGGCAGGAAGGGAAAGTGATGAGGGCGGTGGCGTCGCGGGGAGAAAGCTTGACGACCTCCTTGGTGATCTCCCTCCATTTCTTGCAGACGCCGGCGCACGCGACGACGTTTTGGCGCTGCGGCCACGTGTCCTCGCTCTCGTCCACCCTCTTAATTATCTCCGCCAGAAGCTCCGGCAGCATGTTCGCCCACCCTCCCCCGCCGTCGATCGCCGGAGGCGGAAACACCGCCAACTCCAACGCCGTTGACGGCCTCAACGATCTCGATCTCGCCGGGATCCTCCGGGAGATCGATTTCTTGAGAAACGACATTTCGCTCCCCGCCCCCGCGATTTTCCCCTCCCTTTTCCCTTCAATTTTCTTTCCTCATCCGCTTGTCGTCGTGCGCTTTTTGATTTATTTATTAATTTAGATTTTCGCCTTGGAAAGAAGGGGAGGGGAGAGGGCGTGGGGAAAAGAAGCCAAGGTTGTTGGTGGTGGTGGTGATGGGGATAAAACTACGGTACACTGGCCGGGAAAGAGCCGTGGGGTCTCACACGTGTTCTTTCCTGGTTGGTTAGATGGACGAGGCTGCTGTGAGAATAGCGGTTGGTGTGCGGTTACCGTAAAAGAGAGAGGTGGTTGTCTGTAATAACAGCATATTCTACCTTGTTTTGGTGGATCAAATTTTATTACTTACGAAAATAGAAAAATTTTGTTTGGAACTAGAGAAAAGTATAATGCGGTCCAGATAGATTACACAATCCACCCAAATTTTGTTTACCAAAAAAAAAAGAGCTGGTTGTTGTTAGTTGGCGTTTTGACTTGGTCAAAAGGTGGAACCGAGAGAAGACAAAAGAAAGTTTAAACCGTATAAAGCTTTAAATTTGAACCGAAATTTAACTCCGGCCGTCGCGGGGGTGCACGCATGCGGTGTCGTTTCTGGGCTCTTTTTGGGCTGTTTTTTTAAATTTCTTTATTAAGAGTTGAACGTACATAATATCTTTTATGTTTGTTAATTTTTTTTGAATATATTCATAAACTTTGAATTTAATTCTTACCAAATATTTTTGAACCGAATCTTATTTATTTTTTTGGGGATTTGTACCTGTTAAATTGGTTACTTTTGGTTGGACGATTCGTTTCCAACTTGGATCAATTTTCATCCTGACCAGTAATAATGCAATAAAGAGCAACTCCTACAAAAGAATTGTAACGCCCCGTGATCCGACCGACTGTCTTTACAGATCAACACAGATCTTTTCCAGCGTATTTTATCCTCACTCACGTACATCCTGAAAACTTCTCAAGAGGTCACCCATCCTATTCCTGGCCAAACACGTTTAACTTTGGAGTTCTCTCAGGATGTGTGCCGGAAAAGAAGTTGCATCTTATTAATATGGATAGTACCAATCAAATCACTTAAGACTTTTAGACAGAACATATTCGTTTGCGGGTATCACAAGAATAGTTTAATTGGATAAGTTGACCATTATATAAGTTAATTTTATGAATTAGATAATCTGTTTTGATGGATAACTTTCATGTTAAGTCCAATGCAACGTAACTCCTAATTATAACTTTTACATCGCTAAGACTTGATTCCACGTTGAGATGAGAGTGATTTGGTAAGCATCTCAAAACATTTAACTTCTAGAAACAAGCTCAAGCTCAACAAGTAGGACCAATACAAAACAAGGGGGAAAAAGGATTCCATTATCTCCTGGTCATTTCATGCTGGTGATCCTTCTGGATACCCATGTTTTGGATCCCGAAGAGCATCTCCGAAGCAGCGACGAGGAACCCAACAGCTTGTTGAGGGGTCAGCAATTCTACCAACTTCTTAATGGTTCTCATCCGCTGATGTGTGTCTAAAACACGCATTAAACGTATAGAATTTTGAGTCGTTTTTACATGTTTGTCTTTAGTTTAGTATCATTTTAGTAAACATTTGAGTTTTGGGTGACTAATGGGTTCTTTGTGCTAAATTGTAGGAAAAGGAGGCAAATTTGGTAAGGAATTATATTTGAAGAAGGAGTCCAGCATGGATAGCTGACTTGCAAGGAAAATTTGGTCAATTTGGGAGCCGAATTGGAGGACGCGTATTTGACAGACAATTGGATATCTTTCTTTCCTCTTTCCGTGCATATAAAGAACACCTAAATCGAAGATAGGAAGAGGAAGTTACGACCACAATACTGAAGGCTGATCTGACAGATTTTATTGACGAATATTCGGGACAATATTGTAAATTCGATTTTTGCATCGCAGAGGACTCTCGAAATGGCTTCTCTAGGTTTTTACACTTACGAGGGCTTATATATAACCCTCTAGACTTATTTTTACAAAAACTTTTGATTCCAGAGAACATAACCCTTTTGATATTTTGTCTTTGCCAAGACTGTGAGGAACTAATCCTCTAAGTAGATTTGAGAGATGAGACCCATGTTTTGATTGTGAGTATCATATTTTATCAATCTATTTTATTAGTATTTACTTATTCCTTGTGCTTATTATTGTTCTTGAATGGTTTGCGGTTGTGAGTTTGTTCTTGAACAGATTTGCCATTGATTCTTGATTAGCAGTTGCAGTTAGGAATTGAACTAGGAGCAAAGTTAATTTAGCGAGGAATGGTTGTTACCAAACTAATTAACTAGGAATAAGTAAGGCTAGTTTGTAGATACCAAGGTTTTGAGTATAATCGCTAGGAGTAGGAACATCTATTCTTAATGCTATTATCTTATAAAATAGAAATCGTTTGATATTCTGTCTATTAGGTGATAAATAATTAGTTAGGCGGTCGTTTGGCTAATTGATTGTTGGATGTTTGTGGTCTCTTTGTGGTTGCGGGAGATTTATACCTACTTACTATATGTTTTAGATTATCTTTTGTGATCCGATGATCAACCTACCTCTCCGACCTTGAATCTACCGTGTGTTTCTCATTAGTTTTGCATACATATTTATTTTTCGTTTTCTTAGTTTAATTTTCTTTCCGAACAACAAAACCCCCATTTTAGTTTCTTTATTTTCTTTATTAGATTAATTGAATATCGTCCCTCCTTGGACCTGACTCGGTATCTTCCCTTGCTTACTACAAATTTGCAAGCCGCGAAATATCAGTTTATTTTTAAGAGTTTCGACACGCTCGTCATCCGCCTTCTCATCGAGAGGGCTGAGCATCGCCTCGACGCTCGTAGAAGGACCCAGGAGCTCGGTTGCTCCGTCCTGCCACCCCGACAGCTCTTCAGTAATGGCGTTCTCCTCGCCAACTATTTGGCTCTACAGCTCGCTCACGTCCCTGGCAAATTAATTTGACCACACCCACATGGAAATTAACAAATATGCACCTCTCTCTATATATATACAGCAAAAGCTTGCTTATGATGTGGAAGAAATCATTTTGCATTATTAACTACTCTCAATAGGTTGATGTGTATTTTTATTTTTTGCATGGTGAATGTAGATTTTTTGTGAAAAAAATTTAGACAGTGTGACCTAAATCCCGAGATATAGATGACATTGAGTTTTGTTCGTTTTCAAGTAAAGTTTTTCTATTTTCGCAAGAGTTAATCTACCGACCTCTAAAAAATGAGATAGGATCCTTGCCACCACGGTGATATAGATTGATTTGTGGAAGAGTTGTAAAAACTTACTGGAACTTTTGGACAATGTATACAGTTTTTAATAGATATGGACTTCACATACTGTTGATCTTGCTGAATTAATAAGGGGTTAATGGACTCCATATACTGTTGACCTTGCTGAATTATAAGGGAATGTTAATTCTCTTCAAGTAACAAAATATAAAATGACAAAAAATAAAAAAAATTACAGTCGGTGCATTGTGCAAGTTTTGAACACAGGTAGAAAGATTTAAGTCGTAATAAAATTCACAAAAATTTAAATCAAAATCGTGATCAGTCTTAAAGTTCAGGAACTCACAGGGAGTTCCAATAAACTCCTCTAAAATAATATCGTTGAAAACTGAAAAAAATATTACTTTAGAGATATTATAAAAATTTATATTTTTTCCAAAACTAAAATTATTTTTCTATATTCACGTCACCAAAAAATTATCAAAAAACTATTACATTATTTCTATGTCCATAAGTTACTAAAAATATATTAATAGTAATAATCACATTTATTAAATTTCAATAGTTTTTTTTGACTATTTTAATATTGTATTAACATTGATAAATTTTAACCAATTTTTTTAATAAATTAGACTACCATAGAAATATATGTATTTATAAAAAATTATCTTGGAAATGAAATTTAGCACAAATATTTTCTGAAAAAATATTAATTATTCTAAAAGGAGAGTTATAAAATTTTAATATTGATATTCGGGACCAAAGTTTTTATTAGTTTACAGATAACTCGCTTGCGGTAATTTTACCGAGTAGATTTTTTTTTTACCGAGTAGATTTGAAAATTGACCTACCACGAATTGAACCCGAATTTTCATAAAATTCTTCTCTGGTATCATTACCCTTTGGTACTTTGACTTGAATGTTGTCAGAAACCAAGAGAAGACACAAAATGTCCCAAGTCCTGCAAGTCCTGCGAAAGAAGACAAAGATCCCCGGTACCACCCAAGTCCTGCAAAATGTCCACGCTGGATTTCGTGTACACCAGGTGGAATAGCGTGGTGGGCCACCACTCGGCGACCCAGTAGAGCGAGCGCTCCAGGGAGGTCGCCCATGGGGCCGCGAGGAGGGAGACCGCGTCGCGGTGGGCTGCCACGGACTTCACGCGGTAGTAATCAGCGTAGTGGGCGACCACCCAGTGGACCAGGCGGGCGAGGTGGATGGAGTCCCCGCCTGGGGCTGACCGTAGCTGGAGGACCATGTGGTGGAGCTGGTCTAGCCAGGTGTCGTAGAAGTTGTCCAAATTCGAGTTAATGGCAGCCATTTTCGAAGGTTCGCGACGATGATCTTACTTCCGATTCGGAGAAGGATCCGATATTTTTTTTGGTCGAGAGGGTCTTGACAATTGTGTTAGAATTTTAATAGTACGAACCTCTAAGTTCGAGTACGTACCTCTAAGGTCGAAGCAGCGGAAGTTAAAATTTTTGCCAACACCGAATATCTGATATGGCTGTATAACATAATTATCTAGATAACAAAGAACATCGTTAGAGGATGCTTACAGTTCGTTGTAAATTGATCCTCAACTACGGTATCCACGTAGTCCTCGTCTACGAATTCTTGACAGTTGAAATCTTTGAGAATTCGCTAGGAGAATTCTTTACCAAAGATTGCTAGGGAACATATGTGTCTTGTATCTAGGTTAATGAATTTCTGTGTAAAAACCCTTGATACCCACACATGTATATATAGTAAAATAATTAACCAACTCCTACCCTTTTAGGAGTAGGTTTCGCAGGAGGTAAGGTTGGAAGCCCTTAGTGGCTTCCAACATTGGCTTCCCTTTTGGGCCTCCAAGCCCATTCTATTATTTTCTTGACCAAGTCAATATGTCCAACATCTAATAGATTTTACTATACATATTAGTATTTAATTAAATCCAACTTAATTAAATAATTATAATTATAATTTCATCTAATAGAATTATAATATTTCTCTGTAGATTAAATATTCTTGATCAAATCAATATTTAATCTAACCAACTTCAATTCGTAAACTAAGACTATTTATTGTGTGACCCATAGGCCCTCACATGCCAAGCGATTAGTCGAACTAATGGTCTTAGTCGAACCCTAGACAATAGACCAGACAATCTCAACATATGAGATACGTTGCGAGGATACTGCAACTACCTATAATGTGAAGCTCACAGTAATACGGTCCTTTCATTCGCGAATACTCGATTAAGTCTTGAACATGATTAAGTGTCTATTCAAATAACTTAATCATATTATCTCATTCTACTAATTGATCATGTTGTCACTTTTAGACACCATTCCAAAAGTGACGTGCATTGGCCAATGACTAACGAACCAATTAGTTATGAGAAGACAAGTATTCTCTCCAAGTCTATTTGAGGAATGAATCCTATTCTCGGCTCAACTACCATGCACATGTACTTTGTGATGTACCTAACACATGTCGTATCTACCCCGTCAGGAGTGCAAGCGTTGGTCATGGTCAAAGCCCATCACTTTGTACATGTTATGCGTATTGATCTCAAGTCAAAGGACTATTATACTACTCCACAAACCGATATTCCCGTAGACACGTAAATAGAATACACCAAACGGTTTCTCGGTCGGGTATGCCAATACTCTCCAAAGTATCTATGCATCCATCAAGAAATATCTAGTATCTCGTAGTTGTGAGAACCACTACATCCTCTAAGGATATGATGCAGATCGCACACCAATCTCAATCGCATCATGGATATCCCATTCTCGATGATCATTGATTGTGGCTCTCTAAGAACTACGTGCATAGTCATCTGAGATCTCACATTCTCAATGACAACACTAGTTCATGGGAACATAAACATGAATATATGCAAACAATCAAACATTATATTTATTTATGTAATGCCGAACATTATTAATACACATTAATAATATAACTGAATGTCATCAAGTATAATGTCCTTATATCGATTGTCTCTAGGACATCTATACTAACAATCTCCCACTTGGCCTAGAGCCAATCACCCATTTGTCTAACACCCAGACTCTCAAAGTGTCTGGTGTGTTGTTGCACACCCAGTGGTTTGGTGAAAGGATCAGCTAGGTTATCCTCTGTGAGAATATGTTCTAATTCTATTTCGGTTGTTGAATCCGCGGTCGTGTCTTGCTTGGAACTATTCCAGCTCACGGTCCCGCCATTGAGCATGAAAGCATACCCTGACTGTGACCTAAAGTCATCACAGTCAGTCATGAAACTGGCATCGGTAAACCCAGTTACCGCAAGTTCTGGCTGCCCATCATAGACTAAGAAACATTCTTTAGTTCATCTAAGATACTTCAGAATGTTCTTAACAGCAACCCAGTGAGGTTCACATGGATTCTTCTGGTACCTACCAGTGATGCTGATAGCGTAGTCCACATCGGGTCTAGTACAAGTCATGGCGTACATGATTGATCCAATAGCAGATGCGTATGGGATACCTTCCATGTACTCAATTTCTGCTTCTTCAGAAGGGCAATCCCTCTTTGACAGCTTAATCCCATGATTTACCGGTAGAAAACCTCTCTTAGAGTCATCCATTTTAAAACGCTTCAGTACTTTGTCTATGTACGTGGATTGTGACAGCCCCAACATCTTGCTAGATCTCTCTTTATAAATCTTTATGCCAAGGATGTAGCAAGCTTCACCCAAATCTTGGACAACCAATCCTTCACAGATTGCATTAGCGGGATACTATTTCCCAAAATCAATATGTCATCAACATATATGATAATGAAAACAATCTTATCCCCGCAGCATTTTTGATAAACGCATGGATCTTCCGCATTCCTGACGAAGTCAAACGATTTGATAGCTTCGTTGAAACGGATATTCCAACTCCTAGAAGCTTACTTTAATCCATAAATGGACCTTTGCAGCTTGCATACTAATTTTGGATTTGACTTGGATACAAAACCTCCTGGCTGTGTTATAAACATTTTCTCCTCGAGATTCTCATTAAGGAAAGCCGTTTTGACATCCATTTGCCAAATCTCATAATCATAGTATGCAGCTATAGCAAGTAAAATTCGAATGGACTTGATTTTTACAATTGGTGAAAAGGTCTCGTCATAATCAATGCCCTTGCATTGCTTATAACCCTTCGCCACCAACCTAGCCTTGTAAGTTTGTACTTTGCCATCTGCATCAGTCTTCTTCTTGAAGACCCATTTGCAACCGATGGGACTAAACCCTTCAGGCAATTCCACCAAGTCCCAGACTTGATTTGTATACATCGAGTCCATCTCGGATTTCATGGCTTCTAGCCACTTCCCCGAATCGATGTCTGACATCGCTTCAGTATAAGTCTTAGGTTCGTCCTTGTCCGAAATTTTCACATCATCATGTTTCTCCATGAGCAAAGTAAACTTGACGGGTGGACGACGAATCCTAGTAGACTTACGGAGTTACGTTTGTGCAGGCTGTTCATTCTGATCGTGAAGAGGTTCTTCTGCAATGATCTGATCAATGCCAGGAGAATTCTCAGGAGCGACGCTTTCGCGCGTTTCCTGAGCAGGAGATTGAACAATGTCTAAATTGTTCTCATTCAGTCTAATTGGAGTATCTTGCGCATGCGAGTTATCCCTAACTATGCTCCCACTGGCTGGAAGACTATCACCTAGTGAAAGACTCCCACCATGAGAATCACTGAATGCTCCTACTGATTCCTTGTCGTGGTTATCCGACAAGTCCTCAGCCTCAGCATTACCTTGTGGTTCTTGAATTTCTTCAAGCTCTATCTTTCTACGACATTGTCCTTTAAAGACATAGTCATTTTCGAGGAACGTCGCCTGTCTAGAAACAATAACATTTTGTTTCTCAGGGAGATAGAAATAATATCCTTTTGTTTCCTTAGGATATCCTACAAAGTAACCTTTTTCACCTTTGGATTCCAACTTATCAGCGAGCATCTTCTTCACATACAGAGGGCAACCCCACGTCTTGATATGTGAGAATGATGGCTTCTTTCCACACCATCACTCATATGGCGTTCTCTCAACTGATTTAGATGGAATCCTATTCAGAATGTAGATTGAGCATTGGAGTGCGTAACCCCAAAGAAATTTTTGGAAGAGATGAGAAACTCATCATGGACCTTACCATGTCTAACAGAGTTCGGTTCCTCCTTTCAGACACACCATTCATCTGTGGTGTTCCAGGAGGTGTCCATTGTGATTGGACCCCATACAACTTTAAATAATCCAGGAACTCTTGGCTAAGGTATTCACCTCCTCAATCTAATTGAAGAGACTTAATACTCTTCCCAAGCTGTTTCTTTACTTCTGCCTTATACTCCTTAAACTTCTCAAAGGCCTCAGATTTGTGTTTCATAAGATACACATATCCATACCTAGAGAGGTCATCAGTAAAGGTAATAAAATATCTGAAACCACCCCTTGCTAGAGTGGGTAGTGGCCTATACACGTCGCTGTGAACCAACTCTAACACTTCTTTGGCTCTTACCCCTTTCCCAGAAAAGAGTTTGTTAGTCATCTTACCCTTGAGATAAGATTCATAATCTCCATAGGACTCTAAGTAGAATGGGGTTAAGTAGTCGAACTTTCTTAACCTTGCAATCATTTTCTCATTTGCATGACCAAGTCTGCAATGCCATAAGAAGCTGGGATTTTCCCGATTACTTAATTTGAGCTTCTTATTTTGTACATTAAGAACATCATGTCCACTATTCAACAAATATAAACCATTCTCAAGAGAGGCATTTCCATAAACAATACCATTTAACGAAAAGCAGTAACTACTTTTAGAAAAATGGAAAGAAAAACCTTCAATGTTAAACATCGGAATGGAAATAATATTTCTGGTAATAGAATGAACAAAATAACAATTATTAAGTTCCAATCTATACCCACTGGGTAAGTCTATACTATATGTCCCTATGCGTTCAGCAGCAACTCGTGCTCCATTTCCAACGCATAGGGCGACTTCACCCAGTCTAACCGTCCTGTTGTCTTTGAGACCTTCCACATTCGTACAAATGTGTAAGCCACATGCGGTATCTAATACCCAGCAGTCAGTTTTATTAGTGGACATATTTATCTCAATAACAAACATACTGATTCTGGAGCTAGAGACACCTAGTGCCCTGTTTTTAGCAGCCAGAACTTTGCAGTCTCTCTTCCAATGCCCCTTCCTCTTACAGTGGAGGCACACATCCTTGTCTACCTGCTCTTTCTTTTGAATACCACCCTTAGGTTTAAGAAACTTGGACTTAGAACTATTCTTAGCCTTGTTCTTCTGCTTCTTTCTGCCTTTAAGCGCAGAGCTAGAAGAGGAGCCCACCATGAGCACATTCCTTTCCTTCGAAGAAGTACCTTCAAAAGTCTTGAGCATGTTATGCAGGTTAGGCCTAGCCGTACCAATCAACATTACACACTGCGCTTGCTTTGCATCATCCTGATGCTTCTTCTGAGCCACTACGTCAAATGTAGCAAGTTCAGAAGAATCAGCCGTAGGGGTAACAGGGATGGGCATGTCCAACACGTACTCAATCCTTTCTCGCCTTAGCACCAAACGTATGTTTCAGTGCCAATCCATAAAGCTTGGCCCAGCCAACTTGTTTGATTCCAGTACAAATCTCAACGACATGTTAGCCATTTCAACAAACCTAAAGGAAATAAAGTTAAAACAGAAATTAAACAGATAATTCCTATGATCATCATTCAGCAATCAAAATAAACACGGCCTTTAGCTTTATTTTGTCTCCATTATTTTCACATACTCAACGACCTCATTGGAAGAGTACGAATTTATATCTAATATAAATCATAATGGACTAGGATCCACATTACTACTATCACAACCCCTGCTTTGGCTGGTGATTGTAATAGCATAACTGGTAGGTCTCCAAACCAATTGCAGTTCATACAATTCCTAGTTATCGGACCCAGTCCAATCGATGTCCCCTAATTGTTTCCTTGCTTTGGCTAGTGAAACAACTTAGGTGGTTTGCAACCATCACACGACGACATTTACATGTCCCTATAAGAGTTCCATAAGACGTAGTTCCAAGCAAAAGACTTTGATCTTAAATACTATAGAATGAAATCCCTGTTTCTCTTAATTATGACGGAAGACATCATTCATTCTAAACGAAAACCATATTTAAGTTTGAGGAACATTTTATCGGGTTATTTAACTTGCTCAAACAAGATCCATTTATTGTTCACATATTATTTCATAAGATCCAACTTAGAAATTAAATGTAAACAGTTATTATAATCTAATTCATTATTTTCAGTTCAGTCCAGGGACCTAATTGCAATTTTAGAATTAATTCAGGGATCAAAATGTAATTTTTCGAAAATCCAAAAATTACAGAAACATTCGAGGACTAAAATTTAATTTTAACAAAAGTCCAAGGACCAAACTGTAATTTTCTAAATCAACAAAATTACAAATAAGTCCCTATAATTAAGCTGGACCAAATTGCAATTTTATGATTAATCTAGGTACCATACCGTAATTAATCATAAAAACAAAATTTCAGAAAGGCCCCAAGGGCTTATCTGCAATTTCAGATTTCACGAATTTGCACAGAGGCCCCTACAGAATATCAAATTTCCAACAGCCAGTCCCTAGGACAATTGCAAATCGGTCCCCGACTACAATCGACCGATTGGCGCCTCTCCGGCCAACACCGCTGGTCGTCAGGCGTAGCCCGCGACCCGGCGAGCACGTTAGTGGTCCTACACTGCCGGATTTCCGCGCGTGGTGGCCGGTATTGGGTCGAAAACCTTTTGACCCAAAATTGACGCCGAAGCTTCGATCTCTCTGTCGATGCCATACCGGTCGTCACCGCCGGACATACAACGACTTCCTCGACAGGGCAAGAACGTCGGTGGTCCCCGACCTAGGATCGGTGGCGCGTGTTGCCTGGGGTCGTTGCGCGGCATAACGAGTCCGGTTGGAGCTCGACGAACCGTTCGGCTCTCGCGCCGATCCGGCGCTCACCGCCACCACCAAGATGCCGCTCGCGACTCGACGAGCATGTCGGTGGTCCCAGACCACGGATTGGCAGCACGTGGCGGCCGTTGTCGTTAACGACGCGGAGCCGCCTCCAAGGCGGTCCCAATTTATTTATATACCAGTCATATATATAAGATCGAATAACACAGATATTTATGTACACAGCAATAAAAAAACAGCCTAGCTCTGATACCAATTTTTGGAATTTTAATAGTACGAACCTCTAAGTTCGAGTACGTACCTCTAAGGTCGAAGCAGCGGAAGTTAAAATTTTTGCCAACACCGAATATCTGATATGGTTATATAACATAATTATCCAGATAACAAACAACATCGTTAGAGGATGCTTACAGTTCGTTGTAAATTGATCCTCAACTACGGTATCCACGTAGTCCTCGTCTACGAATTCTTAACAGTTGAAATCTTCGAGAATTCGCTAGGAGAATTCTTTGCCAAAGATTGCTAGAGAACATATGTGTCTTGTATCTAGGTTAATGAATTTCTGTGTAAAAACTCTTGATACCCACACATGTATATATAGTAAAATAATTAACCAACTCCTACCCTTTTAGGAGTAGTTTCGCAGGAGGCAAAGTTGGAAGCCCTTAGTGGCTTCGAACATTGACTTCCCTTTTGGGTCTCCAAGCCCATTCTATTATTTTCTTGACCCAGTCAATATGTCCAACATCTAATAGATTTTACTATACATATTAGTATTTAATTAAATCCAACTTAATTAAATAATTACAATTATAATTCCATCTAATAGAATTATAATATTTCTCTATAGATTAAATATTCTTGATCAAATCATTATTTAATCTAACCAACTTCAATTCGAAAACTAAGACTATTTGTTGTGTGACCCATAGGTCCTCACATGCCAAGCGATTACTCGAACTAATGGTGTTAGTCGAACCCTAGACAATAGACCAGACAATCTCAACATATGAGGTACGTTGCGAGGATACTGCAACTACCTGTAGTGTGAAGCTCACAGTAATACGGTCATTTCATTCGCGAATACTCGATTAAGTCTTGAACATGATTAAGTGTCTATTCAAATAACTTAATCATATTATCTCATTCTACTAATTGATCATGTTGTCACTTTTAGACACCGTTCCAAAAGTGACGTGTATTGGCCAATGACTAATGATCCAATTAGTTATGAGAAGACAAGCATTCTCTCCAAGTCTATTTGAGGAATGAATCCTATTCTTGGCTCTACTACCACGCACATGTACTTCGTGATGTACCTAACACATGCCGTATCTACCCCGTCAGGAGTGCAAGCGTTGGTCATGGTCAAAGCCCATCACTCTGTACATGTCGTGCGTATTGACCTCAAGTCAAAGGACTATTACACTACTCCACAAACCGATATTCCCGTAGACACGTAAATAGAATACACCAAACGGTTTCTCGGTCGGGTATGCCAATACTCTCCAAAGTATCTGTGCATCCATCATGAAATATCTAGTATCTCGTAGTTGTGAGAACCACTACATCCTCTATGGATATGATGCAGATCGTACACCAATCTCAATCGCATCATGGATATCCCATTCTCGATGATCATTGATTGTGACTCTTTAAGAACTACGTGCATAGTCATCTGAGATCTCACATTCTCAATGACAACACTAGTTCATGGGAACATAAACATGAATATATGTAAATAATCAAACATTATATTCATTTATGTAATGCCGAATATTATTAATACACATTAATAATATAACTGAATGTCATCAAGTATAATGTCTTTATATCGATTGTCTCTAGGACATCTATACTAACAAATTGAATTACAGTGATTAAATGTGAGTATATGGAGTGCGGTGAGGTAACGGGAGGGTATCGGTGGATGTGTCTCGAGCCTGGCAGCTGGAGGACAGATGGCGACTGGAAAGAGGGTTGTTACTTCATAGAAGACTGACTAATGTTTTTAAGTCGTCCAAATTTAGTACTTCATACAAGACACTACTAACGTAACATTAAATGCAAAATGGTCAAAGGATATCGTGAGAGCGTCTTTGGATAGGGAGGCAGTTTTACTCAGAAAGGGTAAAATATTTTACGTCTTGCAGATTACCAAGATGCAATTATCAAATTGGCGCACGAAAATTCACATACAAAAATGTTGAGAGTTTGGTGGATGTAAAAAAAAGGGTAAACCAATAAATTCATTCTACATTTGTTCTAAAAATACCCAATCATCTATAGTCTATTTTCAAATAGTACGTGTACCATCTCGTAATCTAATCGACTGTTCCCACATCAATATGAACATTGTTTAGCGTATTTTGTCCTGATTGATACGCACTCCGAGAAACTTTCCGTGAAGTTATTTCAGGAAGTACTTTTAACTTTGGAATTCTTTCAAAATATTTATCAGAATAGAAGAATATGAGGTACACCTTGTTGACAAGGTTAGTACAAATCAAATCACTGAAGTATTATGAACATATCATTTACTGTGTATCACATTCACCCATTTTTAAAGATGCCACGTCCCTGTAGACGCTCGTTGTTCGTGCATTCTCCCACCGGTTATCACTCTCTATTCTCTAGGCCCCGACATTACATGTCTACTATCTTCAGCTTGATTAGTCCTGAAACCACACCGTACTAGCAAACCACATTGTACTATCTTCAGTTTTTTTCAATAAATTTTTCCATGATGAGTTTTTAGTGTGACAAGCGACTGCAATCTCGCGCGCCTTACTCGACCGTTAGTCCTAGGTATCTTGTATGATTGCTTGTCTTGTGCAATCAGTTGTAAGTTGTAACTTCGTAAGGTTGTAAGATTGGAATAATGAAATATATATTTACCTTCCCAAAAAAAATGTCGACGTAAAAACTTAAACACTTCAATAGGTTTTTTTTTTTGAGAATGAAACACTTTAATAGGTCAATAAACAAGCCATTGATGTGATAGTTCAAATTTTGAATATATCACCGTCTGCTGAGTTGACTTAAGTTTGCAGGAACAAATTTCTTTTAGGAGGGAGATGGAGACGTTAGAGTTAGAAACTTTTTACTTTTAATAAATAAGTATTTTTATTTAATTACGAACCTTTATTAATTTTAAATTTTTTTTACAGAAATGGGAGGAAAAGGAAATAGAAAAAGACTAAAAACAAGTTATAATAAATAAACTTCAATTAGTTTTAATAAATAAGTTTGAGGATAAACTTTTTTAAGGAGCAAGAATGTGAAAAATACTAAAACTAATTAGTATAATAATAGAAAACTCGCTGATCTAATTGACGTTACTGTTAGAGTCTGTCTATATAAAAGATCATAAGTTATCTATTTTCCCTTTCGAAGAGAAAACCCTGGATTGGAAGACAAATACATTTTGCAAATCAAGGGAGTAGCCCTCGATCTCAGGAAAATCCAACGGTAAAATTTCACCGAATTAGAGCAAAACTTCAACGGATTGTTACTAATATATTGGGTAAGATTCCCGATAGTAGAAATGTTATTTACAGGTCTCTAAGATTAATTACTAATATAGTTTTTGAGGATCATGAGTATTTTCGAATTCCAGGAAGAAACACTCACAGTGTTAGTAAAATCCATTTCCTAAAAAGATGGAGATTCGATTTAGGAGATTCGATTTAGGAGTCTCTAAGTTAGTCTGCAGGTATTAGTTTGAAGAATTTCAAATTTAGATAAAAAGATGAATGCAAGTCAATTTCGTAGAATGTGTTACTTGTTAATTTTGAGTAACCACTGAATCAATAGTATTTTTATATTTGTAAATTTAATTTTGAATTTTTTTAAAGTAAATTCAAATCAAATCACTTATATTTCTTTCGATAGTGGTTTCGTGTCAACGAATGTCATGCTGGCCATGTGCTCTCTCGGGATTTTAGTGTCTTTATCTTCTTCAACTTGCATAATCTGCCTGTTCTCGGAACTGCCTTTCATGTCCTATGTATCATGCCTTTGCTGTTTGGCACACTATTGCCGCTTCGTGTCGCTCAGGTGGTGTCTTAATGGTTCTGTTGGCGACGATAGATCTTGGTCGAATTGAAAAACTAATAATTCAAATATTGTAACTGAACATAACGAACATCGATGACCTAATCTCGTATATAATAACTCATATCTATTTTTAATAATAGAGTTTCACTCATCACACAAACGTCTTTATGTGACGGACAAGTTAAAGCATTGAGAAAAAAATCCCAAGTAACCGGCTCAAGAAGTTGACTTCCGCGGTCTCTTTCTTTTCCAAAGTCACGTCACAGGAAAAAAAAAACTACTTGCTCGTCGTCATTGCACGCTGGTGATCCTTCTCCATCCCCATGTTTTGGACCCCGAAGTGCATTTCCGAAGCAGCGATTAGGAACCCAACGGCTTGCTGAGGGGTAAGCAACTCCACCAGCTTCCTGATCGTTCTCAGCCGCAGATCATCCGCCTTGTGGATGACGGCCACCAGGCGGCCGAGCATTGCCTCCACGCTCCTCGTCGAAGGACCCAGAAGCTCGTTCGCCCCGTCTTGCCACCCAGAAAGTTCGTCCGTTATTGCGTTCTCTTCGCCAACTGTTTGGCATTGTAGCTCGCTCACTTCTCTGTCACATTCATTTGACCACACCCACATGCATGCACACACTTTTTCAGACGACTGTTTTAGGCAAAAGATATAGAGAGCAAACAATTAAATATTCGAGATCACGACTTAAACTCAACTAGCAATTAGTTTATAGAACAGGATCTATTGTGCACATTTTGGTGTGTGAGGCTAGATTGGGTGGGAACTAAATAAAATTTGTCCCCAGGTGGGGGCTACACGTACAAACCAATATCACAACATGTTAGAAATGTCGAGAATTAAAGAAGAAACGATTTGTGGGCTTGTTTCCTATTCTATTCGGACTAGGTTTTGGACTCCTAATTTGACCTAGATAGCTTACTTGATGTACAAGAGTTTGCATCTATATAAATGCATGTTACCCTAAGGTTTTGCATAGTTTTGTGACTCGGATCCATCAATAAAATTTCTCCTTTCTCACTGTAGACGTAGGCACTATGCCGAACCAAGTTATCTTTTGCGTCCGTGTTCTTTGCACGTTTGTTCTCTAGTTGCTAAATTCTTACAAGTGGTATCAGAGCTAAGGTTGGAGGATGTCGGACCACGACGCGAAATTTACTCTTGTGAAGTTCGATGGTTCATCGAATTTTGGGTTATGGCAAAGGCGTGTCAAGGATCTGCTCGTGCAACAAGGGATGGTCATCGTGCTCTCGGAGAAGAAGCCCGAGAAGATGGAGGAGCAAGAGTGGAAGGAGATGGAGGCCAAGGCGGTAGCGAAGATTCGCTTGTTCTTGGCGGATGATGAGGAGTCACCAGCTGGGTTGTAGAAGAGGATCCAAGTCGAAGTCAAAGAAGTTCAATAGAAGTGGTTTCAAGTGCGGAGAAGGGCATATGAAAGGGACTATCCAGGACGAACTGGGGATCAAGACAACGAGGAGGGATCGACATCCACAACCATGGCCACATGTTCAGACGGGTCGGATGGTGACTGGCTTTCTGTCTCATCAAGTCCAATGCATCCTGGTAATCTCTTTTCGTTAGGGACCTTGGATTATAACATTGATAGTTATAAAGGTAGGCTAATAAAGTTGGAGAAGGATGCGATGGTAGGGATGAAGGGTGAAAGGGAATACCTACAGGTTAGTGAGGCACATTGTTCTAGGAGTTGTTTTGATTATGAATTTCTTTGTAATATCGAGCCTATATATAAAGGTTTATTTAATGAGAACAGCTAGACTTTTATTGATTAAAAAAAGTGAGCATTGCACTCTCTTGGTTTTACGAAACTGTCCGAACACAACGGAGTGATTTCGTTGAGTTCTCTTTGACTTATCAAGCGGATCATCAGCACTGTTTGTGGCATCTTTGACATATCAAGATTCTTTATTTCAACTCAAGCAGCAGGTCGCGATCTATATACCAAGATTCTTATTTGGTTGTGAGCGTTGGGTCAAAATCTTCCATCACGAACTGATCTAGAACGATCTAGGTTCACCGTTTCGTGAAAGAGTCTCTTCGCATCATTTGCAGGGCTCACATCATTTGGTATTAGAGCTTAGACTTTATTTCAGTTATATCTATCCTTTCAATTTGTTTCTTTATTATTAGTTATTATTTTTTTTGTTATTATCGTTTCTTAGTAACAGAAGAAGAAAATAAAAAAGAGGAAAAAAATATAAAAAAATGAGACAAAGAAAAAAAGAGAGGCAGCCAAACGGAAAAAGGAAGGTAGAGAAAAAAGTGAAAAAAAGAATGTGCAAGAACATTTTTTATGACTATCCAAGAAGAAATTTTGAAGGTAATGAGTCATTGGTTGATCCACAAAAATTTATGGAGGCCATGATGAGAGAGATGAAGCGTATGGTGAGAGTGAAGATCAAGAAGTTTCACAAATAGATAGACTGGATAGAAAGTAAACTATCAGAGCAAGTACAAGTTGTTCCTAATGTATGTATGGATAAAAGAGCTCAATAAAGCAAAATTGGGATTAGAGGTGAGAGAATTTAAGGAGCTAGTTTTGATGCAGAAGATTAAAATAGAAGCCATAGAGGGAGACCTAAAGAAGTTAGGATCAAAGGCGATAGCTCTTTTAGAGTTACAACTTTACTTGAGGGATTTGTTCCACTAATCAAAGTAGTAAATTTTGTTAACATGAAGAAATGCATTACTAACATTGATCCTCAATATGAAGAACTTGTTGTTAATGCTGAAAGTTTGAAGATTGACAGCCATATAATTATGAATTCAACAGAACAATATGAATTCATATAATTATGGTTGTCAATCTTCAACAGAACAAGATTGACAACCATAATTTGAATAGTTTGAAGATTGCAGAAAGGCTTATTCGAATAAGTGAGTCTATAACTTTTGATTTGGAGATGATTTCATATTATTTATTTTCGAAGTGTTTGTTCTGTTGAAGCAGAAAATATCAAGTGCAACCACGATGTTCGAAGATTCAATCTTGTTCTAGTATGGTTGTCAATTGACAAAAGCATAATGAATGCAAGGATTTGAAGACAAATTATATGAATTATATGAAGTCTTATTACGTGCCAATCTGACAAATTATGAGAAAATGCACAAAGTGTTTCAAGTCATAACTTAATGGGCTGATTTCCAAGCTTTTATCAAGGAGTTGCACACAAGTGAGTTTATTGAAGTCTAATGTAGAAAATCCACGAAATTCACATTGAATTGAAACATTTACTCATATTGAAGAAGAAAATTCAAGCACCAAAGATCTAGAAGATTTGTTCTCACTAATTAGGCAATATATTAAGAAAATTTAGTTCCATAACTTGGACTTGTTTAGGTGTTTTGTTCCAGCAAGTTTTGGTTTAATTAGGCTAGATAATCACATTTTTAGCCTTCCTAAAAGGTCTAGATTTATTTCCTTTTAGTTTCTCTTTCAAGCCACACTTTATGCTTTTTAATGAGTTATTTTGATTATGAATCTCTTTGAAATATTGAGCATATATATAGAGACTTATGCAAGGAGAAGAGACAGACTTTTATTGATTCAAAAGCATGAGTATTGCTCTCTCTTGGTTCTAGGAACTGTCCGAACACATCATAGTGATTTCGATAAATTTTCTTTGACTTATTAATATTAAGCGGATGTTCATCACTATTTCTGGCGTCTTTGACATATCAAGGTTCTTTGTCTCAACTGAAGTGCAGGTGGCGGTCTATATACTATAGTTCTTGTTTGGTTGTGAGGATCGGATCGAGATCTTTCATCACGAACATATCTAGAATGATTTGAGATTCAACGCTTCGTGGATGGGTCTCGCTGCTTCGTTGGTAGAGTTCGCCAAAAATTTCCACTTGCTGCTACTCATTGCGGAAGAGGAAGAAAGAAAATAGCATTGAGGAAGATCCCATCTTTGAGCTTCACTACGATGAGCCTAGAACTCGACTACGGGAGATAAAGCACAATCGAGGAAGAGCCCCTCAATGAGCTTCACTATGGCTAGCTCAGAACCCGACTACAAAAGAGGCAGCACGGTTGAGGACGATCCCATCCTTGAGCTTCACTACGACGAGCCCAGAACCTGACCACGGGAGAGGAAGTACAGTTACAACGAGCCCATCATCAAGCTTCATTGCGACACCTAGGCCCGATTTGTGCGTAGAGTAGTCAACCCAGCATTGACTAAGGAAGACTACAGAAGGGGAGGCCTTTCCTCGACTTGACCATCGAAAATCCCTCACTTCGTACATGAAAAATGTTATACACATCCCCAATTTGCAGTTCAACTCGTGAGCCCAACCAATACAATATGAATTTTCAAATTTGTAAGGTAAAGTTATGTGGTTGTGATATTCAGTTGACTTTACAAGTGGTTCAAATATGATCAATTGTTATGGAATCACCACCATAAAATTGTCCGAAGATTATATTTGACGCCTTCAATTTTAAACTGGTCTTGATTTATTCAGAATAAAACAAAATACTACTATTTGAAATTTTTTCCAAAATAACCTCATGATCAGCACAACTTTTCCATCAGAAATATATCATAGGACATTGTGCTTGTGTCCTATGATAACTTTTCCAAAATAACTTTTCCAAAATTTTGTTATTCTCTCACCCTCTTTCCTTCATCTTTGCTCTCTTCTCTTCTCTCCTCTCACTCTCCCATTTCTTTCTCTCTCTTCAGCAATGAGCTACCCATCTCGTTGATGTTGTGCCGCTGCAGCCACTTTACCAACAATCGAGTTTACTTCAATGTTCTTTTGGTTATCAAAATATGATTTATATTAGTTTATCATGTACTCTTATTGGTTAGTTATTATTTTAACGGTCATTAACGAACCATTTACTAATAAAAATATGTAATCTCCTCAATCGTAATAATCTAGATATGGTTTACCGTTTATACTTATTAATTAGCTATCATTTTTTCAGTTGATAGAATTTTGTCTAGTTGTGATAGTTAAACACGAGTATTTATTGTTGAGATTGTTTAATTATAAATGGCATAAAAGACAGTAGTATGAATTTTTTTATAATAGTATTAACAATATTGCATACAATGGTTGTAATTTTTGTTGGTCTTGTGTCAATATTTACCCATTTTAGTCATGTCCAACATTGGCAGGAACATATTTGGATGTTCATTTTGAGAAAATAAAAAGTGATGGCCTTTTAGCCTCATTTATTTTCATTACTTAGTAGATTTTTATAATTCATAAAAAAGTTGGCAGGATGAACAAAAAAGGGTAAATTAGGCTAGGATCGTTAGTGTTTAGTCAAATCTATTACGCTGTCTCTCATTTTCCAAAATGCATATCATCGTCTCCTCTGTTTGGTTTTATTATATTCTATCGTTCATTGCAGATCATCTATTAATTTTTTTCATGTAAATGACCTATATACTCATAAAATCAATAAACTAATATATTCATCCATCCTTCTCCTGCAGCCGGGACATTGCGTCATTGCCCGCACCCGAACATATATAGTCATATAACTGTCATTCATCGAGGCGATTAAGATAAGGTAATAAACCTAGTACCTAACATCTTTTTTGGCAGAAAAATACTTCATAAATAAACAGAAAAAAGTACATAGAACAACGAGATATCCTGGGCAGTCCAAGGGGTGGAGTCCCTTGATCAAATAGACTAGAGGAGAGCCCAACCACTCTACATCCTAATTTGCTGATTCCCACAGGTCAGAAAGTTTGAGTGATGTACCCAGCCAATAGGCCAACGATACGTCGCCTATCCCAGCTGACCCTACAAGTCAGAAGTCTGGGAGCTAAATATCAAACAACAGTCCAACACCTGACCGCCTAACACTCTACCCTCTTGGCATCCCATGTAAGGGATTCCACCCAACCTCCCACCCCCAGGAGAAATAAAAACAGAAATCCACACACCTAATGTGTGCAACTACAGCCGGAGGCCTCTGTAAAAAATTCTGTTGACAGGAAAAAAGAGCACCAAAAATTTCGTTTACACTACGAGGACCTATTACAGTAAATACAAACCAATAAAACAATACAAACTCGCCCATGCCTCCGAAAACCTACCACTCGCCACGAAGCTGTCAAACACCTAACTCGCATGCAAGGCCTCCTACTATAATTTCTACTTCCTCCGCCAGTCTCCAGTTCAATCATCATATGGTAAACCGGTAGTAGGGCATCGATGTCAAGTCCCTGCCGATGTGTTTCAACAACATATTTGGTATATTGGCCACCAACCATCCTCCTACAACTTAGTCAAAGCCTCAGCAATAGCATTGCCTTCACCAAAATATGTGATACCTGAAAACGCATATTCCTCAACTTTTCCAGCACCAGCATCCATCAATACATGTTTCTCCATGGCACCTCTACCGGTCTAAACTGAAACAAATGAAAAATATACATGGAATCTGTCTCCAACCACAGTTGGTACCAAACACATGAATGCGCAGCCTCCATAGCATATGACACTGCAACCAAATCCGCCTCATAAGCCTACCTAGACCTAGGTGTCTCACAAAACAACCCTGCACAAACCTCCTGTAGTTCCTGAAAACTCCTGCCGTTATCACCGGTCCAGGTGCCCTACATGCACTACCATCCCACCAACAAACAATGCCAACATACTTATTTGAAATCAGCGAGAGATTCGTGCAACACATGCCCTTCCAATTGTGGTTGAAAAATTGTACCAAACTATTAGTTCACCGTAAGTCTTTCGAGAAATTCTTGCAAAACTTTGACTTGGACCTAATATTTTGATTATCTTCCATTAATTTTCATTAATTAGTAGCTTTTAATAATTCATGAAAAAGTTGGAAGGATGAATAGCGAAATTGACATTTTTAGTCATATAGCTGTCATTCATAAAAACAATTACAGCCAAATGTCCAAGCCCAAAATTATTTTCAAAATAGTTCACTAATTAAGGCAGGGTAATAAACCTTGTGCCATAAAAAGCAAGCAACTACTTGCCTTGGTTAAATGAATTAATTATATATCCAAATGAGGCTATATTTGTTTGATTTCATTACTCATAACAATCAAATACATTCTGCCAAAAATGGAAAGTGAAAAGGACCTAAAAAGTGTACTTTCCAAAAAACATTATTATGGTCATAAAAAAAATATGATTTGATATATTTAATTAATACTACCTCAGCATTTATTATGTTGTCTAAAATTACTCCAACGAAACACCCTCACTATACTGCTATAAAAATACCCTCACACTATTCTTACAATACAAAGACTAATTTACCTAATTGTCTCTTCTCCCTTGCATTCACAAAATTCTCATCCTCGAGGTCGAAAGTATATGGCTAACAACAAATCCTCAAAGTCGATCAGTTATTTGGGAATGGAATTTAAGGAATTCGTTTCTCTCGATGACTTTCCGGTTGGCGATACAACTTTACCAAATGATCATGGTCATCAAAATTCTTCCACGGCCCTTGTTCTAGTAGAACCTAATCCCCAAATTGAGGAAAAAGTGGTTTCAAAAAATAAAATAGAGCCAAAAGTGTCCTCAACAAATCAAATTGAGGCAAAAGTGGCCTTAACACCTGGGGCTGGGTCCTCTAGTTCAGGTAAAATAAACGTGAGTTCTTACATGGGAAAATTTATTGTGCTTTTAATATATGTAAATTTTATGATTTTTTAGTTAAAAAATATAGTGGACCTGGTCTCAAGTTGTTACTTGGATACCTATAAAAAAGCACTTTGCTTTTAAAATATTCCAGGAACCTCAAGTAGTCCTCATGAAAGAACGGACAGAAGAAAACCAGTTGATGTTTTGCCAAATGGCATCGTTAGTGATGCCATTAGCTCATCATCAACCTTATCCAGAAAAAGGAGTTTACGACCAGCAGAAATAGCGATAAGTGAGAAGGCTGAGTGCACGATGTTTGAACCATCCGATGACCCTGAGTTGGAGCACCTTCGTAATGTAGGAGTCCATCGCCTTTCAACAGCAATTAAGTGGAATTTGAACGTGAGCAAGCTTTTATTTGAAACTAAAATAATTTCTTTAAATAAAAAAAATTCTTGTTTAATTATTTTATTTATTTGAGTTTTCTATTTTGATTACATTTATCTTCCCCTGAATTTTGTTAATTGTCTCAATAAAAATTATGATGTAATTTTCTATTCGAGGTAGTCTGTTTCGGATATGTTCAAAGGTGGCAATGACGATCAATTTCGGCCGGATACAGAGGACGTAGGGGAAAACGATGTCAGTTTCTTAAACTTGAAGCAAAATCTCGACCATCCAAACAAGTTTAATATTTAAGTGTTAGTTTAAAGCATATGTTATATTTAGGGTTTGGATGATTTTTTTTTCTCAATCAATAAATGTATTATTTCACAGTAATTTTTAGCAACGGTATTTTACATCTTTATATCTGACTCAAGTTATTTCTTCGACTCAAGGGTTTCATGTCCAAGACTAAACGGGAATTCTATTTATCATTTAATTTTCTTAGAGACTTGAACGCCTTGGGGGTTAACATGGACAAGGTATATAAAATTCTTCCCTTCTAGTTATAATTAAAATTTTCTATTGTATGTGATTATAATAAAATAATTGTTTTATTCCTTTTCATGAATACATAGCTAGTAATTATCGAAGGTAAGAAAGATCCATGCGCAAAGTCATCCAGGGAATCCTTCAACGACAGACTTCAAGGCTGGAAAGTCATCCAAATGGTTCGAAATAATGGAAGAGAGGAGATGGTAATGAGTATTTTGTTGTTTTATAACATTTACTTAATCATGGAGAACTTTCTACGATAGACGAGTGACCGTAAATGTTTTTTACTGGGAAATAATTGTATCCATCCAGTTCTACCACCATGGAAAATGGCAGTTGCGATCCATTGTGGAGGTACAAAAGTTTATATTGTTTAACATGTGCCCAGTTCCAGCACTCACAAGGAAGAGACAACAAGAAGGCAATCCTGTGGTACAATATTTTGCCACTCAAAAGATCTAATGGATCTAGTTAATTAGTAGAAAAAAGAGAATGACTTGTTTTGTTTATATGGTCAGAGTTCTAAACCGAGAAAGAGAGGAAGGAAGAAGAGAACGATGGACCAAAACCAAGCACCTGTAATTACAAGGCAAGATTCGATCAGTGACGACCGGAACCAAGTACCAATAAATATAGGGCAAGATTCGATCAATGACGACGAAACAACAGATAGCGACGAAGAAATAAGTACTGCATCCAAACTAAGAGACAATTAAACTTCATATTTGGTACTCTTTCATTCATATTTTATCCTAATTGTTTTTTTTTCAGAAGAACTAAAGAAGATTATTATGGCTAGTGGTGTTCGAGCACAAGGAGGTCTATTTCAATAGCATTGTGTATTGTGTACCTCGACTTAGTACGCTGAATTTGGTCTGGAAGCTTGTGTGCTTAGCATAAGGGTTCATGAGCTGCTATTGCTTCCCTGGGCCACAACTTGCTCTTGGGTCTATTATGTATCTATTGTGTGACATTTTCAATATAATATAATATACCAAACCCATTTTAAGAGTAAAGCCTTACCCTTGAGATCCAATCTAGTGAGGCCAAGGCCCCTGCAATCCACCGGTAAACATATATGATCTTTAGAAACAAAAAATAACTTCAACATTCTTTTGTTATCAAAATATGATTTATGATAGTGCATCATGTACAGTTATTGGTTGGTTACGATTTTAACGATAATTAACGAACCATTTACTAACAGAAATATGTTCTCTCCTCAATCGTAACATTCCAGATATGGTTTATTGTTTATACTTAATAATTAGTTATCATTTTTTTAGTTGATAGAATTTTTTCTTGATACAACAAGTAAACACTGACCATTTATCGTTGAAATTGAATAACTATAAATGGTACTCATTGCCAAATTTTAAACTTAGATAAAAATTGAATACATTGATTCAATTATATTTCTTCAAAACTTATTTTGACAATTCAATAATGGCATAAAAAGAAGATAATATGAATTTTTTAAGAAAATATTTAAAATACATTATACTAATGGTTGAATTTTTTTATTGATCTTATCTCAATATTTATCCAATTTAGTTATATACATCCTTGGCAGGAATAGATTTGGATGTTCATTCGAATAAAAGTTGATGGCCTGTTAACCTCATTAATTTTCATTATTTACTAGATTTTAACAATTTACAAAAAAAGTTGGAAGGAGAATAAAAAATTGGCATGTATAGTTATATGTCTATCACTCATGAAGACAATTAAGGTAAGTTAGTAAACATAGTGCCTAATATAAATAGCAAGGAAAACTAGTTAAATGAATTAATTATATAAGTAAATACTAACCTAACTTTGTTAAATTACTATGAGATCACTAAATTATCCATCATTTTCACTTTCTTCAACCCTTAAAAAAATTTCCTCAAATTTATATTTAGAACAAAACAATTGGTGCTTTTCTATGTGTTAGTTTCTAACTCCAACTTTGTCTTCCCTTCCCTTGAATAATTCAGTGCATCTTGATATATTTGATACCCTAAATCTTTTGATACATTCTTTAGGCATAACGAGTCTATTAATCAGGGTGGCCTTCCCAAAAGAATCACAAATAGCAGATCTTTCTTCGTCCAGTTCAACAACAGCTTGATCACCGTGAAGCACGGGTTTAATATAATTACCATCGTTTGACAAATCTTTGGCCTTGGGATCTGAATGAATATGAGTCCCATGAAGCGGGACCTGAGCTCAAGTATTCAACAACGTCGGTGGCGTAGATGACACCGGCCCGTTAGGAGCGACCTGTAATATATCCACGGTCTGAGTGGCGGCGCAACCGCCCTAAGAAATGCCTCAGTCCTGCAACAAAGATGAGTTCCGAACATCGCCAACCCCATGCAACCCAGCACCCTCCGAATCTCCATGGCACGGCACCTATAGAGCATTTGCTGGAGCTGCTGCGTTATTAGTTGGAGCCGCCGATTGAAAATGCAAAATTGCCAAAATTTCGGGGGGGGGGGGGGGATTTGGAGGGGACAAGGGTAGTCCCCAAGTTTGGGGATTAAAAAGAGAGATGGTGGTAATTTAGGTATTAATAAAATAATAAGGGGTAGTATTGGAAACTAATAAAAGCTGACAACAAATGCTAAAAATATTAAAAATTCAAAAAAGGAAAATAAACAACCAATTAACTAAAAAGGCGTGAATGACTCTTTGAATTCCTAGAAAGAAGGACTCTCCATATTCTATATTCTTTTTGACAGCCAAAAACCCTACTAGCTTCTTTTTTTCCCTCTAAACTAAGAAAAAATCGTACCTGCTCTTGAAAAACGACATTCATTCCTGGGAAGGTACGTCTAGTATTTTTTATATATAAAAAGTTCGTGTTGTAGTGATTATGCTTTCCATCTTGTTCGATTACATCTTGTTCATGCTAAAAATTAAACTTCGTTTACATCTTGTTCATAATATTGGTTTTGTCGTGATTATTTTTGGATATTGGTTTTTCTACCAATATCATTGTACCCAAATTGGTTTTGATTTGTAAAGGGTCTCTCGTATTTTATCTCTCGTGATATTAGTTTAAAGTTTAATGGTTATTGGTTTGTATTTTTAGTGACATTGGTGTAGCTGTATAGTTATTGGTTAGTGTCATCGGTGACATTAGTTTTTGGGTGACGTTATAGTGATTTGCAGCTTTATTGATATTGGTTAGTACCTGTAGTGATTTTGGTTTATTGCTGTGCTGAAATTAGTTTTTAATTTCACTGATATTGGTTTGACATTGATTTGATATTGATTTGTAAGAGTGTTGATATTGGTTTGTAACGGTGTTGATATTGGTTTGTAACTGTATTGATATTGGTTTTTAACTGTGTTGATACTGGTTTTTAACTGTGATGATACTGGTTGACGTTGTATTGATATTGGTTTGACGCTGTATTGATATTGGTTTGTACCTTTAGTGATATTGGTGTTTTGCTGTATTGAAATTGGTTTTCAGCTTTATTTATATTGGTTTGTAGCTTTATTGATATTGGTTTTTTGCTGTATAGATATTGGTTTTAAGATTTATTGATACTGGTTTGTAGTTTAGTTGATATTGGTTAGTCTCATCGGTGACATTGCTTTTTGGCTGACGTTATATTGATTTGCAACTTTATTGATATTGGTTAGTATCTATAGTTATTTTTGTTTATTGCTGTACTGAAATTAGTTTTTAATTTCACTGATATTGGTTTGACGTTGATTTGATATTGGTTTGTAACAGTGTTGATATTGGTTTGTGACAGTGTTGCTATTGGTTTGTGACAGTGTTGATATTAGTTTTTAACTGTGTTGATACTGGTTGACGTTGTATAAAGAAACGCATAAATCCGAACAAGTCAAGAAAGAGGTTGAAAAGCAGTAATGAGGTTGGTCGGGAAAAAGCAAAGGCAAAGCATCAGAAAACGAAACAGAAGCAACAAAATTATTGTACTGATGTCTCAAACCAGCAGACAATACAAAATATAAATCCCATGGACATAGATTTGAATCGACCACTACACTATTTTTGAACTTGTAATATTTTAAAGATATTAAGATTGTCCAATAGTTAACATCATGTTATTTATTAACCAATATCTCCAAAGCAAAATCTGTACAGAAAAACCAATATCTCGACATCGTAAAATCAATATCTCGACATCGCAACACCAATATCTGCAAGTCGCAAAATTAATATTTCCACATCGCAAAACCAATATCTTTAGATCGCAAAACTAATATCTCCACATCGCAAAACCAATATCTCCACATCCCAAAACAAATATCTCCACATCGCAAAACCAATATCTATACATCTCAAAAACAATATCTGTACTTTACAAACCCAATAAGCGTACATCGCAAAACCATTATCTCTTTATCGTAAAACGAATATCTGTAGATCACAAAACTAATATCTCCACATCGCAAAACCAATATCTCCACATCCCAAAACAAATATCTCCACATTGCAAAACTAATATCTATACATCGCAAAACCATTATCTATACATTGAGAAACCAATATCTCTACATCGCATATCCAATATCTCCAAATCGCAAAACCAATATCTCTACATCGCATAAACAATATCTCCACATCGCAATACCAATAACTATACATCGCAAAACTAATATCTCCACAGCGCATAACCAATATCTACACAACGCAAAACCAATATCTCCATATCGCAAAATCAATATCTCTACATCACCAAACCAATATATCTCCACTTCGCAAAACAATATCTGTTCAGAATCAAACAAAACTCTCTACATCTCGAAACCAATATCATTCAAGTTCAAAACCAATATCTGTACATCTTAAACCAAAAACATTATAGACGATAACCAATATGTCCACTTTTGAAAACCAAAATCTACAACTAAAACATACATCTTCATATCTCAGAACAATGTCTTCAGAAGAAAACCAAAAACTCCACATCTCTAAACCATTATCTCTAAAGATGAAAACAACATCTTCACATCTCAACATCTGCAATGACGGTTTCCCCGAGCAGGCTCAATTTCTACTGCAACGACAATTTACGCGTTCCTCACAACCTAAAATCACACACCAAAAAAACCAAGAAAAAGGGTAAAGCTCTTTCGAAAGTCTGAATATAGAGAGGACATTATATCGAACAAAAAGGAGATGACTAGGAACCGCAAGCAAATCTTCTATAACTCAATCTGTGAAACCCTAGCCACCTATAGCATACCGTTTCGGAGTGAGAGATGTGGGGGGGGTAACGTTTACCCGCAAGTTCCGTTGCGGCAATGGTCACTTACGGTGGTGCTCCGCTCAGTAATGGTGACGCTGGCGGAGCGTGGGTAACGGCCAGACTGAGAGAAAATGGAGATAAGAGAGAGAAGGAGAGGAAGAGGAGAAAAAATGGGGAGAGAGGGAAAAATGGGTGGGAGGCCGCCACAAATTTCGAAGACGTGGGAGAGATGAACAGTCGGCCCCAATTTCTCTAGGAATTGGTATTTCAATCATTGAAAAAGACTAAAAAACCCCTCAATAGTTTTTGACCATTAGATTAAATTATTAGGGCATTCTATCTAATCTAAGGGTCCAAATATTAGTCCCCACCTATGGACAACATTTTTTTAATCCCCACTCAATCCACTCTCGGGGGTTTGTGTTGGGCTTTCTAGGAGTGTACTATTTGGCTATCCGACTTGTGAGCAACACAAAATTGGATGTTCATTTCAATAAAAGTTGATGGCCTTTAACCTCAATAATATTCATTATAATTTCTCCAAAAAAATAATAATATTCATTATTTAGAACATTTTAACAAGGAGAAATTACTCTGTAGTCCCTCGAATTTTCTTAAATATATTAAAAAGTCTTCCCTGTTTGCAAAATATACGCTGACGTTCCTCTAGTTTATTTTTATTATACTTTCAGGTCCCTAAATGAGTTTTTTTATTTTTAATCATTAAAATGATAAAAATACCCTTAGAATAAAAAAATTGCTCACGTCATCTCTTCTTCTCCGATGACCGATACCAAACCAGTTCATCACCTGACAAAATCACCACCATATGATAAATAAATCCTCACAGATTCTTGAAGTTGTGATGACCGATAAGTCCCATGATCCGGCCCTGAAATCGTTCCCCGGCTCCAGCGTCGTCGCCCCTCCACCACATCGAGGATAGCTTGAAGGACGGCTGGATCCAAGCTTTCGATTCGCCGAGGGATCGAAAGCCATCAGAGAGGATGGAGGACTGGTGAACGAAGATGAAAACCCAGGCCAAAATCAATGCCATCGAAGGGGGTTGGGTCACCGCCGTGAGTGTGGGTGCTGAATTTAAGCTGTTAGAGTGTTGGGTCACCGTCAGAGAGGTTGGGTTACCGCTTCGCCCAATACACTGCCGTCTACCATCTCGACAGCGAGATTAGCTCCTCAGATCTGGAAAGGAGAGGTCGATAAATGATTCGACGGGTCCGGTGGGAGGAGGACTAGGTGAGTGCGGGTGATGAGGAGCAGTCGATAAATGATTCGACGGGTCCGCAACAAAGAAGAACATGGACGACGGCGAAGATGTGCTCATTCTGGTTTCTGGATTCGTTGGTGGAAGATGATCTTGATTTTTTTTTGGTAGGGAATTTTTTTCCAGTGAAAATTATTGAGATGACTTCGCATGCTATGAGGTAGAAGAAGAGATGATGTCAGCATTTTTTAATTTTTTCTAAGGGTATTTTGGTCATTTCATTGACAAAAATTAAAACAAAGCTGCTAACGTGCGCCAGGGACTCGAAATTATAATGAAATCAAACAAGAGGGGCGTCGGCGTGTATTTTGTAAACAGGGAGACTTTTGAGTATATTTAAGCAAACTCGAGGAACTACAGAGTAATTTCCCCTTTTAACAATTCATAAAAACAGTTGAAATGATGAATAAAAAATGGGCATATTTCATCAAGACAATTAAGGTAAGATAATAACAAAGTACCTAACATAAATAGCACGGAAAACTAGTTTAATGAATTAATTATATAAGTAAATACTAACCCTAACTTTGTTAAATTACTAGTTATCCGAAACCGGATTGGATGTTCATTTGAATAAAAGTTGATGGCCTTTTAACCTCATTAATATTCATTATTTAGTACATTTTAACAATTCATTAAAAAATTTGAAATAATGAATAAAAAATCGGCATATTTCATCAAGACAATTAAGGTAAGATAATAACATAGTACCTAACATAAATAGCACGGAAAACTAGTTAAATGAATTACTTATATAAGTGAATACTAACCCTAACTTTGTTAAATTACTATTAGATTTTACTAGATTGTTTATCATTTTCACATTCTTTAACCCTTAAAAAAACTCATCCTCAAATCTATCTGTTGAACAAAGAAAAATTGGTGTTTTTCTATGTGTTGGTTTCTAACTCCAAGGTTGTTACCCCTTGAGTAATTCACTACATCTTGATATATATGATACTCCAACCACATAGGCATTTCTTGATAGATCAAGTCTAGCCATAATTCGTGAGAGATTCGTGCAATACATGTCCTTCCAAAATTCTCATCAAATCGTGGTTAAAAAGTTGTACTAAATTGTTACTTCACCCTAAATCTTTCGAGATATTCTTGTAAAATTTGGAGTTGGACCTAATATTTAGATTATTTTTCAATATTATTGAATTAATTATTGTTACTAAGAGTTCACTTCAATATTTTTGGTATCAAAATCTGATTCATGGTTCATTTTCCGTTTTTGGTTGGTTACGGTTTTAACGGTCAATAATGAACCACTTACTAGCAATAATATATTATCTCTCCAATCATAACATTCTAGATAGAAAATTGACATTTTATCGTTGAGATTTTAATGATCATTTTTTGGTTTATAGATTTTAACGGTCATTTGTACGGTTGAAAGAATTTTGTTTAGATATGGTAGTTAAACTATTACTGTTTATCGTTGAGATCGAGATTATAACTGGTACTTAATTATCAAATTGTAAACTTAGATAAAAATTAAGTACTATGATCACCCCTTTTTTTAGAAACTTAATTTAATAATTCAACATTGGCATAAAAAAAGTAGTAAGGAATTTTCTATGATAATCTTAACAATGCATCATACAATGGTTGAATTTTTTATTTAGGAATAGACTCAGGAACCGATAAGTATAATGCAAGATTCGATCAATGACGAAGAAGTCACAGATATAGACAAAGACATTTTTTTAGGGGCAACCAACAAACCATATATAAATATAAATCAAGTGGGGAAGTCCACAAAGAGTAAGACATCCAACTCACGTGGATGGTTAGTTCGCCAATTATATGGTAGAAGGTTTAATCTCGCCAGTTTGCATAACCAATCAGTAGGTTGATTTTGCAATCTTGAGATGAGAAGAAGCCGACACACAGGTAGGAGGTGAAGACGATGGCGAATTTCAGAGACCAAAGACTCCACTTTCCAAAAAATTTGAGCACTTGGGTTATTAATGTAATGAAAGATTCAATAAAGAGTAATGCATCCAAATACTGAGATACTATTTAACTTCATATTTGGTACTCTTTTAATCATATTTAATCGGAATTGATTCTTTCTCATTTTCTAGAAGAACTAAAGAAGATGATGACTAACAGGCGAAAGGCTTCAATCAAGGAGAACAGCAACTGTGCGACTGCGACGAGCATTCCCGTTCAGTTCGCTCTGAAGATTGACGCCAAAATACCTGTCCATGATAATGTCCATAATTTTCCTCTGGTGATTTCTGAAACGGATGATTACCTATTATCGGAAGAAATCCTCGCGAGGATGGATAATGCTAATGGAGAAGCGGATGATTCAGTTGTTAGGCCAGACAATTTCACTCCGATTGATGATGATGAGTTTTTCAATATAGATATACCGTCCTATTTTAAATTTAAAGATTAAAGATGTTTTCTTTTAAGCTTTTTGTTTAGGCTTTGGATGTTGCATTTTGCGTAGATTACATCAAAAATTAAAAAAAACATGCATGTCAATTGGACGATGGTGTTTGTAGCTAGTCATGGACTTTTAATACAATAATGGTTTCTTTTCAAAGTAATCTTTCGCTTCTCATCGAAATTGTCCATCTTATATTACTCATAGCAATTGACGATAACCTCACCTTCTCGTGCACCTGTTTCAGCACCTTAACTACGTACATTTTTTTAAAGTAAAATTTTAGGCCACATCCCGTCAATTCATCTCTACATTTTGTGTCATTAAGCCAAAAACACATACCTCTCGTACCATTTTGCAGCCTCCATCTCTTCCCTCATGCTCAATCCCACAACCTTCTTTCCTCACCCTTATCCTCCACGTCTTCATCTCTCCATTCTTCTTCCTCTCCCCTGCTCGCTATCTCCCCTTTAGCGTCCTGGGTACACTAACTATCCCTGAAACTATCCCTCTTGGACTCTCGTCTTTCTCCAAGATATGTAGGCGCGAAGCATGAATGGGGTGGCGGTTGAGTTGTAAACAGGGCTGACGATTGCAGAAAATGAAATGACAGAGAAGAGGGTGACTTAATATAGAATAGTTTTGGGATGTTTAGAATTTTATAGTTTCAAAGTAACCTAGAATAATAATAAAAGATTCACTTAATATAGATAAATCATCGTTAAGTAACAACATAAAGTTTAGTGAACTTTTTTAAATCGGCTAATTTTTTTTATTACCAACAAAAAGAGAAAAGCAAAGTTACATGACACCCAGATCCTACTACCAGCTACCATGCACGTTAGTCTAAAATTTGGGTAGTCAAGAGGAGCATCAAAAAGTCAATAGGCCCGTGAAACGTCATCCAACCTTCTAGCCTCAAGTTGACCTAGATACCGAGCAGTGACAAGGAACACAAACCCACTAACCCACAAAGAAATGAATATGGAAACGCAGTCACCACCTCTGTAAATAACCGTGCTGCCGACAGCAAGGAAAAAAAGTGCCTAATGTTAAAACTACGAGAGCCTAAAGTATAGGGAGGGGAGAGATCCATACCTAACTTCAATGTTCTTTTGTTATCAAAATTTTATTTATGATAGTGCATCATGTAGCGTTATTGGTAAGTTACAGATTTTAACAGTCATTAACGTATTATTTACTAACAGAAATATGTTCTCTCCTCAATCGTAACATTCTAAATTTGGTTTATCGTTTATACTTAATAATTAGTTGTTATTTCTTTAGTTGATAGAATTTTTTCTGGATACGGCCAGCTCATAGGCGAGAAAAACAAACCAGGGCATTGTGCTACAAACCATCGGCGTGAATCATAGGTTGAATTAGTCTCTAACCAAAGTTTCTGATAACCCTAGGAGTGAGCAATTTACACCGCCATAAACGACGTTGTGAGTTCCACTTCAAAAGTGAAATAAACTCCAATATTCACCACATAGCAACCGTGCACAAAACCACGACATTTCTGAAGTACCCCAGCTTCAGTGGAAGGGCCGGGAGCACCCCTAGCACTCCCATCCGTGTTACATATGTGCCACCCAGGAAGAGACTGATGCCAGCGAAACCTCAGAAATAGTTGGAGCCTTTCTCAGGCAACCAGGAAGACCTAATCTCAAAGAGCGGACCTCCGATAGACGTAGCATCCAACCTCCAAGAGTGGGGCGCTGCACCACATTCTAAAACATTCGAGGCAGATGGCCAAATAGAGGTGTCGAACCCGCGGGTCCCAAACGATAGCTGCGAAGCGCACCCTAAAAGAGCGAAGAAACCTCCTTTTTCCATCCACCAGATGGTCCATAATCGGTTGAGAGAAGTTATGCCGAAGATGGAATGGGATGTTAACCCGATTAGCCGAGAACTTTCTTAAACCCTCGAACCCCTTGGAGGCTCGACTTCAGTAGAACATATAATCGCTGGGAGGAGAAGAATGACTAGTAGAATAGGAGGATCCCTGATGCGCTCCTTAATGTCCGCCTCCAGGACTGCTCCTCGACCTCCCCTCGCCCAACACCGTCGGTCTCCGGCCACCTTCAACCGCCCTCCTCTTGTCGCCCCTCTTTCTTTCCTTCCCTGGGGTAATACCAAGTTCGTGGTATCAAAATTCTATTGAATGTTGATGATCAGTTTGCCAATGGCTATTTCTCTTTTCTAGTATTACGTTTGCGCTCTCTTTGAAGTTGGTTACTGAATCTGTGAATTTTTACGAGACCCGCTTTAAATGTAGAAACTTGGGGGTACTAGGGTGCGAACAATCACTCTTGCCTCGCCATAGCGTGGTGGCAAAAACCCATCTGACATCACGCCTGAACTTGAACTCAGCAGAGTTGTGCCTGCCCTGCAGTTACTTCTGCCAGACTCGTAAGGATCAATAACATTAAGAGTTAGATTACTAATTTTCAATACGAACCGATGAAGACAGAAACATCAAGAGTTAAGAGTTAGCCGAGGCACGTCATAGGTTTTTTAACTCTCTCTCTCTCTCTGGGTTTCAAAGGAAGCATAAAAAGAAAACAAACCATTTTACCAAGTAACCCACCCGGTTTTTCGGTTTCGTTTGCCAAGCAAATGGAAAAAAAAGAAAATCATATCCTCCCTAGCTCGCTACCAAGGCTCTCCACCAACTCCCTGGCAACAATGCCAATTGACGGGCGGGCTTTTACACGCACGTTGCAATAGTAGGGAGTAGAGTGTCGAACACATGGAACTAGCGAGAGTAACTAATTACTGAGCTAAGTATTTGCCAGATTTGTAGAGTTTGTTGGAGAATTGGTGTTAATCAATGGAAGAGACTGGCCCAGTACAATTGACTGTATTAGAATTTGGGCCCGAGCTAATTAATTGGAGGTCACACCAATTGATTTTGAGTGTTTGTGAGATCAATACGAAAAGAACAAGGATAGGACCCAAGACGGTGGATTGTGTATCGGTTATGCACAAGATAGTGATGCATACCAATTCCTGGTACACAAGTTAGATAACTCTGATGTCCACGTAAATACGATCATTGAAGCTAGGGATGCTTCATTCTTCGAGGAAATCTTTCCTCACAAAGCTCGAACTGGAGTTAACCGTCAAGTTGACCAAAGTGGGAGCAATGTGGGGGGAGAGGAACTTCTAGATGAAGTTGAAGAACCTAGACGTGGGAAAAGGGCTAGGAAAAAAAAGTCCTTCAAATCAGATTTTCTAACATATCTGTTAGAAAAAGATCTAGTAACCTACATCGAAGCAATGTCCTCTACGAACTCTGCTCTTTGGAAGAAAGCGGTGACTAGTGAGATAGAGTCTATCTTACATAATCATACTTGAGAACTAGTAGATCTACCTCTAGGTAGTAACTCACTAGGCCACAAGTGGATCTTCAAGAAGAAGATGAAGCCGGATGGTATTGTGGATTAGTACAGGGCTAGACTTGTAGTTAAAGGCTACAAGTAAATCGAGGGTGTTGATTATTTTGACACGTATGCTCCATCTTCTTTAATGGAGATTTGGAAGAGGAGATTTATACAGAACAACCAATGCTCCATCTTCCTTAATGGAGATTTGGAAGAGAAGATTTACATGAAACAACCCGAAGGGTTTGTGATTCCGGGTAAAGAACACAAGGTGTGCAAACTTGTAAAATCCTTATATGGATTAAAACAAGCACCTAACCAATGACACGAAAAGTTTGATAGTGTAATGCTATCAAACGAGTTTCGGATAAACCAATGTGATAAATGTATCTACGTGAAAGGAGATAATAAAGACTATGTGATAGTATGTCTCTACGTAGACAACATGTTAATTATTGGTAATAATGATAATATCAATATTACAAAGAGAATGTTGTCGCTAAATTTTGACATGAAAGACTTGGGACAACCTGATGTAATACTTGGGAAGAAAATTACTAAGACTTCAGAAGGTTACGCGCTTTCCCAAGGGCAATATGTCGAAAAGATACTTGACAAATTCGATAAGGATAGCAATGTGATTGCGAGAACCTTATGAAAGTTGTGTCAAGTCTTTGCAAGTATTGCAAAGAAAAATGTGTGACAACTAGATTAATCTAGAGTTATAGGTAGACCAATGTACCTCATGAACTGTACTAGACCAGATATTGCGAGCTCGGTAAACAGATTATCGAGATATACGAGTAATCCCAATGATGAACATTGGAAAGTGATAGTTAGAGTCCTTAGATACCTAAGGTATACTGCTAACTATGGATTATACTATACGAGATATCCAGCCGTTCTAGAAGGGTATTCAGAAGCGAACTGGATCTCGGACTCCAAGAATATAAAATCCACGAGCGGATACGTATTTACAATTAGAGGAGCAGCGGTCTCGTGGAGATCATGCAAACAAACTTGCATTGCTAGATCAACTATGGAATCAGAATTCATAGCGTTGGATCTAGCAGCTGAAGAGGCAGATTGGCTCTGAAGTTTCTTGGAGGACATCCCGATGTGGTCAAAACCAGTGCCTCCCATTAGCGTGCACTGTGATAGTTAATCAGCTATTGGAAGAACACAAAATAATGTGTATAATGGAAAGTCTAGACACATACGTCGTAGACATAAGTCCATGAGAACGTTATTGAGAACGGGTGTGATATCTTTGGACTATGTAAAGTCAAAAGAGAACATCACAGATCCTTTAACTAAAGGTCTAATGAGAGACCAAGTTGAGGTATCATCGAGGAGAATGGGATTAAAGCCCACGAAATGACCTAAACCCATGATGGCAACCCAACCTGGATCGTAAACCCCGATCTGTAGGTTCAAAGGGACAACCGAATTGTGAGGATAGGGTCGAACAAAGCACTCAGAAAATTGAGTTCCTTGCCTATTCCTATGATGAGAGAGTGATAGACTTGTCCATCGGAAGGTTAAGCTATACGCTTTTAATGATCCTTATACTTCGAGTATATATAAAAGTGGGGTGTGGCAGGATACTCCTTATATGAGATCACCTATGTGATGTGAATCTCGTTACGGATCCACGCGAAAGTCGGATCTATCTACGTTCAGATTGATAGAAATCTCGACCCGTTGTTTGCACCTTTGCAAGAACCTCGGTATGAACAACCTCGACCCGCTGCTGTAGGGAAACAAGAACCTTGATTTGATGAAGACGCCACAAACGGTGATGTAGATCTGCTTGATAAGTCATTGGAGAACGTAAACGGAATCACTCCGCTGTGTTTGAATAGTTCTGAAGAACCAAGAGAGCAAAGCCCACGTTTTTTGTACTCAAATTATTCTTCTTATTCTCATTTATAATGCCTTTATATATAGGCAGATTGTTACAAAGAGATTTCTAATTAAATATAACTTCTAACTAAATAAATATGACTTAAAAAGGGAAACTGAAAAGGAAAACAAGTCTAGTATTCCTATGATTGCTAAAAACGTGATTATCACATAATCACCTTCCTAAACTGACTTGAACTCTTAAAGAAACAAAATTCTCACATTATTGACTTCCTAAATAGACTAGAACTCTTATAAAATAAAAATAACATATAATTAACTTTCTAAACAGACCCAAAAATCTCAAAAATGAAATTAATCTTCTTGCTGATCAGATTCATATCATTCCCCTCCTCTTGAAATGGATTTGTCCTCAAATCCTTGCATACGTCATACTTTTTTCCAATTCAGAATAAAATAAGAACAATAATTGAAAACTAATGAAAACAAAAACGAAATTTAAAGATAGATGATCTGAAGTAGAGCCTAAGCTCTGATACCAACTGATGTGAATCTCGTTGCGGATCCACGCGAAAGCCGGATCTATCTACATTCAGATTGATGAAAATCTCGACCCGTTGTTTGCACCTTTGCAAGAACCTCGGTATGAACAACCTCGACCCGCTGCTGTAGGGAAACAAGAACCTTGATTTGATGAAGACGCCACAAACGGTGATGTAGATCCACTTGATAAGTCGAAGGTGAACGAACGGAATCCCTCCGCTGTGTTCGAACAGTTCCGAAGAACCAAGAGAGCAATGCCCACATTTTTTGTACTCAAATTATTCTCCTTATTCTCATTGATAATGCCTTTATATATAGGCAGATTATTATAAAGAGATTCCTAATTAAATATAACTTCTAACTAGATAAATATGACTTAAAAATAGGAAACTAATGAGGAAAATAAGTCTAGTACTCGTATGATTGCTAAAAATGTGATTATCACATAATCACCTTCCTAAACTGACTTGAATTCTTAAAGAAACGAAATTCTCACATTATTGACTTCCTAAATAGACTAGAACTCTTATGAAACAAAAATAACATATAATTAACTTCCTAAACAGACTCAAGAACCTCAAAAACGAAATTAATCTTCTTGCTGATCAGATTCATATCACTATGTCAAATTTGAAGGGGCCACTTCTATGAGATGGGTTAAGGGTTAAATCTCTAGAGCATTCGATGAAGTTTCCAAGGCAGTCCAGGGCCAAAATGGACACAGCTGAAAGAACCGAGTAGTGGTTGAGAAGGAGTTGTGTGTGTACCTTTGTCTTGGTATAAATAAAATGCCGAACAGTTCAAGACATCGCGTCCACTGGTTGGCAAGTATATCCGAAGGTATTTTACTAAGGAAGGTTCAAGACTTTCGACCACCTTTTCTGATGCAACAAATTCTTACAGAACTCCAAGTTGCATGTAGCATTGGTAGGCTCATATCATATAAGCCATTTTGCATTCATGTGGGGGATTGTTGGAGAATTGGTTTTAACCAATGGAAGAGACTGGCCCAGTACAATTGAGTGTATTGGGATTTGGGCCCGAGCTAATTACTTGGAGGTCACACCAATTGGTTTTGAGTGTTTGTGAGATCAATACGAAGCTCATTGATAGAGCTTCGTAACGATATATAACACTTGCGAAAAATTAATTCTCGGTGTGAATAAAAAATTGGCTTAAAGGTGGTATGGCTGCGGGTTGTGGGATCGTGGGTTGTGGGAATTATTCCAGGTTCCAGGGTCTTATCTTTTAGAGCTGGGTCGAACCTGTTGAAGCGATTCTTGGCCTGAAATCTGTTGGGCTTCGTCCGGGACAAACCCTAGTTCTAGAACCTTCTTCTCCTTGTTGGCATTTGAATTTAAATTTTCAATTTTTGAAATTAAATTTGGGCCAAGTTAATGAGAGTAACGACCAAGTTAATGTGGGATTTTTATGGTCTAGTAACCACCCATTTACTCACCTAGTTAATGGGCTAGTTAATGGCCAGACTTAATGCGGATTTGAATGTTGGAGGCCAAGGCTTCCTATAAAAGGAGCCCTCTTCCCCCATTCCAAATCACCCCCTAGCTCACACTCTTCCTTGAGCTTCATACTTCTCCCGCTCATTTGCATAGCATTTCTCACATTCATAAGAGTCGGAGTTCTACGCCACCAAAGATTCGAAAGGTGTGCTATAGTACTTTCTATAGCACACGTGATTGGACGTTGTACCTTGGAAACTCTCTTACCCACGGAGGCCTGAAGCATATAGGTGAGTAATAAGAGTTTAAGGGCACACGGTTAAACTGTGGCCTCGTCCAGGATTCAATCCGAAGGTACCTTGAAGACGACGTATTACACACTTAGCTCAAAGTGTGATCCTGAGCATACTCTTACCCTCTTCTTTATAATATATTTACAATTTATATATATGTGCAAACCATATTTTTACTAATATTGTTCCAACATTGTTTCGGTATATTTGGCAGTTTATTAGGTAAGTTGGCCTCGGGTCTAAGGAAGAGTGGGCTAGTTATCCTTCTAGCGACCTACCATGCTAGTGTATTTTCTTTGAATAGTGCAGGTAACGGTCGAATTTTTCATAGGCTAGAGATCCCTTTATCACTAGAGACTCCACTAAATAATGATCATCACGCCCCACGAAACCGGGCAGTTACTTTCAAATCACTACTAATTGCACAATCTGTACAACATTCCCAATACCATGGTAATAGACATTTGGTTGGATGTTCGTTATCTTCCCATGTCTCACTCGTGTGGATCAAACCACAATCAACTAGTCTTAACCATGGACTAACCTAGCCATGCCTAGAACAACCCGTAGGGACCCCACCATTATGTGGAAGAACACGGCTCTCACCTCTAGGTCATGAACTAGGGTCATCCATGGCCTCAACTAGAAGCATTGAGCTGCCAACCAAAATCCTACCCTATTATCTATCCATTTTGAAGCATAACTAGGTAGGTGCCATTAAGGCACCCAACCCACAAGCAATCTACTCAAGCATTAAAGAGATAAGCATATTTAATGTAACCATTAATTAGATAGACATGAAAAAGAAAAGGATAAAAGAATTATGTAAGGGTCTTATAGGTCCTTGACCACCTCCAATGTTAGCTAGAATCCAAAAGCAATAAAGAAAGAGTGATTTCCCTATTCTATGAGACATTCCTTTAAAATGAGGAGTAGAGAGGTATTATATAGAGGTCGCTGCCATAAAACCCTAGAAAAATCCTAATTAAGATAAGACAAAAGGGTTTCTAGGTCAAGAATTAAGTGGCTGGCCCGGTCTCGCTGACGCCTAACTACGGATGCTGTCGTTCGCCATCAGCTTAAGTCACATTGTTCGGGAAGGTTGTTGTTGCTCGTCGATGCTTGGGTCATTCCCCACTTCCAGTGTCGCTCGACATGTCCGAGATGTAAAAATGTCTCAAAGATTTGTAAACCCGACTCCTATTGGATTTTCCTAGACTCGCGAATCTTGTGAAAAGTGTGGCTCTTGCAAAACTGTCGACGATGGTGATGCTGGCATTTGACTCCCCTAAATAACTTCACCACGAAGTTTCCTCCTAGGGATCGATGACGTGTAGTCCTTTGAAGAATATTCCTCAGATTACTCGTTTGGGATGTTGCTGGCATGTTCAGATAAGGATGAGCCTATCGCTGTCATATGACACCCACGTAGGTTGAATTAGTGCTCCATGTTTTAGTGTTGCAGCTGACGTCAGGCTTATGAAGAGGCTGACGCTCAACCTTCTTTCTGGTGATCAACAAAGTAGTCGATTTCTTCCCTTTTCCTCCCATTTTTGCCCTCTTTCGGTCTAAACCCACCTCGAACCTCCTTTCCACCTGCAAAAACTAAAACAAGGCAAAAGTATCCACTTCGAGGTCTAAATGACTAAAAATGTATGAAAATAATGGGAAAAGACTCGATAAAGACCTAAATTAATGTGTTTTGACACTCATAAGTAAGTTTATTGAAGTCAAGTTTAGAAGATCCACATGATTCACATTGAATTTGAGCATTCACTCATATTGAAGAAGAAAATTCGAGCATCAAAGATTTAGAAGCTTTGTTCTCTCTAATTAGGCGATCTATTTAGGAAGTTTAGTTCCAACATCTTGGGCTTGTTTAGGTATTTTGTTCCAGCAACTTTTGGTTTCATTAAGCTAGATAATCTTATTTTTAGCCTTCCTAAAAGCTCAAGATTTGTTACCTTTTCAGTTTCTCTTTCCAGCCACATTTTTTCTTTTTTAGAAGTTGTTTTGATTATGAATGTCTTTGAAATATTGGGCATATATATAGAGGCTTATGCAATGAGAAGAGACGGACTTTTATTGATTAAAAAATGTGAGTATTGCTCTCTCTTGGTTCTAGGAACTGTTCGAACACATCAGATTGATTTTGATAAGTTTTCTTTCACTTATTAATATTAAGCAGATATTCATCACTATTTCTGGCGTCTTCGATGTATCAAGGTTCTTTGTCTCAACTGAAGTGCGGGTTGCGGTCTGTATACCATAGTTCATGTTTGGTTGTGAGCATCAATTCGAGATCTTCCATCACGAATATATCTAGAATGATTTGAGATTCAACGCTTCGTGGATGGGTCTCGTTGCATTGTTGGTAGAGTTCGCCAAAAATTTCCACTTGCTGCTACTCATTGCAGAAGAGGAAGAAAGAAAATAGCATTGAGGAAGATCCCATCTTTGAGCTTCACTGCGATGAGCCTAGAACTCGACTACGGGAGATAAAGCACAATCGAGGAAGAGTCCCTCAATGAGCTTCGCTACGGCAAGCTCAGAACCCGACTACAAAAGATGCAGCACGATTGAGGACGATCCCATCCTTGAGCTTCACTGCGAGGAGCCTAGAACCTGACCACGGAAGAGAAAGTACAGTTATGACGAGCCCATAATCAAGCTTCAGTGCGACACCCAGGTCCGATTTGCGCGTAGAGAAGTCAACCCAGCCTTACTAAGGAAGACTACAGAAGGGGAGGCCTTTCCTCGACTTTGACCATCGAAAATCCCTCACTTCGTACAAGGAAAATGTTATACACATCCCCAATTTGCAGTTCAACTGGTGAGCCCAACCAATACAATATGGATTTTCAAATTTGTAAGGTAAAGTTATGTGGTTGTTGAATTACCGCCATGAAATTGTCAGAAGATTATATTTGATGCCTTCAATTTCAAACTGTTCTTGATTTATTCAGAATAAAACAAGATACTACTATTTGAAATTTTTTCCAAAATAACCTCATGATCAACACAACTTTTCCATCAGAAACATATCATAGGACATTGTGCTTGTGTCCGTACCAAAACCTCGATATAAAGATAAATCTTATGTGAGAGACATTTATGGTCACTAATTTTTTTAAACTTCATCTATGTTTTCAACTTTTTTGTTTGCAACACAGCCTGTGTCCGTACCAACACAGTTTTTTTGTCACTTTATGTTAACTTTGAAATTCTAAAATTTTCAATACATCCTGAATTTTGTTATTATCTCACCCTCTTTCCTTCATCTTTGCTCTCTTCTCTCCTCTCACTTTCCCATATCTTTCTCTCTCTTCAGCAATGAGCTGCCCATCTCGTTGATGTTGTGCCGCTGGAGCCACTTTACCAACAATCGAGTTTACTTCAATGTTCTTTTGTTTATCAAAATATGATTTATCTTAGTTTATCATGTACTCTTATTGGTTAGTTATTATTTTAACGGTCATTAACGAACCATTTACTAATAGAAATATGTAATCTCCTCAATCGTAATAATCTAGATATGGTTAACCGTTTATACTTATTAATTAGCTATCATTTTTTCAGTTGATAGAATTTCGTCTAGTTGTGATAGTTAAAGACGACTGTTTATCGTTGAGATTGTTTAATTATAAATGGCATAAAAGACAGTAGTATGAATTTTTTAATAATAATATTAACAATATTGCATACAATGGTTGTAATTTTTGTTGGTCTTGTGTCAATATTTACCCATTTTAGTTATCTACAACATTGGCAGGAACATATTTGGATATTCATTTTGAGAAAAAAAAAGTGATGGCCGTTTAGCCTCATTAATTTTCATTACTTAGTAGATTTTAATAATTTATAAAAAAGTTGGCAGGATGAACAAAAAACGTAAATTAGGCTAGGGTCTCAAATATATTACGCTCTCTCATTTTTCAAAATACATATCGCCGTCTCTTCTGTTTAGTTTTATTATACTCTATCGTTTATTGTAAACGTCATCTATTAATTTTTTTCATGTAAATGATCTATATACTCATAAAACCAATAAACTAATAAATTCATCCATCCTTCTCCTGCAGCCGGGACATTGCGTCATTGCCCGCACCCGAACATATATAAGTCATATAACTGTCATTCATCGAGGCGATTAAGATAAGGTAATAAACCTAGTACCTAACATTTTTTTGGCGGAAAAAACTTCATAAATAAAAAGAAAAGAGTACACAGAACAACGAGAATCCTATGACTTACCCCTACTGATCCCATATCCTAGACAGTCCAAGGGGTGGAGTTCCTTAATCAATAGACTAGAGGATAGCCCGACCACTTTACATCCTAATCCGCTGATTCCCACAGATCAGAAAGTTGGAGTGACGTACCCAGCCAATAGGCCAAAGATACATCGCCTGTCCTAGCTGACCCTACAAGTCGGAAGTCTGGGGAGCCAAATATCAAACAACAGTCTAACACCTGACCGCCTAACACTCTACCCTCGAGGAATTCCATGTAAGGGATTCCACCCAACCTCCCACCTCGAGGACAAATCAAAACAGAAACCCACACACCTAATGTGTGCAGCTACAGTGGAGGCCTCTGTAAAAAATCGTGTCAACAGGAAAAAAGAGCACCAAAAATCTCGTTGACACTACGAGGACCTATTACAGTAAATACAAACCAATAAAAAATTCAAACTCGCCCATGCCGCCGGAAACCTACCTCTTGCCACGAAGCTATCAAACACCCAACTCCCACGCAAGGCCGCGTACTATAATTCCTACTTCCTACGCAGTTCAATCGTCATATGGTAAACCGGTAGTAGGGCATCGGTGTCAAGTCCCTGCGGATGTGTTTTAGCAACATATTTGGTATATTGGGCTACCAACCATCCTCGTACAACTTAGTCAAAGCCTCAGTAGTAGCATTACTTTCACCAAAAATATGTGATACCTGAAAATGCATATTCCTCAACTTTTCCTGCACCTGCATCCATCAATACATATATCTTCATGGCACCTCCACCTGTCTAAACTGAAACAAATGAAAAATATACATGGAATCCGTCTCCAACCACATTTGGTACCAAGCACATGAATGTGCTGCCTCCACAAATATAACACTGCAACCAAATCTGCCTCATAAGCATACCCAGACCAAGGTGTCACAAAACAACCCTGCACAAACTCCGTGTGGTTCCTGAAAATTCATGCCACTGTCGGCGGTCCAGGTACCCTACATGCACTACCATCCGTATTACATTTTACCCGTCCCAGCAACAGACAATGCCAAAATACCTCTTTGAAATCCGCGAGAGATTCGTGCAACAATGCCCTTCCAATTGTGGTTGAAAAATTGTATTAAACTATTAGTTCACCGTAAGTCTTTCGAGAAATTCTTGCAAAACTTTGACTTGGACCTAATATTTGATTATCTTCCATTAATTTTCATTAATTAGTAGCTTTAAATAATTCATGAAAAAGTTGGAAGGATGAATAGAGAAATTGACATTTTTAGTCATACAGCTATCATTCATAGGATTTGGATTCAGGGGGGACTACATAAAAACCATCCTCATGGTATGGACTAAATATGGGCCTTTAGATTTGGTCAAATTCTTTTTTTATAGATCTGATGGTCAGAATCTGTTGAGGATATTTTCGAGTTTTTACCCAAACATACTCATTAGGGTTCTACCTTTTTTCTATATAATCCCATAATCCCCCCTCCATCCCCGCCGCTCTGCACCCCCCCCCCCCCCCCCCTTCTTCCCCACCGTAGTAGTGGAAGACGAAGAGAGAAGGCCGCGGCGGTGGTGGCGGAAGACACGATCGCGGTGGGCCATGGCGGCGTAGTAGGGGAGAGTTCCCTTCTCCGCAAGGCCTTCCGCCGTCAGAACACCCGTCACCGGGTCGGAGTACCGGTGGTGGATGTCGAACCCGAACGTCCCCAGCCCCTCGCACAATGAACCACTCCAAACCAACACCATAATCGCTACTACCAGCTCTATCCGTACGATCATCGTGGTCGCTGGTAGAAGCGGTTTGGCTCAATTCTAATTAAGGACGGGAATTTGTTAGAGCGGTTAAGTATCGAGTGGGGAAGGAGGAGGAAGGAGAAAATGACAAGGGAAGCGCGGGGGTTTGTGTTTCGGTTGCGTCGGCCACTCTCTCTGTTTTATTATAATTTATACGTGCCAGTGTTGAGCTTCTGACCTTACCTTTGTTTCTTCACTTTTACCTTATCACGAGTCATTTATGAACTCATGATTTTTATTTTAGGAATTTAATTGGATGTTGGATTTGGATATTGTTTGATGGATATTTATTTCGGGATTTTTGCTGCTATTGTTGTTCCTAGATGAATGACACCAATATTAAAGTAGAACGATACCAATATCCTAGAACGATGATACCAATATTCGAAAAAAATGAAACCAATACATTCAAATGGTATACATTTTTACTTATAATGGGATACCAATATTGGAGAAGATGAAAACCAATATCACGGTGGAATGAAACCAATATCATAGAAGAATGAAACCAATATCCGAGAAGATGGAAACCAATATCATAGTAGAATGAAACCAATATCATAGTAGAATGAAACCAATAACATAGAAGATGGAAACCAATATCATAGTAGAATGAAACCAATATCATAGTAGAATGAAACCAATAGCATAGAAGATGAAAACCAATATCCGAGAAAATGGAAACCAATATTCTCATACTTGTATTTTCATAATTTGTATTATTTTGCTGATATATTTTTTAATTATTTTAATTATTGTATTTCTAATATTGCCCCTATCCTTTTCAGTGGGGATTACCCATGTCCCCACTGAATTTGAACCCTCATTCATAAAGACAATTACAGCCAAATTTCCAAGCCCAAAATTATTTTCAAAATAGTTCACTAATTAAGGCAGGGTAATAAACCTAGTGCCATAAAAATAAAGCAACTACTTGCCTTGGTTAAATGAATTAATTGTATATCCAAATAAGGCTGTTTTTGTTTGATTTCATTACTCATAACAATCAAATACATTCCGCCAAAAATGGAAGGTAAAAAGGACCTTAAAAAGTTTACTTTCCAAAAAACATTATTATGGTCATGAAAAAAATGATTTGGTATATGTAATTAATACTACCTCAGCGTCTATTATCTTTTCTAAAATTACTCCAATGACACACCCTCACTCTACTGCTATAAAAACACCCTCACACTATTCTTACAATACAAAGACTAATTTACCTAATTCTCTCTTCTCCCTTGCAATCACAAAATTCTCATCCTCGAGGTCTAAAGTATATGGCTAACAACAAATTCTCAAAGTCGATCATTTATTTGGGAATGGAATTGAAGGAATTTGTTTCTCTCGATGACTTTCAAGTTGGCAATACAACTTTACCTAATGACGATGGTCATCAAAATTCTTCCACGGCCATTGTTCTAGTAGAACCTAATCCCCAATTTGAGGAAAAATTGGTCTCAAAAAATAAAGTAGAGCCAAAAGTGTCCTCAACAAATCAAATTGAGGCAAAAGTGGCCTTAACACCTGAGACTGGGTCCTCTAATTCAGGTAAAATAAACCTGCGTTCTTACATGGGAAAATTTATTGTGCTTTTAATATATGTAAATTTTATGTATTTTTTTAATTTAAAAATATAGTGGACCTGGTCTCAAGTGGTTACTTGGATACTTATAAAAAAGCATTTTGTTTTAAAATATTCCAGGAACCTCAAGAAGTCCTGAAGAAGGAACGGACAGAAGCAAACAAGTTGATATTAATTCATCATCAACCTTATCCAGAAAAAGGAGTTTACGACCAGCAGAAATAGCGATCAGAGAAAAGGCTGAGGGTACCATGTTTCAACCATCCGATGACCCTGAGTTGGAGCACCTTCGTAATGTAGGAGTCCATCGCCTTTCAACAGCTATTAAGTGGAATTTGAACGTGAGCAAGCTTTATTTGATACTAAAATAATTTCTTTAGTAAAAATTGATTTCTTGTTTAATTATTTTTATTGAATTGAGTTTTCTATTTTGATTATATTTATCTTGCCCTGATTTTGGTTATTTGTTTCAATAAAAATTATGATGTTATTTTCTGTTTGAGGTAGTCTGTTTCGGATATGTTCAAAGGTGGCAATGAAGATCAATTTCGGCCGGATACGGAGGACGTAGGGGAAAATGATGTAAGTTTCTTAAACACGAAGCAAAAGCTCGACCATCTAAACAAGTTTAATATTTAAGGGTTTGTTGAAGTGCAAAAATATCATTTTTATCCCAACAGGGTTAGTTTAAAGCATATGTTAAATTTAGGGTTTGGATGATTTTTTGCAAAAAGCAATAAATGTATTATTTCATAGTTTTTTTGAAAGTTAAATTATTACATCATGATATTGCCAATGTTTGAACCTTAGACCTCCTAGGTATTTACAACGTCTTGTGCCGTTGGGCTACAACCCCTTGGCGTATTATTTCATAGTAATTTTTAGCTGCGGTGTTTTACATCTTTATATCTGACTAAAGTTATTTTTTCGACTGAAGGATTTCATGTCCAAAACTAAACGAGAATTCTATTTATCATTTAATTTTCTTAAAGACTTGAACACCTTCGTGGCTAACATGGACAAGGTATATAAAATTCTTCCCTTATGGTTATAATTAAAATTTTCTGTTGTATGTGATTATAATTAAATAATTGTTTTATTCCTTTTCATGAATACATAGCTAGTAATTATCGAAGATAAGAAAGATCCATGTGCAAAGTCATCCAAGGAATCCTTCAACGACAGACTTCAATGCTGGAAAGTCAACCAAACGGTTCGAAACAATGGAAGAGAGGAGATGGTAATGAGTATTTTGTTGTTTCATAACATTTACTTAATCATAGAGAACTTTCAACTATAGACGAGTGACCATAAATGCTTTTTACCCGAAATAATTGCATCCATCCAGTTCTACCACCATGGAAAATGGCAGTTGCGATCCATCGTGGAGGTACAGAAGTTTATATTGTTTAACATGTGCCCAGTTCCAGCACTCACAAGGAAGAGACAACAAGAAGGCATTCATGTGGTATAATATTTTGCCACTCAAAAGATCTAATGAATCTAGTTAATTAGTAGAAAAAAATAATGACTTTTTTGTTTATATGGTCAGAGTTCTGAATCAAGAAAGAGAGGAAGGAAGAAGAGAATGACAGACCAAAACCAAGCACCCGTAGTTATAGTGCAAGATTCGATCAGTGATAACCGGAACCAATTATCGATAAATATAGGGCAAGATTCGATCAGTGACGATGAAGCAACAGATAGCGACGAAGAAATTAGTACTGAATCCAAACTAAAAGACCATTAAACTTCATATTTGGTACTCTTTCATTCATATTTTATCCGAATTGTTTCTTTTTTTCAGAAGAACTAAAGAAGATTATGATGGCTAGTGGTGTTCGAGCATAAGGAGGTCTATTTCAATAGCATTGTGTATTTGACGTCGAGTAGTTTGGGAGAGTGGAGTTATTGTGCAGGTTTATCTGCTGTTTCCCACCATCAGGATGTGTACCTGGACATAGTATGCTGATTTCGGTTTGGAAGCTTGTGTGCTTAGCACAAGGGTTAATGGGCTGCTGTTGCTTCCTTGTGCAACAACTTGCTCTTGGGTCTGTTAAGTATCTATTTTGTGACATTTTTAATATAATATAATCTACCAAATCTATTTTAAGAGTAAAGCCTTACCCTTGAGATCCAATCTAGTCCTCCAATCCACCGATAAACATATGTGATCTACTTATCAAAAAATAAATAAACATATATGATCTCAAGAAACAAAAGATAACTTCAACGTTCTTCTTATAGTGCATCATATACTGTTATTGTTTGGTTACAATTTTAAAGGTAATTAACAAACTATTTACTAACAGAAATATATTCTCTCCTCAATCGTAACATTCCAGATATGGTTTATTGTTTATACTTAATAATTAGTTATGATTTCTTTAGTTGATAGAATTTTTTCTAGATACGACAGGTAAACACTGACCGTTTATCGTTGAGATTGAATAACTATAAATGGTACTAATTGCCAAATTTTAAACTTAGATAAAAAATTGAATACATTGATTTGATTATATTTCTTTAAAACTTATTTTGACAATTCAACAATGGCATAAAAAGAAGGTAATATGAATTTTTTAAGGAAAAATTTAAAATACATCATAGTAATGGTTGGATTTTTTATTGATCTTGTGTCAATATTTATCCAATTTAGTTATATACATCCTTGGCAGGAACAGATTTAGATGTTCATTCGAATAAAAGTTGATGGCCTTTTAACCTCATTAATTTTCATTATTTACTAGATTTTAACAATTCGCAAAAAAAGTCAGAAGGATGAATAAAAAATCGGCGTATATAGTTATATTCCTATCATTCATGAAGACAATTAAGGTAAGGTAATAAATATAGTGCCTAACAATAGCAAGGAAAACTAGTTAGATGAATTAATTATATAAGTGAATACTATCCTAAATTTGTTAAATTACTATGAAATTACTAAATTATTCATCATTTTCACAATCTTCATCCCTTAAAAAACAATTCTCAAATTTATTTGTAGAACAAAAAAAATTGGTGCTTTTCTGTGTGTTGGTTTCTAACTCCAACGTTGTCTTCCCTTCCCTTGAATAATTCATTGCATCTTGATATATTTGATACTCCAACCCCACAGGCATTTCTTGATAGATCAAGCCTAGTTATAAATCCGTGAGAGATTCGTGCAATGCATGTCCTTCCAAAATTCTCATCCAATCGTGGTTGAAAAGTTGTACTAAACAATTACTTCACCCTAAAGCTTTTGATACATTCTGATTATTTTACATTATTATTGAATTAATTATTGGAATTAAGAGTTCACTTCAATATTTTTGTTTATCAAAATCTGATTGATTATAGTTCATTAGGTACCGTTTTTGGTTGGTTGCTATTTTAATGGTCAATAACGAACCATTTACTAGCAAGAAATTCTCTTTCCAATGATAACAATCTAGATAGAAAATTGAACGTTTATAGGTCTTTTTTACGGTTGAAAGAATTTTGTTTAGATACGGTAGTTAAATTGTGACCGTTTATCGTTGAGATTGTGACTAAAATTCGTACTTAATTGTCAAATTCTAAACTTAGATAAAAACTAAATACTTTGATCAGATTAAATTTTTTTAATTTAATTTAACAATTCAACGTTAGCATAAAAAGAAAGTAGTAAGGAAATTTCTATGATAATCTTAACAATACATCATACAATGGTTGAATTTTTTTTCTTAGTTTCAATATTTACACAATTTAATTTTATACATCCTTGTCTCGTAAGGGTTTGGACGTCCATTTGGATAAAACAGAGAATGGATTGAGTGGGAATTAAAGAAATGTTGTCCATAGGTGGGGAGTTAAATATAGGCCGTCAGATTTGATTTTAAAACAGTATGTGCAAATCCAAGGGCCATTAATCTATCAAGGATACTTTTGACTTTTTACCCATCCCATACCAACTAGGGTTTCTACCCCATCTATTTAAACTTTTTTATCTCCTAAATTTGCTATAAAAAAAATCATGGCCGCCTCTTCTTCTTGAAACAAAAGAAATCTCTCTTTTTCTTCCCATAAAATAGAAATCTCTCTCTCTCGCTCTCTCTCTCAACGAGTAGTACAAGTAGAAGAAGAAGCCCCAATCGGCGAAACAGTAGGAGAGAGAGGAGATGGAGGTGCTAGAAGAACTCTGCCCCACCTCGAGGACGATCCCGAGATTATGGACGACGATGACGACGAGGAAGACCTCCACCCCACCTCCTACGACGCGGTCGTCCTCCCCTCTCCGCTGCAGCTCGACCGGAAGCCCCTCCCGTTGGACGAGATGCGGCTGCTATTCCAGCGGTTGTGGACCGACGAGGATGAGATCGAGCTCCTCTAGAGTTTTCTCGAGTACTCGGCTTGGTTTTAGTCTGTATGATATTGGTTTCAGTCGCTAATGATATTGGTTTGAGTATGTATTAATATTGATTTTTAGTTGTAATGATATTGGTTTGGGTACATACTGATATTAGTTTTGGTCTATACTGATATTGGTTTTACTCTGTACTGTTATTGGTTTCAATTGCTAATAATATTGATTTGAGTATGTATTGATATTGGTTTGAGTACGTAATGATATTGGTTTTAGTCTGTACTGATATTGATTTTCATATGTAGTGATATTAGTTTGAGTCTGTATTGATATTGGTTTTAGTATGTTGGTTTTAGTCTGCATCGATATTGGTTTCCGAATGTATAGACATTGGTTTTTTAGTGATATTGGTTTTCGAATGTAGTGATATTGATTTTCGAATGTGGTGATATTGATTTTGGTGACCTCTTTTGTTTATTTTGAGTATGTAATGATATTAATTTTTGTCTGTAATGATATTGGTTCGAGTATGTATTGATATTGGTTTAAGTCTGTATTGATGTTAATTTTAGTCTGTACTGATATTGGTTTGCGTATGTATTGATATTGGTTTTAGTCTCTAATGCTATTGGTTTTAGTCTGTACTGATATTGGTTTGAGTATGTATTGATATTGGTTTTAGTCTTTAATGATATTAGTTTTAGTCTGTAATGATATTGGTTTGAGTATGTACTGATATTGATTTGAGTCTGTAATGATATTGGTTTGAGTAAGTAATGCTATTGGTTCTAGTCTATAATGATATTGGTTTTCGAACGTAGTCATCTTGATTTTCGAACGTGGTGATATATTGGTTTTCAAATGTGGTGATATTGATTTTCGAATGTGGTGATATTGGTTTCCAAACATCGTGATATTGGTTTCCGAACGTAGTGATATTAGTTTTCCGAACGTAGTGATATTGGTTTCGAATATAGTGATATTGGTTTCTGAAGGTAGTGATATTAGTTTGTGAATGTAGTGATATTGGTTTTCGAAAGTAGTGATATTGGTTTCCGAACGCAGTGATATTGGTTTCCGAACGTAGTAATATTAGTTTTCGAATTTAGTGATATTGATTTTCTATTGAATTTTTATTCTTTAGTTTTTCGAGTTTATTTAAAAAAATCTGGTAGTTGGTAGGATTTTTGAAGTCCCTTCCTCTTTTCACGTGAGATTGGTTTAAATTTTTTTTACCTTTTTAGTCTTTCCATAAAAAAGTGTGCCAGCTAATTTGTTATCTCTCTTTTTGTTTTTATTAGTTTTCCAATTTTATCCTTAACTACTTTATTAATACCTAAATTGTCACAATCTCTCCTTTAATCCCCAAATTTGGGGACTACCCTTGTTCCCATCCAATCTCCCCCCAATAAAACATCATGGTTCTCTTGGCCTTTGTAAGTTAAACCTCATTAATATTCATTTATTAGAAGCTTTTAATAATTCATGAAAAAGTTAGAAGGATGAAAAAAAAAATCAACATATATAGCCATATAGCTGTCATGCATAAAGACAATTATAGCCAAATGTCCAAGCCCAAAATGATTTCCAAAATAGCTCACTAATTTAGGCACGGTAATAAACCTAGTACCTACCATAAAAAGCAGGCAACTACTTGCCCTAGTTAAATGAATTAATTATATATCCAAAATAGGTTATTTTTGTGTGATTTCATTACTCTTAACAGATTAAATACATTCTAGGTATTGCCAAAAATGGAAGGTATAGGACCTCCAAAAAGTTTATTTTCAAAAAAATGTTATTATGGTCATAAAACAAACATGACTTGGTATATTTAATGAATACGACCACGACATTTATTATGTTGTCTAAAATTACTCTAGTGAAACACCCTCACCCTACTATTATAAAAACACCCTCACCCTACTTTTATTCATCTGAATGAAAATAGAATTTTAGAGAAAAATTTTCTAGTGCACCTAAGAGGTTGCAAAGTCGACAAATGTGTTGCCGCTTCTACTCTATAAGATGTTCTTATAGATTTGGAGATGATAGTGCCAAGAGATTACGTGACTTCGAGTCCATTGGCTGAAGTCAGGTTGGATCCTTATTGGATTAACCGTGAATCAATTTTGTTTTAAGCTATATTGGGAGATTTTTAAAATATTTGAGTTTGAAATTTTAAGAATTTTTTTTTCATGGTTATTTTTTATCATTAAATGAAGACTTGAGTTGTCTTAATTAAGTGAATTTTTTTATTTAATTATATGATTATTGCCATGAGAAATATCCACTTGAATTTACTATACGATGAATTTTAACATTTAAAGTTTGAAATTAATTCTCAAAGGGTGAAGGAAAACATACCCGTGACCTACTTTGAATTTGAGATTAATTACAAACTTTATATTGTTTAAAGTTATGAGTGCATAATAAATTATTTTATTGTTGAAATACTTTTTGACACGTTATTTTCATAATTTCCTGAAACTATGTTGATAGCTTAATTCTTATGTGCTGATATAATAACAAATTCGAGAAGACTATAAATGTGATGATGCTCGAGTCTGAGGTTGTACTCATAAAAGTGAGCTAGCTTTGGCTGGTCACGTGCTCAGTGTTGAGCACAAAATTCAAACTGTTCTATACCTATAAGTTAGGATCATATGTAGATGACCCTAACACATACATATAATGTTATGACATTAGACAAATGTGGACTGTTAGCTTAAACTTAAAGAGAATTGACTCTTAGCGAATAAAATTCATCATTAGGCATATGTGACTAGATCAAGCTCTATTGGAGCTAATGGATGCATTGACCACAATGGTAAAGGCGAAAGGAATATGTGGAAAATAAAAGAGAATAACTTAACAAACTTAACCCGAAAGAAGAGTTCATAGGATAAGAGGAAATGAAAGGTTTAACATTTCTCACCTGAAGTGTTTTAACTATCAACAAGAAGGATTTTTGTAAAAGATTACGACGCCGAGAAGATGAGACATTCATTTAACTCACACACGAGTGAATTAAATATGTCTAGTTTTATCCTTCTAACTGAATAAGCCCATTGTGGATGATGAATTCAAGAATGATAGACCATGAGACAAATGGTTATGAATCATCAGTCGAATTCCAACAAGTTACTAATGGAACATGATCTATTTTTGTTCAAAATAACACACGAGTAGAAGTTCAAGGGATTGGCATATGCAGGTTGAGCCTTCGTAAAAGATGAATCCTACTTCCACATGACGCGTTATTAATCCTCAAATCGTTGAATTAAGTCTGTGCTAGTTTTAACGACTCTTGATTTCCATTGGATATTTGAGTACATTTTGGTTTATTTATTTTTGGAAAAAGTCTTTATTCGTACTAGTTGTTTATGTTAACTAGATCTGAATATTTATTACAATTAATCCATTCAGACGTATGTGGTCAAATGAATGTGAGGGCAAGGCATGGGGCCAATTATTATTTCATCAGCTTTATAGATGACTGTATTAGATATGGTTAAATATATTTGATTTCTCACTAGTCTGAGGCTTTAGGTTTCTTCAAGACAATCATGAATAACATTGACAATCAATTGATCGAAAGATCAAGACCTTACAAATTGTTCGAGGTTGTGCGTATCTTTCTGATTCAAAGCTTCAGTGATGAAAATGGAACTGAACAATAGTTGTTCACCACAGCAGAATGGAGTAGCAAAAAGAAGAAAGTGAACTCTTCTAAGACATGGTTAGATATGTTCTAAACTGTATGCCCTCAAAATCTATCGCTTCTACCTTCATGAACTTGTAGCTAGATCAGAAGTCTCATTCATGCTACTTAAGATCGTATGGTTATATTTTCTTACGTCCATATGAGTTTACATCTTATTAAGGCTACCTTTATAAGATACTTAGAAGTATCAAAGAGATACATCGTTATGGTTGAATAAGATAATAGACAAGTGACAAAATTTGAATCACGAGACATCATATACTTGAAAAATATTTTTTAAAATTAGAAGAGGTGAGTAATGATCTTACCTTATATGAACTAATGAGCTAGAATCTTCTGGATCACTCCTTCCGAGTGGGAGAATAGTGGAGGACTGGAGGAGGAAGATGACGATTTACCACCTCCAATTGATCCGAAAGTTCGGGATCCAAATGATCTTCATCTTAGTGGGAGTATGGAATATAACTTTAGCGAAAATACGCTTCCAGGGCATGATAATTATATGAGAGATGTTTATCTAAACTGCGATATACGTAGACCTTAAAAGGATTTTTTTTTTGTGCTGACGATTTGAGATCGAAGGTGTAGGAAATGGTCTCTTGGCAACATTAAGTGTTAATGGTACAAATGAGATTCTTTTAGCAATCCTGCATGATGAGGATGAAATAGGGATATTTCTGATGCTCTATCAAGACCCAATTAGAATTAAAGGATTAAAGCAATAAAAGAAGAGTAGGCTTCCATAAGACTAAACTATGTTTGAGAATTCATTGACCCACCTATAGGCGTAAGACAATTGAGAATTAATGGATTCTCTAGATGAAGCATAAAATAGTTGCCAAAGGATTCACGTAATGTGAAAGAATGATGACTCATTCTCTGTTGTGTAAGATTTACGCCTATTAAATTTATTTTGGCTATAATGACTACTTTGGAACTAGAGCTAACATCGCATGGATGATAAGACTATGTTTCTCATGAAGAATTGAATGAATAAATCTATATGGTTCAACCAGAGAGTTACATCCAAAAAATAAGGCAGCAAACATAGAGTTTGCAAGTTGTTGAGATCTATTATTTTTTTAATGGTCTTAAAGATAATAGTGCATTCGTTGTTTCATAATTCTATCATAATTCGAACAAGTGGAATGATTTTGAATTGATTGATGAGTGCTATAACGTCTATTTTAAATGCTCGTGAAAAAAGTTTTTCATTATACATTGCATGTAGATGACATACTGATAGCTGGAAGACTTGAGATATTTTAACGAGCTCAAAGTCTGATTTATGTTCAACTTTGAAACGAAAGATATGAGAGAGTCTGATTACATATTCGGAGTTAAAATTTCGATGAATCATTATAGTTCAACGATTTAAATGTGATGACATTAATCTCAAGTATACCCAAGTAATCAAAAGGTCATTCTTAATAAAGATTTGTTTCTGAAAATACCTCAGCAGATAAAGGATGTAATGTATGTCTTTTATCAAAATGCTATGGATTGTCTCAATCTAAGTATAGCACATTGGCAAGTGTTAAGGAAATAATGAAATGTTTGAACACGACTACATAATACTCATTGAGTTATCAAGGTGAAGACTTGTTATTGAGGGATTATGTCATAACGATTGAGCATGAGATATAGACAAGTGAAAATCTATATTGGGATATATCTTTCTTGCTAGGGGGAGGTGTTATTTCGTAGAGTAGCAAGTAACAGACTTACGTCTATCTCTTTATCAGCAGTAAAGCTTGAGTATTTAGCTTTTGTAGCTATTGTGCCAGAAATAATATGGTTAAATAAAGACTTCAGCCATTTATCCCTAACTACCTCAAGAGAATAAGTGATCATAATTTTGTGATATGGTTGTGTGTAAGGAAGTAAGCATAAAAATACATATCTACGTGAGATATGATAGCAAATCTGATGACTAAGGGTGTACTTATAGATGTGTTTGAGAAACATGTTGGGTCCCAGGATTTACAAAAGTTATTTTTGCTCCTATCGAGACTATTAAATTTGTCATTCAATAAAACTTGATGTTATTTTAGCAATACAAATGTAAGTGTTAATTTGAGTAACATTAATGTAAGTGTTAATTTGAGTAATATTTACTTTAATGCATGTCGGACAGAGAAGTAGCCCACTCACATGGGCGTTTACCTTAGTGGGAGTCAATGGGTTGATTCTTGATTGAGATGAGGCAATTTTAGAACATTGTTGAATATCAAGTGCCTATTCTAAAATATGAATGTTGTCTTGCTTAAATACAAGAAAGATCTTGTTAAAGTGCTAGATTATTGATTATGCAAGCAATAGAGGCTGCATTAAATAAGTTCTGAAAACTTATCGGATTAGAGGAATTCAATGGTGAGAGTAAGTAAAACTTACCATAATTCTGTCCTGATAGTCTTGAGCAAACTAAAGTTGTTGTTCATAAACATTGAGGCTGATACTCTAGTATGGTGTTATTTATGTAAGACATGCACTCTTTTTACAAAGATAGAACACCATAACATATGGATCGTGTCATGTGTGCTTTACGACCTATGGATGGGAAATTAATTTATTTCCAAATAATTTTAATTTCCCTAGTGTGAGACCAATATCGAAAACTATAGTTTCTAGAATTCTACCCTTAAGATCCTAAACATATTTTGGAAGTATGATTTAGTACTGCTAGTTTGGAAAGTCTTTAAAGGGTTATGGTTATAGATTCGACCTGGTAAGACTGACTAGAAAAGATGGATGTATCATGATGAAAGGAATATTATTAAGGGAGAAGGTTCTTTATTGATCACATTCTAGAAGATTCGTGGTTCACCGGTTAACCTGTTATGTTGAGTGCAACATAATAGTGAACACGAATAAATTATTTCAGAAATCACATGTGAAAATAATCAATGTGAGATAAGACCTAGGGTAAGGCATACTTTATGTAATGGAGGACTTATCGAGATGCTATCATTCAAGTGGCCGTTATGTGCTCTTGAGTTTAGCTAAGTCACTCAATGTATGCTGGTCGCACGACCTATCTGCCAAACACAAAATGAGAGAGAAGATTGATTATGGTCAATTATGTGTGAGTGGGAGATGTTAGAATACACTCATGATGACCCTTGAGAAATGAGTCACATCTCTTGGAATCTTATCGTGTTCCTTCGAGTTACGTCATTTGGAGTCCTTTATAAGGAAAGAACTTCATTCTCCCCTTGAGACGAATAAGTGATATAGGAAAAGAACGCCAAGTTTTTTCCACAGACAAAATTCTCTCTCAAATTCTTCTCGGACAACCAGTGACGAACTTCCCATTATGAACTGTGACAATCCTGTGAAGAACACTATGAAAACGAATCTGCACTTTAAGAGATAAGTATTTTATTATTGGCTTTAAGATTCTTGTAATTACGATTATGTTCTTGATTACATGAAATCCTTCAACAACATAATATAATCTACCAAATACATTTCAAGAGTAAAGCCTTACCCGTGGGATCCAATCTAGTGAGGCCAAGGCCCCCGCAGTCCACCCGTAAACATATATAATCTCAAGAAACAAAAGATAACTTCAATGTTCTTTTGTTATCAAAATCTGATTTATGATAGTGGATCATATACTGTTATTGGTGGGTTACAATTTTAACGGTTATTAACAAATCATTTATTAACAGAAATATGTTCTCTCTTCAACTGTAACATTGTGGACATAGTTCATCGTTAATACTTAATAATTAGTTATCATTTTTTAGTTAATAGAATTTTTTCAAAATACGATAGGTAAACACTGACCGTTTATCGTTGAGATTGATTAACTATAAATGGTACTAATTGCCAAATTTTAATTAGATAAAAATTGAATGCAATGATTTGATTATATTTCTTCAAAATTATTTTGACAATTCAACAATGGCATAAAAAGAAAAAAATATGAATTTTTAATGATAATATTTAAAATATATCATACTAATGGTTGAATTTTTATTGATCTTATGTTAATAGTTATCCAATTTAGTTATATACATCCTTGGCAGGAACAGATTTGGATGTTCATTGGAATAAAAGTTGATGGCTTTTAACCTCATTAATTTTCATACCTAGTAGATTTTATCAATTCATAAAAAAAGTTGGAAAGATGAATAAAAAATCGGCATATATAGTAATATAACTATCATTCATCAAGACAGTTAAGGTAAGGTAATAAACATATTGCCTAATATAAATAGCAAGGTTCTACCCAAAAAAAACATAAATAGCAAGGAAAACTAGTTAAATGAATTAATTATTTAAGTAAATAGTAACCCTAAATTTTTTATAATTACAATTAGATCAAATTATTTATCATTTTCACATTCTTCAACACTTAAAAAAATTCCTCAAATTTATCTGTAGACCAAAAAAAATTGATGCTTTTCTATATGTTGGTTTCTAACTCCAAGGTTGTCTCCCCTTAAATAATTCACAATATCTTGATATATTTGACACTCCAACCACATAGGCATTTCTTGATAGATCAAGCATAGTCATAAATCCATGAGAAATTCGTTCAATACATGTCCTTCCAAAATTCTCATGCAATCGTGGTTGAAAAGTGGTACTAAACTAATAGTTTCGAGACATTCTTGTAAAATTTGGAGTTGGACCTAATATTCAGATTATTTTCCATTATTATTGAATTAATCATTGTAAATAAGACTTCCCTTCAATATTTTTGGTTATCAAAATCTGATAGAAAATTGAACCAATTCTAGCAAGAATATATTCTATCTCCAATCATAACAATCTAGATAGATAATTGAACGTTTGGCATTGATATTTTAAAGTTCATTTTTTACGGTTTATAGATTTTAACGGTCATTTTTTCGGTTGAAAGAATGTTGTATAGATACAATAGTTAAACTTTTACCATTTATCATTGAGATCGAGAATATAACTGGTACTTAATCGTCAAATTGTAAACTTAGACAAAACTAAATATTTTGATCAGATTATATTTTTTAAAACTGAATTTAACAATTCAACATTAGCATAAAAAGAAAGTAGTAAGCAATTTTCTATGATAATCTTAACAATACATCATACAATGGTTGAATTTTTTATTTATCTTAGTTTCAATATTTACACAATTAAATTGTATACATCCTTGTCTCGAAAGGATTTTGACGTCCATTTGGATAAAACTTCAAGGTTCTTTTGGCCTTTGTAAGTTAAACCTCATAAATTTTCATTAATTAGTGGCTTTTAATAATTCATTAAAAAGATGGAAGGATGAATAGAAAAATTGACACATATAGTCATATAGTTTTCTTGTATAAAAATAATTATAACCAGATGTCCAAACCCAAAATAATTTTCAAAATAGCTAACTAATTAAGGTAGGGTAATAAACCTAGTACCTATCATAAAAAGCAAGCAACTACTTGCCCAAGTTAAATTAATTAATTATAAATACAAATCATGTTATCGTTGTGTGATTTTATTACTCTTAACAATTTAAATACATTCTATGTATCGTCAAAAAATGGAAGGTAAAGAACCTCAAAAAAGTTTACTTTCAAAAAAAATATTATTCTGGTTATAAAACAAACATGACCCTCAACCTCGAGTGAAACACCCTCAACCTACTACTATAAAAACACCCTCACACTTCACAAAATTCTCACCCTCAAAATCTCAACTAAATGGCAAACAACAAATCCTCAAAGTCGATCATTTATTTGGGAATGGAATTGGAGGAACTTATTTCTCTTAATGACTTTCGAGTTGGCAAGACAACTTTACCTAACGATCATGGTCATCAAAATTATTCCAAGGCCATTGTTCTAGCAAAACCTACTCCTCAAATTGAGGAAAAAGTGGCCTCATAAATAAAATAGAAGCAAAAGTGTCATTAACAAATAAAATTGAGGCAAAAGTGGCCTTAACACCTCGGGCTCAGTCCTCGAGTTTAGGTAAAATAAACGTGGGTTCTTACATGGGAAAATTTCTTGTGCATTAAATATATGTAATTTTTTATTTTAAAAATATAGTGGACCCGCTCTCAAGTGGTTATTTGAGATACTTATAAAGAAGCGCTTGGTTTTAAAGAATTCCAGGAACCTCGAATAGTCTTCAAAAAGGAACTAGCTGAAGCAAACCAGTTGATGTTTTGCCAAACTGCATCGTTAATGATGCCAACCTCAGTAAGTCCTCTTGTGAGTTGAACATTGTTCCAATATCCAGCATACCTGCCTCCCATACCAAAGCACACACTGACCTGGCAAGTATATCACTGTTGTGCTTACGATCCTCAAATGAACGGGAATAATTAATTCAATAATAATGGAAAATAATTAGAATATTAAGTCCAACTCCATAGAAAAAGTCTATAACAAACTAATGTTGACGACATAGGTTCATGAGTTGTTGTTTCTCCCCATTGCAGCCACTTGCTCTTGGGTCAATTATCTATCTATGGCGTGACATTTCTAATATAACATAATCTACCAAATACATTTTAAGAGTAAAATCTTACCCCTGGGATCCAATCTAGTGAGGCCAAGGCCTCCGTAATCCACTAGTAAACATATGTGATCTCAAGAAACAAAAGATATTGTCAATGTTTTTTTATTATCAAATTTTGATTTATGATAGTGCATCATGTACTGTTATTGGTTGGTTAAGACTTTAATGGTCATAAAAGAACCATTTACTAACAGAAATATGTTCTCTCCTCAATCGTGACATTCTAGATATGATTATATGTTTATACTTAATAATTAGTTATCATTTTTATAGTTGATAGAATTTTTTCTAGATACGACATGTGAACAATGACCATTTATCGTTGAGATTGTTTAACTATAAATGGTACTAATTGCCAAATTTTCAACTTAGATAAAAATTGAATACATTGATTTGATTATATTTTTTCAAATTTTATTTTGAAAAATCAACAATGGCATAAAAAGAAAGTAATATGACTAGGCTTGATCTATCAAGAAATGCCCATGTGATTGGAGTATCAAATATATCAAGATGTTGTGAATTATTCAAGGGGAGACAACATTGGAGTTAAAAATCAACACATAGAAAAACACCAATGTTTTTTGGTCTACAGATAAATTTGAGGACAAATTTTTTTAAGGGTTGAAGAATGTGAAAATGATAAATACTTTAGTGATCCAATAGTAATTTAACAAATTTAAGGTTAGTATTTACTTACATAATTAATTCATTTAACTAGTTTTCCTTGGTATTTATGTTAGGCACTACGTTTATTACCTTACCTTAATTGTCTTGATGAATGACAGCTATATGACTATATATGCCGATTTTTAATTCATCCTTCCAACTTTTTCTATGAATTGCTAAAATCTACTAAGTAATGAAAATTAACGAGGTTAAAAGGCCATCAACTTTTATTCAAATGAACATCCAAATCTTTTCCTGCCAAGGATGTATATAACTAAATTAGATAAACATGACAAAACATAAATACACAAATTCAGCTATTAATATGATCTATTTTAAATATTATCATAAAAATTCATATTACTTTCTTTTTATGTCATTGTTGAATTTTCATAATAAATTTTGAAAAAATATAATCAAATCAATGTATTCAATTTTTATCTAAGTTCAAAATTTGGCAATTAGTATCATTTATAGTTAATCAATCTCAACTACAAATGGTCAGTGTTTACTTGTCGTATCTAAAAAAAATTCTATCAACAATAAAAATGATAACTAATTATTAAGTATAAACGATAAATCATATCTAGAATGTGACGATTGAGGAGAGAACATATTTCTGTTAGTAAATGGTTCGTTTATGACCGTTAAAGTCGCAACCAACCAATAACAATGCATGATGCACTATCATAAATCAAATTTTGATAACAAAACAATATTGACGTTATCTTTTGTTTCTTGAGATCATATATGTTTACCAGTGGATTACGGGGGCCTTGGCCTCATTAGATTGGATCCCAAGGGTAAGATTTTACTCTTAAAATATATTTGGTAGATTATATTATATTGAAAATGTCACGCCATAGATACATAAGAGACCAAGAGCAAGCTGCTGCACAGGGGAGAAACAACAACTCATGAACCTATAGTAGCACCAAAGTCTACACCTAACCCTTGTGCTAAGCCCACAAGGTTACCATCGCTTAGCCTCGTCAAAATCCTGTTGTGGAGTAATCCAATAAAAAATACTTACAACAGGAAAGAGTATTGAGCGATAACACGGCGAGATATGAATATCTAAATACCCAAAACCTAATACACGAGTAAGGAAGACCAAAATCAGCGTACTAAGTCCAGTAGCACATCCTGATGGTGAGAAATAGCAGATAAACCTTCCCAATAACTCCACTCCACCAAACAGCTTGACGTCGAATACACAATACTATTAAAACAAAGCTCCTTGTGCTCGAACACCATTAGCCATCATAATATTCTTTAGTTTTTCTAAAAAAATAGAAATAATTTAGATAAAATGTGAATGAAAAAGTACCAAATATGAAGTTTAATAGTCTCTCAGTTTGGATGCATTACTTTTTTTTTGAAAAGTAGAGGTATTATATTTCACCATAGGAAAAAGGTTCATGATTGCACAGAAAGCAATCGAAAACTGACACAACAAAACCCGAAGTAGAGACAATGGACTCCTATTGAAAGATGGAGCAAACTAGAGAGAACACTTATGGCTACGCCCTAGAACTAACATACAAGAGTACATCTTGGAAATTGATCCGGGCAGACAAACCGGACCAATACAACCATTCTGAAAGGCACCTTGTAACTCGAAGTAGCAGATTTGAGGCGCTGAAAATGTCACCATCAAACACAACATGATTTATTGCCTTCCAAACGCACCAACAAACAGATTCATTAGATCTTATGAATGGCAAACTATTGTACCATAGGATTGCCTTCCTGCTTTCTATTCCCTGTGAGTGCTGGAACTGGGCACATGTTAAACAATATAAATTTTTGAACTTCCACGATGGATTGCAACTACCATTTTCCATGGTGGTAGAACTGGATGGATACACTTATTTTGGGTAAAAGACATTCATGGTCACTCGTCTATCATAAAAAGTTCTCCATGATTAAGTAAATGTTATAACACAACAAAATACTCATTAACTTGTCCTCTATTCCATTGTCTCTAACCGTTTGGATAACTTTCCAACCCTCCAGTCTTTCGTTGAAGGATTCCCCGGATGACTTTGCGCATGGATCTTTATTACCTTCGATAATTACTAGCTATATGATCATGCATAGGAATAAAAGTTTATTATAATTATAATCACATACAATCAAAAATTTTAATTACAATCAAAAAGGAAAATTTTATGTACCTTGTCCAAATTAGCCATGAAGGTGTCCAAGTCTCTAAGAAAACTAAATTATAAAAAGAATTCCCGTTTAATCTTGGACTTGACACCCTTGAGTCAAAAAAATAACCTGAGTTAGATATAAAGATGTAACACACCTCTGTTAAAAATTACGATGAAATAATACATTTATTGCTTGAGCAAAAAATCATCAAAACCCTAAATTTAACATACGCTTTAAACTAACCCTAAAATATTTAACTTGTTGGATGGTCGAGATTTTGCTTCGTGTTAAGAAACTTACATCATTTTCCCATGCGTCCTCTATATCCGGTCGAAATTGATCGTCATTGTCACCTTTGAACATATCCGAAACAGACTAACTTGAACAAAAAAATTACATCATAAATTATATTGAAACAGCTAACCAAAATCAGGTCAAGAGAAATGTAAACAAAAGATAAAACTCAATTAAATAAAAATAATTAAACAATAAATTAATTTTTATTATCAAATAAAAGCTTGCTCACATTCAAATTCAACCTAATTGTTGTTGAAAGGCAATGGACTCCTACAGTACGAAGGTGCTCCAACTCTGGGTCATTAGATAGTTCAAACATGGTGCCCTCGATCTTTTCTCTAATTGATGTTTCTGCCGGTCGTAAACTCCTTTTCTTGGATAAGGTTGATGATGAGTTAATGGCATCATTAACGACCCGTTTGGCAAAATATCAACTAGTTTGCTTCTGCTGGTTCCTTCTTGAGGACTATTCGAGGTTTCTGGAATATTTTTAAAACCAAGCGCTTTTTTATAAATATCCCAAATAACCACTTGAGAGCAGGTCTACTATATTTTAAAAAAAATTACATAAAATTTACATATATTTAATGCACAATAAATTTTCCCATATAAGAACCCACGTTTATTTTACCTTAACTCGAGGACCGAGCCCGAGGTGTTAAGGCCACTTTTGCCTCAATTTGATTTGTTGAGGACACTTTTGCCTCTATTTTATTTGTTGAGGCACTTTTTCCTCAATTTGAGTAGTAGGTTCTACTAGAACAACTGCCGTGGAATAATTTTGATGACCATGATCGTTAGGTAAAGTTGTCTCGCCAACTGGAAAGTCATTAAGAGAAATAAGTTTCTCCAATTCCATTCTCAAATAAATGATCGACTTCGAGGATTTGTTGTTTTCCATTTAGTTGAGATTTTGAGGGTGAGAATTTTGTGAACAAACGGAGAAGAGGGAGGTCAATCAGTTTCTGTATTGAAAGAATAGTGTGAGGGTGTTTTTATAGTAGTAGGTTGAGGGTGTTTCACTTGAGTAATTTTAGACAACATAATAAACGTCGAGGTCATATTCATTAAATATACCAAGTCATGTTTGTTTTATGACCATAATAATATTTTTTCAAAAGTAAACTTTTTTTAGGTCCTTTACCTTCCATTTTTTTGGCGATACCCAGAATGTATGTAATGAAATCACACTAAAATAACCTGATTTGGATATTTAATTAATTAATTTAACTAGGGCAAGTAGTTTCTTGCTTTTTATGGCAGGTATACGTTTATTACCCTACCTTAATTAGTTAGCTATTTTGAAAATCATTTTGGGTTTAGACATTTGGTTATAATTATTTTTATGCATGACAATTATATGACTACATATGTCAATTTTTCTTTTCATCCGTCCAACTTTTTAATGAATTATTAAAAGCTACTAATTAATAAAAATTTATGAGGTTTAACTTAGAAAGGCCAAAAGAACCTTGAAGTTTTATCCAAATGGACGTCGAAATCCTTTCGAGACAAGGATGTATACAATTTAATTGTGTAAATATTGAAACTAAGATAAAATAAAAATTCAACCACTGTATGATGTATTGTTAAGATTATCATAGAAAATTCCTTACTACTTTCTTTCTTTTTATGCTAATGTTGAATTGTTAAATTAAGTTTTAAAAAATATATAATCTGATCAAAGTATTTAGTTTTGTCTAAGTTTACAATTTGACAATTAAGTACCTTTTTTGTCTAAGTTTGTGTGGCCTCTGCGACATGGAATGTCTTGGCATTTGCTGCTGCCGTTACTTACACTTAAACATGTTTTAGTGGCAACTTTCATGTGGATTTGATTCTTTTGTCAAATGTAGTGTGGAATTTGATTCCATTCTACAACGTTGCAGGTACTTGAAAAACCTTGGGACCCTTGTAGAGTTGGAGAGGCTAGCCTTTTTGCATCTGACTAGAAGCTTAATACGGGGTTGTCGGCTTTTCTGTCCGTGATTATATTCGAGATATTTCCTTACACTTGAGCATTGTTATATGCTTTTCTTTGCACTTGTGGATTAATTTTCAGGTTTAAGCTTTCTTCTTGTTGTTAGAACGCCGAGCATCGTCTGTGTACGACAAGGAGCACCAAATCGAAACCTATGGGGTGGCTGGAGCTGAGAGGAGGGATGGCGGCCATTTTAGTGTGGATATGCTTAGATCTCCCTGCCCCTTGATCAACTTTCTCTTGGTCGGACATAGAAATGTACAACTGACTCGTCTTTCACAATGAACCCATCTTTTTTACTTTGAATAAACAATGTACTCATCTAAGCCATTATAATTTTCACGCCAAAGTACTTTAAATTTCTCTCGGATCAAACAATAAAAATTAGTAATGAAAAGTCTTGTAATGTGTCGAGTACAGCTAACCTTCTTCTGCTCAAACCATCAGAATTATGCTCTCAAATTTATGAACAATTGTAAAAAGATAAATTACCTTCAGATCTTTGTCAAATATCATAATTGCATATGTGATCTTTACTATTTCAAAAAATATTTTGTTGTCCTCGTAATTTTTTTTTTCATGTTGGTCTCGGGCGCATGACTAACGTCACCAATCATTTGTATCATGGAAATTATATATATACCCTTTCAATAATAAAATAAAAAGTAATGGGATAATTTTCCTAGGTCCTTGGTATTTGAACAAACCCCCCTTTTAGTCCTTACTGTTTTTAAAAAAAAATTTCGGTCCTCCTAATTTGACATAATAGCACATTTTGGTCCCTCGCTGATGTCAGCAGTCAATATATATTTTTTAATGATCATTTTACCTTTCAAAAAAAATTTAAAAATAATAATAACCATCCCTCTCTCTCCTCCTTCTCCGGCCAAACATCGTCATCTCCGCCAACCTCGACACAAATCCAATTATCCAAGCCAACGACTTTCTTCTTCTTCCTCCATCCTCCCTCTGTCCTTCTATTCACACCCCGCAAGTGAACATCTCGATGAAGCTACATCAGTCTAAGAAATCGAGAAGAAAATAATTGGAAGGAACATAAACCCAACCCCAAGTTGCTTGGTCGACGAAATCTAACCCAAAGTTGCCTGGAACCCAACCCCAAGTCTTCGTCAGAGAAGACGAACTAACCCAACCCCAAAGTTGTCTGACCGGCAAAATCCATATCTACGAAGAAGAAGACCACCCAAATCTGGTCGACGCCTATTACAAGAGCCACCCGGAGAAGAAGAAGACCATCAATGCCCCTCGTCGTGCTAGGTGGAACAAGGTTGGGCCGGGAATGGGTTCGTGATGGGGGGACAACTTCCGCTCCAGGCGGAATGAGGTTGGGGGCCTTAGAACATGTCGTGACCAGGGACGACCTCCGCGTTAGGTAGAATGAGGTTCGATGTGCTCCACTACCCTCTAAGTCGACACACTACCTTGTTGGTGCTTGCTTTGAGGTCGGTCGGGGACGGTTATGTAGACGGCCATCGTTGACGACCGAAATCACCTGGAAGAACTTATTCTTATTATTCTCCTCTAATCGACTAATAATCATATGACTGATGACATCAGCTAGAAATCCTAAATTAACATTTAAACAAAGAGCGAAGACGATAAAATAATTTTTGAAATAGTACCGCAATTGTAATTATGACATAGATCATGAATCTAAGAGTAATTTTCCCTTGTAAAAAATATCTTTGCAGAGGTCGTCCATCCTAAAATTATTTCAGGCCAAGTGCATTTAACTTTATACTTCTTTCAAAACGTGTGACAGAATAAGAGGTGTACTTTGTTGATATGAATAGTCAAATCAAATTATTAAAACCAATCAAGACATAATAATCATTTACGGGATATTATATTAGCAGAGACACAAATATTTTATAGTTATTAGTTAAATTTTTAATATTCGATATTTTATTATGTTTGACCCGCTTGTTATAATGACATGCTTGCCTCTTGCCAAAGCAAGAACAGTGCCTTCGCCTGTTTTGAGCCGGACCAACGTCTTCGACAACCTAAGTTAGTCAGAAGAAATAGATAATTTGGCCCAACTAGTACAGTCAGTAGTTCATAAAAAATTCTGACTACAAGAATTGGATAATGACAATAAGAAATTCTGGACGAATCATTTAGAACTGATTTTGATAAGTTTGATTTATGTTTTTTCCACCACAATTTACTTGTTTCATTTTATCTTTTTCTTTATTTATATGAAAATGAATTAAGTATATACAATTTTTAATTATTTACAAATAAGTATGGGCATTATGGACCCAAAAAAATAGAAAAAATATGAGAAAAAAATAGGAAAGAAAACTCCAATAATAAAATCCAAAAAACTTTAACGAAAAATACATAAAAATATGAAATTAACCTTCATATTTTTTAGTCACTAATTTTGTTTGTAATATGTCAAAAAGATATATGCCCCAAATGTATCCTTTTCTATCTTTTCACAGAAAAGAGAAAACAACCCCATTCTGATCTTTATATCTAATAATGGTGCTTTTTATTTGTCGTTGATCGCTGTTAGTTTGTGAGAAAGGCTGGAGGGATTGGGGATGGGCTCGAGCTGGATTGAGCAGACTGAACGCGTCAACTTACTCAAAAGGGGAGTTGCTGTGGATATTTGTGTGTCTAGCTGGCAATGAGACTATTTTACACCTGTTCTTCGGTTGTCAAAAGGCTGCCCAACTACCGACTCATGTATAGTCTGATGAATACGGTGTCAGTACTTAAGCATGAGATGGGAGGATCGAATCCCATGACCGTCTAAGATCCGAAATTGTGGAAACAATTTAAATCTCACAAAAAAAAAACTGCCCAACTGTGGAATAATATTGACGTTGACATTGACGAGCTACAGCTGACATCTTTCCCCAGTGTGTGCATGCGCTTGCAGAGTTGTCACGTGGCTCATTTGTGGGGATTATGGAAGGTTAGAAACCAGGTGGTCTTTGGGATGGGCACGGCTAGACCTGGCCATGAATTGAATCTGATTCGTGATTCGATTCGATTCGATTCGTAAAAAATTCGATTCGATTCGACAATAATTCGATTCGTCAAAAAATTCGATTCGAATTCGTCATGATAAGAATTGAATACGGTTCAAGTTTTTTGTAATTCGTCAAACCGGCGAATTCAATTCAAATTCGTTTTGAGAATTTGATTCGTATCGAATTCGATTCGAATTCATAAAAATTCGTGGGGGGGGGGGGGGGGGAATTCAAAAAAAGGGGGGGTTAATTTGAATTTCGCTGACGTCAGCGCTTGCGTCAGCGTCAGGGGCAAATTACCATTTTTTTGTTACCGTTTTAATCCCCAGGTTACCGTTTTTTTTACTGTTGGTACTTTTTGAATTTTTTTTTATAAATTCAGAATTTCTTCCCAACTCTATAAATACCACCTCTTATTCTTCAAATTTTACACATTCCAATCTCAATTCTCTACTTCTCTTATTGAAAATTTGAGCTATATAAATTCTCCCTCAAGTTTACTAATTAGATATATTAGTCATATTTCTCATATAATTACTCATATTACTATATAATTATGTCATCAAGTAGAGCAAATAAGGGTAAGGAAAAACGTGTGGAACATCACGATTCTATTGAATCGGATTTTCCACCGATTTCTACTTATCCTATTCCGGAAGAAATGATGAACGTCCATGATGAAGCTCGACGGGAAAGTGTTGATTCAATATTCAACAATCCACAAAAGGTAAAAAGATCACCTTCATTACTTTTTACTAAGCATTTCACAAAAATTTCTACCGGAGAAAAAGGTATCTTCAAAATTACATGTAATTATTGTGGTAAACAATATGAATTCAAAACCGGGAATGGATATGGTACTTATACTATTCATTTGAATACTAAACATCCACACGAAGTTGGTTTTGAAAAATCACAAACTCAATTATCTACTACACCTAATGTTTTATTTCATTACACCGATCAAAATAATAGAGAGGAATTAGCTAAATTAGTTGCTACCGAACATTTATCTTTTAGTTTTGGTGAAAAACTTAATTTTACAACTTATTGTCAAAATGCTTTAAATCCTAGTGCAAAAAAAGTTCCACGAAGTACATTAACACGATATGTAAAAGATTTATACAAAAAAAATAAAGAAAAATTACAAACTTTTTTCTTTGATTTTGATGGTCGAGTTTCTATATGTTGTGATATATGGAGTGATCATTGGCAAACACATTCATATTTTGGTGTTACATGTCATTTGATTGATAATGAATGGAATATACAAAAAAGAATAATTGCATATAGAGTTTTTGATGATAGTCATAGTGGGAATAATTGTTATAAAATATTGCATACTATTTTACAAGAATATAATCTAGTTCAAAAAAATATTTTCAATTTCTCTAGATAATGCAAGTTCTAATAATGTTATGGTTAAAGATTTAGAAATTTGTTGTACACGATTCGGAGAGAAAAAATTTCATATTAGATGTGCATGTCATATATTTAATCTTTGCACCCAAGATGGAATTAAAGCTTTAGACTCTACATTAGGACCAATTAAACAAGCACTTAATTTATTATGGGCTCGCCCAAAATTGCTAAAAGATTGTAAAAAATTTTGCAAATCAAACAACATGAAACCAAAACGTTTTCCACAAGATGTTCAACATCGTTGGAATTCGACTTATGAATTGTTAAAAGAAGCTCTTCCATACAAAGAACTTCTATGTAATTTTTTTGCATCTAATGATCAAACTAATAATATTATGTTACAACCTTACCATTGGGACCTTGTAGAAAAACTAAATGAGCTTTTAGAATATTTTAATTATGCTACACATCTTTTATCGGGTGTTTATTATCCTACATCTCATTTACTATTTTTGGAATGTTGTAATATATCGGAGGCAATATGTAGCGCTTATCAAGATTTTGCATTGTCATCATGTGTTTCGGAAATGGCTAACAAATGGTTAAAGTATTTCAAGGAGATTCCCCAACTTAATTTAATTGCAACCGTTTTTATGCCGAACATTAAAATTGATGGTTTACAAAATTTATTATATGCGTATTACACAAATTTGGAAATTTTTTTGCAAGTTCCTAATCTAGAAGATCATGTTGTAAAAATTACAAACAATATAAAAAAAGATATTTTGGATTTAATGAGTGATTATAGTATTAGGAATAATGCTTCTACATCTAATGAACCAACTCCCTCTCCCTCACAAGGTGAAAAATTAAGTTTTACGGAAAGATTGTTAATGAAAAAATAAAAAAGACCCCGAGGAATAAGTTTAACCAATTCGGAATTTGATTTATATCTTAACACACAATTTGATATTCCATTTGTCAAATCTTCTAGTTTTCCTTTATTAGAATGGTGGAACAACCATGTAGAACAATTTCCGGTTATGTCAATTATTGCCAAAGAATTGCTTGCTTGTCCGATTTCGACGGTTGCCGTGGAACAAGCATTTAGTGCAGGAGGTAATATTTTGGATGAACACCGGTACTCAATGACACCGCAATCTTTGGAGGCACAAGCATTACTCGCCGATTGGACCAAGGCGGAAAGACGACAACAAGAATTGGTCCGGAAAAATCCCGACCAACTATACGACCTCGATGATGCCACAACCGGTGAAAGCACAAACACATCCGACTAAGTGAGTTAGCTCCATAAAGGTAAGAGAACTACGTGGGCTTTGATTCCTTCGGAGCTAAGGATACATAGGCAACTTAATTTGGTACATTAAGTGCAAGCCCAATCTTTAGTTTATTTCTTTTTTCCAAAAAATGTTAAACACTAATTCCTAATTTTTTTAATATTTGAAGCAAAAATCAAAGTTTTTAAAATTTTCAAAAAATATCAAAACTTTTTAAACTTTTTCGAAAATATTACAAAAATATTCAAAATATTCAAAAAAATTAGAGGTTTTAGAATTTTTTTAATTAAGTATTAAAATTATAGAATTAATTATAATTCGATTATAATTCGATTCTAATTCGAAAATTCATAATTCGTATTCGATTCGTCTTGTGAAGAATTGAATACGGTTTAATATTTTGATGAATTCGAATTCAAATAAATTCGAATTCGTCCAAATTCGAACCGTGGTCAGGTCTAGGCACGGCAGTGGATATTTCTCATGTTTTGTTGAATGAATAATGAAGATATTTTTCCTTGAAAAAACTGAAACTCGGAAATAATTTTTTTAGCACTAGTGACAAAATTGTCCTACTTTATTCAATTCAAGTCAAGTGTGAACTGTTTGACCGGTCATTTTTCATCTGTGAAGACGCGACGCAACATTAAAAAACTATTCTCAGACATATAATATTTCATGTTAGACTGTTAGTTGTTACACCCACCGAGGATAAAAGAAATGGCAGCAACGACCAAAAGAGTCAGTACATTGATCAAGTTAAAAGTTGACTTTCCCCGTTCCAGGAAAACACAGGAGCGAAGAAATCGGAGATGGCTGGGGCAGTAGTGAGCTTGGTGGTTGACAAACTGTGTGCCCTCTTAGACAAAGAGTTTGATCAGTTCCAAGGCCTTCACAGAGACGTGCAATACATCCGAGACGAGCTTGATAGCATCAGATTGGTCCTGGAGGTGGCAGACACCAAGGTTGGGACAGGAGTTGCAGAAAACGCCATCGAAAGGGCCTGGGTTAAACAGGTAAGAGAGCTCGCTTTCACCATCGAAGACGTCATTGACGAGTACACACGAGACAGGGCGAAAGGTCTGGAAAACGGCAGTAGTTTCTTGGGTAGAATTGGTCGAGAGACTGAAAGTGCGCCACCAGATAGCCTACAAGGTCGAAGAGATTAAGATGTCACTGGTGGAGGTGAAAGAGAGATCCGAGCGGTGGAGGCCTACTGCTTATTCGAGACGAAGCCGCAGAACTACTGGTAATTGATCCTCTTAAACTCATGTTAGTGATTTCGAAGAGTCTATTTGTAGAAATTGACTACTGACACTTGATATGTGAGTACAAAACCATGTAATCAAAGTTGTATTCTAACTTTTGAATCTATCTATATGTTCAACAGCTGCTAATCAGTGGCATGACCCTCGGGTGGCTTCCCTCTTCATTGAGGAATCTGATCTTATCGGCATCGAAGCTCCCAAGGATGATTTAATTAATAGGCTGCTTGATGGTGCGGAGTCAAAGAAAGTTGTGATTTCTATCGTTGGAATGGGTGGTTTAGGCAAGACAACACTTGCTAAGAAAGTATACGATGACCTGAAAGTGATAACCCACTTTGATTGTCATGCTTGGATCACGGTTTCTCAATCCTACAAGGCAGATGAGCTATTGCGGAGCATGATAAGGCAGCTAGACCACTCAAAGGAAAAGGCCATTGTGGGAAAAGAGATGATGGGAGAGGTTTCACTGATTACCTATCTGAGGCAGTACTTGGCAAATAAAAGGTATATCGTGGTCTTCGATGATGTTTGGAAGAAGGACTTCTGGGATTACATGAAACTTGCTTTGCCTGATAACAATATAGGTAATAGGATCATTTTCACAACCCGGAACGAGGATGCTGCCCCTTCATACAAGGAGTCTACACTTTATCATGTTCATAAGATGGAACCTCTAGCACATGAAAAAGCTTTTGAGCTCTTCTGCAACAAAGCATTTTGTTACGAACAAGGTCATTGCCCTCCAACATTGATGGACTTGTCTCATGCCATTGTTGAAAGATGTGGAGGCTTACCACTTGCAATTGTCACCATAGGAGGATTATTGGCAACTAAAGACAGGATTGCATCTGAATGGAAAAACTTGTATGATGGTCTTAGTTCAGCGATAGCAAGGGATCAATCTCTCGCAGGTGACTCACGGCTTGCAAGCATAAGAATAATTTTGTCCCTTAGTTATCATGACCTATCTTATAACCTGAAGACTTGCTTCTTGTACCTCGGTTTGTTTCCTGAAGACTTCTACATTGAGCGCCCAAGACTCATCAGGCTATGGGCCGCTCAACGCTTCATAAGAGAAAAGCAAGGCTTGAGGATAGAAGATGTTGGAAATGAGTACTTGAGAGAGCTTACTCAAAGGAGTTTGGTTCAAGTTAGGTACAGTATTTCTGATAAAGTTAAACGGTTTGGAGTCCATGACATGATACGAGAGGCCATTCTTTCAAGATCAGAGGAGATAGGTGTTCTTAGCTTGGCAAGATATAACATGAATGCAAAAGTATGTTGCCGCCACCTTGGTATTTATGGACAGATAGACAGTTTTCCGGAGGGTCTCAAGGATTCCCAAGTCCGTTCATTGATTGTACAGCACGTGAAGCAATTACCAGTGTCTTTACTCGGCATATTCTTCAACTACAAGCTCCTAAGTGCATTAGATTTTGAAGATGCTCAAGTGGATCACATTCCTGATGAAATAGGAAACCTCTGGCACTTGACATACTTGAGCCTGCGAAACACTAACGTTCAAGCGGTTCCTGAATCTCTCGGTAAGCTGTGCAACCTTGAAACTCTAGATCTAAGGAACTCTCCTATCATTGACTTACCATTTGCAATCAATGCCCTGTCGAAACTAAAATACCTTCTAGCTTATTATGACAACTATGATGATGACTTTAGTCCTAGAAGTCGACAAGGAATTAAAATATACGGGAGCATTGGTTGCTTAAAGGCCATGCAGAAGCTCAGCTTCATCGAGGTAAATGGTGGCATCGATCTAATCAATGAGGTTGGCAGATTGACGGAGTTAAGGAAATTGGGCTTAGAGAACCTGAGGAGAGAAGATGGTTTGGCTATATGTAAAGTACTCGAAAGAATGACTCTGCTTAGGTCGCTAAAGATTCAATCATCCAGAGAAGAGGAATCCTTATCCTTGCAGCCAGTCTCATCTCCTCCTCCTCTGCTTCAGCGTCTTTATCTTACAGGATCACTTGTAACATTGCCTCAGTGGATCCCAGAGCTTAAGCATCTTCTGAAGATTTCCTTTAAATGGTCGAGGTTGGGAAATGAAGCACTAGAAGTTCTCCAGTATTTACCTAACCTTGTAGAAATGTGGTTTTACAAAGCATACGATGGAAAACAATTGCATTTTCCCCGAGGTAGCTTTGGCAAGCTCAAGGTGCTGAGCTTAGAATGCTTAGTTGGACTCGAGACGCTAGTGTTCGAAGAGGGCGCATTGCCTTCGATCGAAGAGTTGCGTCTTGGGCCATTTCCGCAGTTGAGGGAATTGCCTTCCATCCATTACTTGAGAAACCTGACAGCGCTGGAGTTTTTTGATCTGCAGAAAGAACACAAGGTTTCTGTTCTCTCTGATGAAGGCTGTGACTACTGGAAAATAGAGCACGTCCCAGTTGTCCTTTTCCACTTCAAAACCATTGGCATGAGGTACGAAACTTATAAACTGGGAGATCCAGATTTGGTAAAACGCTTGAATGGAACAAGAGATGGGAAAATGATGAAGCAGAGCACTTCCCAACTGCATCGACCATGTGGATAGTCCCAAGCCCGAGGTATGTATATGTTTTTGTTCTACACCACCTCCAGATATTTGGACACTAATGCGTTGAGACTTTTGGCTAAATCAGAACAATGCCCTCAGCAATTGATCTACTGTTTGTTTGTGCGAAGTGTATATGTTAGATTCAAAGGAATGTAGCTTGCGATAAGTGAAGCTTGCTTAGTTCATGACTGATTGAACCCCTGTCATGTAGGGCTGAACATATCAGCGGAGGAGGAAGCTGCCTCCGGAAGTGTCCTCGACTTAGGACTCTTTTCGTTATGAGACTTCATTAGGAATCTAGATCTTTCTATTCAGTACTTTTCCTTTTCTGTTTAGTAGTTGTTCCCTTTTGGCATTCGTATTTCCTAATTATGTGTTGGCGTGTTGACTATATAATGCCACGCTACCCTTGGGGTTTATTCATACAAAAATCAATAAGAAGTCTCTTGGTTATTCATAGTTCTACCCGCTCTCACCAACATGGCGCGAGGGAAAAGAGGTTCGAAGCCTCCGATCCCTGCCGCACCCTCGTATAACTTGCGAAACAAGGCTGCCCGTACCAATCCCGTTGGTGCTAATTCTTGATCAACTTTTATCCTGTTCGTTTATCCTCTCATTAGCTGAGGAGGAGACGATAACAAAAAAGAAATTTGACGTTTAGTACTGATGCAATTTTATGCTCGTTTTGATTATCAGAAGTCCTATTTACCATCTTTTTCTCTCGTCTGCACTGATTTTTTAATTTCTGTACTCAGAATCGGGCTCTATTTAGAGACTCCCAAATCGTTTATATTCGCAAGATTTAAATCTAGACTTCAACAAATTCAATAAGCGAGTTGTACGACTTATATTATGATCCCCTGGGCCGTTAGACACGTTACAATAAACTGGTCTTTACCATAGTTGAACGTGCATCTGGTGCTGTTGAGCCTATAATAACACTAAGAGTTAAAAAGCATTGTACAACTTGCACCTACACCTCCGCCTCCACTTTCTTCATCTAGATCTAGGCCAAGAGCAATGGGAGTGGATGAAAATGATGAAGATGACTACAAATCTAATAGTGAAGAAAGAAATGATCAAGACTTAAATTTTCATGATACTTAAAACTTTGGAAAAAGTTTGCTTTTAGTACTTGTAGTTTCATATTTTGACAAATATGATCCTGTGGTTTAAAAACGACGTTCTGAATCCTGTGGTATGCACCCTCGTGTCACTTTTAGGCTCGGATGGCTCCCCGAGCCAAAAATTATTCCGAACCATCAAACGGTGTCGTCCAACAGCTGAGATGGCAGCCACATAACCATTTTTCGTCCCGCTTGGCATTATTTTTTTGGGTCGATTTTATTATCATTTAAATCCCTTACTTTTTATTATTGTTCAAATATCCCCTTCTCTCTCCCCTCTCTTCTTCTTCTTCCTCCTCCCCTCTCTCTCCTCTCCTCTCCTCCTCTTCCTTCCCTCTCTGAAAAGTCAAGTACCTACTCCCCTTTTCACTTGCTCGTCCAATTTAGGAATTCCAATCTCACAATTCCAATTCTCAAATTTGCTAATTCCTAGATCTGAAATTTACCCTAAACCATAAATTCCCAATCTTCACCATTAGGAAATTTTTTTTTAACATCATATCAATCATGCCTGGCCGAAGGAGGGGGCACGGTGGTATTTTGTCCTCGTCGGTGCTTGACTTTATACGCTGGCGGTGCTGCTGGGATGGATGACCGATCGTCGGGGCCCGTCGATGCTGGTGAGAGAGACGGCGGGGCAGGAGCTCGAGGAGCAGCGTGCCGACCGGGACATGCTTTGGAATGCGGCGTTCGTCGTGGTCTCGGTGGCGATGATGGAGGAGCGGTCCAACACGCCGGTGCGGCTCTGGATCTGCGGGTACGAGGGGAGCGAGGACGAAGAGGACGCCTGCGAGTATCCGATGTCTTCGTCTCAATCGAAGTCTAGAGATTTTTCAGAGAGTGGAGAGAGAGGGGAGGTTTTTCCCTAAAATCAAGTTGGGTTGTTGTTATTTAGATAAAATTACTATTGGGTTTTCGTCAAGCTTTATGCTGGTGTTGGTTGGAAATGAATCTGATGGTTAGTAGTGTAGTTGGTCATTTGAACTTTAAGGGATCCCATTTGTAGTTGGTTTTTCCCGCTTGATCTTATGATGGTTAGTGGTGTAGTTGGTTTTCGTCAAGATTTCTAGATGAAGTTTCATCTTGATTTAGATGTTTTCTTATGGGATGATGTGGGTTTAATCCCCCTCCATTGTCGATGTTGTAGATGGGTGTTTGTGGGGAAGGAGAGAGCTGAGACAGGGAAGGAGGAAGAAGAGAGGAGAGAGAGAGAGAGAGGGGGGGGGGGGGGGGGGGGGGGGATGGGAGGAAGAAGAAGAAGAAAAGAGGGGGTATTTGAACAATAATGGACTTAAATGATAATAAAATCAAACCAAAAAAATAATGCCAAGCGGGACGAAAAATGATGATGTGGTTGCCAACTCAGCTGTTGGACGACGCTGTTTGATGGTTCAGAACGATTTTTGGCTCGGGGAGCCATCCGAGCCTAAAAGTGACGCGAGGGTGCAATATCACAGGATTCAGAATGTCGTTTTTAAACTACAGGATCATATCTGTTAAAATGTGAAACTACAGGCACTAAAAGTGTACTTTTTCCTAAAACTTTTATTTGGGTTTTGATGTTTAGTAACTTTAAGCTTGAATTTTTTTGGTATTTTTTTAAGACTTGTGATTTTTATTTGTAATTATGAATATTCGCAAGTGTTTTTTTTTCTAATTGTGAATAAATATATTAGTATCCGCGTATGTAATCTAATTTGAGTATAGAAGTTCCGTGAAATGCATGTTGTTGTGTAATTCACACGAACAGTTAAGAAAGTCTTTCCGAATTTCGAATATTGAAAAGCATCATTCATTTTTCTTTGATTAATAAAAGCTTCGTTTATTAAAAAAACCATGAATTTGTCTTTTGAATTGTCAAAAAAATACACATACACACACATATATATATATATGCCCCAAATGTAACGCATCTTTGTACATAAATAAATAATTCATTCTAATTTTTTTAATATCTGATATCTAAAGATGAGTGGATCTGTTTTACCGAACAATTTTCCTAACAATATATTTGATATTAGCAAAATATGAACCAGAAATCTTCTTACACGAATTGAAAGTTGAAACAAGTTATGTGATATTTCTGAATAGCAGATTCTGTCTCATCAATTGGGGCCAAAGCGCCTATTCTCCCAACATGAAAATGGGAATAGCACCCAACTTCCAAAGAGCAACAAGGATGAAAGTCCCCAAACCCATCTCTCCCTTTAGGTTGGTGTCCTTGCTTCGCAAAGAGAGGGACCCAAGCCTCGCCCTTGGCCTCTTCAACAACCCTAATCCACATCAAAACGGACACGTCACCAACAAACCTCCACCTCCGAAACCCAAGCCATTCCGCCACTCCATGCTCTCCTACGACATCATCCTCACCAAGCTCGGCCGGGCCAGGATGTTCGATGAGATGGAACGGATCCTTCTCGAGCTCAAATCCCGCGTCGATCTCCGCCCCAACGAGTCCTTGTTCTGCATCATTATCGATCTATATGCCCGGGCACGCCGCCCGGAATGCGCGCGCAAGCTGTTCGACGAAATGACGGATTACCGGTGCGAGAGGACGATAAGGTCGTTCAACTCGCTGGTGAATGCGCTTATGAGTTGCAAGAAGTTTGATGAAATGAAGCGGCTTCTGGTCGGCGTCGAGAGGTTCGGGGTGCCGGATGCCTGCACTTATAACATACTGATCTCTGGGCTCTGTAAGGGCAAGAGGTTGAAGGATGCAGGGAAGGTGTTTGATGAAATGCTCATGAGACGGGTCCGACCGGATGTTGTGACGTTCGGGAGTCTTATTCACGGGCTTTGTTTGGATTCCAGGGTTGGAGATGCCTTGCAGCTGAAGAAGGACATGGCTGAGGTTTACCGTGTTCCACCGGACGCTTGTGTTTACTTATCGCTTATTAAGGGACATCAAACATTCATATCATTTATCTTATGTAGCCTCTAGCTTTTATCTTTATATTTTTTCCTTCCCCCTCTCTCCCATATTTTCAATAAAGTTCTTTCTCCTCTATCAATTCTTTTCTCTCCTACCTACTCTAATCTAATTCTTCTCTTCTTGCTCCCCATATTTCTTCCATCTTTATCTATTCGTTTGAATCGCTATTGGGACGACCACTCCGGACCCGTTCTAAAGATCGTTTCCGACGTTCTACCACAATTTATCGACAATAGTTTTTTGGCATGCTCGGTGGAACTAAGTAGGGTGTTTGAGAAGAGTGATTGTTGTATTCAAACACACGAGTTTTCACATACGGTTTCGAGTCCTTTCTCAAAAGGAATGAAACTGGTCAAAGGTTGTGCTGAAAGAAGACGTCCAGCCAGGTCATCTGGCTTTGGAGGGTTTTTTGGCCCTTTTTGGAACCAAATATGAAGAAGTGTTCTTCACCAAAATTGAAGATCGTTATTTTCTCTTTCTGTGGATACTAAAAATACTAAAATTAGAGTTTGTACCAGGAAGATATGACTAAAATACTAAAGACCGATTGATCTGTATGATTGAGAAGTCCAGTCGACTTTGGAAGGCTTTTTGGTCTTTCTTCCTGCCGAATTAGGAGATGGATATTTCTCAAAATATTGAAGATCTATCTGTCATCACTTTAATCAAAGTTCAAATGAACAAGATACGACTAAAATACCAAAGACTACTCATTTTGTAAGTTAGTTCAAAATTTTTAATTCATCTTGTTCAACCATGATCAGGTATAAGGAATTTATGAGTTGCAATGATTATCTTGAGAGATTGTGTTTTGGGATGCTTTTAAGGGTGCCTTGGGATTCTTATGATCGAGGTATCGAGGAAAATAAATCTTTGTTTGGCCCGTTCGGTCCGACAACACCAATAGGCGATCCGCCTTATAAGTTGTTAAAACAAGGCGAAGACATCAATTCAATCATTAATTATTGTTCATCCAACTCTGTTCCAACCCATCAGCAAAGCACTGGGGGGCAAGACACAATAAGTCCACAGTTGGCCGACACCACGACCATCGAACCTGTAGGGACCCCATTCGAGGAGAAAGAAGAGCCATGCCTGACACAAGTCTCATCGGCAATCGAGACAACCCTAAGTGATGTATCAAATACGAAAGGCATCCTAGGGCCTCTGCCGGCTAAGAGAATCTTTGGGTCTTCACTAGCAAAGGGAATTTTAGGACCTCCGCTGAGTCATCTATTGCGAAGATCCGAGTCACCCTTCGTTCCACCTGCAATTAGGCACCTTCGCATGCCTTATTTTGTCCTAACTCAACGAAAAGACACAGGGGGGGCAATTCTATAGTAAGAGTATCAGTCAGAATTCAATCTCACCCGGGGGGCATGAGGAACGTTGCAGCATAGAAGTCAAAGCTCATACATCGGTCAAAATTATCTTGGCCAGGGGACAAGACGTGCACATGAAAAAGAAGGTGAAGGATGATAAAGCCAAGTCTCCAACTCCTCAACCAAGCAAGAGTATGGTGAAGCAACAACCGAACGTGCCAGTTCAACCTCTACCATTAAAGGTTTCAAATTACAACGAGTGTCCTTAAGTCACATGCCGCTTCGGTGGGTGCATACGTGTGGAAAAGGATGTAAGAACACGGTCAAAATCAGCTGGCAACGCTAAGAGTCAGCCTAAATACGCATGGCTTAAGAGGGACGTGCTCACTCTATTGGCAATCGAGCAAGGAGTTCTCCAGAAAAAGAAGTCCTTCAAGGTTTGGGTGCCTAAGGAAGAACTTTTGTGGTCAAAGAAAAAACCATATGAGACACGACCCATAAGGAGTAGTCGGTCCACAAGGTCTCCAAGTTATCATACGAAGCCTATATATAAGGAGATGCCAAGAAAGCCAAACCCACACTCGGGGGGCAAGTGTTTGGAGTCTCATCGGCCGACTCTCACGAAAACTCAACAAAGAAGGTTGGAGCGAAAAATTCAAAAATAAAAGCAAAAGCTTAGAGACCTTCAACAACAATTATATGGTCGTTCTAATGAAGGAAAAATGTCTCTTACTCGACCGCGGAAGCCTAAGATAGACTTTCTTAAGAAAATCGTGGGCAACCCGGTATTTCAAGATAAAAAACCATTAATTCGAGACCTTATCATCGTCCGAGATGAAAGAACGGCAACCACATAATTTAAAATATATACAAAAGCGGCTAAGGAAGGAATTTCCAATGCTAAAAGCACATCTTCTAGGCTTATCTTGTATGATCATTATATGAAAGAGCCGTTATTCAAGATTTTAACGTGCCTATTTTGGGATCGAAGAGGGAGGCAATTCAGTTGGAGATTGTTCGAGATGAATCAAGATGGAGTTATTAAGGTATATATGGACAAATATCTACTTGACCAATTGGCTTCAATGATGGTGCGTCCTAAGATCAAATAGGTGATCATTTGCAACGGCTAGGTCTTGACCAGTTTGGTAGTAAATTTTCTATGTATTACAATCTTAATTTAGCTGGATATATATGGAGTGGAGTTAATTTTTCACGTGTTTAAGGGCTGATACACGTCAACACTTTTTCTAGCGTCAAAATATTGACGTGTGGGGGGTATTGTTGGAACATAAAATTAATTCAAGGATTTGCTGAACCTATTTTGGTAAAAAGGCTATAACTTGAAGCTCAAGTACCAGATTCTGTGATTCCAAAAGTCACAAAAAGAGAAGATAGAGATCTATAACTTTTTAGTTTATGACTTCTCCAAATTTGGCGCAGAAGGAGGTCAAACTTGGGTTGGAAGTTTCGGCAGTAGATTTTTTCTTATTAGGCCGGAGCTATGTTATGTTTTCCTATATTGAATATGGCCTAGGGTTTTCTTGTATGGGGTTGGGTTAGTTTTTCTATATAATAAGAGCTTGGCAGAGGCATGAAGACACCCACAAATCAAATATCAAACATTCATATCATTTATCTTATGTAGCCTTTAGCTTTTATCTTTATGTTTTTCCCTTCCCCCTCTCCCCCATATTTTCAATAAAGTTTTTTCTCCTCTGTCAATTCTTTTCTCTCCTACCTACTCTAATCTAATTCTTCTCTTCTTGCTCTCCATATTTCTTCCATCTTTACCTATTCATTCGAATCGCTCTTGGAATGACCACTTTAGACCTATTCTAAAGATCATTTCCGACGTTCTACCATAATTTATCGGCAATAGTAAATCATTTCTACGTCACAAATCCTTTCCTTTATTTTTATCATGGTATAAAGCCCTTTAGGTACATCAACACCTAAATATTTATTCTTCTTCGTGACCAAGAGCCAAGTCGATCTCAAAGTGGCTATGGCTGTCACTAATCCGTACGATGAATCCCTCTCCAATCAGATCACTAATTTTATCAAGTGCTTCAATAAGCACAACGCTTAAAGGTTCTTCCTTCCTGTGACTACAAGCTAGATTGATCATAGCAGCCATGGCCATCACAAATCCTATTGATGCGTCGCTCTCCAATCATCTCCTAGATTTGATTATCCTCGGAGCGGTGTTCCAATCTAATGGCATTACTTCAAGCGTCCAATCATCTCTCTCAGCTTCGATTGTCCTCTGACCAATATTTCAATCTAATGACGTTACTTCAAGCTCACGGCAATGCTTCTAGTACGCTCTCTCGGCCAAGCGGCTCACTTTCTTTATGTCTAAGTTGTGAATGCTCAACATTCACTCACCTCGCCTTTCAACTTGCGCGGGGGTGACAAAGGTTGCTACTACCTCCCAAATTTCACTCGATAATGGAGGCACTCACACATATGACTTGCTCACCACGATACAATTTGGGACGTTCAATCCACGTTGTCTCAGTCAACGAGATGATTGTGGAGCCACCACTTCCACTTCCTAGTTTGTTCAACGTGTACACAGTTAGTTAGAAATAGTCGCTAGAATTCAGCTAATTAGTTTCCTTTTGCACTATATATTGTAACATACTGTGTTTAGTAAATCATATCGGAGATTTCCTTTTTCTGTCCATATCATGTCTACGTCATAAATCTTTTCCTTTATTTTTATCAATCTATACAAGGACTCTGTGAAAAAAGTCCATCATGGGTCAAGCTCTAGGATAGAGTATCCGTCCAAGATGTGGAATCCTGCAGGAGAGCCGACCTCAGAGAACTAATCAGATGTGAAGGAAAATGGCCTCTAACTGAGAGATGTCTCAGTCGCTCTTCAAAGACCAGTAGTCGGCCACACATCTTTCGGCCTCTTTAGCAGGAAGGCTGCCAAGGAGATGGTTCCATAGATGGGAGGGGGAGAGCCACGGTCATCCAAGAAGAAAGTCTGCAATCCATTATCCACGTTCCTACCAAGGCCGTAGGGGAGGATCGAGCGGGCCACAATGGCCTACCAGGTGGCAGAAGATCCAAACATGGGCTGTAACAGCTCGAGATCCCTACCTCCTCCATCATACTTGCCAATCAGGACACGTGCCCAAGGAGCGTCCTGAGACTGGAGAATTCTCCATGACAACTTAGCAAAGGATGCCTCATTGACCCGCTTCGCTGGCTGGATCCCAAGACCACCCAACTCCTTGTGAATATCATTCATTAGAAGGTCAATGTTTCACATCAGAGATATGTGAGCAGCTTATTGTATTACTTGTCTATAGTTTCAAAAAAAGATAAATTACCCTCAGGTCTCTAGTATTTAATAAAATATTCAGTTTAGTCTTTGTTGTTTTCAATAACTTACGTTCATCCTCCTATTTTGAAAAAATGCACCTCTGAGGTCACTACAAGGCCCATCATTGACGTCGTTGGTCAGTTAATGATTTTTAAAAATAAAAATTACTATTATACCCCTACATTTAAATAAAAAATTGGGTAAGTTACTCTCAGGAACTTGGTGTTTGACAAATTCGTCTCTCAAGCTCTATTTTCGAAATAGATTAAAACTTCCCTATACTTTGGAGAAATTATACTCTAGGGTCCATGAAGCCGGAGTAAAAAATTTTCTCCGGCAAACAACCATCTGAAATAACACAAATGCCCCTCAGAAAAAAATTAAAAATCTTTCCATTTTCCTTTCCTCTCCTCTCCTCGAAGAAGCCATGGAGATTCAAGAAAATCAAGGAAAATGTCAACGGAGGCTTTCATGGATCTTCAACCTTCAATCCAGGAAAACGCAGTCCATGGACAAGAAAATCCAGCCCACGGAATGAAATTTTGTGGGGGCCCATTTGTAATTGGCAAAAAAATGAAATTCTCTAATCATCAAAGAACCATAATTGATACCCCTTGGTTAAATGAATTAATTATATATCCAAATGAGGCTATTTTTGTTTGGTTTCATTACTCTTAACAATCAAATACATTCTGCCAAAAATGGAAGGTAAAAAGGACCTAAAAAAGTTTACTTTACAAAAAACATTATTATGGTCATAAAAAAAAGATGATTTGGTATATTTAATTAATACGACCTCAACATTTATTATGTTGTCTAAATTTACTCCAATGAAACACCCTCACTCTACTGCTATAAAAACACCCTCACGCTATTCTTACAATACAAAGACTAATTTACCTAATTCTCTCTTCTGCCTTGCATTCACAAAATTCTCATCCTCGAGGTCTAAAGTATATGCTAACAACAAATCCTCAAAATTCTTAGGAATGGTATCGAAGGAATTTGTTTCTCTCTGTTGCGATAAATAGTGGTAGAACGTCGGAAACGATCTCAAGAACGGGTCCGGAGTGGTCATCCGGAAAGAGAGTGGGGAGGAAAGATTTTATTGATAGGGATAGGAAAAAAATATGAAAGATAAATGCTACGAAGCTACATAAGATAAAAGCTACGATAAAAGTTATGAAGCTAAAGGTCTGATGTGTTGCTTTGTGGGTCTCTTTCATGCCTGTACCTAGCTCTCCTTATATAGAATAAGCTCGCCCCAACCTCATACAAAAATCCTAGGCCATGTTCAATATAGGAAAATCTAACTTAGTTCCGGCCTAATAAGAAAAAACTTAAACTGCCCAAAAGTTCCAACTCATGATTGACCTCTTTTCTTGCTGAATTTGGAAAAGATATAAACTACAAAATTGTAGATTTATGTCTTCTCTTTCTGTTACTTTTAGAATCATATCAATCCAATACATGAGCCGAAAGCTACGACTTTTTTACCAAAAAAGGTTCAGCAGATCTGTGGCCAAATAAAAACCTACTTCCGAAATTTTCAACCCGAGTCTGACCTCCTTCTGCACCGAATTTGGAGAAGTGATAAACTAGAAAGTTCTAGATTTTTATTTTATCTTTTTGTAGTTTTTTTAATCACATCAATCAGAAATACGAGTAAGAAGATACGATTATTTTACTGAGATATAGTCAAACAAATTCGCGAATTAATTTTTTGCTCCAACAATGCTCCCCACACGTCAATGTTTTGACGCTAGAAAAAGCGTTGACGTGTATCCGTCCTTAAACACATGGAAAATTAACTCTACTCAAAAAATAATCGGCTAAGGTAAGACCGTAAATATGTAGAAAATGTACCATCAAACCGGTCGAGACATAGCCATTGTAGGCGTACAGTTGATCACTCATTTCGAGATATCCGTGTGCTCATGGATTTCTCGCAAAAACTTGATTTAGGCCTACATGGTTGAGTGGGAGCTCTATGTCCTTCGTCAAAATGACCATAAAATTGTTGTTGAAGGTCTCTAAGCTTTTTCCTTTACTTTTGAATTTTTTGCTCCCACCTTCTTCATTGAGTCTTCGTGAGAGTCGGTCGATGAGACTCCGAACACTTGCCCCCCGAATATAGATTTGGCCTTCTTGGCATCTCCTTACGCATAGGCTTTGTATGATAACTTGAAGACCTTGTAGGCCGATGACTCTTTGTGGGTCGTGTCTGACATAGTTCTTTCTCAAACTGCAAAAGTTCTTCATCAGTCGCCAATCGAGTGACCACATCCCTCTTAACCCACGCGTACTCAGGTGGCCTCTTGCCGTTGTCGGCTGATTTCGGCCGTGTGACTTGAGGATACTCCTTGTAATTTTAAACCTTTAACAGCCGAGGTTGAACCGGCACGTTAGGTTGTTGCTTCACTGCAATCTTACTTGGTTTTTGAGGAGGAATTGAAGACTTGAATTTATCATCCTTTACCTTCTTTGTCATGTGCACATCTTGCCCTCTGGCCGGGATAATTTTGACAGATGTAGGAGCTTTGACTGCAACGTTGCAGCGTTCTTTATGCCCCCCGAGTGAGATTAAATTTTGACTGATACTCTGACTATAGACTTGCTCCCCTGTGTCTTTTCATTGAGTTAGGACAGAATTGGGCAAGCAAAGGAGGCTCACTGCAGGTGGAACAAAAGGTAACTTAGATCTCCGCAACAGGTGACTCGGTGGAGGCCCTAAATTTTTTTTTGCTTGTGAAGACCAAGAGATTTCTTTAGCCCGTGGAGGCCCTAAGATGCTTTTCGTATTTAGTACGACACTTGGAGTTTCCTCATTTATTTTTGCACATATTGCTAAGACATCAACCCTAGCATTTGCCAATCGTTGACTTGCCGTTTGTACGACATCTTGAATAACAGAAAAAGAAGATTGTGTATATTCGGCCGATTCATGTACGACCGTCTCAATACTTGTCTCAGAATCGTGAGATTCAGAAACTATTCGGTCCTCAACTTCGCATACGCCACTTGATGCTTCCTCAGTTGCTGATGTAATCCTTGAACAATCGTTCTCATACTTTTTCAATATTGCTTGGACTTCAGCTTGGGCTTCAGCCTTGCATTCATCAAAGAAAGCTATTCTCCTCTCTAAAAATTCCAGATAGGTGGTCATGGTCGGGCAATAAGAAATTTCGGAACTACCTTACAGAATGATAAACTTTTGGTATTTTAGTCATAACTTGTTCGTCCAAACTCTGATTAAAGTGATCTTGGTATTTCTTGAAAGCTGAAATAGCCATCTCCTAATTCGGCCACAAAAAGACCAAAATACCCTCCAATACCGACTGGACTTCTGAGTCATACAGATCAGTCAGTCTTTAGTATTTTGGTAGTATCGTCCTGGTACGAACTCCGATTTTGGTGTTCTTAATATCCACAAAAAGAGGAAACAACGATCTTCACTTTTGATGAAGAAATATTCTTTAGATTTTGCTCAAAAAAGGGCCGGAATATCTTCCAAAGTCAGCTGACCTCGCTAGATGTCTTCTATCAGCTCAACATTTGACCAGTTTTATCCCTTTTGAGGAAGGACTCAAAGCCGTATATGGAAACTCGTGTATTTGGACATAACAATCGCTCTTCTCAGATGCGCTCCTTAGTCTCACCGAGTGTGCCAAAAAACTGTTGTCGATAAATTGTGGTAGAACGTCAGAAATGATCTTAAGAACGGGTCCGGAGTGGTCGTCCCAAGAGCTAGGTACAGGCATGAAAGGGATCCACAAAGTTATTTCTTCTCCCCACTCTCTTTCTTCTATCCTCTCAACCACATATTTCTTTCATCTTTACCTATTCGTTCGAATCGCTCTTGGGATGACCACTCCGGACCTGTTCTAAAGATTGTTTCTGACGTTCTTCCATAATTTATCAACAACAGTTTTTGGCTCGCTGGGTGGGACTAAGGAGGATGTCTAAGAAGAGTGATTGTTGTGTCCAAACACATGAGCTTTCACATACGATTTCTAGTCGTTCCTCAAAAAGGACAAAACCGGTCAAAGGTTGTGCTGAAAGAAGACATCCAGCGAGGTCAGCTAGCTTTGGAGGGTGTTCCGACCCTTTTTGGAGCCGAATCTGAAGAATATTTCTTCACCAAAAGTGAAGGTTTTCTCTTTCTATAGACACGATGAATGTCAAAATTGGAGTTTGTACCAGGAAGATATGACCAAAATACTACAGACTGGTCGGTCTGTAAGTTGATTACTAATTCAGTCAGTTTTGAAGGGTATTTTTATCTTTTTTCTTGCCGAATTAGGAGATAGCTATTTCTGCCAAAATTGACTGTCTCTCAGATTCTAGGGACATCAAGATCGCTTAAATCAGAGTTCAGACGAAAAAGTTACGACTAGAATACCAGAGACATGTCATTCTATAAGTTGGTTTCGAAATTTTTAATTTATTTTGTCTAACCATGATCAACTTTGAGGGATTTATGGGGAGCAACGGTAATGGTAATTATGAAAAACGGCGTGTTGAACACCTAGCATTCTGCATGCAATTTAGAAAATTTTTGGAGGAACAAACGAAACGTAACGAGGATTTAAGTGCTGAAATTCGAGCAATGAGATACAAGTCCTTCAAGAATGAGTATTCAAGGACTACATCAACAACTAAGGAAGTATCAAGTGGCATCCGCGAAGTTGAAGACCAAATAGTTTTTGAATCTCATAATTCTGAGACAAGTATTGAGGTGGTCGTACATGAATCGGCCGGGTATACACGTTCTTCTTTTTCTCTTATTGAAGAGGTCGATCAAACTTCTAGTCCATAGTTGGCCAAAACCACAGCCATCGAGCTTGCAGGACCCACGTTCGAGGAAAAGGAAGAGCTATGCCCGACACAAGTCTCATCGGCAACTGAGAAAATCCTAAGTGTTGTATCAAATACGAAAGGCATTCTAGGGCCTCCGTCGGCTAAGGAAATCTTTGGGCCTTCACCAGCAAAGGAAATTTTAGGGCCTTCGCTGAGTCACCTGTTGTGGAGATCCGAGTCATCCTTTATTCCACGAGTAGTGAGCCACATTTGCTTGCCCAATTCTGTCCCAACTCAACAGAAAGACATAAGGGGGCAAGTCTACAGTCAGAGTGTCAGTCAGAATTCAATCTCACCCGTTGGCATGGAGAACAATACAGCATTGCAGATGAAGCTCCTACTTTGGTCAAAATTATCCCGGCCGAGGGGCAAGACATGCACAGAGTGAAGAAGGTAGATGATGATGAAGTAAAGTCTTTAACTCCTCATCAACCAAGCAAGAGTATGGTGAAGCAATAACCTAACGGGCCAGCTCAACCTCGACCATCAAAGGTTTCAAATTACAAGAAGTGTCCTCAAGTCATACGGCTGAAACTAGCTGGCAACAGACCACCTGAGTACGAGTGGGTTAAGAGAGACGTAGTCACTCAATTGGCTACCGAGCAAGGAGTTCCCCAGAGAAAGAAGCCATTCAAGGTTTGGGTGCCTAAGGAAGAACTTTTGTGGTCAAAGAAAAAACTATGTGAGACACAACCCATAAGGAGTGATCGGCCTACAAGGTCTCCAAATTATCATACGAAGTCTGTGCGTAAGGAGATACCAAGAAAGCCAAACCCACACTCGGGGGGCAAGTATCCGGAGTCTCATCGACCGACTCTCACAAAGACTTAACGAAGAAGGTTGGAGCAAAAAATTCAAAAGCAAAGAAAAAAGCTTAGAGACCTTCAACAACAATTGTATGGTCATTTTGACGAAGGACATAGAGCTCCCACTCAACCATGTAGGCCTAAATCTAGTTTTTGTGCGAAAGTCGTGAGCACACGGATATCTCGAGATGAGTGATCAACTACACGCCTACAACGGCTAGGTCTCGACCGGTTTGATGGTACATTCTCCATATATTTACAATCTTATCTTAGCCGGTTGGTTTTTTTGGTGGAGTTAATTTTTCGCGTGTTCAAGGACGGATACACGTCAACGCTTTTCCTAGCGTCAAAATATTGACGCGTGGGGGGCATTATTGGAGCAGAAAATTAATTCGCAGATTTGTTTGACTATGTCTCAGTAAAATAGCTGTATCTTCCTACTCGTATATCCGATCGATACAATTCCAAAAGCTAAAAAAAGATAATACAAAGATATAGAACTTTCTAGTTTGTGACTTCTCCAGATTCAATGCATAAGGAGGTCAGACTTGGGTTGGAAGTTTTGGGAGTAGGTTTTTTCTTATTAGGCAGCAGATCTACTGAACCTATTTTGGTCAAAAGGCCGTAACGTTCGGCTCAAGTATCGGATTGACATATTTCTAAAAGTCACAGAAAGAGAAGATAGAGATTTACAACTTTGTAGTTTATAAATTTTCCAAATTCGGCACAGAAAGAGACAAAAATTGGGTCACAAGATCTGCACATGTTGTATTTTTCTTATTAGGCCCGAGCTATGTTATGTTTTTCCGTTTGAAAATGGCCTAGGGTTTTTGTATGGGGCTGGGGCAAGCTTATTCTATATAAGGAGAGATAGGTACAAGCATGAAGACACCCACAAATCAAATACCAAATTCTTAGCTTCATAGCTTTTATCGTAGTTTTTTATGTCGCTTCGTAGCTTTTATCTTTCATGTTTTTCTCCTTTCCCTATCAATAAAAATCTCTCCTCCCCACTCTCTTTCTTCTCTCCTCTCAACCCCATATTTCTTCCATCTTTACCTATTCGTTCGAATCGTTCTTGGGACGACCACTCCGGATCCCTTTTAAAGATTATTTCCGACGTTCTACCACAATTTATCAGCAACATATATAAGTAAATACTAAGCTGAATTTGTTAAACTACTATGAGATCACTAAATTATTCATCATTTTCACATTCTTCAACCCTTCAAAAAATTCCCTCAAATTTATCTGCAGAACAAAAAATTTGATGCTTTTTTATGTGTTGGTTTCTAACTCCAACGTTGTATTCCCTTCCCTTGAATAATTCACTGCATCTGTGAGAGATTCGTGCAATACATGTCCTTCCAAAATTCTCATCCAATCGTGGTTGAAATGTTGTACTAAACAATTACTTCACCCTAAATCTTTCGATACATTCTTGTAAAATTTGAAGTTGGACCAAATATTCTGATTATTTTACATTATTATTGAATTAATTATTGGAATTAAGAGTTCAATTCAATATTTTTGTTTATCAAAATCCGATTTATGATAGTTCATCAGGTACCTTTTTTGGTTGGTAACGATTTTAACGGTCAACAACGATCCATTTACTAGCAAGAAATTCTCTCTCCAATCATAACAATCTAGATAGAAAATTGAACGCTTATCGGTCATTTTTACGGTTGAAAGAAATTTGTTTAGATACAGCAGTTAAATTGTGACCGTTTATCATTGAGATTGTGACTACAACTGGTACTTAATTATCAAATTGTAAAATTAGATAAAAATTAAATACTTAGATCAGATTAAAATTTTTTTTAACTTAATTTAACAATTCAACTTTAGCATAAAAAGAAAGTAGTAAGGAATTTTCTATGATAATCTTAACAATACATCATACAATGGTTGAATTTCTTATTTTTCTTAGTTTCAATATTTACACAATTTTTTTTTACTAATTAGGAAACTTTATTAATGAAGAAAAGAAAATGTTACAGAAGGAGATGAGAAAAGAAAAAAATAAAAAAAGCTTAAAAATTCTAAGGCCTAAACGGGCAACTAAACTAGCTAATCCGCTGTCATAACTAGTAAGCAACTCAAACTAACCCACCCGAATAGACTAGAGTTGTATGCTACCGTATTTAGTGTCTAACACCTCTGATCATAGATGGTGTGTTGAGATCCGGAGAAGGCCTTTTGTTGGACGAAGTAGCCTCTAAAGATGCAGGCTGCCCATATTTCTTGGATGCCACTGAACCAGAGGCAACATAACAGATGAGAGCGTGAAGAATGTGGCACCGTGCTTCCAACTCGTGCATCACCTGTCTCCTTCATCAAAGCCAAGAAAAGGCCCATACCTCCCACGAACGATACCACGGCCTTCGTATCTCCATGGAACGACACCCAAAAAAGGTGACCAAACCAGGAGAGTAGAGATCAGAAGACTCAACAAGGGAGGAAAAATGCCAGTCTGAAGAACTCTTTTATCCGAGATATCGATCCCCACTAGAAGGGAAAACAACCTTAGCCTCGAGACTAGGTTTTAGGGACAATAGATTCAGAAATGTGTCAACGCTAATCTGAAATTCGACTCGTACATCAACAGTCTGCAACATCAAAGCCAAGAACTGACTAATACCTCTACCGCACGAAACCATGCTCTCCAACTCTCCTAAGTACAGTGCCTGAAAAGGGTGATCAAACCCGGAGGGTAGAGATTCGTGGACGCGATGGGGGAAGAAAAAGAGGCCAGCCTGGGGAGCACTTTGACCTTAGACAAAAATCTCCATCAGAAGGAAGGAAGAGAACGGCGCCGACTGCATAGGAGCACCATCGAAAAACCTTGCTGGAATCGCCTTTGGGATCACATGAGTGATTGGAGGAGTGATGGAATAATAATCGGGTCATCCTTGATTTGATTCAAGTGGCACGACTGCACAGGGAGGAGCGCCGTCCTCCCCAAAGCTTGTGGGTGCTCCGCCATGGTCACCGGCGGTGATATAGGCCACGACAGCACCGAAAGAGGTGGGGATTTGGTTGCCTCAAAATGGCCATTTTTTAAGGGTTTTCTCAGAATTTATGACTTCTTTTAATTATTAATATTTACACAATTTAATTTTATACTTCCTTGTCTCGTAAGGATTTGGACGTCCATTTGGATAAAACTTCATGGTTCTTTTGGCCTTTGTAAGTTAAACCTCATTAATATTCATTTTTTAGTAGTTTTTAATAATTCATGAAAAAGTTAGAAGGATGAATGGAAAAATTGACATATATAGCCATACAGTTGTCATGCATAAAGACAATTATAGCCAAATGTCCAAGCCCATAATGATCAATGTTTTAAAACTGCGGTCGGACTAGTAGTTGGACCAGTCTGACTGCCAACCGGATGTGATCCCAGGTTGATTTCTATCTAAAACCCAAAGTGCGGGCAAACTGCCCCAAAAGCGGTCCGACCGGAAAGTTTGACACATTGGTTGATCTGGATTGGGCCATTTCAAATTGAAAATAAAGAAAATCGGGTCCCACACCCTCTTTTGCTTCTCCAGGAAGCTCGTTTCCAAAAGATAAAAAACTAAAAATTGAGGAATGGATGCAATCAGAGAGTAAAAAGAACTTGAAGTTGAAAGGGTTTTGTTTTGGTTCGTCCCATGTTCCCAGAATTTCGCAAACCAATCCCAAAAGAAAAACTAAATGTCCAAAGCTAACAAAGCGAAAGCAATAAACAAACCTTACTCCTCTTTTCAGATCCATAAACAACCAAAACAAAGGGCCAGCAAAATGCCATGTACCAATTAAGTATTTTTTTTCTCCCTGTTATGTATTGTTATGTGGTGATGGGGAGATGAGGAAAGAGGCGTGGGAGGAGAGAGGCGTGGGAGGGTCGAGGTTTGTGGATTTTTTCTTTTGAGATGAGGTTTCTGGGTTAGGGAAGAGGAATAAGATGAAGATGATGAAGATTTTTGGTTCTGATTAAATTTGAGAGAGAGAAAGGGAGTAGAAGAAGAAACTAGAAAGTAAAAGTGGTACCCTTGAAAAAAGGGGAAGAAGGTTGCCTAGGGTTTGAGACATTTAATAAACTCCTTGGGAACACACGGACAGATGGTCCACGGACCGCAAAATAGAAGAATTATGAGTCACCCTCTGGCTCGATTTTGAAAACATTGATAATAATTTCCAAAATAGCTCACTGATTAATGGAGAGCAATAAACCTATTACCTACCATAAAAAGCAAGCAACTACTTGCCCTAGTTAAATTAATTAATTAAATATCCAAATTAGGTTATCTTAGTGTGATTTCATTACTCTTAACAGATTAAATACATTCTAGGTATCGTCAAAAATAGAAGGCAAAGGACCTCAAAAAAGTTTACTTTTGAAAAAAAATTATTATGGCCATAAAACAACTTGGTATATTTAATGAATACGACCACCACATTTATTATGTTGTCTAAAATTACTCTAGTGAAACAGCCTCACCTTACTATTATAAAAACACCCTCACACTATTCTTAAAATACATAGACAAATCGACATAATTCCCTCTTCTTCCTTATTCACTAAATTCTCATCCTCAAGGTCTAGACTAAATGGCTAACAACAGATAAAAGTCGATAATTTATTTGGGAATGGAATTCGAGGAACTTATTTCTCTTGATGATTTTCTTGTTGTCAAGACAACTTTACCTAATGATCATGTTCATCAAAATTCTTCCACGACCATTGTTCTAGTAGAACCTACTCCTCAAATTGAGGAAAAATGGCCTCAACAAATAAAATAGAGGCAAAAAAAGCCTTAACACTTAGGGCTATGACCTCTAGTTCAGGTTAAATAAACGTGGTTTCTTACGTGGAAAAATTTATTGTGCGTTAAATATATGTAAATTTTATGTAATTTTTGAATTTAAAAATATAGTGGACCCAGTCTCAAGTGGTTACTTGGGATACTTATAAAAAAGCACTTAGTTTAAAAATATTCCAGGAACCTCAAGTAGTCCTCAGAAAGGAACGAACAGAAGCGAACCATTTGATGTTTTGCAAAACGGCATCGTTAATGATGACATTAACTGAGGGCAGAAACATTAGTAAGGAAAAGGAGTTTATGACAGGCAGAAACATTGATTAGAGAATGTTGTTTGTCAGAGGTGGCGTACTTGATTAGGATCTTTAAGTCGAGGCAAGAGTTGGACTCTTTCTCCGTAAGACGAGATTGCCCCGTATTTAGTGCTTACGGGCTGCGGCAATCGTCCCCTAGATACAACGACTAGGCTGCTTCCGATTTCGTAGCCCAACGACTCTCGAAGCTTCAGGCGAACCTTAGATATTTGAAACTTTCTGAGATAGGGAGAGAGGAGAACGACTATGGCTAATGCTTATGCAATGAGTGTTCGAAGTGATATGCAAATGAGGGGGAGGGGCCTATTTATAGGCGCTGGGTGGAGTGCAGGCAGGCACTTCTGAAGGAGCACGAAGTAATTATGGGGAAACGCGTCCGTTCGGCCAACAGGCAGGTTGCCCTTCAGGTGCCTCTTAAGCCAATTCATTCGTGGCTCTTCGGAGGTCGTAGGCACTCCTTCGACAGGCAAACAGCACACTCGCGTCCCTTCGGTGTTCTGGGAGCTTCTGGATTAGCCTGTGCAGCCTTCAGGTTCGCTCGTAACCCTTCGACCTTCTAGAAGTCTCCAGGACATTCCAGTCCTTCGTGACTCGTCCAGAATTTGCCAAAATTTAAGGCTCCTCGCGACGTTGCGCACGTGTGAAGTGCCAAGTGTGCCACAAAGCGCCCATTGCGACCTGCATCCAATGCGCCATGCGCACACGCACGTGTGCGTGTGTGAGTGTGCTTGCTCGTGCTCGAGCACCATCCTCGCAACAGTGCGAGTTAGCTTTCCCGATGGTCAATTCATTTCCTATATAACAAGGAGCTTCTCCTTATAAACTAGGAAATCTTTGTTGCACTTTCCAATGTGGTAATGCCATTTCTAACTTGGACTTTCCACTATGGGCCTCCACTTTGGGCTATTTTCTTTAACTAGCATTCAAAAACCCAACAATCCCCCACCACATGAATGATGATTAATGCATGCTGATAATTTTTAAGAAAAGTTTCGATAAAATATCATTGCATCGAGATAGGTAGCTTACCGCTTTGAACCTTCTCTAGTAAGATGTTATCGGATTTACTTGCTGTTCAGTGAACGCGATGTCTTGAATTGGTCAGCTTTTTTATGTAAACCAAGACAATAACATTTACACAATGATATCTCTAATATCCTTTGGTTCTCACGTTGTGTCAGTTTTAGCCATGGACCTTCTCTTGGATTCATTAGTGTTTTTCCATTTGAAGCGGCCTCACTTCACACTTATATAGGTGATCTCCCATTAGGAGTATCCTTCCATACTCCATCTTTTCCTAGAATAGGAATTATTAAAAGCGTAGACACTTAACCTTACCACACCTCTGGAGGTTCGTACTTGGGCAGCTTCTGAGAATGAGATAGATTTCAAGTATTCATCTGAACCATCTATAACTTAGTTGTCTCATTGAACCAAGTTTGTGGGATCTCCACTCATCATGGTTGAGTTACCACCATGAACGTTCTTTAATGTGTAGATTTTAACCTCATTTCTCTTACTACATTTTACTATGAACATTCTTTAATGTTGTCCTTAGACTTCACATAATCAATGGTAATTATACCACAAGAGATCAATTGCCTAACGGTGTTATGTCTCCTACGGATGTGTCGAGACTTACCATTGTACACTGTACTTTGTGCTCTCCTGATTGCAGACATGCTATCATAATGTATCAATACAGGGGGCACATGCTTGTTCCAACATGAAATATCCTCTAGGAAGTTTCTGAGCCATTCAGCTTCTTCTCCAGCTTTGTCTAGTGATATAAACTCTGACTCCATGGTGGATCGAGCTATGCACATTTATTTAGAAGATTTCCAGGACACTACTCCTCCACCTATGGTGAACACATAACCACTAATAGATTTGGAGTCTTTAGTGTCTGATATCCAATTCGCATCACTGTATCCTTTCAACATAGCTAGATACCTAGTATAAAGTATGCCATAGTTTATGGTATGTTTTAGATACTTTAGAACCCTTTCAAGAGCTCGCCAGTAGTCTGATCCTGGATTGCTCGTGAATCTACTAAGCTTGCTAACTGAGTATGCAATATCAGGGCGTATACAATTTGTCAAGTACATCAGGCTCCCAATGAGTCTTGCATACTTTAGTTGAGATACTGGGTCCCCTCTATTTTTAGCTAAGTGTAGACTCAGGATTACCGGAGTCTTAGCCGGAGGTTTGTCAAAAGCATCGAACTTCAACGTAGTGAGATTATGACAAGATAATTCCTTCAGTCATCCTAGAGATTTTAATTCCTAGTAAAACATCAGCTAGACCCATATCTTTCATGTCAAAGTTGTTCCTTAACATGTTCTTAGTTTTCACGATAAGATCATTACTGCTTCCCATGATTAGTATGTCATCGACATACATGCATACAATACGTAAGCATCAGGTGTACCTTTAATGTATACACATTTATCAAACTCATTGATCTTAAAGCCATTTGATATCATTGTTCTGTCAATTTCTCATGCCATTGTTTCAGCGCCTGTTTCAGCCCGTACAGTGACTTGACCAGCTTGCACACTTTATGTTCTTGTCCGTGGGCAACAAACCCTTCAGGTTGTTCCATATATATTTCCTCTTCCAGTTCTCCATTTAGGAAAGCTATTTTTACATCCATCTGATGTATTTTGAGGTTATAGAGTACTGCGACAGCTATGAGCACTCTAATAGATGTGATTCTTGTGACCGGCGAATACGTGTCAAAAAAATTATATCCTTCCTTCTGTTTGAACCCTTTAGCTACCAACCGACCTTTGTACTTGTCGATTGATCCATCAGCTTTGTATTTCTTTTTAAGGATCCACTTGCAACCTAAAGGCTTGCAACTTGGTAGGAGATCCACGATTTTTTACGTGTAATTTTGTATGATGGATTCTATCTCACTATTGATAGCTTCTTTCTAGAGAGGAGCATCCGGACTAGATAATGCCTCTTGGCTTATCCCAAGTTCATTTTCTAACATGTAATTTAGAAAATCTGGACCAAACGACTTGGCTACTTTGGTCCTCTTACTCTGTCTAGGTTCCTCAACACCTTGATCAAAGCCTTGTGTAGCTTCATAACTTCTTTTGTTTGAGCTTACTTCTTTCGTTTCCTTTTTAGGAAAGATATTCTCAAAGAATGTTGTATTCCTTGATTCCATGACCATTCCTTTGTTGATTTCAGGGTTTTCAGACTTGTGCACTAGAAATCAGTATGTGCTACTGTTGTGGGCATATCCAATAAAGATGTAATCAACGGTCTTGGGTCCTACTTTCACCCTTTTAGGTGGAGGTATTTCTACCTTAGCTAGGCACCCCCACACTTTAAAGTAACCATAGGAATGCTTTCTTCCTTTCCATAATTCATATGAAGTTTTGTCCCTTTTTTTTGTGGCAATTTATTTAGAATGTGATTAGCTGAGAGCACAGCTTCCCCCCACAAGTTCTGTGGTAAGCCCGAGCTAATCAACATAGCATTCATCATCTCCTTAAGGGCTCGATTCTTGCGTTCAGCTACGCCATTTGATTGAGGTGAGTGTGAAGCAGTTGTCTGATGAATAATGCCATGTTGTTGGCAGAATTCTTCAAACGGAGCTAGATATTCCCCCCCTCTATCACTTCGAATTATTTTGATTTTAGTGCTAAGTTGATTTTCAACCTCATTCTTATAACTCTTTTCTTTTCAAGAGGTTTACATAACAGTATCTCGTACAATCGTCAATAAATGTAATGAAATACTTTTTTCCACCTCTAGTTTGCACTTGCTTCATATCGCATATGTCGGTATGAATTAACTCTAAAGGTGTAGTACTTCTTTCCACTAAATGAAAAGGTGCTTTGGTATTTTTGCTTCTACACATACTTCACATTTATTGTTTGGGTCAAACTCCATTATAGGCAATAAATTTAAACTTACTAAATTTCTTAGTGAACTCAAATTTACGTGTTCTAATCGATCATGCCATAAGTTAGAACACTCAGCCAAGTAAGAAGAACTGATAACTTTATTAGGTCCTTCAAAGGCGTGTTTCACAGTTATTACATTCATCTTAAAGAGCTCCCTTTTGAGGTAACCCTTTCCTACAAAGGCACCAGCCTTGGTCAGAACAAACTTATCAACCTCAAATACTAGCTTCATCCCAGCTTTGCTTAACAGTGAGCCGGATACTAAATTCTTACGAATGTTTGGGACATGCAGCGCATCCTTGAGGGTCAGCTCTTTTTCGAAGGTCGGCTTCAGCACCACCTGACCTAGTTCGACAACAGGAGAAGTTGCAGAGTTTCCCATAAATAACTTCCGTCCGTTGATTGGGATATAGGTCAAGAACATCTCCTTATCTGAGCAGATGTGTCGGGTCACCCCTGTGTCAACGAACCACTCTCTTGGGTTTTCCACCAGATTGGCTTCAAACACCATAGTGGATAAGTCTAGCTCAGACAGGTCTTCGGCCAGATTTGCCTCCTCTCAATCGTCCCTTTTTGGCAGGCGACAATCCTTTGCCATATGACCGGGCTTGTCGCAGTTGTAGCAATTGCCCTTGATCTTCTTAGCTTTCTTTTGCTTTGGCTCTTGCTTCTCTTGCTTATTTCTGGGCTTCTTCCTCTTCTTGCCGGTACCTCCCTCAGCGAGGTGTATCTTAGCCTCAGAGTTGGTCCTGTTGGTCTTGACTTTGGACTTTTGGTTGTCTTCCTCGATCCTTAGTCTCACGATCAGGTCTTCCAGCCCCATATCCTTCCTCTTATGCTTGAGGTAGTTCTTGAAGTCCTTCCACAGAGGGGTTATCTTCTCGATTAGAGCAGCCACCTGGAAGGATTTGCTGAGTTGCATGCCTTCGGCGTGAATCTCGTGCAGCTACAACTTTTGGACTTGGTCTATGACCTTCTTGGAGTCCACCATCTGGAAGTCGAGGAACCTTCCGACGATGAATTTCTTCATCCTGGCATCCTCCATCGAGGGCGTTGATCTTCTATGGATCAGCCTCATTTTTCGCCACCTTCAGAGCCTCTTCGTTCAGGAATCAGACCAGGTTGAGCGTCGTCAGGTAGAATAGCATCTTTTGTTGCCACCTCTTGAACTTGGCATGGACAGTTCCTGGGACCGCTAGCACTGGTGTTGGTGCGGAGCTTGATGATGCCATTTTCAAGTACACTGATCTCGTCTTACGATTGTTGTTTGTCGGAGGTGGTGTACTTGATTAGGATCTTTAAGTCGAAGCAAGAGTTGGACTCTTTCTCCGTAAGATGATATTGTCCCGTATTCAGTGCTTACGGACTACGGCAATCGTCTCCAAGATACAATGACTCTCGAAGCTTCAGGCAAACCTTGAATATTCAGAACTTTCTGAGATAGGGAGAGAGGAGAATGACTATTGCTAATATTTATGCAATGAGTATTCGGAGTAATTTGCAAATAAGTGGGAGGGGCCTATTTATAGGCGCTGGGTGGAGTGGAGGCAGGCACTTGCGAAGGAGCACGAAGCAATTCTGAGGAAACGCGTCTGTTCGGCCAACAGGTAGACTGCCCTTCAGGTGCCTCTTAAGCCAATGCGTTCATGGCTCTTCGGAGGTCGTAGGCACCCCTTCGGCCGGCAGGCAGCACACTCACGTCCTTTCGGTGTTCTGGGAGCTTCTGGATTCGCCTGTGCGCCCTTCAGGTTCGCTCGTAACCCTTCGACCTTCTGGAAGTCTCCGGGATATTCCAATCCTTCGTGACTCGTCCGGAATTTGCCAAAATTTAAGGCTTCTCAGCTCCTCGCGACGTTGTGTACGTGCGAAGTGTGACACAAAGCGCCCATTGCGACCTACGTCAAATGCGCCACGCGCTCGCGCTCGTGCCTCGCAACAGTCCGAGTTGACTTTCCCGATAGTCAATTCATTTCATAGCTAACAATGAGCTTCTCCTTATAAAATAGGAAATCTTTGTTGCACTTTTCAATGTGGTAATGCTATTTTCGACTTGGACTTTCCACTATGGACTTCCACTTTGGACTATTTACTTTAACTACTATTCAAAAACCCAACAGAGAAAAAGCCGAGGGCAACATTTTTTAACAATCCGATGACCCTGAGTTGGAGCACCTTCGTACTGTAGGAGTCCATCGCCTTTCAACCGCAATTATGTGGAATTTGAACGTGAACAAGCCTTTAATTGATAATTAAAATTAATTTCTTTGTTAATTATTTTTATTTAATTGGGTTTTCTATTTTGATACAGTTTTGGTGTCCCGATTTTCTTTAGTTGTTTCATTAAAACTTATGATGTGATTTTTTGTCCGAGGTAGTCTGTTTCAGATATGTTCAAAGGCATCCATGCAAATCAATTTTGACCATAGACAAAGGATACACTAGAGAACGATGTAAGTTTCTAAAACACTAACATAATCTCGACCATGCAAACAAGTTTAGTTTACATGTTTGGTATTTCAGATACATGTTAAATTTAGGCTGGGATGATTTTCTTCTCAAGCAAAAAAAAAGTATTATTTCAACTATATATCTGACTCAAATTATTGTTTCGGCGCAAGGGTATCATCTCCAAGATTAAATGGGAATTCTATTTATCATTTAATTTTCTTAGAGACTTTGAATCCTACGTGGCTAACATGGACAAGGTGTATAAAATTCTTCCCTCGTGTTTATAACTAAAATTTTCTATTGTATGTGATTATAATTAAAATAAAATTTTATTTTTTGCACGATCACACAGCTAGTAATTATCGAAGATAAGAAAGATCTGTTCGCGAAGTCATCGGGAGAATCTTTCGAGAAGAGGCTGAAGGATCGGAGAATTATCCAAACAATTCGAAACAATAGAAGAGAGGACATTGTGGATGAGCATTTTGTTATTTAAAAATTTGTTATGACCATGAATGTCTTTTAACCGTAAATAATTTTAGTATAATTTTCCTATAATTAGCCAATTAATGTTATTATCTCCATCCTGATTTATCAGCATAAAAAGAGGAAGCTGCGATCCATCGTGGAGGTACAAAAGTTCATATTGTTTAACAGATACCCAGTTTCAGGACTCACAAGGAAGAGACTTCAAGAAGGCAATCTTGTGGTACAATATTTACCACCCAAATGATTTAATAAATCTAGTTAATAAATGACAAAAAGAGAATGAGTTGTTTTGTTTATATGCTTAGACTTCCAAACCAAAGAAGAGAGGAAGGAAGAAGAGAAAGACAAAAAAGACTCAAGCACCGATAAATATAATTCAAGAATTGATTAGTGACAACGAAGCAACAGATACATATAAAGCATTGGTAATGCATCCAAAGACAAAGACATCGTCACCAAAAAGCTTGTCCATGATGCTGTCGAGAACTTTCTTCTAGTGATTTCTATAACTGATGATTGCTTATTATCGCAAGAAATCCTCGCGAGTATGGATGATGCTACTGGAGAAGTGGGTGATGTAGTTGTTAGGTCAGACAATTTCACTCTAACTGATGATGATGAGTTTTTCGCAATTGATATACTGGCCCATTTTAAATTGAAGGATTAAAGATGTTTTCTTTTAAGTTCTTTGTTTATGCTTTGGATGCTGCATTTTGCGCAATTTACATCCAAAATTAATAAAGCATGCAGGTCGATAGGACGATGGTGTGAGCAGCTAGTCATGGACTTTAATGCAACAATGGTTTCTTTTCTAAGTAACCTTTCGTCTCTCATCGAAATTGTCCATCTTATATTATTCATAGCCATTGACAATAACCTCAGCTTCCGGTGCACCTGCTTCAGCACCTTAAATACGTACATTTTTAATAAGAAAACTTTAGGCCACATTCTAACCCTTTATTTTCGTTAATTCATCTCTATATTTTGTGTCATTAGGCTAATAACATGCAACTCTTGTTGTGATACCCCGTTAATGATATGTTTTGAAAAGTCTTAAGTGATTTGATTAGTACTATCCATATAAAAAATGTGCACTTTCTTTTCTGGCACACATCTTGAAAAAATTTCAAGATTAAATACGTTTGGCCTGGAGTAGTCTTGGGATGGGATGACCTCCTGAAAAAAGACTTGTGTTGGTATGCGGAGACAGTCAGTCGAATCTCGAGAATATTTGGTATCAGATCAAAAATAATTATAGGATTGTTCTGTGTCGCTAAACGAAGACGTTGCATATTTAAGGAAAGGTCAATGTGATACTTCCGTTAATGATCTGTTGTGGAAAATGTTAAGTGATTTGATTGGTACTATCCATATCAACAAAGTGTACCTTCTTTTTTGGCACACATCTTGAAAAAATTCCAAGATTAAATACGTTTGGCCAAGAGTAGTCATGAGATGGGTGACCTCCTGGGAAGTATTTCGGGCTGCGTGTGAGTGAGAACAAAATATGCTGGAAAAGACTTATTTTGGTCTATGGAGACAGTCGGCCATTTCTCGAGGCATTATACTTGTACCATTCATAGCCTCCATCCCCTGCTCCTCCTCAACCCAAATCCTTCTTTGCTCTTCCTTATTCTCCATCTCTTCATCTCTCTCTTCGTCTTCTTCCTCTCTCTTCCTCGCCATCTCTCCTCTAGCTTCCTGGGTACAATTATCCATGGAACTGTCCCTCTCGGACCTCCCATTTTTCTCCATCATCTAGAGGAACATCTCACTAGGAATTTTCAAAGAAACTTCATTATTCTCCAAGATATTTAGGCACAAAGCATGAATGGGGTGGCGGTCAAGTAGTGAACGAGGCTGACAGTTCCAAAAAAAGAAATGAGAGATAAGAGATGAAAAAAAGATAACGAGATAAAACAACTTTGGATGTTTAGAGTAGTGTAATTCAGATGTTTAGAGTAGTCTACAATGATAATAAAAGAGTGACTTAATATAGATAAATTATCGTAAAGTAACAAAAGAGAGTTTCGTGACTTTTTTAAATCAGCTAAAAAATATTTATTATCAAAGAAAATATGAAAGCAAAGTTACATGACACTAAGACCCCACCATCAACTAACATGTACACGAGTAGTTCAATAAACTTAGCCTCAAGCTAACCCATAAATTAGCTAGTCCAATGAGATTATCCTCTGACAAATAGACTCGAGGAGCGTATATACCTCCTAAATTTAACCTAATACTTTTCCATAATTCAGGTAGTTGAGAGGGGCATTTACGGGCCAATAGGCCCATGAAATGCTAGCCTACCCTAGCCCCCAGCTGTCCCATATATTGGGCAGTAAAAAAGAACTCACTCACCCACTAACCCACATACAAGCGAGTGTGGGGTCGCGTTCATGGCCTCTGTAAAAAACAGACAACACATAGAATGAATCAGTCACTAACCAAAGTTTATGCCAAATCTTATAGTGAGCAATTTCCACTGGCATAAATGTCATTGTGAGTTCCACTTCAATAGCGAAATGATCTCCAATATTCACCACATAGCAACCCTACACAAAACCACGACAATTCCGAAATACCCCCGCTACAGGGAAAGGGCCGGGAGCATCCCTAGTATTCCCATCTGTGTTACATTTGTGCCATTCAGGTAGAGGTCAATGCCAACGAACCTCAAATATAGTCGCAGCCTTTCCCGTGCAACCAGGAATACCCAACCTCAAAGAGGGGGCCTCCGATAGACATAACATCCAACCTCCAAGAGCGGAACTCATATAGAAGCGCAAGGATGATAGCCAGAATCGATAAGGGGAACTGCACCACATTCTAAAAAATAGGCTTGTTAGGCGCCAACCTGATCGCTGACAGTTGCGGGCTAAACTTAAGCCGCATACCCAAGACATAGAGCTCTTGGAAATTGGCACACAACGGAAAACCAGCATAAAGAGCGATTAAACCTTTTCCCAAATGAGCCTAGCAAAAGAGTATGTGACAGGAAGATGATCAAGGCATTCATTTCCTCCGCATAACATAAAGCGCATACCAAAGGCCCGACAAAGCCCCTCCTACGCAAGACATTTGTCGTCGGGAAACGACCATGAATAGCACGCCATGTGGTGAAAGAAAATCTAGGAGGAATAAAATGGGCTCAAATCTAGTCACCCCAACGGACTTTAGGGAAAGGAGTCTGAAAGTGATGATAAATGACTTTGGAAGTAACCCTCCCATACGGGCAGACAATCAAATAGAAGTATCGCAGCCCGGGGTCCCACACGGTAGGCCAGAATGTCAAGTGCACCCCAAAAGAGCAAAGAAACCTCCATTTCCCATCCAAGATTTGCTGGAAAAAGTAATGCCGAAGATGAAATGAGATGTTAGCCCTCGAACCCTTGGAAGCTCAACTTCAGTGGCAACATATAATCGCTGGGAGGAGAAGAATGGCTAGTAGAATCGAAGGATCCTTGATGCGCTCCTTATTGTCCGCCTCCAGGACTGCTCCCGACCTTCCCCTCGCGCATCAACGTCAATATCCGGCCACCATCGACCGCCCTCCTCTCATCGCCCTTGTTTCTTTCCCTCCAGGTAACGTTCTTCTTAACCCTAAGAATTTGTGTACTCTGCTTCGTTTTGTTCATCTTTTTTTCTTGGTTTGCCTCTTTTCGCTGTTTCTAAATTGAGTAAATCGAAGCTCTCCGGTTCGTTTTTTGCCCAAACTGGTGAAATGTCCGAAAAGTTTGATACTTCCCGTGGATTATAACAAATTAGGGTGCTTTTCATTTGTTGTTGCTGAGTCATTGTTTCTTCAAATAACTTCATCTGTTGATAATCGATATTGCGTATGGGTGAAATCGCTAGTGTCTTTTGAATTGGTAGGATGGAAGAATAGGTATGGATGGGAATGTAGAGAATTTATGTGCAAGGAATTTAGAAGACTCGGTTATAGTGCAAGATATAAAACTATTGTGGAGCAGCACTGAATTTTAGAGTGGTGATTCCGATGTCAATGTGGACTGAATAAATTTTTGCTGCTGAATACTGATATACGAGAAATTGACAAGCAATAAAATGCACAGCCAAATAGTATAGTGATTAAGTAAGGTTCGTAACGGAAGGTTGGAACACGAAATCGAAATAATTAATTATGTGAAACGGTAGAATTAAGAGGTTTATAAGGTAGGTAATGGATTGATATAAAGTAAACTAAGAAGTACGAAAATAAAAGAGTTGTAAATTCAATGGACATAAATGAGCACAATACCCTTATAAATTAATTACCTATGTCGAGATTATGGTTCTTGTGATGCTCCAACTAGTACCCGGAGTGTTCTAAAGTATCTCCCTAATGCTTTCGCTCATTAGGGTGACAAAACTAAACTAGCAAAGACCTAGGTTACTAATTAACGCTTTCGCTCATCAATTAGACCTAGAACTAGACTAATCCAATTACGAAGATTCCTCCTAACAGGTTATTCTCATGATAGTAAGACGTCTCATTATTACCTAAGAACATGTTAATTGGTTTATCCATCAACTTGAGTGGCTCTCGGTCCACTCTTATCAATATAATCGTAACCTAAGTGATCAAGTTAGACTAAGCATTAAATTTACCAATTAATAACTAATACTTAAGATATTCTAACCATAAATGAGCATAGGTAATTAATCACATATTAGAGCATCACACTCTAAAAAAATCTACTCGTTAAACATAGTAACAACGCAAGAGAAATCAATGAAAAATATCATAACGATTAGCTTAAGCAAAAGAGAAAGAGGGGACTTAGTCGTTCGAGCAAGACTCGCCAATCTCTTCCACGAAGCTAAACAAAATTATGACTTTATTAATCCCTAAAAACTGTCTCAATGTTGTAGTAGAAAGTATAAATAAAACCTAAGAAATTAAGGCCTATATATAGCCAAAAGTCTAACACAAAAATAGAAAAACCTAGAGAAGATTTAACCTAAACTGGAAGTCTTTCGTGCCAAGTAATGAGTAAAATAATATAATTATAGTCCTAAGGCCGAAACAGGAGGCCAAGAGTCGAATACTTCCTAAACGAGTTGAATTCTCGACTAAATACAAAGTCTGAAATAAGCTGGCATCGGGCGCAACTTGCGGCTGCTAGTTGACTGGTGGCTGCTAGTTGGTCTTCAATCAACATTCTGTGTCCCCTCACTAGCCGTCGCTAGTTAACTAGCGACGGGGAGTCCTCCTAGCTTTCCGCTCCATTTGCCTCGTCATATCTTCATATTTTTTATATTTGGCCCACTTCTGTTCCGAATTTGTCTCAACTATAAAAGAGAAAATGTAGATCTCTCTTTAAGCTTTCCAACAATATCTCATTTGATATGATCGAACTCTTCAGCAGAAAGTTATGGCTCTTGCAATATGGTCTCTTGAAATTACCTCTCCAATGGCCTTCATTGAGCTCCATTTCCTATCACAAAACATAATAAAGAGTAGAAGTCCACTCCATGACACAAATACATGAAAATGACATAAGACTCAATAGGACAAGATGGAAACGAATAAAAATATGACTAAACACATATGAAACACATAACAAAATATGAGCGTTTACACACTCATCACACCCCCACACTTATTTTTTTACTTGTCCTCAAGTAAGGCGCATCAGACACACTAAAAATTATTGGCCCCCTAGCAAAATTGAACTACCCAGATAAAATCTCATATCAGCTCAATTCCGCAATTCAAGTCCAGCCCACAAATCAAAGCAGTTTCCCATAATTTTTTCATTCAGAAAACAGTGAAAATTACTAGAAACAATACCGCAAGAAGCACATGACATGAAGAGATAATTAAGACCACATTGCTCCATCATTTCACCTAGCCCCAAAACTATTTCACATTAGTGGTTAGCTTCACTCAGTTGGCGTCTTAGGAGTTCACTCATAGATTGGTAGGCAGAGTCCAATACCAACCCCTTGGCTCACTTTTTTTCCTACAACGATCTTCGAGCTTATCCTGATTAGGCTGGAGTTCACCCCTACCAAGATCCAACTTTCTATTTTTATGGATCTTTTCACACTACCCATTCACATATCACAATCCACATTAAACATTCCGTACATTCCACAGCCACATCCATCTCATCCTTTTTTTTCATTACTTTTTCCATTTTTTCCATTTTTTTTCTTCTTCCACATCCCACTTTCTTTCTTTTTTTCTTTTCTTTTTCCGGGTAGGGGGCTTTGCTCCAATTTTTTACCTAATCGCTGCCCTTCTCCTAAAAGATTTTTCAAAAATGGGTTTTTGGCAGCAAGCACATCACTCGATTAGACGAACAAGTTAGCTAAAATATTTTAATATACAAGCGGGGTTCGGTTCGGCTACTAAGAACATGTTCCCTCAACTACTCGTGTGTTCTCTTGGTCTCATACCTAGCAACCGCTTAATTCAATTATGAAATTTTGAAAAGCAATAACTACTTCTCAATATGAGCTTAATCATATCTTAGCTACTCTTGTCCTGACATCAACCTTCCTAAGGATCTAAGGGTGCTAGGAAGCAAATAATTCAAGGGTGAAGTTTTATCATCTTCTTATGACACCATATCAGACTTAAGCACACTCCTACCTGATACCTAGACTCGATCGCATACGCTAAACCAAAACAAAAATATATGTTTGACACCCCCCCCCCCCCCACACGCACACTTATTAAACACAGTGTCCTCAATGTTGAGGCAAGACACAAACAAACATCACAAGACACGAATATGAACATCACAAGGCATATAAACAGGAACATAAATAGACGTATAAAAGAAACGAAAAGAGGAGAGGACTGGTACTGCCCTGTCAATCTCGAGAAGGAGGCGGTGGGGAAGGTTGGTGCTGTTTCACTCTAACTGCCTTTTCGTGCATTGAATTTTCTGTAGCGACTGGCTAATTCTGCTTCAGCTTAGTTTTCCTCTTTTTGAAACCTCCTGCAAAGGCCACTAAAATACTAAATGAACATTACAATACTGAAATAAATATAAAATATAATTAAATACTAAACGTGCTAATTTAGAGTCATTAGCTTGACTGTGTTACTCCCTTTGGCACTATGGTGGACGGAGGCTTTTATCGGTTACTTGGAACTCTATTTCATCTGGGCCTATGCGGAGAAGTAGCTTGCAATTGTGGACATCAACCATTGTATGACAAGTGTTCAGGAATGGACGTCCTAAAATTAGTGGGTAACTTGCATCTACAGCGTAGTCCAGCACCACAAAGTCTAGGGTATGAGGAACTTGTCGACTTTAATTATCACATCCTCCATGATTCCATGTGGCCTTGTGACTAATTGATCAGCTAGTTGAAGGTACATCTCCATTGGCTTGAGTCCTCTAAGTGCAAGTTTTCTAAAAATAGTTAGAGGCATGAGGTTAACATTGGCACCCAAATCACATAAGCAATGCAAAAATTGAATACCATCAATATTGCAAGGAATAGTAAAATTCTCTGGATCTTTTAGTTTTGGCGGTATTCCATTTTCTACCAAAGGGGTCGTCTTGCCATCATTCTGCCTCTTCTTCCTTGCGACGATTTCCTTCAGAAACTCAGCATATTGTGGCCTTTTATCTAACATCTCCAAGAAAGAGACATGGCTTTGAATTTCTTCCATTGTCTCTATGAATTCAAGGGCCTTCTCATCGATCACTGCTTCCTTCTTGACTTGTTGAGGTGATGGTGGAGGAACATAAGAATCCTCTTTTTTACTGATATAGGCTGGTGGCTCCTTCTTTTCAGTAACTACCTCATCCTCTATAGCTGGCTTGATCGGTTTGGCACATTCTTTTGAAGTGAATTTGTTCTCAAGTGGTGGCTTTCTCCGGAGTCTTTGAGGGAATGGAGGTGTAGGGACATAAGGTGGTGGAGGAATATATGGTTCATCATCCTCGTCCACACTCCTCACTGTGATGGCCATCACTTGTCCTCGCGGGTTCGACTCCGTGTTGCTGGGTAGAGCCCCTATTTTCCTTTGAGTGTTTGCTGCAGCCAAATTTATGAGTTTAATCTCCATCTTATTGAGTTGTGTAGCCTGCCCTTTCAGGTATGTCTCAAACTCTTGTTGACGTGCCTCACAATGATCCATCCGCTGCACAGTTATAGTCTGTTGTTAGAAGAATTACTGGACTACCCCTACCAATTGGTCAATCTAGGAGAAGATGTTGACTTCGTCTCCCACTAATTGATCAATCTTCTCACCCATTTCTTTGACTTGATCTGCTAAATATGACTTTTTGGGTACTTGCTGAGCACCAGTGTTGTTTGCCTGCTGGCCAAATCGAAAAAAATTTGGTTGAGCATTAGTTTGCTTTGAGTAGCCCATTCCTGGTGGTGTTCTATCAGCAATGGCCTGAATCTCTTCCAATATTGGATAGTCAGTTGTGGGATGTGCTCCTTTACAAAGTTGACAAGTGTCTTGCAACACAGCTGCCTATTCCTTGTCCTTGGTCAAATTTTCAAGTCTTTTGGTAAGTACTTCTATTTGAGCTTTGAGCTTCATGTTGGCATTCACTTCGAGTACTCCTCGGATTACTTCCTTACGTTGTTGCCTAGCATGTTCTTTTGGCCATATACTATTGATTTCAGCCATCTCCTCCATTAATCAAGCAGCTTTATCAGCAGTCTTTCCCAAGAACATCTCTTGAGAAGAGGCATCAATATGATTAATGGATGGGCCATCTAACCCGTTGTAGAAGATTTTCATGAGGTTGTCCTAAGTTATGCCATGTTAAGGGATGGCACTTTGGAGATCTGTGAACTGTTCCCAAGCTTCATAGATGCTCTCTCCATCTCCTTGGATAAATGTGTTGATTTCTTACAAGAGTTTGGCTGTCTTGGCCATAGAAATGAACATCCGTAGGAAAGCATGGGCCAGATCATTTCAACTTTGAATCGTCTCTCCTTTCAACTTGTTGTACCACATGCGAGCTTGATCTTTCAAAGAAAAGTGGAAGAGACGCAGCTTCAAGACATCATCATTGATATTTTGGAACTTCATGATGTTGCAGATGTCTTCAAATCGAGAGAGATGGTCTTGAGGATCTTTGCTTGGTAAGCCACCAAATTGAACTGAGTTTTGCAGTAGTCCGACAATTGCTACTAGAATTTGGAAAGAGTTGGGACCTACAGTTGGTTGTTGTGGACCATTAGGATTACCATTCCATGTAGGAACAGATGATTCTAGCAGTGTCCTTCTTCGTGGCGCGTCCCCAACAGCTTGGAGCGCTCCGTCTTCTTGATTGTGTGCCATTGATCTCGTTTGGTCCCTCTTTTCACGCCTAATTCCCCTTTCGAGTACTCCGATATCAACCTCAAGCACAGTGTTTGTGTCAAGGTCTAATCCTTCGCTTCGGGTTCTTGGCATGTACTAAAGAATCCTAAAAAAGAAATCGCACCAAATCAACAAGTTTGCTACACAAAACTAATTGCTTTTGATTGTATGTCCTAAAATCTCAGTTCTGTGTTGACGGCACCAATTTGATATACGAGAAATTGACAAGCAATAAAATGCACAACCAAATAGTATAGTGGTTAGGTAAGGTTCGTAACTGAGCTTTGGAACACGAAATCGAAATAATTAATTATGTGAAGCAGGAAAATTAAGAGGTTTATAAGGTATGTAATGGATTGATATAAAGTAAACTAAGAAGTATGAAAATAAAAGAGTTGTAAATTCAATGGAGATAAACGAGCACGATACCCTTATGAATTAATTACCTATGTCGAGATTATGGTTCTTATGAAGCTCCAACTAGTACCCGGAGTATTCTAAATTATCTCCCTAACGCTTTCGCTCATTAAGGTGACAAAACCAAACTAGCAAAGACCTAGATTACTAATTAACACTTTTGCTCATTAATTAGACCTAGAACTAGACTAATCTAATTATGAAGATTCCTCTTAACGGGTTTATTCTCATGATAGTAAGACGTCTCATTAATACCTAAGAATATATTAATTAGTTTATCCATCAACTTGAGTGCCACTCGATCTACTCTTATCAATTATAATCATAACCTAAGTGATCAAGTTAGGCTAAGTATTAAGTTTACCAATTAACAACTAATACTTACGATATTTGAACCATAACTAAATATAGGCAATTAATCACATATTAGGGCATCGCACTCTAAAGAAATCTACTCGCTAGGCCTCGCAACAACGCACGAGAAATCAACAGAAAACATCATAACGATAAGCATAAGTAAAGGGAAAGAGAGGGCTTAGTCGTTCGAACAAGCCTTGCCAATCTCCTCCACGAAGCTGAACGAAATTCTGACTTTATTGATCCATAAAAGCTGTCTCAATGTTGTAGTAAAAAGTATGAATAAAACTTAAGAGACTAAGGCCTATATATAGCCAAAAATCTAACACAAAAACAGAAAAATCTAGAGGAGGTGGTTTAACCTAAACTAGAAGCCTTTCGTGCCACGTAATGAGTAAAATAATATAATTATAGTCCTGAAGCCGAAACAGGAGGCCAAGAGTCGAATACTTCCTAAACAAGTCAAATTCTTAACTAAATACGAAATCCGAAATAAGCTGGCATCGGACAACTTGCGGCCGCTAGTTGAGTCTTCAATCAACATTCTGTGTCCCCTCACTAGCGGTCGCTAGTTGACTAGCGACGGGGAGTCCTTCTAGCTTTCTGCTCCATCTGTCTCATCATATCTTTGTATTATTTATTTTTGGCCCTATTCGGCTCCGAATTTGATTTCGACTATAAAAGAGAAAATGTAGATCTCTCTTCAACCTTTCCAACGGTATCTAATTTGATATAATTGAATACTTGAGAAGAAAGTTATGGCTCTTGTACTATAGTCTCTTGAAATCACCTCTCCAACGGCCTTCCTTGAACTTCATTTCCTATCACAAAATATAATAAAGGATAGAAGTCCACTCCATGACACAAATACATAAAAATGACATAAGACTCAATAGAACAAGATAAAAATGAATGAAAATATAACTAAACACATATAAAATACATAACAAAATATGAGCGTTTACACACTCATCAAATACCTAAGTTATTTGGCAACTTTTGTTTGGAATTCTTCATTGGAAACCAAGTCGAAGGTTTTTGGTACCAGTGAAACTTTTTTGTGTGGCATCTGCGACATGGAATGTGTTGGCCTCTACTTCCGTTACTGACACTTTAACATGTCTTAGTGGCAACTTTCATGTGTCTTGTGTTGGAAAATTAGTCTAAACCAAGGAAGAGATTGGCCAAATACAAGTGAGTGTATTGGGCTTTGGGCCCACGTATTTAATTAGAGAGAAAAATCTAATTAAATATAGTTGCTAAGTGATTAATTGGCAACTTTGAGCTAATTATGAAAGAAGGTCACACCAATCAATTTTCAGTGTTTGTGAGATCCTTGTGAAGCCTATTGAAGAAGCTTTGTAACGATATAGAATTTGTGAAAAATTAATTCTCGGAGTGAATAAAAATTGACTTCAAAGTAGTTTGGCTGTAACTAAAGTACGTGCAATACAACATCGGTTTGCGCACCATGCTAAGACAAGATTATAAGGGACTAGAAGTCTAGCATGGGTAAATTGGTGAAGAAGATTCTCGCACTGTCCGTCCGGCTAGCACAGCTAGGCACGCATGCGTGCGAGCATCCTTCCACGCCCGGGTCCGGGTTGTGGGAATTATTCTAGGGCCTATCTTTTTGGACCAAGGCCGGACATGTTGCAACAATTCTTTTCCTTCTTTATTCACCTTCTCTAATGAACACAACCACCAACAAGGAGGAGAAACCTTGTGGCTAGCGACACTAAGATCGTGATGCTAGTTCTTAGAAACCTTGTGACGTATTCTTAACTTGAATTACAACCGGTATATCAAGGAAGAAAATCCCAAAAAAAATGTGAGTGATCCGCAACAAACCGCGATCCACACCTCATGGGTAAATGGAGATTACGTTTGTCGCAACTATATATTGAGTTATCTCGACGATACACTTTTTAATGTGTATTTATCCCAAAGAGACTTCAAAGGATCTTTGGAGTCATTGGAGAATAAATATAAAGTTGACGACGTTGGTGCAAAGAAATTCACCGCCGGGCGCTTCCACGACTATCAGATTGTCGATAGAAAGAGCGTTGTGGAACAATGCAAAGAGCTACAATTTATCTTCCACGATATTGTGACCGAGAAAATGACAATTAATGATGTCATCCAAGTGGCGATGGTGATTGAGAAATTACCACCATCGTGGAAAGACTTCAAGATGTAACTCAAGCACAAGAGGAAAAAGATGACTCTCGAGGACCTCATTAGAAGGTTGTGCATCGAGCAGGACAACGGATCAAAGAAAAGGTTGAGGGCACCATGTTTGAACAATCTGATGACTGAGTTGGAGGGCACAATTTGAACGTAAGCAAGCCTTTATTTGATAATTAAAATAATTTCTTGGTTAATTATTTGTATTTAATTGGGTTTTCTATTTTGATTACATTTCTATTCCTGATTTCCGTTTGTTGTTTCATTCAAACTTAAGATGTGATTTTTTGTTCGAGATAGTCTGTTTTGGATATGTTCAAAGGCGGAGATGCAAATAAATTTCGACCAGACACAGACGATGCATAAGAGAACGATGTAAGTTTCTAAAACACGAAGCATGATCTCGACAATCCAAACAAGTTTAGTATACATGTTTGGTATTTCAGATACATGTTAAATTTAGGGTTTGGAATATTTTTTTCTCAAGAAAAAAAGTATTATTTCATCTTTATATCTGACTCAAGTTATGTTTTCGACGCAAGGTATCAACTCCAAAATTAATCGGGAATTCTATTTATCATTTAATTTTTTTAGAGACTTTGACAACTACGTGGCTAACATGGACAAGGTGTATAATATTCTTCCCTTGTGTTTATAACTAAAATTTTCTATTGTGTGTGTTTATAATTAAACAAAAATTTTATTCTTTGCATGATCACACAGCTATTAATTATCAATGGTAAGAAAGATCTATTCACGAAGTCGTCCGAGGAATCCTTGAGGGACTTAAGGATTGGAGAATTATCTAAACCGTTCGAAACAATGGAAGAGAGAACATGGTAATGAGTGTTTTATTTTTTGAGAATTTGTTACAATGAGTGACCCCAAATGTCTTCTACCCGTAAATAATTCTAGTATAATTTTCCTATAATTAACCAATTAATATTGTTATCTCCATCTAGTTATGTCACCATAAAAAGAGGAAGTTGCGACCACCGTGAAGGAACAAAAGTTCATATTGTTTAACATGTGCCCAGTTTCAGCACTCACAAGAGACTTCAAGAAGGCAATCCTATGGCACAATATTAACCACCCAAAAGATTTAATGCATCTAGTTAATAAATGAAAAAAGAGAATGACGGAACAGACTCAAGCACCGGTAAATATAATGCAAGATTCGATCAGTGACGACGAAGCCAGACAAAGACATTGGTAATGCATCCAAAGACAGAGAGATTATTTAACTTCACATTAGGTACTCTTTTGATTATATTTAATCGGGATTGATTCTATCTCTTTTTTCTAGAAGAAGTTAAGAAGATGATGGCTAACAGGCGAAAGGCTAGAATCAAGGAGAACAGAAACTGTGCGACGACGGTGAGCATTCCCGTTCAGTTTGCTCTGAACATCGACACAAAAATGTGGAAGTGGTTGATTCAGTTGTTAGGCCAGGCAATTTCACTCTGGCTGATGACGATGAGTTTTTTGCAATTGATATACTGGCCCATTTTAAATTGAAGGATTAAAGATTTTTTATTTTTTAGTTTTTTGTTTAAGCTTTGGATGATGCATTTTGCGCAGTTTACATAAAAAATTAATAAAGCATGCACATCGATAGGACGATGGTGTTTGTAGCTAGTCATGGACTTTAATACAACAATGGTTTCTTTTCGAAGTGATCTTTCGCTTACCAACACAATGTGGGTAGGATGTCAACGGATCCTACCTCATTTTTTAAGGGTCGGTGGATCAATTAACACGTCTTGCAGAAATGACAAAACTTTGCTTGGCAGGGAAACAAAGCTCAATGCCGTCTAGAGCTCCCGTTTAAGCCAACCAACCTAAATTTCTTGAGAAAAAAAAAATCTTTCGCTTCTCATCAAAATTGTGCATCTTATATTACCCATAGCCATTGACGATAACCTCAGCTTCCGGTCACCGGCTTCAGCACCTTAAATACATACATTTTTATAAGTACATTTTTAGGCCAGATGCTCGAACCCCTGGATTCATGTCAATTTATCTCTACATTTTGTGTCATTAGGCTAAAATATTAGTAATGCATCCAAAATGAGAAACTAGTAAACTCCATATTTTTGGTGGTAAGTAAACTAGTAAACCCCATATTTGGTACTCCATATAATGGCTGGCGGTGTTCGAGCACAAGGAGGTTTGTTATAATAGCATTGTGTACTCAACGTCGAGTAGTTTGGCGGAATGGAGTTATTGGGCAGGTTTATCACCTGTTTCTCACCATCAGGATGTGTTCTTAGACTTAGTACGCTGATTTTGGTCTTCCTTGCGTGTGTATTGGGGTTTGGATATTTAGATATTCATCTTTCGCATCGCTCGATACTTTTTCTTGTTGTGGGATTTTTTTATTGAATTTTTTCGCAACAGGGTTTTGACGAGGCCAAGAGACCAAAACCGTGTATGATTAGCACAAGGGTTAGGTGTAGACTTTGGTGTTACCATAGGTTCATGAGTTGTTGTTTCTTCTCTGTGCAACCGCTTGCTCTTTGGTCTGTTATGTATCTATGGCGTGGCATTTTCAACATAGTATAATCTTCCAAATACATTTCAAGAGTAAAGCCTTACCTTTGGGATCCAATCTAGTGAGCCCAAGGACCCCGCAATAAAAATCTGATCTCAAGAAACAAAAGATAACTTCAATGTTCTTTTGTTATCAAAATCTGATTTATGAAAGTGGATCATATACTGTTATTGGTTGATTACAATTTTAACGGTCATTAACAAACCATTTACGAACAGAAATATGTTCTCTCTTCAATCGTAACCTTCTGGATATCGTTTATCGTTAATACTTAACAATTAGTTATTGGCACCAGATTTGGTCCTAAATGTGTATTTTCGTCCAGGACCGTCCTGGAACACGCACTGATTTGCTTAGTTATGATACAATGGTTCGCTCAATTATGATACAATAGGTCGCTCAGTTATGATGCAATGGGTCGCCCGAAGCTGTCCCAATTTTTTTGGAACACGTAGTGGTTCGCTTAGTTATGATGTAATGGTTCTCTCAGTTATGATACAATGGTTCACCCAGTTATGATGGAATAGTTCGCCCGAAGTTTGCCGAATAGGCCGAATAGATCGTCCCGGAACACACACTGGTTCGCCTAGTTATGATGAAATGGTTCGCCTAGTTATGATGAAATGGTTCGCCCAGTTATGATGAAATGGTTCGTCCGAAATAGGGTCCAGTATGGTCCTGGAAACAGAATTTCAGGACCGAATCTGGTCCCTTTGTTATCATTTTTTTAGTTAATAAATTTTTTTCTAAATACGACAGGTAAACACTGATCGTTTATCTTTGAGATTGATGAACTATAAATGGTACTAATTGCCAAATTTTAATTAGATAAAAATTAAATACATTGATTTGATTATATTTCTCCAAAATTATTTTGACAATTCAACAATGGCATAAAAAGAAAGTAATATGAAATTTTTTATGATAATATTTAAAATATATCATACTAAGGGTTGAATTTTTTTTATAGATCTTGTGTTAATATTTATCTTTTTTTAGAAGAAAAGACACCTGATATATTAATCGACATTAAGTCGGAAAGTCATTACACAAAAGAACTCATAATTCTGAAAGTGAATATCGTATCCTATTAGGCGAACCAAGTCTCTCACTAGACCGAGTCACAACCCAATTGGTCACTTCATTCGTCCTTCGCGGAGTGAAACCGAGAGTACACAAAAGGCCATCCTTGACAGCCCTAATAATCAAAGAAGCTAAATTTTCCAACCGCCAATCAATTGACCTAGACTGACTATAGATATAATCAACAGCCACTTTACAATTCGAGCAGATAAGGATCGGGGGACTCAAGTAACTCGATGACACACGCTTGACAGCCAATTAATTGGCCAATAACTCCTGGAGGAGGATGCAAGTGTTCTGAAATTCTGACCATCCTCTAAATGCCCCAAATGGTTGCGAACAACTGTTGTAAGTCCCACTACAGCACAGGTCCTACCCTGGGATCACCAGATTCATTCTTTGAGGATAGCCACTCCCGCCAACCATAGATTGCCTTCTGAACTGTCTGGGTAGGGGAAGGGGACGCACCATCAAAGAATGCCTCATTCCTAGCTTTCAACACCTGCCAACACATAAAGACCACTAGTGAGGGTAAATCTGTTGCATTTCTAACCGAGAAACCACGGGAAACCTTTAATAACCAAGCTGTCGCGACCCGGAAATAGAGGCGACAGACTTTTATTACAAAATGGGACGATTATCCAACACAAAATCCGAAACAACCAAAACAAATAAAAACATTTGGAAATCTGAAACTGTGATGATGCATGCACTCACTCACTCTACTCCCGTTCTCGGATCCCACCTGAACGATCTGAAACACATACAGCTAGGGTGAGTTGATAAACTCAGTAAGTGGAATGATACCAATTAAACGAAACACAGGAAGAACGATTTCAGTTTGCATATCGAAAGACATCCTATCCGACTATCTAACCAACTAAGCACATCTCAATTTCGAAGCATACATATCCATACGAGTATTTCCTAACCGACTATCTTAACCAACTATCTTAACCGACTATCCTAACCGACTACTTATCATACGCATAACAGAACATATCATAACTCGAGTTTTGCAAAACACACAGAATCAGGACTTATCAAAGCATTACGATTTCCAACATATCACACAGGTTCGAACTTCGAGAACAATCAGACATATCGATACAGATTATTGTTAGATGGAGGGGTCGGCTTAAGCCAGACTCCGAACTCAAGCCATACATGTTCCAGCCTGAGATACGAATCATCTCAGGAGACCTAGACCCCTCGATCTATGAGGTAACAAAGTTCCCACTTACCTGACGTTAATATGGGCGAGCCTAATCCAATGATCTGTCCGAGACTCCCTCTAAACTAACTCGTCCTCTCACAGATTCGTCTTCTCCACCTTTTATTTGAGAGGCAAATACGTGACTCATAGCAGGAATCACTTGAAATCGAGTTTACGAGAATCAGACAGGATTAGTGACTTACCCTCCTCGTCCAGCGATTCTCCGATGGTCACGTCCTCTCTTGGCGCCTCCTTCCAAGCCGGATCTTGCTCCTTACCTTCACAGAGGAAGGAAATCCATGGATGTGAGTTTTGGGTGGCCACAGATAGCCTACAAGCCTATTTATATAGATTTTTGAGGCCAAAAACCCTAGTTAAGGAAAATTACCCTTTGCTCCCCAAACTGTTATAAAGTTCTCACTTTAGTTTTCTTATTCTTACATTCTTCCCCCCTTAGGATAAAGTTTGTCCTCAAACTTACTTGAGCTTTCGAAGAGGTAAGGGTATTTTTCCTTCATTTCAGAACTCAATTCCCAAGTGGCTTCCCTCTCCGTGTGATTACTCCATTGCACCTTGACATACTCAATCGTTCTCTTGCGAAGCTGTTGAAGTTTGACATCGACAATTCGCAGAGGAACTTCCTCATAGCTCACATCCGGACGTATCTCTGATGGGATATCTTGTACCACTTCCCCCTCCCTCGGGATGTATTTTCGTAACATAGACACATGGAATACATCATGTACCCCTGCCAGAATCGGAGGTAAAGCCAGTCGATAAGCTAACTTTCCTATCCGTTGGGTTATGTCAAAGGGTCCAATGTAACGTGGACTCAGTTTTCCTTTGATTCCAAATCTTCGGATTCCCTTGGTAGGTGATACCTTTAAAAATACATGGTCTCCAACCTCAAATTCTATTTCTCTGCGATGTTGATCTGCAAACTTCTTCTGTCGATCTTGTGCCGCTTGGATTCGGCTTCGGATCATTGGTACCTTGTCAGTTAGTTCCCTGAACATCTCTGGGCCCAAAGTTTCTCTCTCTCTTATTTCATTCCAGCTGATGGGCGAATGACACTTTCTGCCATAGAGGGCCTCATAAGGAGCCATTCCAATACTCGCATGAAAGCTGTTATTATAGGCGAATTCCATTAATGGCAGATGTCCCTCCCAATTTCCCCCAAAATCCAACACACAAGCTCTCAGTAAATCTTCTAGCGTCTGAATTGTCCGTTCAGATTGTCCATCCGTCTGTGGGTGAAAAGCTGTGCTGAATTGTAATTTTGTACCCATTGCTTTCTGTATGCTGCCCCAAAACTTAGATAAAAATCTAGTGTCTCGATCAGAAGTGATGCTCATTGGAATTCCATGTAACCGTACTATCTCTCTTATGTACAATTCTGCCATTTGCTCAATAGACATACCTGTCTTGTATGCTACAAAATGTGCTGACTTGGTGAGGCGATCAACCACTACCCACACCGCATCCTTACCTTGAAGGTTCCTTGGAAGTCCCGTCACAAAATCCATTGTAATCTTTTCCCACTTCCATTCTGGAATCTCTAATGGTTGAAGGGGACCAGCTGGTCGTTGGTGTTCCGCCTTGACTAATTGACATACCATGCAACTGGCTACATAATCTGCTATCTCTTTCTTCATACCGGACCACCAAAAATCAAGTTTGAGATCTTGGTACATTTTAGTCCCTCCTGGATGTCCTGCATAGCGGGCGGTATGAGCCTCTTCCAATACTTTATTCTTTAATTCTTTGGCTGCTGGAACACATATTCTGTTATGGTAATACAGATTATTGTCGGCTCCAATGCGAAAATGTTCTAGCTCTCCTCGTTCAACTTGCCGTCTCAGAGAGATAAGAGTTGCATCCTTGCGTTGTCCTTCGCCTAGTTGAGTTCGCAGTGTGGGCTCCAATTGCAGACTTGCCGCTAAGCCGATCGAACATTCAGAGTCTTCCACCCCCAAACTTCTCAATTGACGTATCAATCCTTCTTGTGTCGTATGCACTTTACCCGTTTGACTCTTCCTGCTGAGAGCATCTGCTACTATGTTAGCTTTTCCTGGGTGATAGTGGATCCCAATATCATAATCCTTGATCAATTCTAGCCACCTTCGTTGTCTCATATTCAATTCCTTCTGTGTGAAAATGTATCTCAGGCTCTTATGATCTGTATACATCTCGCATCGGACACCATAAAGGTAATGTCTCCATATCTTGAGTGCATAAACTACTGCTGCTAGCTCGAGATCATGGGTAGGGTAATTCTTCTCGTAAGGCTTAAGTTGTCGTGATGCATAAGCGATCACCTTGTCCTCTTGCATAAGTACACATCCCAACCCATTTTTCGAGGCATCACTATAAACTACATAATCCTTTCCTTCACTAGGTTGAGCTAGTATGGGTGCTGTCACTAATCTCTTCTTCAATTCCTGGAAGCTTTGCTCACATTCTTCACTCCATGTGAACTTTACTCCTTTCTGAGTTAGCCTGGTTAGAGCTATGGCTATCTTGGAGAACCATTCCACAAAACGTCGGTAGTAGCCTGCCAATCCCAAGAAACTGCGTACTTCTGACACAGTGCTTGGTTGCTGCCATCCTACCACTGTCTCAATCTTACCGGGGTCTACAGGTACTCCTTCTTTGGATAATACATGTCCAAGGAATGTAACTTTCTCGAGCCAAAATTCACACTTCTTCAATTTGGCGTATAATTGTTCCTTTCGCATTATTTGTAGGACCATCCTCAAGTGTTCCTCATGTGCCTCCTTACTTGGTGAATATACCAGAATGTCATCAATGAACACCACCACACATTTATCCAAGTATGGACGGAAGGTTCGATTCATCAGGTCCATGAACTTTGCTGGAGCATTGGTTAATCCAAAGGGCATCACTAGGAACTCATAATGTCCATATCTAGTGCGAAAAGCCGTCATATACACATCTTCATCCCTAATCTTCAATTGATGATAGCCCGACCGTAGATCTATTTTGGAGAACACTCTTGCCCCTTTCAGCTGATCAAACAGATCTTCAATTCTGGGTAGGGGGTACCTATTCTTAATAGTGAGTTTGTTTAGCTCCCGATAATCCACACACATCCTTATGGAACCGTCCTTCTTCTTTATGAATAACACCGGTGCACCCCATGGTGAAACACTTGGTCTGATGAATCCCTTATCCAATAGGTCCACCAGCTGCACTTTTAGCTCCTTTAGTTTCGCTGGGGCCATGCGATAAGGTGCTTTAGATACAGGTCTCGCCCCAGGGCTCAGTTCGATTTGGAACTCCACTTCGCGATCTGGTGGTATCCCTTGTATCTCTTCTGGAAAAATATCTGAAAAATCTCTAGCAATAGGGATCTGATCTAATAGAGTCCTGGTCCGCGCATCCATTGCAGTAGCTAGGTAGGCTACCGCACCATTTTGCACCAATCACCTTGCTTCCATAGCAGAGATTATTGTCAAGGGGGTTTTGACATTGGCGTCTACAAACATGAACTCTTCATTTCCTGGGGGTCGAAAAACAACAGACTTACACCTATAATCAATACAGGCATACTGTCCCGCCAGCCAATCCATCCCCAGGATAACGTCGAAGCCCATCATTCTCATAACTTGGAAATGCCCCTTGAGTTGCTGGCCACTTATAAGAATCTCGCAGTCGCAACTATGGTTTACAAAAATGGTCTTCCCCAGTGGAGTGGTAACTGCCAACTCCTCCTCACAACTATATGTCAATAATTTATGTCTCCTCACGAAGTGAGCAGCAATGAAAGAATGGGTTGCTCCAGAATCAAATAATGTATTCGCAGGAAATCCAGCTACTAAAAATTTACCTGCGACAGAGTCCTATGCTTAAATGGCATTTTCCTAGCGATACATGTAACTTAATTGTGTGGAGATTTACCTGTCACTACATCTCCATGTTGCCCAGCTTCAGATTGATTGAGGGCGTACACTCGTGCCGGAGCTCTCGGTGGTGGCAGCGGCGGTGGTGGCGGCTTCCCTCCGGCTGGAGCAAATCGGCCACTGGAATTTGTTGCAGTTGAACTCCGTGCACGCATTTCAGGGCAAGATGCCAGTTGGTGCCCCATCTTACCACACTTAAAGCATGCTCCAGAAATCCACCTACAATAAATATGTGGTAAATTCACATATTGTATTCCAAGTCTCCTAGTTGACTAAAGTAATACTACAATTACCTGCATTGCTCCTGGGTGTGGCCCGAACGATTGCATCTCTCGCACCACGGGCCAAAGTTTCTAGCAGGAGGTGGATTGTAAGATCTCTTAGTTGATTCAGCATAATGATTTCCCACATCCGGTCCCATCTTCCTCTTTGCCTGTTCCTTCTCTGTCTTCTTTTGGCAGGATTTTAAATTTTGTTCAATCACCAGTGCCCTGTGGAGTACATCCGAATAGGTGGGTAGGAGGAAAGGCACCACCAGATTCCTGATATCATCTATAAGCCCATCCTCGAACTTTCTAGCTCGAGTATCTTCGTCTAGCACCGTCGCCGACTTGAAGATCGAGAGTCTAGAAAATTCTCGATCATACTCTGTCACAGTCAGGTTCCCTTGCACTAACTGGTCGAATTCTCGTGCCTTTTCTCTCCTCTTGGCTGGCGAAATAAAGTGACCCCTGAAATCTCTCAGAAAGTCTTCCCAGCCATACACTTCTACTTCAGCTACTTCCCCTGTCCTCTTGTCTCGACGAATCCTATCCTGAGTTTTCCACCACCTACGAGCGTCGCCTTTCAGTACATAGGCAGCGTACTTCACTTTTTCTGCACCCTGGGTGTTGGCGATCTCAAATGCCTTCTCCATCTCGACCACCCAATCCTCTACCTGGATCAGGTCCTCTGAACCATCAAAAGGGGGTGGCTTAACCCTCAGGAATTCTCGATAACCCCCAACGGTGGGTTGCGATTGGAGTGCAGGCTGTGGCGTGACTGGGGCTGCCTGCTGGTGTTGCTGAACTAAAAGGGTCAGAATCTGCAAAAGTGCACCCTCAACGTTCAACCCTGCTGGGTTCGTGGCAGGGGCAGCAGGGGCATTGGCAGGGGCAGCAGGGGCATTGGCAGGGGCAGCAGGGGCATTGGCAGGGGTAGCAGGAGGAGCATTGGTAGGGGCAGCAGGAATACCGTTAGCTGATTCATTATCCCCGATGTCATCATCCATGCCAGCATTATTAACGACAGCATCCTCCACGTGGTCAGGGTCAGGAATCACATTATGGCCCCTAACTTGTTCCGGCCCTATTTCCCTTGCCGGTTGCTGCCCTTGCCCCCTGGATGCTCCAGCTCTCGTCGTCGGTGCCATTATTTTGTTTCCTGATGTGTGCACATCACTAATATATTCAGACACTTAACACTAACAATATAACTCTATAATCACTAACAGTTATCTCCATCATGCTTCTATTCTTAAACAAAATTATATTCACATAATCTGAATAATCACATTACCACGTTGATAGTCATAAACACAATTATAATCTAACCACTTATCACAGTCATACTCTCAGAGTCACGAATCCCTAATCCGCATATCAGAATCACTAAATGACAGTCATAATCACAAAATCACAATCAGATTCTCAATCAGAAATTTGTATTAAACATTCCTTAATCACAACCTGTATTCTTACCCCTCCTGGGATTCCCTACGACCTATTTCACCCCTAGGAACACGAAAACTTCAACACTACCTCAAAATTTTTGACGAAAACTACTTGAAATTTTTGCCTAAAACTTCAAATGGCTGTAACTTTCAAATGGCTGCGAATTAGGCCCCCAAAGTCGATCGTTCTGGCGAAGCGAGAATGTTTGTAGATCTTGAAATTTCCTTTCCGAAAAGTGGTTATAATAGAAAATCGGTTAAGTGAGTCAAAAGTTATGGCCATTCAAAGTTTTGGTGGTTTTTGACACAAAATCATGGGATTTTCACGGGATTTTCACACCAAAACCATGGTTTCAAAATGATTTGCACCCCCCCCTTTTACCACTAGTTGTTTCCTGAGGTTTTTGGTGGTTTCTCTACATGAAATGCAATGTAATGCTATATATGAACAAAATCATTTTTTTTTTGCAGCAGCGGTTTGAAATTATTATTATTATTTTTTTTTTTCGGCTCTGATACCATAAATTGTCGCGACCCGGAAATAGAGGCGACAGACTTTTATTACAAAATGGGACGATTATCCAACACAAAATCCGAAACAACCAAAACAAATAAAAACATTTGGAAATCTGAAACTGTGATGATGCATGCACTCACTCACTCTACTCCCATTCTCGGATCCCACCTGAACGATCTGAAACACATACAGCTAGGGTGAGTTGATAAACTCAGTAAGTGGAATGATACCAATTAAACGAAACACAGGAAGAACGATTTCAGTTTGCATATCGAAAGACATCCTATCCGACTATCTAACCAACTAAGCACATCTCAATTTCGAAGCATACATATCCATACGAGTATTTCCTAACCGACTATCTTAACCGACTATCTTAACCGACTATCCTAACCGACTACTTATCATACGCATAACAGAACATATCATAACTCGAGTTTTGCAAAACACACAGAATCAGGACTTATCAAAGCATTACGATTTCCAACATATCACACAGGTTCGAACTTCGAGAACAATCAGACATATCGATACAGATTATTGTTAGATGGAGGGGTCGGCTTAAGCCAGACTCCGAACTCAAGCCATACATGTTCCAGCCTGAGATACGAATCATCTCAGGAGACCTAGACCCCTCGATCTATGAGGTAACAAAGTTCCCACTTACCTGACGTTAATATGGGCGAGCCTAATCCAACGATCTGTCCGAGACTCCCTCTGAACTAACTCGTCCTCTCACAGATTCGTCTTCTCCACCTTTTATTTGAGAGGCAAATACGTGACTCATAGCAGGAATCACTTGAAATCGAGTTTACGAGAATCAGACAGGATTAGTGACTTACCCACCTCGTCCAGCGATTCTCCGATGGTCACGTCCTCTCTTGGCGCCTCCTTCCAAGCCGGATTTTGCTCCTTACCTTCACAGAGGAAGGAAATCCGTGGATGTGAGTTTTGGGCGGCCACAGATAGCCTACAAGCCTATTTATATAGATTTTTGAGGCCAAAAACCCTAGTTAAGGAAAATTATCCTTTGCTCCCCAAACTGTTATAAAGTTCTCACTTTAGTTTTCTTATTCTTACACAAGCTTTAAAGCTAGTTATAGAATTGGATCCAACATTAAGACCAAAAGAGCAAGCAAACCATACTGCCCTAGCATGAGGGCAATAGAAAAGCATACGGACCACCGTTTTAGAACCAAGATTACAAAGCATGCATTCATCACTAACGCCAAGATTCCTTATAAACATAGAGACTGCAATAGACAAAGAGTTAGTCGACAAATGGCAAAAAAAGCTTTTCAACTTGGTGGGACATCAAATTTCCATAACTTGCTCCAGAAAGAAGAGGCATCATCCCTTGAAACAGAGGAAGCTGCAGCTCTATCAGCATAATTAACAAGATGCAAGCAACCATGTTTCGCCGGAAAAATCTCATTGACAGTTCTAGTCCAAACCCTCTTATCCTCACTGAAAGATTGCGGGTGATTCACATTGAGGATAGCATCCTTCTCCTGTGTAGAAACAAGATAAAAAATAAGCTCAATATTCCAAGAATTAGTTTCTAAGTCAACATGATCTTCAACACAATCCAGATTTTAGATTCCAAGTCAACAAGATCTTCAACACAATCCATATGAAAAGGATCAAGTTTAACTGTAGAGAATCTATTCTGAATCAACCCGGGGACCCAGTGATCAGTACATGGGTCAACATTTTTCCCATCTCCTATCTTCCGAATCATATCCTCCTTGAACAGCTCCTTGCCAAAATGGACGCTACGCCACATCCATATGCCACGTCTACCTTTAGAAGCATGCAAGAAGTTAGTTCCAACAAAATATAGGCCCGTCAATACTTTTGCACAAAAAAGATCAAGATTAGTAAACATCTTCCAGGCATTCTTGCCCAAGAGAGCATTATTGAACACCTCCATGTCCCTAAATCTAAGGCCACAATAGACGTAGGCCGCGCTACCTTACTCCACTTCTTCCAGTGAAGACCTATTTTCACAACATCACCTTTCCACCAGAATCTTGCAAGAATCGCATTCAATTTGGAACAAAATGATTTGAGGAACTAGTGTTAATATTTATCCAATTTAGTTATATACATCCTTGGGAGGAACATATTTGGATGTTCATTGGAATAAAAGTTGATGGCTTTTAACCTCATTAATTTTCATACTTAGTAGATTTTAACAATTCATAAAAAAAGTTCGAAAGATGAATAAAAATCGGCATATATAGTCATATAACTATCACTCATCAAGACAATAAATGTAAGGTAATAAACATAGTGCCTAACATAAATAGCAAGGAAACTTGGTTAAATAAATTAATTATTTAAGTAAATAGTAACCCTAAATTTGTTAAAATTACTATTAGATCACGAAATTATTTATTGTTTTCACATTCTTCAAACCTTAAAAAAAATTCCCCAAATTTATCTGTAGAACAAAAAAAATTGTTGCTTTTCTATATGTTGGTTTCTAACTCCGAGGTTGTCTCCCGTTGAATAATTCACAACATCTTGATATAATTGATACTCCAACCACATAGAAATTTCTTGATAGACCAAGCATAGTCATAAGCCCGTGAGAAATTCTTTCAATACATGTCCTTCTGAAATTCTCATGCAATCGTGGTTGAAAAGTTGTACTGAACTTCTACTTCACCCTAAATCTTTCGAGACATTCTTGTAAAACTTGGAGTTGGATCTAATATTCTGATTATTTTCCATTACTATTGAATTAATCATTGTAAATAAGACTTCACTTCCATATTTTTGGTTATCAAAATCTGATTCATGGTAGTTCATCGTATACCGTTTTTGATTGGTTACGATTTTAACGGTCAATAACGAACCATTTACTAGCAAGAATTTATTTTGTCTCCAACCATAACATTCTAGATAGAAAATTGAACGTTTATCGTTAAGATTTTAATGTTCATTTTTTACGGTTTATAGATTTTAACGGTCATTTTTACGGTTGAAAGAATGTTGTATAGATACGATAGTTAAATTTTTACCATTTATCGTTGAGATCGAGACTATAACTCGTACTTAATTGTCAAATTGTAAACTTAGACAAAACTAAATACTTTGATCAGATAATATTTTTTTAACTTAATTTAACAATTCAACAGTAGCATAAAAAGAAAGTAGTAAGAAATTTTCTATGATAATTTTAACATTACATCATACAATGGTTGAATTTTTTATTTATCTTAGTTTCAATATTTACACAATTAAATTGTAGACATCCTGTCTCGAAAGGATTTCGACGTCCATTTGGATAAACTTCAAGGTTCTTTTGGCCTATGTAATTTAAACCTCATAAATTTTCATTAATTAGTAGCTTTTAATAATTCATTAAAAAGTTGGAAGGATGAATAGAAAAATAGACATATATAGTCATATAGTTGTCATGTATAAAAATAATTATTACCAAATGTCCAAACCCAAAATGATTTTCAAAATAGCTAACTAATTAAGGTAGGGTAATAAACCTAGTACCTACCATAAAAAGCAAGCAACTACTTGCCCTAGTTAAATTAATTAATTATATATCCAAATCAGGTTATTTTAGTGTGATTTTATTTCTCTTAACAGTTCAAATACATTTTGGGTATCGCCAAAAAATGGAAGGTAAAGGACCTCAAAACAGTTTGCTTTCGAAAAAATATTATTATGGTCATAAAACAAACATGACTTGGTATACTTAATGAATATGACCTCGACATTTATTATATTGTCTAAAATTACTCGAGTGAAATACCCTCAACCTACTACAATAAAAACACTCTCACACGAGGGTGGATTGAGTGAGGACTATGCTAGTCCCCACCCATGGGGACTAAAGAAAGGATGGGGGCAATCTAGGTAATAAAAATTAAATTAGAAATAATATTGAAAAATTAATAGAAACTAACTCAAACCAAAAAGTAAGGACTCTTCATATTCTTGTGAACTTCAAAAATCCTAACGGCCACAAATTCAATACTAATACAAACCAAAAATCAATGGACTATTCACATTCTAGTTTCGTGATTTCTTAAAATTTTTAATAGAACTCATTTTGCCGAAAGCGATTGAATTTATTATGTGCGACATTTTAATTATTTAAGTATAGAAAAGAAAGAGACAATGGTCAATTGAATTGTTTAATGGTAGAAAAAAGGAGACCGGATTGAGTGGGGACTAAAGAAAATTTGTCCATAGGTGGGGACTACATTTTGGGCCGTCAGATTTGATTATCTTTAAATCTGATGGTTAATAACCTATCAGGTGTTATTGGTTTGCATGTGAAGTGATATTGGTTTGTATGTGAAGTAATATTGGTTTAGAAAATGCTAGTTTACATATGAAGTGATATTGGTTTGCATGTGAAGTGATATTGGTTTGCATGTGTAGTGATATTGGTTTGAGTTAGTCCCCAAAGTTGGGGACTACCCCGGTCCCCACCAAATCTACCCCCAGAAAAAAGTACTACGGCTAGAATTCTTAGAATTATTTAATGAAACTAGTTTTAAGGTTTCCAAACGTCAATGATATTGGTATATTTTATGAATAATTTGAAACCAATCTGACCACAATCTGAAACTAATATCACTTCACTTATAAACCATTACTGGAACAACTGAATACCAATATCACTTCACTTATAAACCATTACTGGAACAATTGAATATCAATATCACTTCACTTATAAACCATTACCGGAACAATTGAATACCAATATCTTCTTCACTTATAAACCATTGCGTCAACATCTGAATACCAACTTTACTTCATTTATAAACCATTGCTAGAAAAATTGAATACCAATATCCTCTTCAGCCTCTTGATCCTCATCATCCTCTTCATTGCCATCATCCTCGTTGTAAAAAATAGTACTCCCCAACCTCCAATCATATAACAAAGGTATGATACTAGTATTACTTCACATACAAACCAATATCGCTTCACATGAAAACCAATATTGCGACACATACAAACCAATATTGCATCACATGCAAACCAATATTTCGACACACGCAAAACAATATCGTGATACATGCAAACTAATATCGCCACAGGGGCAAGAATCGGTTTGGAAATTTTGGAAATTGAAGTTCTGAAAGAAAAAGTTTCTTTTTTGGAAAATTTTCCTTCTGGAATCGGTTTTCTCAAGAACTTGTTTCGGAGAAGAAGTTTCTGTCGTTCTTGCATGGAAGAGTTGAAAAGTCACAGGGGCAAGAAGGAAGTTGTTGCACGACGAATGCACTATAGGACTTCATCCTTAAGTTGGGTTCGAGTCTCGAAAGACCAAAAACTGAGTGGGACAAAGTTGAATGATGAGTGAGTCTCAACGATGGTCAACACTCCAGGAAACGACGCGACGATCCAGGCGAGGAGGTTATTATTCCATGACCGGTGGAGATGCTCATGGTGGCAAGCGGTTGCTCGAGGAGGCTCAAAGTGGTTATCAGTTTTTTATTTCTTGGAAAAATTCACGAGGAAGATGTGGGCCACGCAGTTTCTCTCAACTGCATTAGAAGCAGTTAATTCCTTGGATAACAATGGTATTTCAGGAAACTGTTAAAAGAAAAGTCTCGAACGACCATCAGAGGGAGAAGGATTTTCCGCCACGGGCTTTGACCCCAAAGGAACAAGGGTAAAATAAATGTTTCTATTTTTTTTTATCCAACCCAAAAAGAAATAAAAGGAGGAGCCTGGTGGGCCTCAGATTTGAGACCCAACTCGTGTTGACCACATTGATTAGAGTCAACACGGGCCTCTCTCCATCCATGGGCCACGACACTGTTTCTCTTTTGAGGCCCATGTTTTGGGTTTTGTTTATTAAATTATTTTTTAATCAACATGGCTTTGTTAAACCCATAAGAAATTCCACCAAAAAAAAACCATAAGATATTTTTTCTAATGATTTATGAATCATGTTTGTTTTGTAAATTATTATGATAATTCTTTAAAAAATCAAATATTTTTGTAGATAAGTCTAGAAAATATATTTTTCAATATTTTTAAAGTAAAAATACTATAAAAAATTAAAATATATATTATTATGATTTATGACCTATTTATCACGCGTCATAGCTCAGTTGTGACGATATGCTTCACGGATGACATGATCATTATGATAAAAATTGTGTTTCTGATCATTTGGTAATGTATATAACCCAATTTTAAGCAATTTGGTTGCAAATCAGTGATTTTTTTGTTTCGGATCATGCCTTACCCATGTTCATGTTGCCAAAGTATACAACATGCAAGGCACGATATGAATTACCGTATCAGTCGGTGAGTACAAAAAGATAATAGAATGATGTTGGAAGTTCACATCATTTTGTCACTAAATTATACAATAGTGTATAACCGCTACCGGATTTTGCTTGAGGATATAACCGCTACCGGATTGACGTACAATGTTCAAAGATCTTCTGGTGATGTTGAAGATAAAGCAAACTGAAGTCAGGCTTTTACTTCTGATCATGGCACACATAGGGATGCCATGAGACACCTTATCATTTATCCAATTGGGAGAGTTTTAGAGAAAATTTTCTCCAAAGCACCAATGAGGTTGCGAGATGGACTAATTGTGCACCACTACTACACTATAAGATGTTCTTATAGATTCGGGGATTATAGTGCCAAGAGGATACTTGTCTCGACGTCAATAGATCGCAATAGGGTTAAATCTTCATTTGATAAGGTGTAAATATTTTTTGTGTTAGGTCATGTTGGAAGTTTCTAGAAAACTTGTGTTTGAAACCTCAAGTATGTTAATGGTTATTTACCAAGAGAAATTTCACTTGATTTACTACGCGAAGAACTTTAACATTTAAAGTTTGAAATTAATTCTCTGAGGTTGAGGGGAAACATGCCAATGACTTACTTCGATTCAAGATTAATTAAGAACTTTATATCGTTTAGAGTTATGACTGCATAGTAAATGATTGTCTTGCTAAATTTTTTCCGCACACAACAATCATAATTTTCCAAAGAAATCTCATTGCTTCTAAGTCCTATCTGCTAAAAGAACAATAGGTTCTAAAGTTTATAAATTCGACTATAGTCCAGTCTGAAGATATACTCAAAAAAGTGAGCTATGGTTAGTCACGTGCTCAGTGTTCAGCATAAAATCCTAGTTGTTTCATGCCTACAAGTTGAGATCATAAGATGATGACCCTAACACAAGTTGATAATGTTATGACATTTCATGAATGTGAAATGTCGCCTTAAGCTTAAAGAGAATTGACTCTTAGCAATTTAAGTCCTTCAGGGATATATGTGACTAGATCAAGCTCCGTTGGAGCTAAAGGAGGATGTGCCACAATTTTAAGGCAAAAGGAACATGTGAAAAATAAAGAGTAAAATTGAATAAACTCGACCCGAAAGAAGAGTTCTTAGGGTCACAAGAAACTAAAGGTTTAACATTTCTAAGATGAAATATTTTAATTACCAAAAGAAATGGCATTTTGCAAAAATACTGCACTACCAAGAAGACGAGATGGCCATTTAACTCAAACATGAGTGAATGGGTATAATTCTACCTTCTAACTGAATATGATCCATTACGGATGATAAAATCAGGAATGACAGACCATGATATAAATGATTATGAATCATTAGTCGAATTCCAACGAATTGCTAATGGAACATGATCCTTTTTTTGTTGCCAAAAATAATGCATAAGTAGGGTCCAAGGGATTGGCACATGCAAAATAAGCCTTCGTAAAAGACGAACCCTACTTCTACATAACATGTTATTGATCCTCAAATTTGTTAAGTTCCAATGTATATTCCAGTTTTAACGACTCGTGATTTTCGTTGAATATTTGAGTACAACTCGACTTATTTAAATTTGGGACAAGTCTGTATTAGTTTTTGTTATTTATGTAGATAACTGGATGTAAATATTCATTCCAATTACTCCATTCAGGCGTATGTGGTCAAATGATTGTGAGGGCAAGGCATGGGGCCTATTATTTCATTAGCATTAAAGATGACTATATTTGATATAGTTAAGTCTATTTGATTTCTCAAACGTCTAAAGTTTTGAGATTCTTCATGACATTCATAAATTATGAAGAGAATCACTTAGATTGAAAGATCGAGGCCTTACGAATTGATCATGATTGCAGGTACTTTCTAAATTAAAGCTCCATATGATGAAAAAGGAATTGAACATCGGTTGTCCATTCCATGCACGCCTCAACAGAATGAGGTAGCGGAAAGAAGAAATTAAAATCTTCTAGACATGATAGATAATTTCAAGATCGTGTGCCCTCTAAATCTGTCGCTTATATTCCTCACGAACTCCGTCTAGATCTGAAGTCTGATCTAAGCTACTTAAGATAGTAAAGGTGCATTTTTTTACGTCCATGTGAGTTTGCATCTTAATAAGACTGTCTTTATAAGATACTTAAAAGTATCAAAGGGATACAATTTTATGGACGAACAAGATAATAAACAAGTGACAAAATTTTATCACGAGTCGCCAGATTCTTGGAAAATTTTTTTTTTTCCGAAATTGTGAGAGGTGAGATACGATGTTGTCTTCCAAATTGATGAGCTAGAATTATCTGGATTACTCCATCTGAGTGGGAGAATTGTGGAGGAGGAAGATGATGGTTTATCACCTCCGATTGATCCGAAAGTTCATGATACATATGATCTTCATATCAGCGGGAGTAGAATTCTAAACTTCAGTGGGAGTATGAAATATAACATCAGCGGGAATACACTTTCAAGTGATGATGAATATATGAGATATATTTATTTTAATTGGGATATACGTGGAGCTAAAAGGACAAGTTTTTCCACGCTGATGATTTGAGGTCGAATGTATCGTAAACAGTCTCTTGGCAACATTATGTGTTAATATTACAAATGAGATTCTTTAAGTTATCCTGCAAGATGAGAATGAACAAATATATATATAGAGAGGAAGAGATGGCTTCCATGAAGAAAAAATCATGTTTCATAACTGGTTGATCTACCTAAGGGGAACAAGGCAATTGAGAATAAATAGTTTCTCAAAATTAAGCATAAGTTTGATTGGTTGCCAAAAGATTCATGCCACCTAAAGAAATTGACTTTGAAGAGTCATTTTCACCCGTTGTGAGATCCATGCCCATTAGTATTATTCTGGCTATCATGGGTACATTGAACCTAGAGCTAACATTAAATGGATGTAAAGACTGTTTCTCAGTGGAGAATTGGATGAAGAAATCTATAACCAACGGGTTACATCCAGATAGGCTGCGAACATCGAGTTTGCAAAAAAATTTATGAGTTTGATTTATGGCCATAAATAGTCTTCAAGACAATGGTATATTCGTTCTTTCTTAATGAGATCATATCATATGATTTCAAAATGATTGATGAGGACTATAAAGTCTATTTTAAATGCTCTGAAAAAAGTTTGTCATTATACATTTTATGTAGATGACATATTGATAGCTGGAAGACTTGGGACATCTTAAAAAGCTCAAAGTTTGATTTACGTCTAATTTTGAAATGAAAGATATGAGAGAGGCTGATTACATTCTCGGAGTTAAGATTTTGAGAAATCGTTCAAGTTCAATGATTTAAATGTGATGACAACAATCTCAAGTATGTCCAAGTAGTCAAAATGTCATTTTCTCAATAAAATCTTATGTCTAAAAATACCTCTTCAGATAAAGGATATAGTTTTGAAGTAACCTATAATGATAATAAAAGAGTGACTTAATATAGATAAATCATCGTAAGTAACAAAAGAAAGTTTAGTAACCTTTTTTTAATCGGCTAAAAAACTTTATTACCAAAGAAAATAGAAAAGTAAACTTACATAACACCCAGACCCCACCACCAGCTAACCAGCACTCGGATAGCTAAATGGTACTCCTCTTATACCTAGCCTCAAACTAACCCACAAATCGGGTAGTCGACAGGCAGCGTCCTATGATAAATAGACTAGAGGAGTGCATATACCACCTAAATCTAACCTCACGCTAGCCCACAATCCGGGCAGCCAAGAGGGCCGTCCACAAGCCAATAGGCCTCTGAAATGCCAACCTAAGCCTCAAGCTAACCCACTAACCCACATACAAGTGAGTATGGGGTCGCAGCCATATCCTTTGTAAAACAAATATGTCACCGTCTTCAGGGAAAAAGAGTGTCTATCGTTAAAACTACAAGAACCTAAAGCATGGGAGAGGGGAGAGATCCCTACCTACATAACGTGAAATACAAACTAGGGCATTGTGCCAACAACCATCAACATAAAAAACAGACAGCACATAAGATGAATTAGTCTCTAACTAAAGTTTATGCCAACCCTTGGACTGAGTGATTTCTACCGCCATAAACACCGATGTGAGTTCCGCTTCAAAAGTGAAATGAACTCAATATTTTACCACATGGCAACCCTACACAAAACCATGACAATTTTGAAATACCCTAGCTATAGTGGAAGGATAAGGAGCGCCCCTATCACTCCCATCTGTATTACATTTGTGCCACCCATGAAGAGATCAATGCTAGCGAACCTCATAAATAGTTGAAGCCTTTCCTGAACAACCAGGATTGCCCAACCTCAAAAAGCGGGCTAAGTAATTGGGGTCACATCCCTCTTCTCCATTAAATTGCTGCATCAAATTTATGATGGAGAGTAGTATACTGGTTGTGAATTCAAAGTCTTCTTCTCCTTTCTTTGGAGATCCTTTGTTTACCTGCATTCTATTCCTTGTGATTAGAAACCACTCGGCTAAGTAAACAGGCTTAGGAAAACTACCTAAACTACTAGCTAATTTTAACTAAATGCCTAGGGAACAACCGTTCCCCGATAATGACGCCAATTGATCGAATAGATTTTGATGTCCGCCCTAGCAATATAGAGGAAGTAGAGTGTCGAACCCACAGAAAATGGGCCCTAGGATGTAGAGTGAAAGCTAGCAAGAAAAGGTAAATAGTTAATGACTAAAATTGATATAAAGGATAATAGAGAAAAGCGGGCAGGGCACCCCTCGCACAACTCGGCTTCATTTGAGCATTGTACAAGGGTGCATCGTAGTCACGATCATCACACCCCAAAGCTTCTTATCAGGATAAGTGGAAAATTATATATACCCTTCGCACGTGTGAGTTGTCATCCTCAGGCAAACGAGCACAAGCCACCAACAAACCCCTCAAGTCCACTCATTAACATTCCACCTATGGACAACTAACTTAGGTTCTTCATCCTAGTCCCTGGAACCATCGAAAGTTCTTCTCTTAGATCCCTCGAACCATTTCTAGTCAATTAGTTTCATGGGCCCTAATACGTCTTATGTTTTCGATGCCACTAAATCAATTGGTAAGTACTTTGGTTGAGTTAGACTTATCAAACTCAACTATTAAAGTCTTCATTAATCAAAAGTATTAAGCACGAGTCCACTAGATCAATTAGCAAGGACTTAGGTGTAGATTAACCCAATAACCCCCACACTAGTCCATTGGCTAAAATTAATGTCTTAGAGAATCAAAATGTCAAAAGCTCTCTAGGGTTAGGGATGAGGGACTATATATAGTCCAACCCTCAAACCACTCAAAAATGGCCTCAAAAGACCAAAATGACCTTAAGTTCGGGTTACATTTCTGGCCATAAAATGAGCAAGTGTCGTGTGGTACTAAAATTGTTGGGCGGTGGCCAATAAGTTTCTCTCTCCTTCGCAACTGGGTGCCGTCTGTCAATAGGGCAGTGCCGCTCAGTGGCCTTGGTGGCGCCTGGTATGTTATGCTTTCGAATGATCTTTTCTTTGTTAAATCGTCGGGCGTCGTTGCTCGAGGGGTGTAGGTTATAGCTTAGACAGTGGGGCTCATTTTTCCTTTTGGCAGATGTTGTGCAGTACTGAGGATGCCATACGACGGTCTCCTCTAGGTAGGCTGGGGAACGGTGATTTTCGAGGGGTCTGGATGGCAACGCAGGGCTGGGTGTCTTCTCGATTCAATGCGAGTGTCGTGCGACACTCTAAATTGTCGCCCGGCACTTGAGCAGCTCAGCAAGACTCCTCTTCTTGTTCTCCTCATCCAAAAGTCCTCCTTTTTCCCCGATTTCCTCCTAAAAACACAAAACTTGGTGCTTGTCTTGAGGTCAGCTGGGGACAATTTTCTCGATGGCCTTTTGACTAGCGGTAAATTACCTATGGATTTACCTTTCCTAATCAAACGGTATAATGAATAAGTAGGATCAAACTGAAGAATCGGCATGCAAATCTCAACGGACTGGTTCATGAAATTGAGTAGGAATTAAAGAGAGAATACGAACAATTGAAATAATAAAACAAAATAGAAAGTAACTTGGTGGTTCTATCAATGGTAAAGATGAGCGCGATACACTAACGAATTGCTAGACATCGGTTATGGATTTTATTAAGACATGACCAGTATCTAAAATTGTCTAATGCGACTAACTACTGCTCTCGCTAGATAGATAGCAAAATTGAATGTCGAACTAATCGTAGAGACTAGTCCGTCTCTTGTGGTAAACTAGTATTACGACTAACCTTAATTCTGTTGTGAAGTTTCCTTCTTAAGGATCACCTCTCAATACGGAGAGATCTCCTTCGCCTATCTTAAGATGTGTTAATCGATTCTTTTGTTAACCCTAATTACTTCTTGGCTCTTAGTGAGAACTTAGATCAAAGTATAGGTGAACAGTCTAAACTAAGCATACGATCATCGAATTAAGACCTATTACTCTTGATATTCAATCCATAACTTAACCTGACAACTAAGCTATACGACCATTGGACTCAATAAAAAGACTACTCCCTACTCATACTAGAGTATGAATTTATGTAAAATTTGTGTTCTTTGACCTAGACCTTAAGGGATTTATATGGAACTAGGATGAAAAAAATCTAAACGGACAGGAGGCCTTTAATAGAAAAAAAATCATAGACTATAGTTTGCCCCGAACAAATGGTGGAAAAAATTAATAAAATATTCTATTACTAATAACGTGACAGTCTGGAAAGCGTACGCTTATGAGTAAGAAGCGTACGCCTCCAGTTCATAATGTAGAATCACATGTACGCCTCTCCATGGGAGCGTACGCTTTAGCCTGGTAATGCAAAATGTAGTGTATGCCTCGTTTGGACAAGCGTACGCTTGGTGTAGCCTATCCTTCCTTCTATCTGCATCTCAAACTCTCCCGCTCCTATGCTCCTAGCCCCACATCCACTCCTCGCCTAATATGGTTCTCAAAATCCTGCAAAATACGACAAGATGCAAACATCTAATCTCACGATTCAACTGGCTCAAAATAGCAAAAGACGCAATGGAGCGAATACAAAACTAAAGAAAAGACACATTAAACATCGCAAAAAGCGTAACAAATAACTATGCGATTTGACTCGCATCACATTCGTAGATGGCTGGAATCACCCGGAAGAACTTCTTTTTATTATTCTCTATTCGAATAATTCCCTAATTGAATGAGACCCATAAAAAATATTGGAACTCCAAAGATCTCGTCTGTGTTGTCAATGGGGATACTAATTATTACACATCAACTAATTTCCAAGTAAGTGTGGCCGTCATAGTTGACAAGACCTACCCGCAGAGAACATGTTAGGTCCATGAGCTCGTCGTGGATTTCGTCGTCTGCCGACGACGAGGGTCAGATTTGGTTCACCGAGTCGGAGATATGATCGAAGAAGGCAAAGTGGGTAGAACACAGTGGTATAATAGTCTTTTTGTAAATAACATAATAATTGACTGACAAATAACGTCAACTAGGAACCTTAAACCAATATTTAAACAAAAAGCAAAGACAGCAAAATAATTTTTGAAATAGCAGGGACTCCAACTACAATTATGACATAGACCGATGACCTCAGAGTAATTTGCCTTTGTAAAAAAATATCTATTGCAAGGGTAATTAACATAGGCACCGTTATTTTATAGTTTTTAGTTAGACTTTTAATATTCGATATTACATTATGTTTGGCCCTCTTGTTATATTTGAGACACTTTAAAAAAATCCTATCCAACTGATATGTAGTTTAGTCAGTCAAATGGGTGTCTGATATCTATTGTCGTACCAAAAATCTATCTATACGCCATTATCGTACCAGCCATGATTGGGACAAAATAATGGTCTATATACCATCCCAGTTAGTTTGTACGTTTAGTATAATAAAAACTTTGTTTTCCTTGTCCGAACTTTTTATTTTTATTTGATTCACATGCCGGAGTTCTTCGGGAATCTCTACCGGGATTGATTGCTACCGATTTCCATTTTATAAAGAGGATGACTCCACTTCTGATGCCATAGAGCATAATAGTCAATGGATCGTTTGAGGAACAATGCTTGTTAAATGGGGGAAAACATTGTTGACTTTCTGACATTGAACTGGTGTAAGTAACGAGAGAGTTTTCATGCAATCGTCGAACCCGATCGTTAGGAACTCAGAAGGTTAATCCTTGAACACGTCAAGGTACCATGGATTAGACACTCGTAGCAGAAAAAAGACATCCCTAATGATACAAAGCGTAATATAGAGTAAGGAGAATTGCAAATTGAGAGAAACTTTTTATAGGGGTTGTCAAAATTGTGAAATTATGTACGGCAAAACGGAAGGAATTGAGGGAGTTAACGGTAACTAACCATGGTAACAAGGAGATGGGAATGTTGAGGGCATGTAGATGACCCAAGGACATCAAAACCTAGGATTACAATGCACATATCTTGAATCAAGAACTGTGAGGCCTAATTTAGAAGGTGATTCTCCGGGATTGATTTTCTTATTTACTAAAACATTATTATTAACTATTTATACCAATTTTGTTTTTGTGAAATCGAGGTTATTTAACAGAGGAAAATTTTGGGGGTTTAAAAAAAAATTTAGAAGGTGATTCTCTCAATGGCATTTTTTACATCCGCTAAACTTGACTTACTAGTCTTGTTTGATTGTGTGGTGTTGTTTGATTGTCTAGTTCTTGACTAGAATTGGGAATTGATTTCAGCTGTATGATTGGGTTTTATTTTGGCTGGGTTTCTTGGGTTTTCTTTCTAGGAACTTTTTGCGGGTGCTCTTTTTCCTACTTCCCAATGACTTTTTCCGTAGTAGGTCTTTTATCGAGGCCCGACGTATTCTCAATGGATCTGGTCTAGTGGGGGGTTTTTCATCGTTTACCTTTCTTACGTTCCGCTTGTGGTCCTGCTTGAAAGGTTGTGGTCTTGGATGTAGTTGCTTCTCTGTGCAACTGTATTTAATCTTGTAATGTACTCTGGCAGTGAAGAAGATGTGGTGATAAGAAGAGTCAGGAGCGTTTGCATCCGAGATTAGGACGCTTCTCGGGTGGGGAGCAAACAGGAACCTGAAGATCCTCTTCTATGACTACCTCCCAAATGGGAGGTTGAGCTCGCTCCTTCATGTTACCGGTAAGGGCGAAGCAGAGTGGGAAGCGAGATACGATGTCGTGTTGGGTGTGACTCATGCTCTTGCATACTTGCACCATGATTGTGTCCCAGCCATCCTCCATGGGGATGTCAAGGCAATGAATGTGCTGCTCGGTCCGAGATTCGAGCCGTACTTGGAGAATTGCGGTTTACTCTCTCTTTCTTGTGTCACATCAGCTGATATTCACTTCTCCTCGTGGAGGCTACAGAATATGTTCAATCGTAGAGTAGACATCATGAGTGGCTACTGGAAATACCCTGAATCCCCTGTAGTTATGGGTTTGAAGCCTGAAAACCAACACCTGAACATGCAAATGCTTTGGAACCACTAGCATCATCATCTTGCCTCCTTTCCATCTGAAGGGCTCCAAGTTAACAACACTATGTTACTTGTAACTCAAGAGATAATGCTAGACATTCTGCAGTTGAATCACATATGTGATCAATGAGTCAGACGGCTACTGATCTGCTCTTTTTTTGCATATTTGCGCCAGTTGGGACCAAGTAGAAAGATCATTTACTTCCACACCAGTTGTCACGCCTCGAAAATGGGTATGTCAACTGCCACGGAGAAAAAATTCTCTGTAAGGCTTAATTTCTTTCAAGGATGTTATAAGACATATATCTTTAAAAAGTTACATTGCCAATGGTCAATAGAAATTCTCGTTCTAATTGACAAAAATGAGTGTCGTGCCATGCAAGACATGAGTCTACTCCTAGTTCTCACTCCCGAATAGTCCCTTAATATCTGAAACACATAGCGCACATTAATACGGATACGCAACTCAGTAAGCCGGCGACACATATAACACACATTTCATCATAAAGAAACCCATATTTCAGTTATTCATTGTTAATAACCATTCAAATCAAGACGCACTAACATCGACCATGCATCACAGTTATGTTAGAATAAATGCAAAATTAATGCATTTGGCCCAAGCTGGAAAGCCTAAGCTGAGGATGGGAGAACCATTACCACATCAAAAATTGCAAGAGATTTTTCCCTGTTTATAAGGAGAAGCTCTAAGCTGGTGTAACAATAAATGTTCTACCTGAAGAGTTGACCGAGACTGCCTGCGAGGATGGTGCAAGCACGAGCATGCGCACGCAGAAGCGCTTGTGCACGCACACGTGCGTGTGCACATGGCGCATTGGACGCAGGTCGCAATGGGCACTTTGTGACGCACTTGGCACTTCGCACGTGCGCATCGTCGCGAGGAGCTGGAGGAGCTTCAAAGTTTTGCCAAAGCTCAGAAACCACTCAGGCTGCTCGGACGAAGAGGCACGAAGGGCTGGAACATCCCGGAGACTTCCTGACGGACGAAGGGTTGTGAGATTCCTTGCGAAGGAGTGCGAGCGAAGGCCTATGCTCAGATGCCCACAGAAGGGACACGAGCAGAGGGCTGCCTGCCGAAGGGTTCCAGAATGCCTCCGAAGAGCCATGAGCGCAGCCAGTCTGCCTACTGGCCGAAAGGATGCGCCCGTTCGGAGTGCCAGCCTCCCTCCATCCAGCGCCTATAAATAGGCCTCTCCCCCTCATTTGTATCTCACCCCACTAGAACTTGCATAAGCATTCATTAGCAATTGTAGGCTCTCTCTCCCTCTCTCAGAAAGTTCTGAATATCCAAGGTTCGCCTGAAGCTTCGAGGGTCGTTATGCTACGAACTCGGAAGCAGCCTAGTCGTTGCATCTTGGGGACGATTGCCGCAGTCTGTAAGTACTGAATATGGGGCAATCTCGTCTTACGGAGAAAGAGTCTAACTCTTGTCTTGACTTAAAGATCCTAATCAAGTACACCACCTCTGATAAACCACAATCGTAAGACGAGATCAGTGTACTTAAAGATGGCATCGTCAAGCTCAGCACCAACACCAATTCCGGCAGTCCCAGTAATTGTCCACGCCGAAAGGCCGGCCAAGTTCAATGGTACCGAGTTAAAAGGTGGCAACAGAAGATGCTGTTCTACCTGACGACGCTCAACTTGGTCCGATTCTTGAAGGAAGAGGCTCCAAAGGTGGCAAAAAATGAGGCTGATCCATAGAAGATCAATGTCCTCGATGCATGGAGTCACAGCTACTTCCTATGTCATAACTATGTCCTAAATAGCTTAGACGACACCCTTTACAATGTCTATACAGGTACTAAGACTGTGAAAGAATTGTGGGACTCCCTGGAGAAGAAGTACAAAATGGAGGATGCTGGGATGAAGAAATTCATCGTCAGAAGGTTCCTCGACTTCCAGATTGTGGACTCTAAGAAGGTCATAGACCAAGTTCTATAGCTCCAGCTGATTCTACATGAGATTTACGCCGAAGGTATGTAACTCAGAGAGCCTTTCCAGGTGGCTGCTCTAATTGAGAAGCTATCCCCCCCTTAGAAGGACTTCAAGAACTATCTCAAGCATAAGAGGAAGGACATGGGGCTCGAAGACCTGATCGTGAGACTAAGGATCAAGGAAGACAACTGAAAGTTTGAAGTCAAGACCAACAGGACCAACTCCGAGGCTAAGGTGCATCTCGCCGAAGGTGGCACCGGCAAGAAAAGGAAGAAGCCCAAAAATAAGTAGGAAAAGTAAGAGCCAAAGAAAAAGAAAGCTAAAAAGATCAAGGGTAATTGCTACAACTGCGACAAGCCCGGACACATGGCAAAAGATTATCGCCTGCCTAAGAGGGACGATCGTGAGAAGGCTAATTTGGCCGAAGACCTGTCTGAGCTAGACTTATCCGCTATGGTATTTGAAGCCAATCTGGTGGATAATCCAAGAGAATTGTTCATCGACACAGGGGCAACCCGACACATCTGCTCAGACAAGAAGATGTTCCCGACCTATATCCCGATCAACGGACGAAAGTTGTTTATGGGTAACTCCACAACTTTTCCCATAGTCGGGCTAGGCCAGGTGGTGTTGAAGCTGACCTTTGGAAAAGAGCTGACCCTTAATGATGTGCTGCATGTCCCAGACATTCGTAAGAATTTAGTATCCGACTCACTGTTAAGCAAAGCTGGGATGAAGCTAGTATTCGAGGCCGATAGGTTTGCGTTGACTAAGGCTGGTACCTTTGTAGGAAAGGGTTACCTCGAGAGGGGGCTCTTCAAGATGAATGTAATAACTGTTAAACGCGCCTTTGAAGGGCCTAATAAAGTTATCAATTCTTCTTACTTGGCTGAGTATTCTAACTTATGGCATGATAGATTAGGACACGTAAATTTGAGCTCACTAAGAAAGTTAGTAAGTTTAAATTTATTGCCTAAAATGGAGTTTGACCCAAACAATAAATGTGAAGTATGTGTAGAGGCAAAAATGACTAAAGCACCTTTTCAATCAGTGAAAAGAAGTACTACACCTTTAGAGTTAATTCATACCGACATCTGCAATATGAAACACATGCAAACTAGAGGTGAAAAAATGTATTTCATCACATTTATTGATGATTGCTCAAGGTACTTCTATGTACATCTCTTGAAAGAAAAAGACGAAGCTCTAGAAGCTTTCAAAAGTTTTAAGAATGAGGTTGAAAATCAACTTAGTACTAAAATCAAGATGATTCGAAGTGATAAAGGGGGAGAATATGTAGCTCCGTTTGTGGAATTTTGCCAACAAAATGGCATTATTCATCAGACAACAGCTCCATACTCACCTCAATCAAATGGTGTAGTTGAACGCAAGAATCGAACTCTCAAGGAGATGATGAATGCTATGTTGATTAGCTCGGGCTTAATCCAGAATATGTGGGGGAAAGCTATGCTCTCAGCTAATCACATTCTAAATAAACTGCCACACAAGAAAAGGGACAAAACCCCATATGAATTATAGAAAGGGAGAAAGTCTTCCTATGGTTACCTTAAAGTGTAGGGGTGCCTAGCCAAGGTAGAAATACCTCCGCCTAAAAGGGTGAGAATAGGACCAAAGACCATTGACTGCATTTTCATCAGATATGCCTACAATAGTAGCGCCTACCGATTTCTAGTGCACAAGTCTGAAAACCCTGAAATCAACGAGGGAATGGTCATGGAATCAAGGAATGCAACATTCTTTGAGAATATCTTTCCAAACAAGGAGACGAAAGACCCAAGCTCTAATAAAATAGCTCATGAAGCTACTCAAGATTTTGATCAATTTGGTGAGGAACCTAGATGCGGCAAAAGGGCCAGAACACTCAAGTCATTTGGTCTAGATTTTCTGACGTACGTGTTAGAAAATGAACCTGGGATAATCCAAGAGGCATTATCTAGTCTAGATGCTCCTCTCTGGAAAGAAGCTATCAATAGTGAGATAGAATCTATTATGCAAAACCACACGTGAAAAATTGTGGATCTCCCACCAGGTTGCAAACCTTTAGGTTGCAAATGGATCCTTTAAAGGAAATATAAAGCTGATGGATCAATCGATAAGTACAAAGCTCGGTTGGTAGCTAAAAGGTTCAAACAAAAGAAACAATATGATTTCTTTGACACGTATTCACCGGTCACAAGAATCAGATCTATCAGAGTGCTCATAGCTGTTGTAGAACTCTATAACCTCGAGATACATCAGATGGATGTAAAAATAGCTTTCCTAAATAGAGAACTGGAAGAGGAAATATATATGGAACAACCTGAAGGGTTTGTTGTCCCGGACAAGAACATAAAATATGCAAGCTGGTCAAGTCACTGTACGGGCTGAAACAGGCGCCGAAACAATGGCATGAGAAATTTGACAGAACAATGATGTCAAATGGCTTTAAGATCAATGAGTGTGATAAATGTGTATACATTAAAGGTACACCTGATCCTTACGTAATCGTATGTCTATATGTAGACGACATGCTAATCACGAGAAGCAGTAATGATCTTATCGTAAAAATTAAGAACATGTTAAGGAATAACTTTAACATGAAAGATATGAATTTTGCTGACGTTATACTAGGGATTAAAATCTCTAGGACAACTGAAGGAATTGTCTTGTCACAATTTCACTACGTTGAGAATGTACTCAAGAAATTTGATGCTTTTGACAAATCTCTGGCTAAGACTCCTGTAGACCTGAGTCTACACTTAGCTAAAAATAGAGGAGACCCAGTATCCCAACTAAAGTATGCAAGAATCATTGGGAGCCTGATGTACTTGACAAATTGTACATGCCCTGATATTGCATACTCAGTTAGCAAGCTTAGTAGATTTTCGAGCAATCCAGGACCAGACCACTGGCTAGCTCTGAAAAGGATTCTAAAGTATCTAAAACATACCATGAACTATGGCATACTTTATACTAGGTATCCAGATATATTAGAAGGATACAGTGATGCAAATTGGATATCAGACACTAAAGACTACAAATCCACTAGTGGTTATGCGTTCACCATAGGTGGAGGAGCTATGTCCTAGAAATTCTCTAAACAAACGTGCATAGCTCGATCCACCATGGAGTCAGAGTTTATAGCACTAGACAAAGCTGGGAAAAAAGTTGAATGGCTCAGAAACTTTCTAAAGGTTATTCCTTGTTGGAATAAGCTTGTGCCTCCTGTATTGATACATTGTGATAGCATATCTGCAATCGGGAGAGCACAAAGTACAATGTACAACGGTAAGTCTCGACAGATCTATAAGAGACATAACACCGTTAGGCAGTTGATCTCTGGTGGTATAATTATCATTGATTATTTGAAGTCTAAGGATAACATAGCTGATCCTTTGATGAAAGAAATCAACAGATATCAAATATATAACGCAGTAAGAAGAATGGGGTTAAAACCCACACATTAAAGAACATTCATAGCGGTAACTCAACCATGATGAGTGGAGATCTCACAAACTTGGTTCAGTGAGACAACTAAAATATGGATGGTTCATATGATTACTTAGAACCCTTCCCATTCTCAGAAGCTGCCCAAGTGCGAAACTGCAGAGGTGTGATAAGGTTAAGCGTCTACGCTTTTAATGATTCCTATACCAGGAAAAGGTGGAGTATGGCAGGATACTCCTGATGGAAGATCACCTATATAAGTGTGAAGTGAGGCTGCTTCAAATGAAAAAATACTTATGAATCCAAGATATGTTCCATGGTCGAAACGGACACAACGTGAGAACCAAAGGATATTAGAGATATCATTGTGTAAATGTTATTATCTTGTTTTACATAAAAAAGCTGACCAATTCAAGACATCGCGTTCACTGAGCAGCAAGTAAATCTGATAACATCTTACTAGAGAAGGTTCAAAGCTGTAAGCTACCTATCTCGATGCAATGATATTTTGTCAGAACTTTTCTTAAAAGTGTCAGCATGCATTAATCATCATTCATGTGGAGGATTATTGAAATAAATGCAAAATTAATGCATTTGGCCCAAGCTGGAAGGCCCAAACTGAAAAGCTCAAGCTGAGGATGGGAGAACCATTACCATATCGAAAATCACAAGGGATTTTTCTCTGTTTATAAGGAGAAGCTCCAAGCTGGTGTAACATTAAATGTTCTACCTAAAGAGCTGATAGAGGCTGTCAGCGAGGATGGTGCGTAGCACCATCTGAGCACGAGCACGCATGTGCACATGGCACATTGGACGCAGATCGCAATGGGCGCTTTGTAGCGCACTTGGCATTTTGTACGTGCGCATCATCGGGAGCAGCTGAAAGAGCTTTGAAGTTTTGCCAAAGCTCGAAAACCACTCAGGCTGCTCGGACGAAGAGGCACGAAGGGGCTAGAACATCTCGGAGACTTCCAGATGGCCGAAGGGTTGCGAGATTCCTCACGAAGGAGTGCGAGCAAAGGCCTGTGCTCAGATGCCCACCGAAGGGACACGAGCGGAGGGGTGCATACCAAAGGGTTCCAGAATGCCTCCAAAGAGCCATGAGCATAGCCAGTCTGCCTGCTGGCCAAACGGATGCGCCCCTTCAGAGTGCCGTAGCCCGTAAGTACTGAATACGGGGCAATCTCGTCTTACAGAGAAAGAGTTTAACTCTTGCCTCGTAAAAAGTCCCGAAAAGGCCATAAAGGGGCCATTAAAACCTTCATAACTTCTTTATAAAGCTGATTTTTGGGACAAAACATTGGCATTTCATGCCCTAGCAATGCAAACAGATAGGTCATAGTATTATCTTCGATTTGATATATTATGGCGGCCGTAACTCCAAACGAGTCAAAATTTATGGCCCTTCAAAGTTATGAGGGTTTTGAAGGACCCGAAATGGCTCGAAAAGGGCCGTTACAAGCCATAAAAAGAGAATAAATAAGAGTTGTCCTAAAATAGTCAATAAGAACATATGACAGAGTAGAAGCAATGAAGATCAAGGAAATGAGAGAATAGTGTGAAAAGGCTGGAAAAGGCACAAAAACACCCAAAAAGGGCCCGAAATGGCCCAAAAATGGCCGTTACAGGCCCTAAAAAAAGAATAAATAAGAGGTATCCTTACTTAGTCAAGAAGAACATGTGGCAGAGTTAGGTAGCAGGATAAGAAGCAATGAATATCAAGGAAATGATAGAATAGTATAAAAAGTCCCGAAAAGGCCAAAAAGGGGCCATTAAAACCTGCATAACTTCTTTATAAAGCCAATTTTGGGGACAAAACATTGGCGTTTCATGTCCTAGCAAAGCGAGCGGATAGGTCATAGAATTATCTTCGATTTGATATATTATGGCGGTCGTAACTCCAAACGAGTCAAAATTTATGGCCCGTCAAAGTTATGAGGGTTTTGAAGGACCCGAAATGGCTCGAAAAGGGTCGTTACAAGCCATAAAAAGAGAATAAATAGGAGTTGTCCTAAAATAGTCAATAAGAACATATGGCGGAGTTAGGGAGCAACATAAGAAGCAATGAAGATCAACGAAATGAGAGAATAGTGCGAAAAAGCTGGAAAAGGCTCAAAAACACCCAAAAAGGGCCCGAAATGGCCCAAAAATGGCCGTTACAGGCCCTAAAAAGAGAATAAACAAGAGGTATCTTAACTTAGTCAAGAAGAATATGTGGCGGAGTTAGGTAGCAGCATAAGAAGCAATGAATATCAAGGAAATAATAGAATAGTATAAAAAGTCCCGAAAAGGCCATAAAGGGGCCATTAAAACCTTCAAAACTTCTTTATAAAGCCGATTTTAGGGACAAAACATTGGTGTTTCACGCCCTAGCAAAGCGAGTGGATAGGTCATAGAATTATCTTCGATTTGATATATTATGGCAGCCGTAACTCCAAACGAGTTAAAATTTATGGCCCGTTGAAGTTATGAGAGTTTTGAATGACCCGAAATGGCTCGAAAAGGGCCGTTACAAGCCATAAAAAGAGAATAAACAGGAGTTGTCCTAAAATAGTTAATAAAAACATATGGCGAAGTTAGGGAACAACATAAGAAGCAATGAAGATAAAGGAAATGAGAGAATAGTGCGAAAAGGCTCAAAAACACCCGAAAAGGGCCCGAAATGGCCCAAAAATGGCCGTTACAGGCCCTAAAAAGAGAATAAATAAGAGGTATCTTAACTTAGTCAAGAATAACATGTGGCGGAGTTAGGTAGCAGCATAAGAAGCAATGAATATCAAGGAAATGATAGAATAGTATAAAAAGTCCCGAAAAGGCCATAAAGGGGCCATTAAAACCTTCATAACTTCTTTATAAAGCCAATTTTGGGGACAAAACATTGGCGTTTCACGCCCTAGCAAAGCGAGCGGATAGGTCATAGAATTATCTTCGATTTGATATATTATGGCAGCCGTAACTCCAAACGAGTCAAAATTTATGGCCCGTCGAAGTTATGAGAGTTTTGAAGGACCTGAATTGGCTCGAAAAGGGCCGTTACAAGCCATAAAAAGAGAATAAATAGGAGTTGTCCTAAAATAGTCAATAAGAACATATGGCGAAGTTAGGGAGCAACATAAGAAGCAATGAAGATCAAGAAAATGAGAGAATAGTGCGAAAAGGCTGGAAAAGGCTCAAAAACACCCGAAAGGGCCCGAAATGGCCCAAAAATGGCCGTTACAGGCCCTAAAAAGAGAATAAACAAGAGGTATCCTAACATAGTCAAGAAGAACATGTGGCGGAGTTAAGGAACAGCATAAGAAGCAATGGATATCAAGAAAATGATAGAATAGTATAAAAAGTCCCGAAAAGGCCATAAATGGGCCATTAAAACCCTCATAACTTCTTTATAAAGCCAATTTTGGGGTCAAAACATTGGCGTTTCATGCCCTAGAAAAGCGAGCGGATAGGTCATAGTATTATCTTCGATTTGATATATTATGGCGGCCGTAACTCCAAACGAGTCAAAATTTATGGCTTAAAGATCCTAATTAAGTACACCACCTTTGACAAACAACAACATACTCGACAGATCAGAATACGTAGAGAGGAGCACATAGTATACACAGACAGATTTGTAAGCAGCAATGAGGATTTACAAACACATATTATCTACTGATAGACTTTTCCGAACGTAAAAGAGGTCATCTAACCATCTAACAGAATAGGACTCCGGAGTCTACAGAAATCATGACAGAAATCTCGTGAGGTCCTAATAAATACTCTTTCATTCTCGCATTTCGGGCCTAGAAGACGAAAGAGCATCCCCTCCATGAGCCCTGAAAGTCCCTATGCTCCCCGTCCATTTGAATACACACACCTCAAGTCATCTGATATCCCTTTATAGGAACATTTCCTCATGCCAGATAGAAATCAGTACAAAATCCAAAGCCATAGAAATCAGACAGAATACTCGATTAAGCCAAAATCATCATAACCCATAATGTAATATAGGAATAGAGAGAGATAGAATAATTCCAAACATTTTGAAACCTTAGAAACCCTAGGCGAAATGTATTGTCCTAAAAATCCACTTACTCATTAAAAAGAAATCATTCAAACTAGAACAAAGCTAAACGATCATACCTGGGCCAAGTTCGGAGTAGGTCGGGATTGCTTGCTCAGCACGGCTTAGTAGATATTATTCGGGACCTTATTCGAAGAGATCTTTTGGGTGTCAATCTAGAACTTTCTTATACTAAGCCAGGGTGGATCTCTCTACATTGGAAATGACCATAAATTACAGAAGATTTCTCGAGATTGGGTCTAGGCGATCTTCCTATTTTGATCCGAGATCTTCCTATATTAAAGGCGGCTTAGGCTTTCCTATTCTTGGTCAAAGCTGGGTCAAGGCTGCCTATATAAGGATGACTTAGGCAAGAGGGCAAGGACATCATCAACACAACAACAAACCTATTGCTCTTTATATTTCCCTTAGCTTAGCATAGTCATAGCCTTAGTCTAGCACTTTTTTCCCTTCTCCGTTAGGCCGACCTTAGGACGACCACTCCAGATCTGTCTCAGGAAGTCTTTTGTTCTTGTACCCCTTTTTTCCACAACATATTTTTGGCACGCTAGGTTCGACTAAAGAGGGCATCTGAGAAGAGTGATTTATTTGCCTAAAAATAAAAGCCTCTACTTACGATTTTGAGTCCTTTCTCAAGGGGTATGAAATCGGTCAAAAATTGTGCTAAAAGAGGACGTCCAGTCAAGTTGGTTGACTTTGGAGGGTATTTTGATCCTTTTCTGAGCCGAATCCAAAGAAATTTATATCACAAAAGTTGAAGAATAGTCTTTCTTCTTTCTCTAGACACCAAGAATGCTATAATCAAAGTTTGTAAAATGATGGTATGATCGAAATACTAAAGACTAATCAGTCTGTAAGATTGAAAAGTTTAGCCAATTTTGGAGGGCATTTTGGCCTTTTTTTTAGCCTAATTAGGAGACAGCTATTTTTGCTAAAATTAAAGATTTGTCTCACCTTTCTAGGTATATCAAGATCTCTTCAATCAGAGTTTAGACGAAGGAGTTACAACTACAATACTAAAGGTTGGTCATTTTGAAAATTGATTACGAATTTGTGTATAAAGATGGCGTCCGCACCAAAAATATTTGTTGGAGAAACCTTTGGTGAAGCTACCTTAGTAGTTTTAAGATGGTTTTGTAGTTACTATAGCTATGCTGATTATGCATTCCTTGATAAGGATATTGGATCCCGTGTTATGGAATTCCACCGCTGAAGGGAGAGAGGAGTTCTAACACTATGGGATAATTATAAAGCTACATCGAGCATGACTGCGCGACAAGATTTAATTGGATACATTAGGTACTTGATGTCATTTCCTCTTAGTCAAGAAACTATACAAGATTGGGAAAGAGATCTTCAGAATGTCAGATATACTACAACACCTATGTTGTATTGTACATCAAATTACCAGATTGAAGTAACATCGGGTGTCGGACATGATGTTGGAGACCAATAAGTTTCCGAACTCCATGATTTTGAGACATATACCAAAGAGGTTGTATATGAATCGATCGAATCTGTAAAATATCATTTCCCGGTAAGCCAAGACGTCATACAAATAATGAGTCAACAGTTGGCCGACACTGCGGCCATCGCACTTGTAAGTCCCACATTCGAGGAAAAGGAAGAACCATTCATGACACAACTGACATCGGTAACCAAAATAACCCTAAATGCCATATCAAATATGAAAGGCATCTGAGGACCTCCGTCGGCTAAGGAAATCTTTGGGCCTTCACAAGCAAAAGGAATTTTAGGACCTCCACTGAACAAACCGCTGTGGACGATCGAGTTTCAACTTATGCCATGCTTAGTAAGCCTCCCTCGCTTGCCCAATTATGTCCTGACTAAAAAAAAAGACACTGGGGGGCAAGCCTACCATCAGAGTATCGGTGGACATTCAACTTCACCCGGGAGCATGAAGAGCGCTACAATATTGCGGTCAATGCTGCTATATCAGCCAAAATTATCCTGGATTTGGGGCAAGACATGCATATGAAAAATAAGGGGAAGGATGACAAAGCCAAGTCTTCAACTCCTCCTCACCCAAGCAAGAGTATGGTGAAGCAACAAGTAAGGAGTGTCCTCAAGTAACACGATCAAAATCAGTCGATAACCATAAGAGACGGCCTGAATACGCTTGGATTAAAAAAGATGTGCTCACTCGACTAGCGACTGAGCAAGGAGATCTCCAGGGAAAGAATCCCTCCAAGGTTTGGGTTCCTAAGGAGGAACTTACGCGGTCCAAGAAGCGACCATGTGAGACACGACCCATAATGAGTGATCGGCCTACAAGGTTTCTAAGTTATCATATAAAGCTTGAGCGCAAGGAGATGTCAAGAAAGCCGAACCCACACTAGGGGGCAAGTGTCTGGAGTCTGATCAATCGACTATCACGAAGACTCCACAAAGAAAGTTGGAGCAAAAAATTCAAAAGCAAAGAAAAAAGCTTAGAGATCTTCAACAACAATTGTATGGCCATTTTGATAAAGGAAATAGAGCTCATGCTTAGCCACGTAGGCCTAAATCAAGTTTTTCTGAGAAAGCCGTGAGCATACGAATATCTCGAGACGAGTGATAATCTGCATGTCCACAATGGCTAGGTCTCGATCGATTTGATGGTATATTTTTTTGCATATTTACAGTCTTGTCTTAGCCAGTCATATGTAGAGTGGTGTTAATTTTCCACATGTTTAAGGGCGGATACACATCAACATTTTTTCTAGCGTCAAAACATTAACATGTGGGGGACATTGTTGGAGCGAAAAATTAATTCGCAAATTTGATGAACCTATTTTGGTAAAATAGCCATAACTTACTGCTCAAGTATTAGATTGATGCAATTTCAAAAGCTACAGAAAGATAAGATATAAATATACAAGTTTGTAATTTATTACTTTTCCAAATTAGGAGCTATAAGGGGTCAAAATTAGGTTAGAAGTTTTGGCAGGAGGTTTTTTCTTATTAGGCCGGGGCTATGTCAGGTTTTCCTATATTGAACACGGCCTAGGATTTTTTATATGGGACTGGGTTAGTTTTTTCTACATAATGAGGGCTCGGGTATAGGAGAAGGAGACCCACAAAAATAACACATCAGACATTCAACTTAGCTTAGCTTAGCTTTTATCCTTTATATTTTTCCCTTCCCTCTCTCCCCTATATTTTCAATAAAGTTCTTTTCTCCTCCACCAATTATTTTATTTTCTACCTATTTTGATTTCTTAATTCTCTTCTCACTTCTCCCTTATTCATCTTTTCTCCCTATTCGTTAAAGCGCTCTTGGGATGACCACTTTGGACCCTTTCCTAAGTTCGTTTCGACATTCTACCACAATTTACCCGCAACATATTTTTGGCACGCTCGGTGGGACTAAGGAGGGAATTTGAGAAGGCGTCTAATATTTTTTCATCCATGATGACCAATTACTTAGTTGCTCCAGTCCTCTCTAAGGAGCCAACACTTTTCGCTTTCCAGCTAAACGTGGGAAGGGACTCACTTAACACTTATCTCTTCAATAACCGGCTAAGATAGGCCAACTCGTGAAGCGTATGGAGGAGTCTAGCATAAAAGGTTTTGATGAGGGTATGAAGCACTTTAACAAAATCATACGGGCGAGGAAAATGTCCCGAGGTTTCGGTATTAGTGGTGAAATGATGTATATAGGGCCATCAGCCTTCCCTCAGCCTATTTTGGGGCAACTGGTATGGTCTCTACCTTACCGTGACACCGAGACTCTAGACTTCATAAGTTTACTTAGCCGACCCCCATCAATTGGGGCTTCCATTTACCCGGAGGTGCGAGAGTCATCGACAAATAATGAGATCCAAAGAATTCTTTTTGGGCAATATGAAACCATGACGGCTGCCAACTACCCAACAATTTGTGACGTTGCTCATATTTTGACCATGTCACCTCGGTTTGTGATGTTGAGGCAAGAGGAGGTAGATCCAAGTGTTCTTACTCCTACCCGGACCCATCAGTTTGTGATGTTGAGGTAAGGGGAGTTTGATAAGGATGATGTCAACCGTCAGTTGACGTTAGGAACTTCCCAACAAAAAAAGACACAAGGGCAATCCCTATTCCCTCAACCCGCATCAATTCTTGGAGGGTCAGTCATCAATTGGTCCCCACCCTATTGCTCATGTTCCTATGGTTATCTTCGGACGAAGCCAAAAGAGAGAAGGCTATAAGCAAGGGAAGCCCGACCTCAAGACTCGGGAGGCAAGGACAGCCACCCAATAGCGGCATTCCAAGGACTCAGAAATTCTACTGTCCAAAGGGAACTGATGAAACATGGAGGATCAACCATCCTTGTATCAAGGTGGACCTTTAAGACGGGTCCACCTCACGTCGGTATGCCTTCAACTAGCTTGGAGATAGGAGGGTCATCCAAGAGAGGCATCCTGACCAAGACACACAGACGTCGCCTTGAGAGGAAGGTCCAGAAGCAAAAACAATTCATCAAGGACCTTGAAAAGCAATTTGCGAAGCAAAGGGCCAAATAGGAGGAATAAAATACCCTCCTAGCTCACCCAAAAATTAGACACCAATCGGCCCAACTCGAGGCTGGGCTAAGGAGGTTGAAGCCTCTAAGGCGAAGAAGCACATCAATGAGGTTTGACCAATGACACCCGCTGACCGACATAAGAAGTTGATTCGCAAGTGGGTACCTAAGGTGAGTAGCGGGATCTGCGCGAAGGAAGATTGCTCTAATGAGGACAAGATCAACTGTCAGAGCTGGGAGGTCACTTTCGACCTTGGTACATGATACATCAAGTTTAGGGACTTTCCAAGCAGGCTAGCCATTAGCATGACGTCGGCTAGCTCCGGAACCCCACCATCCAAGCCATTTCAATGGCATTATGATCGAGGAAGACCCTACCGAACCTCAGGTAGAAGAGAAGCTCTCAGCCATACCTATAGTGGAGGACTTCAATGGTAGCATCATCATCGCAAGGCCTATCTGAAAGAAGTACAACCATCTCAAGCCTGTTTATATCATGGCTCATACCTTTGGGAAGCGATTGAGAGAATTCTCGTGGACAATGGGGCGATGGTGAACATCTTTCTTCAATTACTCCTTAGAAAGCATAATAAGGAGGAAGAGGATGCTAGCCCGACCAGTACTATCATGACCAACTTGGTCGGAAAAGGGCGAGACTCAGTCGACTCCAGTCAGGTAATCCCATCTTCTATCTGTCAATGTCTAATTTAATGGAAGTCAGGTAAGATGATGGAAATCAAGGTGGTCGACGCACGTTCATTCGCGCCTACCACATACTAAATTGAAGTGGTCTTATACAATAGGTTCATAATGCCAACAAGGATGGCCTGGAGCAGAGTGGGCAACTGGTTTGCCTGGTGTGCGAGCCCGATCGAGAAAAACATCCCTTCAGCCCGTTGATTGGTTGGTGCCACACTCGGGGGGCAAGCACTCTCCTTTACTTATCAGGAGTAAAGCAATAGGTGAGGTGATAAGGCGGTCGAAGATCTACACCTTATCACCCTATAAGCCAGTCGTGTATGTCTTTGAGGACGACAACCTAGACCTCCTACCTAAGAGTAGTTATCGTTATAAGCAAATTACATGATGTTGAGTCTGAGATGAGGCATCTTATGAGTAGAGATACTACAAGCTCAACAAGTCAAGAAAATTTTTAAGGTTGAAGATGTGTGCACTTGGGCCAAGTTCGGAGTAGGCCACAATTGCTTGCTCAGCACGGCTTAGTAGATCTTATTCGGGACCTTATTCGGGACCGGATCTTTTGGGTGTCGGTCTAGAACTTTCTTTTACTAAGATGGGGTGGATCTCTCTACAATGGAAACGATCATAAATTATGGCAAATTTCCCAGGATTGGATCTAGGAGATCTTCCTATTTCGAGCCGAGATCTTCCTATGCTAAAGGCGGCTTAGGTTTTCCTATTCTCTGTCAGAGCTAGGTTAAGGCTCCCTATATAAGGATGACTCAGGCAAGAGAGCAAGGACATCATCAACACAACAAAAAACCTATTGCTTTTTATATTTTTCTTAGCTTAGCATAGCCATAGCTTTAGTCTAGCACTTTTTTTCTCCTCTCCGTTAGGCCAACCTTGGGACGACCACTCCGAATTCGTCTCGAGAAGTCTTTCGTTCTTGTACCCTTTTCCCCACAACACAAACCCACATTCCCTCAACAGAACAACTAGTACAAATTACCATGCCACATCCCTTCATGCGCAAATGCGTCTGGACACGAGCCTTATCCTCTGGAGCAGTAGCTGTGCTCGCCTTGTCAGGTTCCCTCTGAGGGTATGGATTGGGTACGGAATGCCACTATTCCGAACCGTTTGGAATGAAGACACGCGGGGACTTTTTTGCAAATGTGCTAAAATACGGGGACCAAAATAAAAAAAGCCATGCACAAACACAGGCCGGATACAAATGCCATTATCACATAACTGCGCATGCGAGTATCACATAACTGCGCATGCCAGTATCACATAACAGTGCATGCCAGTGTGACCTTTTTGCAAAAATGCTAAAACATGGGGGACCAAAATGAAAAAAACTATGCGTGCCATTATCATCAACGGGGACTTGCCGATTTCACAAAAACAAATACCATTATCACATAACTGCACTTACCATTATCACATAACTGCACTTGCCATTATCACATAACTGCGCTTGCCATTATCACATACATGCGCTTGCCGCTGCGGTCCCCCTTCACTCCAAACCGTCCGGAATCAATTCCTTCACTTCGTACCCAATCCAAACCCTCCCTCTGAACCAAAAGCCACTCCTTATGCGCAAATGCGTCTGGACACGAGCCTTATCCTCCGGAGCAGTAGCTGTGCTCGCCTTATCAGGTTCCCTCTGATTAAAGCCCATGTCCAGCTCATTGACTACTGAAGCATTCCCTTCTACTACAACACAGAACAGGGGTGGGACCCTTCCTCTCAAGCCTAAATTACAACAATAAAAAACCCAAAAAAAGGCTAAAGATCGAAATTTTACGATCCCAAACTGAAATTTCTTCACATGGTACTAGAAACCAATCAACAATGGAGCGGAAAAGGAGGGGTTTTGGGCCTTACCAGGACCCAATATATATTAAATTGCATATTCTCAGCAATGTCTTTTCTCCTGAAATTGTTCTGGATTACAACACATCTGCAATGGTCACTATTATTAGAATTTATAATACAGCCTAAAATATTAAGATTTGGTTATGGAATGTACCACTTTCAAATTTGTCTCTACCAATCCATAGAGTATTTCATCAATGTAGTATTTCTTAACATGTCTTTGATATTTGCATGAATTTAATTTTGTACCATATAACATGAAAGAGGGCTATTTGAGAATAACGGATTATAAAATTAACTCACTCAATTTAAATAGGATAAATCGAAAAAAAAAATTATAGTTCTCCAATAATATAGATGCCACAACCAGAATATATAAATAAATATTAAACATAGTAATTTTGAACTTATTGATAAAAGAAAGTAAAAGAGAAACTAAAAAGGAATTTGCTTTCACAAGAAAAATGGAAATGGGTGTACTCTCTCCATATATAAAGTATAAACCCCTCCATCTAGATAAATGGAAAAATAATATATTGGGCAGTTAATAGCTTGTACAAAGACTGGTAGAATGCTTGGCCTGCTTCCTGCAAATATTGTAATAAATATTTTAGCTAATCAGACTGCGAAATTCAGAAAACTAGACTTCTAGTAAATGAGTTTTTCTAAGTTATGATATTCAGAGTTAAGTATTGATAAGCTAATTAAATCGTAAATTAAAGGAGTTTACCTTGGTATAATTTGCTTTATCCAATTTCCAAGTCTGAGAAAAAAAAATTGGAGAATAACGTGCTTGAGTTATACAAGTTAGGATCTCAAAGACGGGGTTCATAAAACATGGACTTAAACTATATCTTTTAGATTCAAACGGTAAGATAACAAGTTGTTGGATTCTTCGCATTTATAAACAAGTACACTACTCTTTCAATTAACAATGCAGTAATCTCAACAAACTTCCTCAAACAATGACAACAATGAACATGAAATAATCCACTCTGATACTATTTTAAAATCTCCATATCAAACTCAAAATTATAACATTATATAGATTTTTCACTCTTAAAACAAACACACAACCACTACCATAAAATATAGTATAATCAGTATGTGGCCATATTTAGTATTTATTTCATATAATTGGGGAAGGTAAGAATTATACCTGGAAGATCAGGTACGAGGCTAGAATAATATATGAAGGTACCGTAACACTCCTTTTAAAAACCTGTTTAATAAACAAAGATCAAATTTGGTTAGTTTTTTAGATACTATTTGAAATTACTTAAATATCATGATGAGCTATAATTGATAATGTACATAAAATAAAATTACCCGAGGTAGAAGAATAGTTGTCGTAATAGCACCAGTGTAATTTAGTAGCATGGACCCAAAACTAAAGAGCGTAACTTTTCTCGGTCCATAAATTGATGCTAAAGTTGGTACGTTATGCCTGTTGTATTTTAACCATTTCGAAACAGAAATTAGTCGAGATGCAAACATAAACGCGTGAGAACATTAAATTTTGAAAAAAGGAATTACTTTAATAGCATATATCATATAGTTTTAATTTTTTTTATCATCTCAAAGATATGTGGATAAAGTTGTGTAAACTGAATTCATTGTTATATTTTTTTCATTAGCATTTTTAACGACAAACTTTCAATTAGTTACCTGTGTGACGTGCCAACTTGGACAAGACTTGCTATGTGTTCATTTACTGAGCCAATTAGACTTTTTTTATGGGTAAATATGCTTTATTAAAATCTTAAAAAGTAAATACTAATTAGCGAAATCAAAAAAGCTAAAAAACTAACGGTATATACAAAGGACTACCCTTTCCCTACCCGATTGTTCCCTTCCCCCCACCGTGTGGTTACTCCGTCGTAGGATAGTACGGGTTGCATCCAATGGTCTCTCTAATTGGACCCTAAATGAAGCTATTGAATCAAAAAAGAAGTATAAAACCTAAAAACTAAAAAAATCAATAAATCATCACCATTTGACCTTTTTAGCTTTAGTTCCTTTTTCTATATGAAAAAAAAAATCAGAATATATCTGATTTAGATAATGTTATACACAGACTCTTAAGATGAAAAGGTCGAAACTACACGCTGCTAAAAGGATTTGTTCCTTATATGCAGCCATTGAAATGAATTATATCCCAGGTCTACTATACATGAAAATACTTCAAATTATGTGAAGGTAAGATCAAACTAACGACTTACATCTTATCTCCTTCCAAGTCTTCAATGTCTTTTATTGCACCAAAGACAAGAAAAACCAACGTGGAATTTATTGTCATAAATATCAGTGGTGTACTGGATGCCAAAATTAACAAATAGTGAGAAAATCAATTACAAATCATAACTGAATATATTATTAGTCTTTCAGCAAAAGCAGAAGAAGCTAAATCAAGAGAATACCTCAATTGAAATGAAAGTCCTAGGATTTCCCTTGCTACACCCCACATAATTAGAGGAGCTGTACACCCTAGCTACTTGAATCAACCAATTAGTAAGAAAAATTATAGATTTCAATTCAATACAAATTTACATACAGAAATACTTCTTTTTTTTGCAGATGTTTTTACTTCGTCATGGTTCAAAATGGGTCTTTTGACGATTTTCGAGTATCGTTAGACTCAAAAAGAGTAATGTAGGAGAAATTGAATTATACGTTAATCTACAAAGGCTTAGTGTAATGTCTCGTGATTCGACCGACTGTCTCCACAGACCAACACAAACTTTTTCTAGCGTGTTTTATCCTCACTCACACACATGCCGAAAAACTTTTTAGGAGGTCACCCATCTAGATCCTACTCCCGGCCAAATGCATTTAGCATTGGAGTTATCTCAAGATGTGTGCCAGATAAGAAGGTGCACCTTGTTGATATGAATAGTCAAATCAAATGGTATCACATTCACCACTCCTTAAATACGTGACGTTCCCATAGACCAACACAAGCCTTTTCTAACATATTTTATCCTCACTCACACGCATTCTGGAAAATTTCTCAGGAGGTCTCTCATCCTGATCCTACTCCCGGCCAAATATATTTAACCTTGGAGTTCTCTCAAGATGTGTCCAGAAAAGAAGGTACACTTTGTTGATATGGATACTCAAAATCATACCACTTAAGCATTTCAGACAGTACATGTCATTTACGGAGTATCACATAGAAAATGTAAAAAACTGGATACTCACCGCTGCACAAGTAAGAACTGCACCAATTGTGGACCTTTTGGTGGAAAATGGAGGCACGGAATATAGTGACCCCAGGACAACGGAGCGGAGAACAAATGCAAGTAACAAACCCGATTTTAGAACCGAAGAAATTGCAACACCAATTGCAATAAAACTTATTGACAATATCCATGTAAATTGAAGAGATAATTCTCCAGAAGCTACTGGATAATGAGGTTTATTGATCCTACAAAATTAATAGGTAAGATTTGATTTATTAACTGCATAAACAATATAAAGTTTGATGGGTTTGTGGTACTTACTTGTCAATTTCAATATCGTAAATTTGGTTAATGCCACTGATAAAGCCAGTCGAGCATGACAACGCAAAAAGAGCAACCATTGTCTTCGGAAGTAACATCCACTTAGGCAGCATTACTAAATGAGCATTCTTCACCAAGGATCTCGTCATTATAGAACTGTGAAACTCGTGATAATAAAAATTCAACAACTAAAGAATAAAAAGATTGGAACCAATGTGAAAATTCTCGAGAAAAACTATTTAAATAGGTCCAAGATCTTAACCAACTCTTCGCCACTCCTACTAGTTCTTTGTTTGAGGCTAGTGGTAACCACAAATCAAATCGAATCGAATTCAAATTATGATTCATCAAATTTTAATTATCAAAATTATGATTCGTATTTAAGTCGTCCAATGACGAATTCGAATACGAATTACAAACTATCAAATTCGAATTTATTTTTATTCTTTCTATTTTTAATTCAATTTTTTTTGAGTTTTCTAATTTTGTTTTGAATTTTTAAAATTTTTAAATATTTTGCGGTACCAAATTAAGTTGCATAGATATCTTTAACTCTGAAACTTAATTAAAGTTCACGTAATTCTCTTACATTTATGGAACTGTTCACCTAGTCATATATGTTTGTGCTTCTCTGTTTTCCTCCCTCTTTTCAAATTTGATGATATTTTTTTAATACATAATTTGGCAAATCGAATTCGTCAAATTTGTGATATATTGATTCAGATTTTGATTTGTTCAAGGACGAATTGGAATTCGTTTGAGCCGGTCCGAATTCAAATCAAAATTTTAAATTATCGAATCAAATTGAATCTGAATCTTATTTAATTCATGGTCACCTCAGACTATATAATACTTACTATACGACAAGTATACTCTTACCTTATAAAAAAGATAAGATTCCATTAAATAAAGATTAATTATATACTTTGTTATATCAGAGATTAAATTTACTTATTAGATTTATAAGAAGAATATAATAAGAAGAAAATATATAGCTTACATGAATGCTACAATTGTTCCAAGTTGGGCATGTGGTTTCATGAATCGCAGTAGCACATCAGAGAACTCCATTACTTTCGCGAAAACTGAATCAAATTTATGTGCTCCATTTTGATTTCCAGTAGTCTGTATACAGAAGCCAACGTAAGTTTGAAATAGCTCCAGTTAGTTTCCAGATATATAATTTAATCTAAAACAAATCAAGGTAGCCTAAAGGAAAATATAAGAATATTCAGGAGGAAGCTTCACTGGCATAATAATTATAGAAATTTTTATATCCGATCTAAAATTTTAAGTTAGTGAGTAGGTGGATCTTCAATTCTTATAAACCAGTTTAACCCACTTGTCACTTCAAATATGGGATTCTCTCCAACACGCCGCTTCAAACGAAGCTCATCGTGCTGAAATTTGCACGCACTTCACACTGCCTCTCGTGCTTTCAAAGGGAGTCGTACGAACACAATGGGCCATGGGTCTCGTTAAAATAATTGTCTCTAATACTATATAGTAATTTCCATATCCGATCCAAAAGCTTAAAGTAGTGAGTAAGTGGATTAAGCAGGGGAGCCGTATACTCTTGCCTGTTACAGTCTCTGCAACGGCATGTTGGTGTATGTGTATTCACGTTTATGGCGAATAATAAACTTCACCGCTTCAAAAAAAAAATTAATGCATATTGTGTGCCACGTAATTTAATACCACTATTTCGCACAAACGGATCTGATACAAAGTCTAACTTCATCAAATCATTATACGATAAAAATCGAATATTGCTATATTAGTAAACTACATCTTTATATCTATGATCCGCAGAGGCGCGCTACAGCAATGGGATTGCTTTTGCCCATTTTGCCTTTGAAGAAGATGAGACGGATACCTATTTATTCCTCTCGTGCAAATTCTCTTGGAGTATATTGAACTTCTTTGTTAATAAGCTGGGACAGAATTGCTGTGTTGGAGCTTCCATGAACAATTCTCTGGCGATGTGGCTAGGGATGGTTAGAGGTGGAATGATCGAAGGTTTGATATGCTATCTTCGGTGCTATCATTTGGGGTTTATGGAAATTTCGGACTCGGATCATTTTTTATGGAATCGATGACAGCTTCTCATTCATTCTATTTTGTATCTAGAGGTGAGTTCGGTGCAGTTTTGCGGTGTCGGTGTGAAAATTCACACCGAACCGCACTTTTGGTTTCGTCAAAATCCGCACCGTCGGTGTGGCAGTGTCGAAGAAAATCGTGGTGGTACGGTTTGATAGTTTTGTGGTTTCATGGTGCGGTTTGCAGTTTGTACCGCAAAATTGGGTCATTTTGTGAAGCTCATTTAGTGGGCCCAAATTTGAAAAATAAAATCTATTCTCTTTAACTTTTTGGTGAACAAAGCGAAGCCGAGTTCCTAAGTTCACAAGCTCAAATACAACAATTCATCCCAAGTTCATTTGGATACAGCAGCAGCAAACTGATGCAGAAAAAATAGCATTAAACGATTCAACAATTAAAAAATCAAATTCAACAATAGGCTCACACTCAAACTTGAATAACAGATACATGGTTTCAAATTACTGCTGCAATCAAGGTCTCAAAATCAAATTACAGCAGCATCCAAAAATGACGAGTTAAATTTAGGGATTTAGAGTTTTTCAATTTGGGGATTTAGGGTTTGTTGAATTGAAGATGCGGATGGGGTAACTCGGGGGAGCTAGAGGACTGAGAGGTGGCCAGCGAGGGTTGGACATTCGGAGAGGTCGGTCAGCCTTCAAGGAAGGGACGGTGAAGGACTGTCGGGATCAAAGTTGCTGGATTAGGGTGAAGCTAAAATTTTTAGGGAAGAATAGAAGTTGTTAGGAGAGTTGGAATCGGGAGGTAAGAAGTTGGAATGGAGTAGGAGAGTTGTGGGGAGGAAGTTTCTGGGGAAAAAATGGCTTATATACTAAGATAAAACGATGTTATTTTTGCACATAGTAGATATATACTAAAACGACCTTGTTTTAATTACAGTTTCGCGATCGGTTGGTGTGGTTTAAAACTAACACTGAAACCAAATCGCACCTTATCGATGTCAGTTTCAAACCGCACCACGACACCGATTAGAGATACGGTTTGGATTTTATCGATCAGTCGGTCAGTTTTGCAGTTTTGCGGGTTTCTGGCTCACCCCTACTTGTATCATATCAAGGAGTGGCTATATTGATCAAAAGCTATGGCGGGGCAAAGCAATCAGGGTCTACTACTATATTTTGGAGCTGTTGGGGATGGCAATGTAGTAGGTATCGGATGATGGAATCAATGATGACTGTTGCTTGGGTACTGGATCCTTTTGGGGTTTTCCTAATGTTGCCAGAATAAGTGGACAAGTAACCCGAGATGGATCCGGAGTGGTCGTCCCAAGGTCGGTCTAACTATGCTATTGCTAGGCTAGGCTAAAGCTATTCTAGGTTAACGGGCTAAGGAAAAATAATAGAGATAAAAGTAGTTGTTGTGTTCTGTTGGTGATGTCTTCTTCTTCGCCCGAGCCCCCTTTATATAGCACGTCTTGACCTAGCTCCGTCCTTCCAAGGCAAGAAATCCCATCAAAAATGAATATATCGTTTCCAAATCACCCCGGCTTAGAATAGGAAAATCCAAGCCATCTTTCTCAAATTAGGAAATCCCGTCATTGAATAGGAAGCTTCAAACTGTGATGACCAAGAAACTGCAGCCCAAATAACAACATACCAAGTTTTGCCCGAATCTCAAAATTCCAAGCTCAACTTAGGAAAATATAGGCCAACCTTCTCGAACGTCTCCGCCAAAATACCATTTAATCTATGTCAAGAAATACCTTTTCTACATGGCGAGCCAGGCTTCAAGGCAAGCTGGACACCGATTCTCAAACATAGGCGAACCTGGTACTTCAATCCAGACGAACCAAGCGAGCTCCTTAAACGAACGACCCAAAATCGTAAGCTTAGCCTGACATTCCCAAGCCCAGCGTTCTCTAATGCAGCATTTCCCAAGCCCACGCCAGCATTCTCATCTTTGCCCAAGGGCATTCTTAACACTAAAGGCATTCTCAGCTTGGCCCAAGGGCATTCTCAACACCAAGGGTATTATCAACTTGGCCAAGGGCGTTCTCAACTTGGCCCAAGGGCGTTCTCAACATCAAGGGCATTCTCAACTTGGCCCAAGGATGTTATTAACACCAAGGGCGTTCTCAACACCAAGGGCATTCTCAACTTGGCCCAACGGCGATCTTTAGCGCGGGTGAACCTAATTCGAGCCCAAGTGGGCCTCGTGTCGTACTTGCTAAACACGGCGAGCTCAAGCCCGAACGCCTTCCAAACCCGATGTTCTTCCAAGCCCGGCGAGCGCAACACTTAACTTGAATTATTACGCATCTAGTGTAATTATTCTGGTTGATTTTGGCTAGGAAACTTGTAGATAGCGTGTATTTTATTATTATTAAAAAAATTACCAACCAAAAAAAGTAAACTACATCGTTATATATCTTTCATTTGATATATTTGATAAAACCCTTTAGTTTTGATGATGTGGTTGTTCTTTTATTGCTTTGGCTACGTTCTATTTTTTCTTGCAGGCATTCACTTGTAAAAACAAATTCATATTGAAAACATGTATTTTGATAAAAACAAAATCACTTGTAAAAAGAAGAAAAAACTCATACATTAATTTATATTGAAAGTCGCATAAGATATGATATGTACCTTAATTAAGGAATGGTGTTGCGCCCATAAGATATTTTTGTTGGGAAGCTATTTGTGGATTGATATACCATATTTGTGTTGTCCTGACTACTATAATGTTTTGGTGGAGGTAAACTATGGTTTTCAGAACATCTTTTGGGTTGGCAAGAAACTTTTGTTTTGATGAAAATAGTAGTAATATTTTTTACATGCAAAGAAGAGGGAGCTCTCAGAATTCTTGCACTTGAAATTGAAAATCCAGAAAGAGAGAGCCCCATCGTGACTGCTATTGAAGAACAATTTTTTGGGGTTTTTGGAAGGGTTATTGAAGAGCAATTTGAAGGAGGTTTTCATGGAAGAAGGAGAGAATCGATGCCTTAAATAACGTCTCATACATGTGATCAGCATTAATTTATTGGGAAAAGTTCACTTTAGTACCCTGTGGTATCGCCCAAATCTACTTTAGTACCCTGTGGTAAAAAACTGACTAATCGAGTCATACTTATTCCAATTAACATCAAAAAGGTCTTTAGGCAGCTGCCCGGACCCGCCCGAACCCTGCCCGGACTACGTGGCCAGCCACATCACCAAAAATTGATGACATGGCGCCACGTGGTGGAGGACGAGGAGGACGAGGACGAGGAGGACGAGGACGAGGACGAGGAGGAGGAGGACGAAGAGGAGGAGGAGGCGGAGGACGAGGACGAGGAGGAGGACGAGGAGGACGAGGAGGACGAGGACGAGGAGAAGAGGAGGACGAGGAGGAGGAGGAGGAGGACGAGGAGGAGAGGAAGAGAGGGAAGAAGATGGATGTCCACGTAGCGCCATGTCATTAAGTTTTGGTGACTTGGCTGGCCACGTAGTCCGGGCAGGGTTCGGGCGGATCCGGGCAGCTCCGGGCAGCTGCCCGAGAACTTTTTTGATATTAATTACAATAAGTATGACTCGATTGGTCGATTTTTTACAACAGGGTACTAAAGTAATTTTGGGCAATACTACAGGGTACTAAAGTAGACTTTTTCCTAATTTATTTGGCCGCAGTTACCTCACGGCTCACACTTGGGAGTTTTTTTACTGGGAAAAAATAGTAGAGCTTTATTTGTTTATTCTGTAATTAATTTTTCTGCAAGATAAATCTTATACCATGATTACACTTTTACGGTTTGAAAAGAAAGTCCCATGGTTTCTCTTGCTGCGCCCGACGATATTAGAATAGTTGAAATCCCTAGCTACATGGATCAATCAACATGTCAGAAAATTTGGAGTTCTGAATTTAAAGACAATGAGACATAATTTTTTTTTAAACGGTAAAATTATTATTCCAACGTCGGTAAAAATTATACCAAATTTCAACGCTGGTAAAACGAGATTTATATAAACACTTATTTATATGGATGTATATGGTGTGTGGTGGCGATACGTACTGCAGCATGAGTAAGAATTGCACCAATTGTGGATCTTTTGAAGGAGAATGGAGGTACAGAATATAATGATCCCAGAACCATGCAGGAGAGAACATATGCAAGTAGTGAACCGGATTCTAGTATTAAAGAAGTTGCAATACCAATTGCTGTAAAAGTTATCAGAATATCCACGCAAATGGGAGAGACAATTCTCCTGAAACTAATGGACAAGTGCGGGGTTTATTGATCCTGTAAAATTAATCAATTAAATTAACATTTTTTTATTTTGTCAGGTGTGGGTATATCTGTTGATGTTGCTTGGTTTTAAACCATGAGACACCAAACAACACAAATGATGTTACTTGGTTTCAAACTAAGGAACATAAATGGTTAAACAATTTGAATTTGAAAGAGAGATGGAGAAAAAAGTGTCTCTCCATGTGTATGTACTTGGTGCCATTCCATGGAGAAGATATGGCTTTTAAAATTTTGGTGCAAATGGTGGCCATTGAAACAAAATTCAAGTGATTTTTAGTTTGCTATAAAAGGACCATGACATTGCCATTCTTATCATCCCAATCACTCCATCTCTTCTAATATTCATACATTCTATACCATATAAAACATTATTGTTCTAGTTTTCGAGGTGAATTTCTAACAATTGCTACTTAGAAATTCTTGAGCAATCTTAGAAGTGTACTTGCCAGAACTCATTAGCAACAAATAATGGGAGTAAATAGCACTTTAAAGATAGTGATTACTAATTATGTCTCCAAAACACAAGTTCGAAGACTTCCATCAAATTGATTTGAAGCATCGGCAAGTCAATAACACGGTGATTCATTAGTGACTTGTCAATCAGGTTTCCTGTTCCAATTTTGTTCGAAGATAATTCGTATCTCATCGGATTTATTGGCACTACAAAAGTCAGGTGCTATCCCCACTTTACTACAACAATCTTAAAGTACTATTTTTATAGAATCTTAAAGACCATGTAAAACACATTCTAAATGTCACAATTGTATCCAAATCTCAAGAGTCATCTTCCAAAAACCATTTCATTTTCTATGAAAGGTTATTAATTTATGTTGGAACACCAATTTAATATTGGAAAGACACTTTTATTCTCCATCTCTTTTCTATTTCTTTGATTTAATTTGTTAACCAAATGGTATCATTTAGTTTAAGCTAAGTCATGTTTCACCAAATGACACCAACAAAATCATTATTTCTAAAGCCTAGTAAAATTGTACACTAAAAGATTGTTGTAAAAAAGTGAGGGAAAATATTACTTTAAGATTGTTGTAGAAAAATGGGAATAGAACTTGATTAGGAATAAATCCGGCAAGAGATGAACGACTTTGAGCCAATATTGAAACTTCAGATCTGAATCTTGAGTCGTCAATTTCTAAACGAATCACTTGTAAAAAAAATGGAAAACCCCATAAATCAATTTGTAATGAAAGTGGAATAAGATATGATATGTACCTTAATTAAGGGAATGGTGATGCGCCTATAAGATGATATCTTAGGATAAATTCCTGGGAAGCTATTTTTGGATTGGTGTAATAATATCTTTCTGTTGTTGTTATCACAGTAAAGAATTGGTGGTTGAGAAAAACTTTTGGGTATGCAACTAACTTTTGTTGGGACGGAAATAGTTGGAGAAGAAGGGGCTTTCAGAATTCTTGCACTTGAAATTGAAATTGAAAATCCAGGTAGAGATGTACGTGAGAGCTCCATCGTCATTGATACTTGAGAGCAATTAGTGTAGATGGAAAAGGGAGTGAGCATCGATGCCTTAAATAGGGGGAGAGATTTGGAACAGAAAGGAAGTTACCGTTCCGGGCGGGAGAAAATAGGGAAGGGGCAAAATAGGGAAAAATCACGCGTGCATTTGGGTTTGGTTGACGGCCGAATATTAGTCTCCTTCTATGATATAATGCTCTTTTAGAATTTAGCCCTTGCTATTTTTTTAATTATTTGATTAATTTATTATTATTACTATTATTAAATATTAACTTGACATACCTTTTTATTGTACCGGACATGTTAATTGATCGTAATCAAACATGCATTTTTATCGTACCCCGAATATGCCAAATGATCGTAACCAAGCATGCATTTTTATCGTATTCGAGCATGCCAATTGATCGAAACCAAACATGTCATTTTATCATACTCGGGAATGCCAATTGATGATTATCAAGCATGTCTTTTTATCGTACCCAGGCATGCCAATTGATCGTAACCAAGCATGCCTTTTTATCATACCCAGGCATGCCACTTGATTTCATTGTACATAAAATCAAGACATGTGTTCTTAATTTTGTGGCATTTCACTGTACATAAAATCAAGATACCCTTCATTGAGACGGAGAGCGGGGAAGTTGTAGATGGAAGGTGAGAGAGGAGGGGGAGACGAAGAAAAGCATGAGAGAGGACATGGTTTTTGAAAATAGAAAGTGAGAATGACCAAAATACCCTGAACGAATTAATACAATTGGATCTTCCTTGTCAAAATTTTAATGACGTGGACGGCTGAGATTGTATCCCATTCGGTTCAAATTGGGTCTATTAGAACCCGGACCCAATCCAACCCCTTTATATAGAGGCATACAAAGTTCTTTTTAACCTATCTGCTATCAATAAATATTTAGTAGATTGACTAATCTAATTTTAATTTTAAAAAAATAATAATTAATTAAGTAACACTCGTTACATCATCTTTTAAAATAGTTACCGGAAAAATCATGCCCTATCGCCGTCTTTTCCTTTACACAATTACAGTGAGTAAAATAGCTCATTAGTCAAGGGGTTTGGATTGGGTATGGAATACCCACATTTCAAACCGTTTGGAGTGAAGACACACGAGATTTTTTTTACAAAAATGCTAAAATACGAGGACTAAAATAAAAAAATCTATGTGCACCGGTATCGTAAATGGAACATACCGGTATCGCAAAATAAAGGCCGGTATTACATAACAGCGCATGCCGGTATCGTGACCGAGGCACCATATCGTAAACAAGAAATGTCAGCGCGGTCCTCTTTACTCTAAACTGTCCGGAATGAATTTTTTCACTCCGGATCCAATCCACTTCGATTAGTCAAGTGCTACAAGGGGTACTAAAGTGGAAACGCATGATTTTTTTTATGAATTTAAACCATATATGTCATTGAGAAATTACGGAATATTAAAGTGATTTTTTCCTTAAAAATAGACAAAAAGTCGAAGGGGGAAGGAGAAGATGGTTTGGAAAATGCGGCCGAGTCTCATTACTTTCTTTTGAAAGTTGAAATTTTTAAAAGTATACAGGGACATGGCATGTGGCCCTAGTCAAAAACGTAGGGTGCAAACCCCGACAAAAATAAGGAATGGGACTTTTCTTTATAGAAGAATAGTAATATATATTATAAAAATATTTGGTCCGACTGACGATCCAATTAAACAAATTGGTCAATCCGGATGACAGGAGAAATCATAGATTAACCACATGGTCATTTTTAAAAACCATGTTAAATATCAGTGGCATACTGGAACATAATTAAATATATCAATGAGAAAATCAATTATAAATCTTATAAATGAATATATTATAAGTCTTTTAGCGAAATAAAATCAAGAAAATACCTAAATTGAAATGAAAGTCAAAAAAAGTAAGAGAGGTGCCAATAATTTTAGTTTTATCTCTAATTATAATTTTTTTAACGATATTTGTTATAGTTTAATCAATTTTCTTAGGATTTCTCTTGTTATTTAATTCACATGCACATATTTCTTTTTTTAGGGGTAATGCAACATATATTATATCAGAATAACCGGATTTTGGAATACAAGAATGAAAGTAAATACATGGATAATAAAGCAAGACATAAGCGAAAAACAATAGAAGGTCCACAAAGGCAACGTGGCTTCAAGAACCAAAAGCATCTCCAAACTAAACCAATGCTGACCAGAGAGGAAGCTGACAGGCACAAAGTTACATCAGAGATCAACGACGAGCAAATATCTCTGAAGAGACCTTCGTTATACCTCAGGTATACCTGAAGAGTGGCTAGGTAAGTCCAACCAAGATAAAAAAAAGTCATGAGACTATAAAAGATAAACACTAGCACCCGGATAGAGCATAAAGCTGAATAGAAAATATAATGCAAAGAAAGCATAAAAATACATAAAATGAACAGCAACCCAGAGGGGAGATCTACCAAGACCAATCTCTCCGGTCATTTCCCAAAAAGGAGAGAGGCGCCGAGTGCTCTAGCGAGCTTGATTGCACTGGCGAGAGGTCAAGATTCTGGGACCCTGAGCACAGATTACCGGCCGGCACTCCTAAAGTGGCAAGCCTTAGAACGAACAGCGAGCCAAAAAGAGAGTGGTTGGGTGAGGTAGAGGGAGACCAGATCCGAGAGTATTTGCTTCGAATCAAGAAAAGTGATTCCAGTAGCAAAACCAAAACTAAAAAATCTAGGGAAAATAGAGCATGGAGGAGGGGGAGGAGGAAGATGAGGGGAGATGGGGGGCAGCGACGAATGCTGATCTACAGATGCAAAACCCTAGTCTGAGGCAAAGAATCTACATGCTGGGAGAGAACTTTCGGAAGAGAGAGTTTTTTCTCGAAAAATACCTTCATGCACATGTTCCTCGGGAGTCTCCTTGGGACTGCTGGATAGCAGCTGGATAAATCCAATTATGATAACATAGACCATAATTTTATTTTATTTTAATGATCATCATGTTTAGTTAAGAGAGGTGGGACTCAGGGTTGGATTAGGTCCAGAATCGGCTCATTCCGAACGGTTTAGACCAAAGGACACGCGGGGGATTTTTTATGAATAAGTTAAAATACAGGGACAAAAATAAAATAAGAGCGCGTGCATGGAGTGGATCACCGACATGCCATTGTCGTACCCCGTGTGCTATTATGAGGAACTGGGCATGCCATTGTCGTTATCAGGGCATGCCATTATCGATATCTTCAGTACTCTCTAAACCCAATCCACGTGCGGTGGACTCATAATTTTATTTTATTTTAATGATCATCGTGCTGAGTTAAGGAAGGTGGGACCCATAATTTTAATATATTTTGCCAACATTTTTGCATGTTATTTATCAGGACCAGATTCGGTCCAAGAACCTCGTTTCCAAGACTGTACTGGACTCCATTTTGGGCGAACTATTTCATCATAACTGAGCAAATCGTTTCATCATAACTAGGCAAACCATTGTATCATAACTGGGTAAACCAGTGCGTGTTCCGGGATGATCCATTCAGCAAACTTCGGGCGAACCATTCCATCATAATTGGGCAAAATATTGTATCATAACTAACGAACCATTACATCATAACTAAGCGAACTGGTGCATGTTCTAAAAAAAATATGGACCGCTTCGAGTGACCCATTATATCATAACTGGGTGACCCATTGTATCATAACTGAGCAAAATACTATATCTTAATTGAAAAAACTATTGTATCATATTGTAGCGAACCAGTGCGTGGTCCAAGACAGTCCTGGACGAAAATACACATCCGCGACCGAATTCGATGCCATATTTATCAGAGTTTTTGGGAAGGTAAGAGTTTTAATTCTTAAGTATTTATCAAAAACTGGTTATACTCATTTTGAATTAAGATTAGTTAGACTATATGAATAACATAAAGTATTACAGAAAAACTTGGTTCATAATCTCATTATGAAAGCAACTTTATTTTACGTGAAAAATTATTCTCGGGCCCTAGGTGTTTGGTATATTCGCCGCTCACCTTCCTGTATTACGGTAATAGATTAAAAACTCTCCATAGTTTTGCAAAATTATACTCACAGGTCCCTCAGTGATGTGTGAGCGATCAATTTTTTCTTATTTTATATTTGAAATGACTATTATACCCTTGCTCCGATCAACTAAAATCTCTTGTCAAATTCTCCGGTCATTTTTTTGGCGAATACCAACTCTAATCATCTTCTCCGGTCATTTTTTCGGCGAACAAAATTTTTCCATCGACCAAAAATCAAAATCAAAATAAAAATTCAGACCAAAAATCAACTGGATTTCATTCTCTAGCGAGATCCATGGAAGAATCCAAAAAGAGCAAATCCAAAATTGAAGAAGAGCAACAGGTTGGGCGGCCCTAGCGTCCTTCAAAGGGGCGTTAATGTCATTGCCTTTCCCATCAAGGGCGGAGCTGAGCAAATTACCGAACAAGTTAGGGTCCTTCCGCACGATCCTGATCCCGATTTTGGAGGAGGAAGGGGCGGCACCCCAACTCTTCCTAAAGATGTCATCGACCATGGAGGCGGGCCCACCTAGACCGGCCTGGGAAGGGGCGGACAGGTGGCTCCATGTGGGCTTGGGCTGGGATGCGGCCGTCGCGGATGAAGAGGAGGAAAAAGGTTAAGTCTTTTGGTCGTTGAGGGATCGGGTAGCCCAGATCCTCCTCCCTTCCCACAGTTAGAGTTCATCATCTTCTTCTTCTTTTCCCTTTTCAGTTTTTCTTTTTAGTAGAGAATATAGGAGGACGACAGGGGGTTGGATCTCAACCGATGCCCGTAAGGTTTCATCATCATCAGTTGGGCAGAAGTCAGGATGTAATCTGGCAATGGGATGGGGCCAATTTATGATTATGGGGCCGAGGGGAAGGGTCCCTGGTGGCGACGACGTTGGTGGTGGTCGTTGTTCCGGCCGCTTGCTAGATGAAGTTGGGAGCTAGAATCTTCCTCCCTCGGAGGATATAAATTATTGATTTTTTTATTAAGTTTTGTGAGGGCAAAAAAAGTTATTTACATTATAAAATTGATCGCTGATGTCAGCGAGGTATCTGAGAGTATAATTTTTTCAAACTATGAGAAGGTTTTAATCGATTACCGTAATATAGAGGGTGAACAGCGAATATACCATATACTAGGAGCTTGAAAATAATTTTCCCTTGTTTTATTGTTATTTAATTCACATCCACACGTTCCTCGGGAGTCTCATCCGGACTGCTGGATCTCAACCGGATAACTCCATATCATAAACCATAAAGTCAACGCAGAGAAATATCATAATGTTGCATGTGGAGTTATGGTAGAGAGTCATTACTTTCTCTTGAAAATATGTGCAAAGAAATATACAATATTTAATTCGTCATGTAGCCGCCACGGTGCAAAAGGCAAAAAGGCAACATACTTGTTTTTAGAATAGTGGCATGAAGTTAATATTAAATAAATAGATTATAATATGAGAAAAGAAAATGTATAGACTGACGACAAGAAAACGTAAAAGCTAACAGCAAACAATATAAAGACTACATGATGGCATGGGCAGAGGCAAAGGTCGGTCGAAGATGGCATGGGCAGAGGCTACATCATAGACGCAACCTCGTGAAATCGAGCATTTGAAAGCATACAAGATGCATGCAAATGAATGCTAGAGTCGAACGAATCCAAGCAAGACAAGAATATACACCTGTATCATCAGGAAATCTACTGAGATCTATACAAATCTCGGATCAGATCTAATCTGATCCAAACAAAAGCAACAGAAAGCATAAACAAAGTTAAGCAAATGAAACACAGTAAACACAAACAAAGAATAGTAAAGACAAAGCAAATCAAAAAAAAAATCGATGACAACCGATAAAGGGCATAGCCATAGCCAAACAGAAGGCGTCGCCAGAAACAGAACAAACCGGAGGGGAGGTCAACAGTGACCAACCCCTCCGGGCACCAAAAGCGGGCTCCCCTGAGACGCCGGTTGAAAAGCCAACTCCAGAGAGACCGAGGCAGCCTGCGGAAGCTAAGATCGAGACTGAGCATTGTTGAGGCGAGGACTGAGGCAGAGGCGAAAGTTGAAGGAGCCCGAACCTAGACCTGAATGCCCCGGGCTTGAGCTGAGCGCCGGGAAGTGGCTAACCTAATATACCACATACCAGGTAATATAAAGAATGCAAGTTCAGTGAAATGGCCGTGTTGCAAATAAACTTACATTTGTAATTTCATGGAAAATTTTAAAAGAAATGCAAAAGAAGAAATTACAATTTATTGGAATATTTGGAAGAGGACTAAATTAATTAAAGCAAAATACTATTTGGTCCCTTAAGTTGGAGAAAAAATAAGGTTTCGTCCCTCTGCCACGAGATTGAACAACATACAACAATACGTAACAAAATCAACTTCCTTAATCGAAGAGAAGCCAAGTTTTTTTTCTAAAGGGGGTTTATTTCCCTCACAATTCTATGAATGGAGTTCTCGGAGAATGTTTTTCCTGTCTGGGGTTGAGCCAAAAAATACTCTAAACTGAGCATTTTTGTGTGCATGAGAACGCTTAAAATAGAGCATTTTTGCCAAAAATGCTCTAATTTGGGCATTTTTTGGTTTTCAGATATAACCAAAAGTCAGCTCCTTGGAGCCGAATTGAGTCGAGTGAAAGGTGGAAGCCAAGGAAAAAATATCCAATCAAAAACAAACAATGCTCTTGTTGGGTATTGAACTCAAGACCTCTCATTTATTAGAGGAGCTTCCTAACCAACCGAACTACAAGAACTTATTGACTTATTATTTTATAACAAATAATATATTACATAAATACGGAATCCACCTAAATATGTATTTATGTAATAAATAATATATACCTAAATACATATTTATGTAATAAATAATATATACCTAAATACATATTTATCTAATAAATAATATATACCTAAATACATATTTATGTAATAAATAATATATACCTAAATATGTATTTATGTAATAAATAATCTATACCTAAATATGTATTTATGTAATAAATAATCTATACCTAAATACGTATTTATGTAATAAATAATATATACCTGTTGGAGCGGAAAATTAATTATCGGATTTGTTTGACCATGTCTCAGTTAAATAGTCGTATCTTCCTACTCATATATCCGATTGATACGATTCTAAAAGCTACAAAAAGGTAAACATAGATCTAGAACTTTCTAGTTTGTGACTTCTCCAAATTTGGCGCAGAAGGAGGTTAGACTTGGGTCGGAAGTTACGGGAGTAGGTTTTTTCTTTATTAGGCCGCGGATATGCTGAACCTATTTTGGTAAAAATGTCATAACTTTATCCTCAAGTATTGGATTGACACGATTTCAAAAGTCACAGAAGGAGAAGACAGAGATTTATAACTTTGTTGTTTATGACTTTTCCAAATTCAACATAAAAAATGGTCAAATATGGGTTGAAATTTTCAGGTAGTTTAAGTTTTCCTTATTAGGCCGAGGCTATGTTAAGTTTTCATGTTTGAAAACGGCCTAGGGTTTTTCTATGAGGCTGGGGCGAGCTTATTAGATATAAGGAGATCTAGGTACAGGCATGAAGGACATAAAAAACAACACATCAAACCTTTAGCTTCATAGCTTTTATCGTAGCTTTTATCTTATGTAGCCTCTAACTTTTATCTTTATGTTTTTTCCTTCCCCTTCTCCCCCATATGTTCAATAAAGTTCTTGCTCTTCTACCAATTTTTTTCTCTTCTATCTATTCTAATCTTTTCCCATATTTCTTCTATTTCTCTCTTTCGTTCGAATCACTCTTGGGACGACCACTCCGGATCCGTTCTAAAGATCGTTTCTGACGTTCTACCACAATTTATTGCAACAATACCTAAATACATATTTCTCGATTCTCCAAGAATAGAGAACGGATTTAGTATTGACAACATAAAATTGCCAGCATCATCTGATAACATAAAATCAGACCAGGAAACATCCTCTCTCTTCGGGATCCCATCCCCTCTAGCTTCCTCTCTGTTCAGACAAGCTCCCAACCCTTCACGATCCTCCTCACGAGCTGATCCAGAGAAGGTAATGCATCAAATAGGAGATAAGTATCCTACTAACAGTCTTATTCCATTTTGTTAAGAGCTTGACAAAGCTGTGGAAGATGATGCATTCCGTTGATTTACCAAAGAGGTATGAATTCCATTGTACCCAATGTAATCTGTAGGTGGTGGAGACTGTTCATCGCAAAGCAAAGATAAGGGGTCCAACTCTAAGTCAAACTCGTACAAAGGGGGCGAGAAGAGCGAGAAGGATCGGCCAAAGTCATCTGGGTGCTTTATTTACGATGGCCCCACCGTGCTACTGAATGCCCGAAACTGTACAAACTGTCAGCTACAAGCTACGAGGAGTCTGAGGCAAGCGCAAAAGAACCGATCGTTGGGGTGCTACAACTTCTGAGTTCAAGGCAAAGTTGGAGATACCGAACAGGTTGTCGAAGAGGTTGGGGTCCTTCCCAACGATCCCGATCCCGATCCCGGAGAAGGGTGGCACCCCAGCTCTTCCTAAAGATGTCGTCGACCATAGAGGTGGGCCTACCTAGACCTAGGTAGGGGCGGGATGGTGGCTGCACGTGGGCCTGGGTTGGGACGCGGCCGTCGCGGAGGAAGAGGAGAAGAAAGTTTGGGTCTTTTGGTCGTTGAGGAATCAGGTAACTCAGATCCTCTTGCCTTCACGTAGTTAGAGCTCATCTTCTTCTTCTTCTTCTTCTTTTCTCTTTTCAATTTTTCTTTTTTTTTCTTTTTAGCAGAGAATATAGTAGGACGACAGGGGGTTGAATCTTGACCGATGCCTAAAGGGTTTCATTGTCATCGGTTGGTCCAAGTTGTGATGGTGGGGCCGATGGGAAGGGTCCATGGGGGTGACGACGTTGGTGGTGGTCATTGTTTCGGATGCTTGCTAGAAGAAGTTGGGAGCTGGAATCTTCCTCCCCGCGAGGATATAAATTATTGATTTTTTTATAAATTTTTGTTAGGGCAAAAAGGTCATTTACATTATAAAATTGATCGAGACACTTTTCAAAAATTCCATCCAACTGATATGTGGTTTAGTCTGTCAAATGGGTGTTCGAATATCTATTGTCGTACCAAAAATCTATCTATACGCCATTAGTTTGTACGTTTATTATAATAAAAACTTTGTTTTCTTTGTCCGAACTTTTTATTTTTATTTGATTCACATGCCGGAGTTCTTCGGGAATCTCTACCGGGATTGATTGCTACCGATTTCCATTTTATAAAGAGGATGACTCCACTTCTGATGCCATAGAGCATAAAAGTCAATGGATCGGTTGAGGAACAATGCTTGTTAAATGGGGGAAAACATTGTTGACTTTCTGACATTGAACTGGTGTAAGTAACGAGAGAGTTTTCATGCAGTCGTCGAACCCGATCGTTAGGACCATTCAAATCAAGACGCACTGACATCAACCATGAATCACAGTTACATACTCGACAGATCAGAATACGTACGAGAGGAACATATAGTATATACTAACAGATTTGTAAGCAGCAATGAGGATTTACAAACACATAATATCCACTGATAGACTTTTTCGAACGTAATAAAGGTCATTCAACCATCTAACAGAATAGGACTCCGGAGTCTATAGAAATCATGACGGAAATCTCGTGGGATCCTAATAAAATACTTTTTTCTTCTCGCATTTTGGGCCCAGAAAGTCCCTACGCTCCCCGTCCATTTGAATACACACACCTCAGGTCACCCGATATCCCCTTATATAATGTGCGCAAACCACGGGGATTAGAAAGTCGTAGGAACATTTCCTCATACCAGATAGAAATCAGTACAAAATCTAAAACCATAGAAATCAGATAGAATACTCGATTAAGCCAAATCATCATTAACCCATAATGTAATACAGGAATAGAGAGAGACAGAATAATTCCAAACATTTTGAAACCTTAGAAACCCTAGGCGAAATGTACTGTCCTAAAAATCCACTTACTCATTAAAAAGAAATCATTCAAACTAGAACGAAGCTGAATGATCATACCTGGGCCAAGTTCGAAGTAGGTCAGGATTGCTTGCTCAGCACGGCTTAGTAGATCTTATTCGGGACCTTATTCGAGAAGAGATCTTTTGGGTATCGATTTAGAACTTTCTTATACTATGCCAGGGTGGATCTCTCTACATTAGAAATGATCATAAATTATGGAAGATTTCTCGAGATTGAGTCTAGGAGATCTTCCGATTTTGATTCGAGATCTTCCTATGTTGAAAGCAGCTTAGGCTTTCCTATTCTCGGTCAAAGCTAGGTCAAGGCTCCCTATATAAGGATGACTTAGGCAAGAAGCCAAGGACATCATCAACACAACAACAAACCTATTGCTCCTTATATTTTTCTTAGCTTAGCATAGTCATAGCCTTAGTCTAGGGCCTTTTTTCTCCTCTCTGTTAGGCCGACCTTAGGACAACAACTCCAGATCCATCTCGGTATATTCGCTGCTCACCTTCCTGTATTACAGAAATCGATTAAAAACTCCCCATATTTTTGCAAAATTATACTCTCGGGTCCCTCACTGATGTGAGCGATCAATTTTTTCTTATTTTATATTTGAAATGACTGTTATACCCTTGCTCTGACCAACTAAAACATCCGATCATATTCTCCGGTCATTTTTTCGGCGAACACTAACTCTAATCATCTTCTCCATTCATTTTTTCGGCGAACAAAATTTTTCCATCGACCAAAAATCAAAATCAAAATAAAAAATTAAGACAAAAAATCAAGTGGATTTCCTTCTCTGGCGAGACCCATGGAAGAATCAAAGAAGAGCAAATCCAAAATCGAAGAACTGCAACAGGTTGGGCGAGCCTAGCGTCCTTCAAAGGGGCATTGACGCCATTGCCTTTTCCTCCAAGGGTGGAGCTGAGCAAGTTGTCGAACAGGTTGGAGTCCTTCCCAACAATCCCGATCCCGATCACGGAGAAGGGTGGCACCCCAGCTCTTCCTAAAGATGTCGTCGACCGTGGAGGTGGGCCTACCTAGACCTGGGAAGGGGCGGGCTAGTGGCTGCACGTGGGCCTGGGTTGGGACGCGGCCGTCGCGGAGGAAGAGGAGAAGAAACTTAGGGTCTTTTGGTCGTTGAGGAATCAGGTAACTCGGATCCTCCTGCCTTCACGTAGTTAGAGCTCATCTTCTTCTTCTTCTTCTTCTTTTCTCTTTTTTAATTTTTCTTTTTTTTTCTTTTTAGCAGAGAATATAGTAAGACGACAGGGGTTGAATCTCGACCGATGCCTAAAGGGTTTCATTGTCATCGGTTGGTCCAAGTTGTGTTGGTGGGGCCGATGGGAAGGGTCCATGGTGGTGACGACGTTGGTGGTGGTCGTTGTTCCGGACGCTTGCTAGAAGAAGTTGGGAGCTGGAATCTTCCTCCCCGCGAGGATATAAATTATTGATTTTTTTATAAATTTTTGTTAGGGCAAAAAGGTCATTTACATTATAAAATTGATCGCTGACGTTAGCGAGGAACCTGAGAGTATAATTTTGCCAAACTATGGGGAAGTTTTAATCCATTTCCGTAATATAGGGGCTAAACGGCGAATATACCAAATACTAGAGGCCTGAAAATAATTTCCCCTTATTTTATTATTATTTATTTCACATTCACACGTTCCTCGGGAGTCTCATACGGACTGGTGGATCTCAACCGGATAACTCAATACCATAAACCATAAAAGTCAACGCAGAGAAATATCATAAAGTTGCATGTGGAGTTATGGCAGAGAGTCATTACTTTCTCTTGAAAATATGTGCAAAGAAATATACAATATTTAATTCCTCATGCAGCCGCCATGCAGTGCAACAAGCGAAAAGACAACATATTTTTTAAAAAAACTTATATTAAATAAACGGATTATAATACGAGAAAAGAAAATGTATAGACTAACGACAAGGAAATGTAAAAACTAACAGAAAACAATCTAAAGACTACAAGATGGCATGGGCGGAGGCGAAGGTCGGCCGAAGAGCTACAAGAGCAAACGACCAAAATTGATAATTGTCGAAACAAAAGTCGGCTAATAAACACAAGGCTACATCATAAACGCAACCTCGTGAAATCAAGCATTTGAAAGCATACAAGATGCACGCAAAATGAATGCTAGGGTCGAACGAATCCAACCAAAACAAGATTATCCACCTGTATTATCAACAAAGCTACTGAGATCTATGCAAATCTGGGATCAAATCTAATCTGATCCAAACAAAAGCAACGGAAAGCATAAACAAAGTTAAGCAAATGAAACACATTAAACACAAATAGAGAATAGTAAAGACAAAGCAAACCGAAATGGAAATCGACGACAACCGGCAAAGGGTATAGCCATAGCCAAATAGAAGGCGTCGCCAGAAATAGAACTGACCAGAGGGGAGGTTGATAGTGACCAACCCCTCCGGGCACCAAAAGCTAGCTCTCCTGGGACGCCGGTTGAAAAGCTAGCTCTAGAGAGACCGAGGTGGCCTGCAAAAGGGACGAGACCGAGACTGAGCATTGTTGAGGCGAGGACTGAGGCAGAGGCGAAAGCTGAGGGAGCCCGAACTTGGAAATGAATGCCCCGGGCTTGGGCTGAGCACCGAGAAGTGGTCGGCTGACAGCGAGGAGGGCTGTGGCTAGTGGCAAACTGGCCAGCTAAGCTACCGACGAGCAGGGCAACTTGTGCGGGCGGAGGACAGGTCCGTTGACAGTAGCCTCGGTCGGCCGGTAAGGTACATCATTGTGAAGTCGGTTGATTTCACGTGGAGAGTTCCTAGCTCCGCCGGTGAGAAGGAGGAAAAGTCATTGAGGAAGGAGGAGGACGAGAGTGAGTTCCTGGCTGAGGAAAATGAGGGAAGGGGGGCAAAGATGGAAAAGAGGGTTGAAAAATCCTAGAGAGTTCTCAGAGAGAGAAGGTTTGCTCTCAAGGAAGAGAGAGAAGGGCAAGGGAGACTCAAAAGACAACATACTAACTATAAACCTAAATTCTAACCATAAACTTAAACCCTAGACCTTAACTATTAAAAAATTTACAAAAAAAATGGAAAAATTGAAAATTTTCAAAAGTATTTCGAAAAGGCTAAAAATTTTCAAAAGACTAAAATAAAAAATAAACAATCAATTTGAATTCGATTCGAATTTGGCGGTTTATAATTCGTATTAAAATTCATTTTTGGACGAATCAATATGATTCAAGACTTAGATGAATTCGAATTCAAACTAAATACGTGATCCCTTTTCGAATTGTTGTATAGCAACTGGTAACTCCAATTCGTATAGCATACAGAATTTGCAATATATCCTAATGATCTCGGGAAGATTTCTAAGCTCCATTTTAACCCATCCAAGTCCTCAATGTTTAGTAAATTCTACGAAAGAAGAGGGGAATACTATGGTCAACATTTTTTTGATAAGTGATATTTTATTAATGTAATAATATTTACATAAAGAAAGAATGTTGAATACCCTCGCAGCAATGAGCCTCAATTAAAAAGGCCCAATTTTTACTTTGGTACCTCATATTTATAAATAATTTCATTTTCGTACATTTTAATTTTTTTCAAGGCTAAATTTTATTTGGGTACTGAAATTTTTTAATTTTATTATCGCACATTTTAATTTTTTTTTCAGATACGGCTAAACTTCATTTTGGTAATGAATATTTTTACGCAATTTCAATATCGTAGATTTTAATTATCGTTGAAGTCTTTTTCAACGGAACATCAAGTTTTCAATGGCAAAATCACAACGGCACATCAAAAAATTGATTTTCTTCTCTATGAGTTTGAGTCTCAATACTAATGCTAGTTCTTACTTTTTCTATTTATGATAGCACTATACCCCACCAATTTGTTATGTTATGTATGAATGATGAGATTCCACTATTTTGTGCTCTACCTTCCTCCGAATTCTCAAATTCCTCTTTAACTTTGAGAACAAATGGGACCGGGAACGGTTGAATATCGCTCCTTGAACTGCTTAATAATGCCAATAGAATGGCACATCAAGTTTTCCAATGGCACATCAAGTTTTTCAACGGCACATCAAGTATTCCAATTTAAAATTCACAACGGCACATCAATTTTTAACGGCAAATCAGGTTTTTTAACGACACATCAAAATTTTCCACCAGCACATCAAAATTTGCAACAGCAAATAAAAATTTTCAACGGCGCAAAAGGCAAAGCCATAGTTCGTGTAGATCATTAAATTTTCTTTTCAAAAATATATTATAATAGTAAAAAATCCAAATGAGTAGCAAAAATTCTGAACGAGTCAAACATTATGGTCCGTTGAAATTTTAATGGTTATAGTCCCAAAAATAAGAAAATTAAAATATACAAAAATAAAATCGCGTAATATACAGAAGTTTGGAGCTCGAATCTTCCTCCCCGCGCGGATATAAATTATTGATTTTTTTATAAATTTTTGTTAGGGCAAAAAGGTCATTTACATTATAAAATTGATCGAGACACTTTTCAAAAATTCCATCCTACTGATATGTGGTTTAGTCAGTCAAATGGGTGTTCGAATATCTATTGTCGTACCAAAAATCTATCTATACGCCATTATCGTACCAGCCATGATTGGGACAAAATAATGGTCTATATACCATCCCAGTTAGTTTGTACGTTTATTATAATAAAAACTTTGTTTTCTTTGTCCGAACTTTTTATTTTTATTTGATTCACATGCCGGAGTTCTTCGGGAATCTCTACCGGGATTGATTGCTACCGATTTCCATTTTATAAAGAGGATGACTCCACTTCTGATGCCATAGAGCATAAAAGTCAATGGATCGGTTGAGGAACAATGCTTGTTAAATAGGGGAAAACATTGTTGACTTTCTGACATTGAACTGGTGTAAGTAACGAGAGAGTTTTCATGCAGTCGTCGAACCCGATCGTTAGGAACTCAGAAGGTTAATCCTTGAACACGTCAAGGTACCATGGATTAGACACTCGTAGCAGAAAAAAGACATCCCTAATGATACAAAGCGTAATATAGAGTAAGGAGAATAGCAAGTTGAGAGAGACTTTTTATAGGGGTTGTCAAAATTGTGAAATTGTGTACGGCAAAACGGAAGGAATTGAGGGAGTTGGGACCAAGTAGAATGATCATTTACTTCCACACTAGTTGTCACGCCTTGAAAATGAGCATGCCAACCGCCACGGAGAGAAAGTTCTCCGTAAGGCTTAATTTCTTTCAAGGATGTTATAAGACATATATCTTTAAAGTTACATTGCCAATGGTCAATAGAAATCCTCGTTCTAATTGACAAAAATGAGTGTCGTGCCATGTAAGACATGAGTCTACTCCTAGTTCTCACTCCCAAATAGTCTCTTAATATCTAAAACACATAGCACATATTAATAAGGATACGCAACTCAGTAAGCCGGCGATACATATAACACACATTTTATCATAAAGAAAACCATATTTCAGTTATTCATTATTAATGACCATTCAAATCAAGACGCACTGACATCAACCATGCATCACAGTTACATACTCAACAGATCAGAATACGTACGAGAGGAACATATAGTATACACCGACAGATTTGTAAGCAGCAATGAGGATTTACAAACACATAATATCCACTGATAGACTTTTTCGAACGTAATAAAGGTCATTTAACCATCTAACAGAATAGGACTCCGGAGTCCACAGAAATTATGACAGAAATCTCGTGGGGTCCTAATAAATACTTTTTTGTTCTCGCATTTTGGGCCCAGAAAGTTCCTACGCTCCTCGTCCATTTGAATACACACACCTCAGGTCACCCGATATCCCCTTATACAATGTGCGCAAACCACGGGGATCAGAAAGTCGTAGGAACATTCTCTCATGCCAGATAGAAATCAGTACAGAATCTAAAACCATAGAAATCAGATAGAATACTCGATTAAGCCAAATCATCATAACATATAATGTAATACAGGAATAGAGAGAGACAGAATAATTCCAAACATTTTGAAACCTTAGAAACCCTAGGCGAAATGTACTGTCCTAAAAAACCACTTACTCATTAAAAAGAAATCATTCAAACTAGAACAAAGCTGAACGATCATACCTGGGCCAAGTTCAAAGTATGTCAGGATTGCTTGCGCTTAGTAGATCTTATTCGGGACCTTATTCGAGAAGAGATCTTTTGGGTATCGATCTAGAACTTTCTTATAATATGCCAGGGTGGATCTCTCTACATTAGAAATGATCATAAATTATGGAAGATTTCTCGAGATTGGGTCTAGGAGATCTTCCGATTTTGATTCGAGATCTTCCTATGTTGAAGGCAGCTTAGGCTTTCCTATTCTCGGTCAAAGCTAGGTCAAGGCTCCCTATATAAGGATGACTTAGGCAAGAAGGCAAGGACATCATCAACACAACAACAAACATATTGCTCCTTATATTTTTCTTAGCTTAGCATAGTCATAGCCTTAGTCTAGGGCCTTTTTTCCCCTCTCCGTTAGGCCGACCTTAGGACAACTACTCCAGATCTATCTTGGTATATTTGCTGCTCACCTTCCTGTATTACGGAAATCGATTAAAAACTCCCCATATTTTTGCAAAATTATACTCTCGGGTCCCTCACTGATGTGAGCGATCAATTTTTTCTTATTTTATATTTGAAATGACTGTTATACCCTTGCTCCGATCAACTAAAATATCCGATCATATTCTCCGGTCATTTTTTCGGCGAACACCAACTCTAATCATCTTCTCCAGTCATTTTTTCGGCGAACAAAATTTTTCCATCGACCAAAAATCAAAATCAAAATAAAAAATTAATACCAAAAATCAAGTGGATTTCCTTCTCTGGCGAGACCCATGGAAGAATCAAAGAAGAGCAAATCCAAAATCGAAGAACCGCAACAGGTTGGACGAGCCTAGCGTCCTTCAAAGGGGAGTTGACGCCATTGCCTTTCCCTCCAAGGGTGGAGCTGAGCAAGTTGTCGAACAGGTTGGGGTCTTTCCCAACGATCCCGATCCCGATCCCGGAGAAGGGTGGCACCCCAGCTCTTCCTGAATATTTGGGTACTGAAATTTTTTAATTTTATTTTCGCACATTTTAATTTTTTTTCCAGGTACGGCTAAACTTCATTTTGGTAATGAATATTTTTACGCAATTTCAATATCGTAGATTTTAATTATCGTTGAAGTCTTTTTCAACGGAACATCAAGTTTTCAATGGCAAAATCACAACGGCACATCAAAAAATTGATTTTCTTCTCTATGAGTTTGAGTCTCAATACTAATGCTAGTTCTTACTTTTTCTATTTATAATAGCACTATACCCCACCAATTTGTTATGTTATGTATGGATGATGAGATTCCACTATTTTGTGCTCTAACTTCCTCCGAATTCTCGGATTCCTCTTTAACTTTGAGAACAAATGGGACCGGGGGCGGTTGAATATCGCTCCTTGAACTGCTTAACCTTAGCGACAATAATGACAATAGAAAGGCACATCAAGTTTTTCAATGGCACATCAAGTTTTTCAATGGCACATCAAGTTTTTCAATGGCAAAATCATAACGATACATCAATTTTCAACGGCACATCAAGTTTTCCAATTTAAAAATCACAACGGCACATCAATTTTCAACGGCAAATCATGTTTTTTAACGACACATCAAAATCTTCCACCGGTACATCAAAATTTGCAACAGCGAATAAAAATTTTCAACGGCGCAAAAGGCAAAGCCATAGTTCGTATAGATCATTAAATTTTCTTTTCGAAAATATATTATAATAGTAAAAAATCCAAATGAGTAGCAAAAATTCTGAACGAGTCAAAAATTATGGTCCGTTGAAATTTTAATGGTTATAGTCCCAAAAATAAGAAAATTTAAATATACAAAAATGAAATCGCGTAATATACAAAAATGAAATCGCGTGCGCCCACGGTAGGTTCTGCAGCGCGTCCACTGCCCGGACCGAATCTAAGGCGCAATATCCATACTACCCGTTTATAACCACACGACCAAAAAGAAAAAATTCCAAATCTAACTGAAACCTTCCTCCGAATGGTGCTTCCATAGAACATCACAGAATCGAGGGGAGAAACAAAATCAAATATGTCCTTATACACAGGACTCCAAGTAGAGCAAACAGATCTTGTCCAACCAAATCCTTGATTAAATTTGATTTGACCAAAACAGTAATTCTTTGGTCTGAAATATGACGGTATGACGAAGAAGCTCTTAATTGTTCGTCGCATATTCAAAAATTACTGAATTCCTCTAGTTTTCATTACCCCACGTGATAGCGCCATAAATTAAAAACCAAACTTTTTCATAGCGCCACCATGTCTCCGGACTAACTCCATCCATATTGGTATCAAATTGTTTAGTAAGGGGCCAACATACCAAGAGATTCCTAGCTTACCCACGAAGGAGTTCCAAAGTAGCCATATTAATGTGGCAATAAATGTTCTCCGATTTCATCCCCATCTTCGCAAATTGGACATAAGCAACCTCAGTCATTTAATCGATGCATACAGATCAGATTGATTCAAGATTTAGATTTTTTAAACAAAATATTGTGTTTGAACTTTACACATATAAAAAATATTATTGGGTCTGAGCACCGGTTTGACTTGGGGGCGGTGATTTAGTTGCTTAGCAAACATGAGATAACAAATCCAGTATTTCATTAAGATTTCAAATAACTGTCCCGAATTCAAATTCTGTCGCTCCATTCCCGCAGGGGTAGAGAACCCGTCGCTATCTCGGCTATTCTACCAGTGACTCTAGGGAAGTCGGAATAGGAGAGCACTCATTTTGGAGTGAACTTCTTACTTAGATGCTAACAGTGTTCAACTCTAAAAACGAAGATGTTACCAAGAAAATTGTCAAAAGATCGATTGAGGCACCATGCCAGCATCTTCCATCTAACTCTATTTACGCAATTTGCAATCATTCAGAGCTTAACAAATAATTAATTTATCATAAATATATTCCCACCCAGCAGTGGAAAATAGGTGCAAACAAGTATACAATATGAAATACAAAAGAAGAATTCTGAAATGTCACCTTATTTAACAATATTTATTAGTTGAAACTTAAGTTAGTAGGAGTTCAGAAAAAAAGGGCCCAGTGCCAACTATTAAATCCGAATTAAACATAAGATGATACAGTCCCATTAATGTGAGAGATGATTATACAATTGGAATATAAAATATAAGTAGGTTCAAGAGGACATAAGTTAGATGCTTAAAGGGTTATTGTTTGTTATAACAATTAAACAATTTCCAATCTCAGTAGTTAAATTGGTCCGGGTTAAGTTTGTTTTTTGGAAGAGGTTGGTCTAATAACCTTGTATTAATTATAAAATTTGTAGTACATGATGGAGTTCAGTAGCCGATTACATTAGATGATACTCTCGCATAATCCACGACTAAAGGACGAAGTTGCAGAATTGTGCGATAACTCGTCATAGACCTGACATCAACTACTGGATCTCAATTAACCTCCGTGCTTGATTACAATTTCCTTAGAACAAGAAGAAAGTTAGCGACCCTAATCTCTCGTTTGGCCACCTCCTCATCCTTCATGGTAGCGACTATATCGAACAAGGGTTTCACAATCTGATCACCGAAGTGGAGGCCCAGCAGCGGCCCAAAGACGGCCTCATCGTCAATGCCACGTAGGCTCCACTGTTGTCGTGCTCAATCTCGTCAATGCCACGTAGGCACCACTGTTGTCGTGGGTTTGTTAATGTTAAAATTCTGTATTGTTACCTGTGAAACAAGGGTGGCCAAGGATCTGGACAGAATTTCCAAGAAAGAAGAGATGCCTTTATCAACATGATGGTGACCGATTCTTCCAATAAAAATCAGCACCATTCGTCCTCGGCTCACCATTTTCTGGGACCTTGATTGGAGGAACTTCGAAAAGTCTTGCTGGAATTGGGATTCGTATGCCTGTGCAATTCCAGGAGAGCTCGTTTCTGATATGTAAAATTTTCCCTTAGTTTATCGATCTTTCTTGCTCATCATAAAGCCCTTGGGGAACCTGCAACCCACCACGTCTTATTTTGCTTAAGATCAACTGCTAAAGACGTTAATTTAGCCTAATAAAAGGTTTCTATTGAGAAGTATCGAGAAAAGAAGCAAACGGTAGAATTTGGCGAGGATTGGCGTCAACTAGCTTCCTGGTGCTCGCCAGGGGGTGTTACAGAATGTAGTGATTCTGAGGGCCTAGCGGCCGTTAGGCTCCTAGTGCCTCCTAGGGCGTGCTGGCACTATTTCCTATTTTGCTCGGTCTCTTGTTTCGGATTCCTAGGCCGACCTAGATAAGTTTTTTTGTGTCCAAGGATTTATCTAATATAAAGACATGTTACCCTAGTTCATGTAAGACTTTGTGGTAACTCATCAATAAAAGTTATCCTTTCTCTCCGTAGACGTAAGTATTAGGTCAAACCATGTAATCTTTTGTGTCCATTATTCTCATTTTTGTCCTCTTGATATCCTCGATTTTCTAACAACTAGTATCAAACCTTGGTGAAAAGACGCGAAGTTTGTCTGGTGAAATTCAATGGATCATCAAATTCTGGATTATGATAAAGGCGTATCAAAGATCAGCTGGTGCAACAAGGGGTGGTCAACGTGCTCTCGGAGAAGAAGCCCAAGAAGATAGAGGAGCAACAGTGGAAAGAGATGGAGGCCAAGGCGGTAGCGATGATTCGCTTGTGCTTGGCAGATGATGTGATGTATCACTTCATGGATGAGAAGTCACTAACTGAGATTTGGAAGAAATTAGAGCATAGGTACATGTCAAAGATTAATCTTCGTGCGAGTTTGTAAGACAACATGTACTCGTGAGCACTAACTAGTGTAACAATAGCAAATTTAATTATTTTCTGATGATTATTTTTAATAAAAAAAATTTACTTGTTAAAAGAGTCTTGTCCCAACTTGAATCAATATTGATTAACCTAATATACCAGATAGCAGGTAATATAAAGAATGCAAGTTCAGTGAAATGGCCGTGTTGCAAATAAACTTACATTTGTAATTTCATGGAAAATTTTAAAAGAAATGCAAAAGAAGAAATTACAATTTATTGGAATATTTGGAAGATGACTAAGTTAATTAAAGCAAAATACTATTTGGTCCCTCAAGTTGGAAAAAAAACAAGGTTTCGTCCCTCTGCCACGAGATTGAACAACTTACAACAACACGTAACAAAATCAACTTGCTTAATCGAAGAGAAGCCCCAGGATCAAGGAGTGTGCACCGCACAAACATTCTCTCTATATATCTAAAGCCTCTAAAAAGAAATATATCTAAAGCCTCTCCAACTAGATAAAAGAAAAAATAATGTACTGTGCACCTAATAACTTCCATAGAGACTGACTAAATGATAGTCCTGCTTCCTGCAAAATTACAATAAATATATTATTTATTTACAATAAAACTAGACTTCCATCATGAAATTAAATCTATGTATTGAGATGATCTGTTTCATCACCATTCTTCTCGATCGACATTTTGAAAACCTAATTAAATTGTACATTAAAAGAATTTACCTTCGTATAATTTGCCTTTTCCAACTTCCAAGTCTGAGAAAACAATTGTTGGATAATGCGTACGAGTAATTAAATTTAGTAGCTGAAAGATGAAGTATAATAAATCATGTCCATTTGTAAGATAGAGATTATGCATCGCCTAATTGAAGATTTCTATTTTTAATAAATAAACGGAAACACAGAGATTTGGACTTACAAATTTCTACAAGAAAAGAATAGTAATCTCTATAGGTCTGCTTTAATTGCAAGATGTCAAGTAAAAAAAATTAACATTAACTAATTTGAATTATAGAAAAAATTAAATAAAAATTATAATAAAATTACCTTTTATAAAAAAGTTTGCCAAAGATAAGAAGTGCACCTGGAAGATGAAATATGAAGCTAGTATAACATGTGCTGGTACCATAACACTCCGTCTAAGTACCTGGTTGATAGAGGATATCGAATTTAGTTAATTTTTTCTACGCATTCATATATTCTTTGAAGTTACATTCAATATTCTGTAAATAATAAGATATGATGACATAAAATAAAATTTACCTGAGGTAGGAAGATAGCTGTTGCAATAGCACCTACGTAATTTAGTAGGATGCACCCAAAACTAAATATCGTAATTTTTTTGGGCCCAAAAATTGATGCTAAAGTTGGTATGTTGCACCTGTTTTATTTTTTACATTGTAAAAAACTGAAATTAATCAACATATAAAAATACAAAAGAATTAGAACAGTGAGTATTATGTGATTTAAACCTATTTCATTTTTTTATAGGTCCATTTTAATGAATTTAGGCCCTTTTTATAGGTAGAGTTTATTAATAGTAATATTTATTACTATTTAGAGTGAAATTTTTTTTGCGAGGTTGCAACTGTCAGCCTAAAATTTGGTGGAAAAAACTTGCAGTAGAAAAAGAGTACCAAGATAAAGAATAATTCTATCTTAATATCCTATATTTAATTTCACACCGTAATTCTCCAAGCTAATTACATAATGAATTATAGCCTCTTGATCTACTTTATTCAAAATAATCGATATTAAATATGAGAAAGATCAAACTAACAACTTACATCTTGTCTCCTTCCAAGTCTTCAATATCTTTCATTATACCGAAGACGAGTAAAATCATCGTTGAAGTTATCGCCATGAATACATCTGGTACACTGAGTGCCACAATTAACTACGAGTGAGGAAATTAAATATAAATTTCATGAATGAATTTATTATTAGTCCAAAAGTGAAAGATGATTCAAGAGAACACCTTAATTGAAAAGAAAGTCCCATGATTTCTCTTGCTGTACCCGACGATAGAATACTTGAAAACCCTAGCTACTTGGATCAATCAAATAAGTCAGAAAATTTGGAGTTCTGAATTAAACGAAACGGTAGCTAATTTTTTGCAAAGGTAAAAGTCGTACATTACTCCAAATGTACTAAAGATACAACTCTTCGCCAATACAGATATCAAATCTATTAAAGGTTCGCCTAAAATTTTGAAGCCTGGAATCCAACACACCACAGATACTGAGAAGCTACCACTCTATTGGTCTACAACGATGAGTCAAATTCTCATCCTATCACATCCTTAATAGTATTCAAGAAATCTGACATTTCTCCTTTAATGAAATTACTCAATATAAGCCCAGACTTTTAAAAGAGTGATTAAAAGAGTAATCAGATTACTCAATATAAACATAGACTCCATGTAAGTTACTCTCGCTGAAACTTGAAATGAATTTGGTTTATTTGCGTGGAAAAATCTGCCATATATTTCAAAGCATTCATGTAACTGGATTTGTCTAGAGTAAACTCTACTCAGGCAGTGCTTCTTATTTTTGAATGTGCTAGCAGCTTTTTTTATTAGTTTTTTTTTTCGCTCGGGAGGGGTTCTTTGTAGTATAGTTTGACACGTTGGTTCTTTGAATTCTCTGAATTTGATATCCGTTTTTCTTATTCGAATTTAGATAATTTTGTAGTCGAATGCATATTAACCAAAATAATATTTTCAAATTAGGATTCACATTCAAATAGCAATATAATTATTCGAATATTCGAATTATCCGAAATTCAGAAAAAAGAAGAAGTTACCTTTCATAGTCTATTTCTGAAATGGCCCAGTAGCCCACCTGTAAGGACTCTGCCCATATAATTTTTCCACAAAAGATTTACCAAAGCTAAAGCAATAAGCTTTCTTATTTCTGATTCCTCGATTCTCCAATAATAGAGAACGGATTAAGTGTTGACAACATAGAATTGCCAGCATCATCTGATAACATAAAATCAGACTAGGAAACATCCTCTCTCCTCGGGATCTCATCCCCTCTAGCTTCCTCTCTGTTTAGACAAGCTCTCAACCCTTCACGATCCTCCTCGCGAGCTGATCCAGAAAAGGTAATGCATCAAATAGGAGATAAGTATCCTACTAACAGTCTTATTCCATTTTGTTAAGAGCTTGACAAAGCTGTGGAAGATGATGCATTCCGTAGATTTACCAAAGAGGTATGAATTCCATTGTACCCAATGTAATCTATAGGTGGTGGAGACCGTTCATCGCAAAGCAAAGACAAGGGATCTAACTCGAAGTCAAACTCGTACAAAGGGGCGACAAGAGTGGGAAGGATCGGCTGAAGTCATCTGGGTGCTTTATTTGCGATGGCCCCACTAGGCTACTGAATGCCCAAAACTGTACAAACTGTCAGTTGCAAGCCACGAGGAGTCCAAGGCAAGTGCAAAAGAATCGATCGTTGGAGTGCTACAACTTTTAAGTTCAAGGCAAAGGTGGAGATGCCGAATTCAGAAAAGTGAGGCTGCATGTTTATGACGGAAAAGGTAAATTCCCAAGAGATCTGAGCGCTGATTGACACGGGGGCATCCAGCAACTTTCTTGAGGTGAAAGAGGCAGTGAGGTTAGGGATCACATAGACAAAGAAGAGTGGCTCCTTAAAGACAGTAAACTCAGCCCACATCCCAATTTTTAAAGTAGCGAGAGGCGTGGAGGTGCGCCTTGGAGATTGGCGAGGCCTGATGGATTTCTTGGTGGTGACCATGGATGATTACCATGTTATCATCGGTATAGACTTCATGGATAAGGTTCGGGCTTTCTGTATCCCCATCGATAACTCTATATGCATAGTGGACAATGAGAGAGCCTACTTGGTTCCTATCGCAAGGGAAGGAAAGCAGCCGACGAAGGTTATGTCTGCGACGCAAGTGAAGAATGGGCTACGAAAGAAGGAGCCAACCTTTCTAGCCAACGTCCTACTTTTCAATGAGGAGCCAAGACAAGAGATGATGGTATCAACGCATATTACAGAGGTCCTTAAGGAGTTTAAGGATGTGATGCCGAAGGAGTTGCCGAAAGAATTACCGCCTAGATGAGAGGTGGATCACAAGATCGAGTTGGAGGTCGGTGCAAAACCTTCCGATGTCGTCCCTTACCGAATGGCCCCTTCAGAGTTGAAAGATTATGGAAACAATTGCGAGAGCTGTTGGATCCTGGGATCATCAGGCCCTCAAAATCTCCATTCGGCGCCCCGGTGCTATTTCAGAAGAAGTAGGACATGTCCTTACGGTTGTGCATCGACTATAGGACCCTGAATAAGTTAACATTCAAGAATAAGTATGTGATTTCCCTGATTGCAGACTTGTTTGACCAACTCGAAGATGCAAGGTGGTTTTTCAAGTTGGACCTAAAATTGGGATACTCGTAGGTGCGCATTGCCGAAAGCGATGATGCAAAAATGGCATGTGTGACGAGGTACAAATCTTATGAATTTATGGTGATACCTTTCGGACTAACAAACGCCCCGATAACTTTCTGCACCATTATGAATAAAGTCTTACAACACTTTCTCGATGATTTTATTGTGGTATATCTGGACGATATTATGGTGTACAGTAAGTCGTTGGAAGAACATGCGGGCCATCTACTACAAGTTTTCAAGGCATTAGTGGATAACCAATTGTTCGTAAAGAAGGAGAAGTGTGTGTTTGCACAAATGGAGGTACCTTTCCTAGGCTATATCATTGGAGGAGGACACCTTAAGATGGACACAAAGAAAGCGGAGGCCATCTGATCGTGGGTGCCACCAACAAAAGTCCCCGTATTGTGGTCCTTTCTTGGCTTGCCTAACTACTATCAAAAGTTTGTCAAGGGCTATTCAGCGATTGCCACCCCTTTGACGGACTTGTTAAAGAGGGATCGTGCTTGGAGATGGGATGAGAAGTGCCAAAAAGCATTCGAGGAATTAAAGGCAGCAATGATAGAGGAGCCGTGCTAGCCTTGACAAACCATCTCAAGGAATACGAAGTCCAAACAGATGCTTCCAATTTTGTAATCGGGGGCGTGCTAATACGGGAGGGTCCTCCAATTACTTATAAAAGTCACAAGTTGAATGACACTGAGAGGCGCTACACTGTCCAACAGAAGGAGATGACCTCGGTGGTACACTACCTTCGAACATAGAGACATTACTTCCTGACGCAAAAGAAGATCTCACTGAAACAAGCAAGATGGCAAGACTTCCTTGCATAATTTGATTTCGTAATGGAATACAAGAAGGGAAAGACTAACATGGTGGCTCATGCACTCAGCCGCAAGGTGGAGTTGGTTACGATGGCCGCGATGAGCCTATCATAATTGCCTTTGATGAACAGGGTCAAAGAAGGGATGGGGCACGACCTAATCGTAGAGCAATTACGATCATAAGTGCGGGAAGGCAAGACTCACAGATTTTGAGAAAAGGTCGGGTTGCTCTACTCAGGATTGTCATGGTGCAAAGTGGGCGGGACACCCCAGGATGGCACGCACACAAGCATTTGTGAAGGAAAGCTTTTATTGGCCGAAGATGCAAGATGACATCAAACTCTACGTTCGAACATGCTTAGTGAGTCAGCAAGAAAAGGTGTAGCAAACAAAGTCTAGAGGGTTGCTACAACCATTACCAACATCGGAGAGGCCATGGGAAAGTGTCTCGATGGACTTCATCGTAGGCCTACCAAAGTCAGAAGGTAACAGAACAATTTTGGGGCGTGCCTAAGTCTATCATGAGTGATTGCGATTCATGATTCACGAGACAATTTTGGAGGAAACTCTTCAAGATCATGGGGTCTAACCTCAAGTTCTCATCAGCGGTACATCTACAAATCGATGGACAGACAGAGTGGGTGAACGGGCTGTTGGAGATCTATCTATGCCACTACATCAATGCCAACTAACTAGATTGGGCAAAGTTGCTAAACGTGACACAATTCTGCTATAACCTACATCGGAGTGAGATGATACAAGCAAGCCCGTTCGAGATCGCAACGGGTTGTACCCTCACTCCACCTACGATTACAATAGGATATACTAGCGCAAGCTCTAATGCATACTGAATTACTAAGGACTGGCACGAAAAAATGGCGATGGTAAAGGCTTATTTGGCTCGAGCCCAAAAGAAGATGAAGAAGTGGGCGGACACAAAGCAGAGAGATATTTTCTTAAATGAGGGAGACCCTGTGCTAGTTATACTCCTAGTGCACCAATCCAAGACATCGCAGAAGTTAACAAGGCCTTGATAAGGCATTATGAAGGTATTTCTCATCAGTTTGCTCAAACCTTACCATGCGGATAAGGAGGATCCAAGTTGCCAAGAGTCGCAGCGAGCCCCGGCCAATATCTACTCCTATTATGATAGGGAGATAGAGAAGATCAAGGCACGATGAGTCATTCCAGCAAGGGGGCACAACCCGAGCTACAATGAATACCTTGTTCGATGAAAAGGACAACCAGACAGCGAGGCTAGTTGGGAAAGAGACTATGACATATGGCAATTTTATGTAAAGATTATCGAGTTTGAGACCGCGACGAGGATATCACAGAACTAAGTGGGGAAGAATGTCACACCTCGCCCTCCAAGGCCAGCTAGACATACAAGGAGGTGCGAGTGAGAAGGCCTTCCTAGCACAAAACGAAGAGCCACAAATGGAAGCCTAAATTATGAAGGGCTGTGAAGCAGAGCAAGCCAGCTAGCGAAGGATTGCAAGCCAGTTCACAGGCGAATACGAGCCATCCCATGAAGGGACGTGAAGGGCTGCCAAATAGCCAACGAAGAGATGTGAGAGAATGAATGGATAGGCATCAAGGGGCATCCTGGAGGAACAAAGTAGACCACTAAGAGGGCCATTTTGGCCAGAAAATAAGCACCAAAGTGCCCATTCTTTGTAAGCTTTGTACATGGCCTTTTGGCCAAGATTTGTAAAGCAAAGGTTCTGTCTAGATTGTTTATAAACAGGGCCGACCCCCACTTGTTGTAGACATCCAAAAATTGAATAATAAAGTACTTACTTGTGCATTTTGTGTGCTAAATGAGTGTGAATGTTACCAAAATTTTGAGGGCATATTTATCCTATTTTCGCAAAAGAGAGGGCAAGTAGTGAGAGTAGGTTGACTTAGGGCGAGAAAATCTTCAAGTGCCAGCACGTCTAAGTGAGAAACAAGTTTAGACATGATAAATGCCCCCTGAGTCTTTCAATTCTTTGTCACTATCTAGAAAAGTGGGGCTAGAATCCTTATGAGCCGGCATGAGCATATCGAAAGATGAATCGTCACCGACCATTAGAGACTCATCCAACCCCACTGTACCAGATGAAACACCAACTTTCAATGACCCCTTACCAGCACTTTGCTTCTTAGTGCCATGGTCACAAGACACTTCACTGAATTCTGTCCTAACCTCCTCGGCCAAATTTTGAATTTCTACAATCCATAGCCTATTAATGAACTCCCACTCCCTGAAAACAATAAACATAGAGGCAGCATCCAAATAAAATTTACCCAGAGTATTCTCGTGAACCAAGATAATTTCACCAAATAAGGTGGTGAGCCACTTCAAGAAGTTAATAAACCAAGTATTCACTGGGAGGCCATAAAACTTTAACTAAATCCTCCTTTTGCTAAGACAAAAATGGGTATACCAGGGTGTTATATGATTTAATTTTTTAAAATGGAGATAGAGATTATATGAATTTTTATATCTTACTTAAAATTTTAGGTGATGAGTAGGTAGATTTTTATACTTATAAACCAGCTCATTCCACTTGTCACTTCCAATACGAGATTTCCTTGAGAGGCAGTAGCTTCCGTTGGACAATTATGGAGTCCGCCAATGAGCCCAAGAAAGTTGTGTTTTTTTGACAATTATGCCCCTCCTGACCCAATAACCCTTGTGGGGTTTGCTGCACTATAAATACATATTATTGCCTTATTAAATGTGTTGCGAAAAGAACTCTCCAAGTGAAAGAGAGTTGCCAAGAGTGTTGAGCCCAAGTGAGAGGACAAAGAGAGGGGGAGAGAGTGAGGCAAAGTGTGGCATCCATTGTAAGAGCAAGTGAAGCTCCAAGTATGATATAGTAGAATCTCTCCTGGCTTGGTAGCTCTCGAACGTAGACGTTCTCGTCGAACCAGATGAACAAATACTTGTGTCCCTCCTTGTTCTTTCGTTGTGCTTTGTGTGTTCGTTCTTCTCGTTGTGTTCATGGGTTGCTCGTGTGTTCGTTGCGTTGCTTGGGTCACATAGGAAGTGGGTATTTTTCCCAACAGGGTCCACCATCACTCGAACCCTTCTCCCTGCTGAAGAGGGAGGCCAACAATGGACCCAGAACTAGGTATTGTTTTATTTTTTTGTGAGATAAGGACTAGAAGAGAAGTTTAACAAATAAGGGCAACATGTGCATGTTGGGAGTGTTACATGGAGGGAGATAAAATGATGGCAAAGTCGCGGGAAGCACCAATTGAAGGCGAGAGTGCCCAATTTGCAAACAATCGAAAAGGGAAAGATTTTAGGGTTAGGGTTCTTGAGAAGGAAATTAGGAATTGCTGTTCAGATTTAGGATAGACAGTTGGGAAGGCAAGAGCCGTTACAAATTTGGCTGAATCGGATGAGTTGGTGGATGTGGCGACATCTGGTTGGCAGGAAGGAGTGACTCGGATTATGATCGGTTGATGTTGATGGGCGACGTACAACTTAAAGGGACACGCGCAAGGAGGGCGACATACTGTCTTTTCAAGTCGAAGGAGGGAGCAGCACGCGGAAGGAGCCAATCGAGAACTAATTCGTGTCAAGTGCTTGGGACTGAAGACGTTATGTACATAGTACTATTTTGTAATTAACCACGATCACAGATCATGCTTTTGGCAGTAGCTTTTCCTGAATTTTCAGTTGCTTTTAAGCTGGTAAAACTTGGTTATCAAGTTGTAATCTTTTGCTGATGTAGGCTTGATATGCCATCATGATGTTTGTTAGTACTTGGTAGAGGAGGGCTGGGGGACAGAATATTCCTACCTTGTACTAAAGAAACCTCGTGTACCAGTTGTTTATATACCCTTAATGAGAATGAGGAAGTAAGCTTTTTGGCCCATTTGAATAATTGTGTTGAGTTCGATACTTTTCTTCTTATGCTTATCTTTCTTACAAAACTTCCAAGTAACTCCCTGATTTACCAAGCAGCTTTGATTTTATCTGAGTTTTTCCAAATTTTTTGACTCCAAGAATTCACTATCTATTAGGGAGGCACTGGGATTGGTCTTGGTGAAGAAGCTGAGAGGTCTCAACTCTCCGTCAGCCTCTGCTTCTGGAAATGTCGGTGGGTTTTAGCTGGAATTTTGTGGGTTGCCAAATCGTGGAATTGGACATCAAGGGTCGAGCCGGCCAAGGTATCTGTTTTGTCCAGGTCCGACATGTACGTTGGGCTTTTTTATTTCTTTTGGACTGGGATTTCCAGGTATAACATGGATTTATGGGTAGCAGTGGTGAGACAATTTGGTACTGGATTATCTCGGGCAATTTGCAACTTTTGCTAGGTTTTTTTTTCTACGATTTTTATCCCACTCAATTTTACTGTACCATGTTTACTGATACTACATTTGCGTATTTATATCAATACGGGGGAATCCAGTACCGGGGGACGGGAGGGTAGCTGGGAGGATTTTCCTTTTCATAGTCTTTTTCACTTTTATTTAGTTTTTTTAGGCCGTGCACTGGATAGGATAGGATATGTTATCCCATTCCATACTTTTGGAATGAGTGCACATACTCTTTAATTAATAAAATATATTTACTTTTAAAAGAAATATAAGGGCAAGTTTGTAGGTAGTTTGGCAAGGTTCGTAGGATGAGGGTAAGACGGATTGGGAAGATAAGGAAGGAGAGGATGAGGAGGATTTATGGTACGGTGCGGAAGACGACGAGTTATGATGCTTAATAAAACGAGAGCTACATAAGGACATATTTATGTGTGTGAACATAATCTGCGTTCAGAAATAACTAATTTGGTCTGAAAGATAAAAGATTTATGTAGCCACGACCTTCTTTTATATTTAGATCCGCTAAGGTAATTTTAGACCACTAACTTTTGCCTAAGGATTATTGTACATTAAGTGTATTTATTCATGGTGGTATAAAATTTTTACTGCTCAAAAAATATATGTATATAGTTTGTGGATGCGATACGTACCAAAGCATTAGTAAGAATTGCACCAATTGTTGATCTTTTGAAGGAGAATGGAGGTACAGAATATAATGATCCCAGAACTATGCAGCAGAGAACATTTGCAAGTAGCGAGCCCGATTTTAGAATTGAAGAAAGTGCAATACCAATTACTGCAAAAGATATCACCAATATCCACGCAAATGGGAGAGACGGTTCTCCCGAAGCCAATGGATAAGTACGGGGTTTATTGATCCTATAAAATTAACAACTTAGAAACAAATCTTTAATTTGATTAGGAGTAGACATAGTATTATAAAGTTTCATTTATAAAAAAAATATATTATAAAATTTCGGCTACGTACTTGTCAATTTCGATGTCGTAAATTTGGTTGATACCACTCACGAAGCCACTTGCACACGAAAAAGCAAGAAGAGAAGCCACAACTCTTAAAAGTAAAATCCACGGTGGTAGCGTTACTAGACGAGCGTTCTTCATCCAAGATCTCGCCATCAGAGAGCTGTGAAACCCATGAACTCAGCTAATGAGATATTAAAAAGTCAACAATTCTGTAAGAGTACGTTTGGAAGACCCTTTCCAAAATAGGATTGACGATTCTCGACTCTTATACAAGTATTAAAAAAAAAGGAGAGCACGCTTGGAAGATTTCCCAAGGCAACATGTGGTAAGCGCTAAAAGGAAAAAGATAGCTTACATGGATCCTACAAGTGTTCCGAGTTGGATATGTGGTTTCATGAACCGCAGTAGAATGCCTGGGAATCCCAATACTTTTGTGAATGGTGAATCCGAATTATCTTTTCCATTTTGATCTGCGGTAGGTAGCCTGGAAGCCAAAGCTCAAGTTTTTAAATCTCCCATTAGTTTGCGAAGCTAAAGTATGAAATATAATTTACTGCATACTTTAAAACGTAAATAAAGCTCACTTGCAAAAGAACTCATCCCATGGAAAAACCCAGACATGATTTATATTGAAAATCGCTTAAGACACTCAAAAAAGTACTATAAGATATAATATGTACCTTAGTTAAGGGAATGGTGTTGCGCCCATAAGATATCTTTGGAGCAATATTTGGGAAATTATTTTTGGGTTGATATAATAAGATATTTGAGTTGTTGTGATCACTGTAAATTTTAGGTGGAGGCAAAATATGGTATTGAGAAAATCTTTTAGTTACACAATTAACTTTTTTTGGGGGGGAAATAGTTCGAGGAGATGGGGATTTGAGGATTCTCACACTTGAAATTGAAAATCCAGGAAGAGATGTACGTGAGAGAGCATTTTCAGTGGTATTGAAGAGCAATTTGGAGGAGGGTTTAATTTAAATCCAATTGTAGATGGAAAAAGGGAGAGCATCGCTGCGTTAAAATAGGGACACATAAGTTTGATGCTTAAAGGTTTATACACAAAATCCATCCCACTTGTAGGATGGCAACGGATCCTACTTCGTTTCTCAGGAGTTTGTGAGTCAATTTTCATTCTTTTAGAAATGGCAAAATTCTTTGCTTGGGAGAGAAACAAAACTTCAATATCGTCTAGAGTCTAGATATAAGCCAACCCGTGTAAATTACTCGACAAAAAAATCCATCCCACTTTCTTCACACTTACTGGAGTTCTATTATAAATACAATTTTGTTTATTGTTATTTACTTCACATGCACATGTTCCCCGGTAATCTCTCCGGACTGTTCTGATATAATAAACCATAACAGACAACGAATTAGTCAAGTCCATTTGACTCCATACTTCTTGAATGCGAGAAAAAAAACCTAGAAAATTATATCCGGATAAGATACTACAATTTAATTTATATAAAAAAAGAGATACTACAACTTATTCGGGGGCGGATCGGGTACGAAGAGTCCAATTTCATACCGAACAGATAGGGGGGTAAAATAGTCTAGAAAAAAAAAGGGGACGTGCAAGCGCCTGGAGGACGCGCATGGAGGGGTCATGTGGGAGCGCGTGCGACAAGCATAGTATTATTTAATTAATTACAATTTTTTATTAGTATTTTTTAAATATTATCAAATTGGTATATCATAGTGAATCGAATTAGATTATTATTTAACTTTTTATTATACGTATTATCATACATTATTAATACTATAGTGAATCAAATTGATATATTAATTATTTAATTATTTATTTTTTATCACAAATATTATTATAACCGAGCATACCATTTGTCCTAGTCGGGCATCCTATTGGTCATAGCTAGGCATGCCATTTTAACATAACATAATTAATTATTTAATCATATATTAATCGGGCATGTTATTTAGACATAGCCGGTCATGTCATTTTATCATAGCCGGGCATACCGTTTTATCGTAACCAGGCTGCCATTTTATCGTAACCGAGCATGCCATTTATTCATAACCAGGTATACTATTTTATCGTAACCACGTATACTATGTTATCATAATCGGGCATGCCATTTATTCATAACTTGGTATGTCATTTTATCGTAAATGAGTCTGCCATTTGGTCATAACTGAGCATACTATTTTATCGTAACCGGACATGCCATTTTATTATAACCAGGCCTGCCATTTGGTCATAACCGAACATGCCATTTTATCGAAATCGGTATGCCATTTGTTCATAAATAGGCATGCCATTTATCATAAGGGGACATTTGTTCTTCATAGTCGACTTTGTTTTTGAAAAGTTAAGCTAGTACTTCATTAGTCGAATTATTTTTGAACAGTATTATTAGTATTTTTTGTTTTTTCAAAACAAGTAATAGTGTTGAGATCACCCACAAAAAGTCTTGGGGAATTATCTCTTGCCTAATTGGTAGCTATGGCCCTCCAGTGGTACCAAATCAATAGCGATTCATACAAACTAAATCTTTCACTCGATAATTAGGCTAAAGAAATGGAGCTTCTTAGAACCATTTGGTTCCCCATAAACAAAAACAGAATGTCACCTCAGGCCAATAGATAAATCTAGGAGGGAGTTATTCCACGAAAGGGCAAGGTCTCCAATGAGGGGGTTGGATTAGGTCCGGACTGGACTTTTCCGACCCATCCTAACCAAAGTAGCAAGAGATGGTAGTTTTGTAATTAAGTCAAAAATCAGGAGCAAAGGACAAATAGGCGTGTGGCTAGCAGGGGACCAAAGGGACTCCTTGCGCAAGGGCGCGTGACAGCTTCAGTCCTTTAATTTTTTTTATTCTAAGTTTTTTCTTTAAAAGTCAACAAATCAGTTGAGTCCCCATACTTCTTGAATGGGAGAAAAAATTAGAAAATTATATCCGGAAAGGATACTACAACTTAATTTATATATAAAAAGAGATACTGCAACTTATTTGCCATGTGAGCATGGTCGATCTTATCCCGGAAGGGATTATCATTGATCAGGTTGAGTGAGGTTGCAAGTATTTATTCAAAATAATTGTCTAGTTACGTGATTTATGAACATTCGAAATATAACAAATAATTAATTTATAATGAAATCTGTTCCAATACAGTTTTGGAACTGTATTGATTAAGATTTTGTTCGTAGAAGATATTGATTAAGGTTTGGTTAAGGTGAATATTCCCGTCGCAATACGAGGCCTCTTCTCAAACTGCTGGATAGCAACTGGATAACTCCAATTCGGATACCATACAGAATTTGCACTATATTCGGGGTGATTTCTCGACTCCATATCAACCCATCCAAGTCCTCAATATTTGGTGTAAATTCTACAAAAGAGGAGCGGAATACTATGGTCAACATTTTTTTGATAATATTTACATAAAGAAAAGAATGTTGAATACCACCAACGAGCCTCACTACAAATCCCACCGCAACTAAAACCCAACAGAAAAAAATTGCAGTAGAGAAAAAGCATCCGTTATTGCTGCTACATTCGTTCGACATCCATGTTCCCTGTTTGGACCCCAAAGAAAAAAATATTAAATCAAACTGAAACCTCCCTCTGAATGAGTGCTTCCGTTAAACATCAGAGAATCGTCGAGGGGACAAATAAAATCAAATACGTCCTTATACATGGGACTCCAAGTAGAGCAACAGATCTTGTCGGGCCATATTCTTGAGTGAATTCGACCAAAACAATCATTTTTTGTATGAAGTTTGACATTATGATGGAAAAGTTTGTGATTATGCATCGTATCTTCAAAGAAATTTTGAGTTCAAGTCTAGAGAATATAAGAATGTAAAATAATTGGTGAGAATTTTACCACCTTTTCAATGGGTATATAGAATCCGGAAAATGGCAAGTTTGAGAACAAACTTTTTACTGAGGTTGCCGAACTTGTGAAATTTTCTACGGCAAAACCGAAAGAATTGAGGAAGTTACCCTGGTAGGACAAGGAGATGGAGATGGTGAGGGCATGAAGACGACCCAAGGGACATCAAAACCTAGGATTACAATGCACATAGGGATGAACTCTTCCATCTTGAGGCAAGTCATTTTTCCTTTTTTTTTGAAAGTTCTGATATTTAAATACTTTCGGGCCCTAATTTAGAGGGTAATTTTCTTAATGATATTTTTTACAAGGCTTTTCTCAAAAGACTTACTAGTATTGTTTGATTGTGTGGTGTTGTTTGATTGTCTAATTCTTGACTAGAATTGGGAATCGATGTCAGTTGTATGATTGGGCCTTGATGTTGAAATAGTCGACCCTCTGATTATCCGAATACTTGGTACTTTCGACAAGAAAAATATCGCACATATACCAATGGGTATTCTGCTAAGGGATCATGCTATGAATTGAGCCAAGATCATCAGAATTAAAAATAGAAAACAGACAACGTTCCAAAATTGAAAGCGCGATAGGAAAAATTAGTCTAAAAACAAGTGTGCATTGGCTGAACTGCAGCTAGGGGTCTCCATTTGGGCTAAGCACTTTAATGGTGGTTTATCAAATTCTGTGGAAGATCTCATCCATCGTTTCCCAAATAGGTTGGACAACTTTGCTTGGATGAGACTCAACAGATTTCTTCAGCTCTTCGAATCTCTTTCTCTGGAATTGTTTACATATATTCTGCGCACAAATTACTTCAAATGAATCACTAAAAAATTTAAAATAGTATGATCCACTAATCTATAAGGAAAATGGTAGCATAAACTCAAACCTGAAGATCAAGAGACGCGTAAATTTCTTTCACTTTTGCCACGCATGCCGGATCAGCTTTCCCGTAATTCTCCTGGGATCACAAAAGAACTTCAGTGAACAACAACATGTATGTTTATGATATGAGGTACAATCCAATTTCGGGAAGGAGGTCCTCACTGACATGTAAAATATTCTTTTGGTCCTCATTAGCATGTTCTAGCGCTTTGAGAATCAGCCAAGAGCACTTGCCATCTGCAATATCTGTTCCAGCCTGTGAAATTCCAAAAGGTTCAATGGTCTCGCAGTTTTAACTAAAAGAGTGAAATAGAATTAGCATGCATTCAACAGACCTTCCCGGTCATTTTTTCGTCCCCGAAGCAATCTTGAAAGTCGTCCTGCAAAAAAAAAAGGATCGACCAAAGAGCAGCTAGAAGGGTAACAAGTAGGGATATCTAACACGATCTAGAATGATGGCAGCTGATTACCTGAATTTGGGGATAGGTCGTTATCTCAACAAGTATGTCCTCGAATTCAAAATGGTCCTCTGGACGCTCACCTGCCAAAATCAATGCACAGGCACCCTGTACATAACAACATTAACCATGTCTCCGAGATTGATGGGATCACGATTGTCAATTATCCCTTTTGTAATTTGATTTTAATACCTTATCAGTTAGGTAGATTCCTTAACAGGCTTAGTCATAGTCTTGTATTTAATATTTATACACACGCACGTTATTGATCAATGCAATTAGCGGCGGCATTCACATCTTCAAACCAATGTTACTTAGATCAAAGGATACAAAAACACATGAAGGTACGTGGACAAATATGTACCCTTGCATGATTTTTGTAAGTAGTAATGAAGGGGACCGGATTTGGTCCTGGAGGCCAAATCCAGCACGGTGCTGGAGGATTTTTATTGAAGGACACGCGGGGACTATTTTACAAAAATACAGAAATACGGGGGTGCAAAATAAAAAAGCCCACAACCATTGAATCATAACTGGGTAAACTAATGAATCGTAACTAAGTAAACCATTGAATCGTAACTGAGTAAACCATTGAATCGTAACTGGGTAACTGGGACAGACCCCAATTTATCCGGGACGGAAAAAAATGGACCATTGAATCATAACTAAGTAGACCATTGAATCATAATTAAATCAACCATTGAATCGTCCAGGACGATCTTGGTTGGATTTGACCTTCCAGGACCAAATCTGCTCCAGTAATTAATGAAATGAAGCACACAAAAAGTACACTCACCGGCAGGTACGTGGACAAATATGTGCCCTTGTATTTGGCAATGCAAGAGTACCTGTACCAAAGGATAATAGTCTCTAATCACTACCCGCACCTCGATTAGATTACCGAATCAAGGTGATAAAATACATGAATTCATGATAATTTTTACTTACAATTCCATGGAGTACTTGGACAGATCTTTCTCCCGTGGGGTAATGACATCTAACATTTGTCCGCATGATGTTTGGAACGCCACCTGTGTAATTCCAATTACCATTATAATAATGCTGCATAATAAAAACTCATCATCCTTGGCCTTTTATTTAGAAAAATCACCTGGTTAAATAAATCAATCAACTGCACATAATACGGCTTCTCCCCAAAGTGCTTCTTCAGAATCCGAAAGATCTGAGCCTGTAAGAGTATTGCATCGTTTGTGGCAATCATGCCAACCTACAATCAAAAGTGAAAGAAAAAGGGAGCATTAATCCCACATAATGTTCACTGTTTTGTTTCATCTTGTTAGGCTCTCCATATCCAAAGGTGGATTTTCGACACTTGTAAGCAACTAACGATGTGATAATTAACCTCGGATAATCTGAACCGGCATGGTCGACCCCAGCGTGTATAAGAGTTATCCAGGATGTCATCAGTAACAAGCACACTTGCTAAATACTGCAACATTGAAAGAAAATTAGCTTAGTGAAGAGAGAAAATTTAGCTTTCTTATTCCCCGATTAGATTACCGAATCAATGGTAATTGAAATTTAGCTTAGTTGAGTCTGTTTCGTACCCATTGAACGCACCAACCAAGAACACAGGCGAGGAAATTCTCCTTATCAGATAAATTTTTCCCTTGCTGCAATTGTTGGTAGCTTCGGGTGACTAAAGATAAACAGGCTAGCCTGCCTGCGAAAGTAAACATTGAGGTTTAAAAAAGCCTTCTCTTAATCTTCAGAGTAATTAACCGTCCTTGTTCCTACCTACGGGCACGGTATAGTCCAGCATCTGCGAGGAAAGGAAAGAAAAGGAAAAGAAAGAGATGAGATGATCATCCAGACCAAAAACACAAGCAGATTATAGTCATCAAGAAACAAGTAGCAGAGAAAGAAATGAGAGAGAGAGAGATACATCGTGGACCCATCTGCGGGATTCGTTGGTGAAGTCAAAGGCCGGGTCATGAAGGAGCTCTGACTTCAACTTATCGTATACCTCTAAGAACTCGCTCCTTCCATGATCCTGATTTGTACTTTGTCCGGCCGATTTGGAGGAGTTATGGCTCTTGGAAATTAAAGCAAATATAGAGCAAGAAATCAATGGAAGAAATTGGTTAGCTTCTGACCTTAACAGTACCAGCAGGAGGCTTCATCGAGTATCCAACGGAGACTACGGGACCCGGATGAAATCCCTTTCTTGGGTTTGAAGGTTGAAGATGCGCAACAGGGGAACATCTTCCGAATCCGATCATCATATTTTTTAGCTTGTGTTTAAAAATTTAACGTTACAAGCTTGAACCTGCTGCTTGTGCTTTTATACAACTAGCAATTCGGAGGTCGCTATACTATATATTTTGCATTATGAATAAGTCATACATAAATTCAAATATCGACGAAATCTGATGTATAGTTTTGCTCTGATATATGTTTTGACGATCATGCTACAATTGCACCCACCAGTTCTATTGCAATTTGATTAACGTTGTCCTCGGGAATGCCATAATTTTTCAATTTTTGTAGTTGTCCGAGGCCATAATCACTTCGAGATTTGTTTATTCACTATTTTAGTTTCTCGTGTTTCAAAACTGAAAATTTGATTACCTCTAATTTATTTTTATTGTATTCTAAAGTTCCTGTCATCAAAATAGTAAAATATCTCCGACAAGGAGCCCCTAAAATGATCCAATTGTCTTTTTATTAAAAATAATTAAAAAAAAAAGAAATTCTCCTCTCTCCTTCCTCCCCTCTTCTCTTTCCTCTCCTCCCTCCCCTCTCTCCTCTCATCTCATCTTCAACCCCATCTTCATCTTCAACCTCCTCCATCCCTAAGAAAATAATTGACACCCAAAATCATCTAACTAAATACTAAAAATATCCTATTATTTAAACACCAAAAAATAATAAGATGCTCTCTCAAAAAAAAAAAAAATAATAAGATGCGCTGCTGGCTCGGTTCAATTTGTTGTCTTCTTCCTCCTGCCAAGTTTTCCAATTTTAGTTATTTGCATTTGGGTTCTTCCGTTCTGGGTTCATTGAATTGTGCTTGACTGATTTACGGGCAAACCCTTACGTTTCCACTCAGAAAGAGATAAAATAGGATAGTAAAGATTGATTTTTTATTTAATTTGGAGTGGTCTGGGAAAAATAAATAGAATAATTTTAGCCAATATTGGTCCTTTTAAGAACCCTAATAAGATGCCTTGTGATGGCTCGGTTCAATTTGTTATCTTTTACCTTTTCCCCTTTATTAGCTTTCTGTTAATTGCTAGAACTTAGCTGTATTCGATTTCTGTTAAAAGGAGAGATGGAGGAGAGGTACGAGAGAGAGAGAGGGGGGGATAGATGGGGAAGAAGAGGGAGAGGGAGAAGTAAGAGAGAGGATCCCTAATATTTTTTATGGATGTTTAATCGGATGTTCATGGATGTTTAATTAATTGGATGTTTTTGGGTAATTAGTTAGATAATTTTGGTTGTTAATTATTTTTTTTAGGGATGGAGGAGGTTGAAGATGGAGATGGGGTTGAAGATGAGAGGAGAAAGGGGAGGGAGGGGAGGAGAGATAAAAGGGGAAGGAGGAGAGAGGAAAGATTTTTTAATTTTAAATTATTTTTTAACTAAGTGACAAATGGGTTATTTTAAGTGCCCTCGCCAAAAAAATTTCACAATGGCAGGGGTCATAGAGTTTAATAAAAATAAATTATGGTGGCCAAATTTGTAATTTCGAAACAATAGAGAGTAAATAAGTGATTTAAGCAAACTCTAGAAGGCTAATAGCAATTTGCCCTATCATATAACATAAAAGTCAATAGATCGGTTGAGGTGCCCTATGAGCATCGTCCATTTATCAAGAATTCTTAATTGAGACTTGAATTAGTACGAAAATGGCCAGTTGCCTAAGCCTGCCACTCAACCAAATAAAAAAAAATACATTAACTTATAAAGTTGAATTAACCTCTTAAAACTGTTGGGAATTATCGAAAAAAGGTGAGGGTGGTGGACGCCACTTAGTTGGCGATCGCCAACGGCTGCATACAGAAGGTGCAAGCGACGGGCAACTTGCACCCGCAAGTTGGTTGGCTCCTGCACGGGCAGGCGGACAATTTTTACTATTATGTATCAGACTCTCGTTTCAGACCTAGATAGGTTTCTTGGTATACAAATGTTTGTCTATTATATAAAGACATGTTACCTTAGGGTTATGTATGGTTTTGTGGCTCGGATCTCATCAATAAAAGTTCTCCTCTCTCTTCGTGGACATAGGCATTAGGTTGAGCCACGTAATATCTCGTGTTTATTATTCATGTTCTTATTCTCTTGATATCATCGATTTCCTAACAACTGATATCAAAGCTAAAGTCGAAAGATTGCGGGTCACGACGTGAAGTTTAGCTTGGTAAAGTTCGATGAATCATCAAATTTTGGGTTATGAAAAAGGCGTGTCAAAGATCTGCTGGTGCAACAAGAAATGGTCAGCGCGCTCTCGGAGAAGAATCCCAAGAAGATGGAGGAGCAAGAGTGAAAAAAGATGGAGTTCAAGGTGGTGGCGACGATTCACTTGTACTTGGCAGATGATGTGATGTATCACGTCATGGATGAGAAATCACCAACTCAGATTTGGAAGAAATTGGAGCATATGTACATGTCAAAATCTTTATCAAACAAGTTTTATCTTACGTAAAAGTTGTAAGGGCTTAATATAATGGAGGTCAGATTTAAGGCAACATATCAATATTTTCAATCGATTGTTGAGTGATTTGAATGGGGTCAACCTGAAGTTCGGAGATGAAAACAAGGCATTGTTGCTGCTGAATTCCTTACCAAATTCTTACGAAATTTTGGTTACAACTCTAACTTGAGGGAAGAAATTTCTGGTGTTGGAAGATATCACGAGTGCTCTGCTATGGTTTCATCAAAGGAGAAAAATTGGTACTGAATGAATAGAAGGGCTGGTTGTGATTTGTAGCCATGGTCATAGAGAAGAAAAAGATGGAAGAGGATCTAAGTCAGGGTCAAGGAGGTTCAAAGAAAATTTGCTCCAAGTGCAGAGAAAAGGGGAAAATGAAGAAGGATTGTCCAAGAAGAACTCGGGAATATGAGAAAAAAGGATCGGCATCCATGAATATGACCTCATATTTGAACGGATATATGGTGATTATCTTTTTGTCTTATCAGATCCTAAGCATCCTGTTGATTTTTTAGATTTTGGATAGCGTTTGCTCTTTCCACATGACTCCCAATAGGGATTGATTTGACACATATAAGTTTGTTGATTCAGGTATGGTGACTATAGGTGATGGTTCTACTTGTAGAATTGCTGGCATAGGAGACATGCGAATCAAGATGTGTGATGGTGTTGAGAGAAAATTGTGTGAGGTTAGACATGTTCCAAAATTGGAGAGAAAATTGATCTCATTAGAAGCCTTAGATTTTAGTGGGTACAACTATAAGATTGTAGAGGGGCTAATTGAGGTGAAAAGGATAATTTGGTCATTTCACGTGCCTTCTCGTCGAAGATATTTTTCGATACTGGAGCCACGGACCTCAAAATTCTATTTTAACAAAAATGAGGATGAAAATAGGAGTTTTGAAACAACAAAGACTCTACTGGTGATTTCATAAATCCTAAAGACGTGAGAGTAATTTGTCCAAATATTTTATATCAATCTGTTATCAACTAAAATTTAGTGGACCGACTTTGAAGGGCAATAATTAATTAACTGATACTCGTTGCATGGAGACACGGAAATAGTAATGACTCTCTTGAAACATCTATTGAAGGAGGAAGGAGAAGATGGTTTGGAAAATGCGGCAGAGTCATTATTCTCTCTTGAAAGTTGAAATTTTTAAAAGTTTACTGGGACATGGCATGTGGCCCTCGTCAAAAAATAGGGTACAGACCCCGACAAAGATAAGGAGTGGGATACATATGTTTAACTTTTTCTTTTATAGAATATTAATATATATTATAAAAAATATTTGGTCTCACATACGATCCAATGGGTCGTATCAATCGACTCAGAGGACAGAAAAAATATGGGTCGACGTCTGGGTCGTTTTTGAAAAATATGATAAATATTAATGGCATGCTGGATACATAATTAAATATATCAGTGAGATAATAATTTATAAATCCCATAAAGGAATATATTACAAGTCTTTTAGCAAAATAGCGGAAGAAGTTAAATCAAGAGAATACCTTAATTGAAATAAAAGTCCAAAAAGTTTAGGAGGTTGGGGTGTGGATTAAGTACGGAGAGAGATAGAGGGTTCCTGTACCCTACATGATTTATTTTGGTCCATTGATTTTGATGATTAGGAGTACATCAGAGATTTGACGGTTGTAATTATCTAGGGTATTTTTGTCTTTTGGTTCTCTCTCTCCTCCTTTTTCCCCTCTTCTTCTCTTTCGTGGCTCACTTCCTTTTTTCTTTTTTCCTTTCTCTTTCCTCTCTACTTCCCTTCCCTAAAGCACTTTTCTTCCTCTCCATCACTATCTCTTTTTCCCGAACCTAAAATAAAATCGACGCCGACGAGGAAGAGGTTTCCTTCTCTCTACTTTTTCCTTCCTTCCTATTTCCCTTCTTCTCCCTCACACACTCTCTCTCTTGCTCTCTCTCTCTTGCTCTCTCTCTCTCTCTCTCTCTTACACACTCTCTCTCTCTCCCTGATGAGTGTGAAAACACTCTATCATTTGTGTATGTTTTAGTATTGATTTTCTATTGTTTCTAGTATGTTTGTTCGTTATTTGACATCATTGTCTCGGATTATGTGTTATGTTCGTTTTAGTATAGTCTTGTGATTTTTATTGTGATTCTTTCTTGATAGGTGTCTTGTCACGGTAATGGTGGACGTTCGTGTGCCGAGGGATGCGTCATAGGCGATCGGATCAGCCGGGACGATTGGCGTTTTATGAGACCCAAGAGAGCATGGAGCAAAACTGATCCCTTGCGACTCAAATGCCGATAACTTTCTCATCCAAAGTCCAATGGAGGCAAGCAAGGTGGAGTTGGAAAGAAGACATCCGGAGCTACAACTTTGTCGTCATGGACGTCTTCCAAATCTGAGTCCAAGTGGGAGGAAAATCGTATCTAAAGTTGACCTTCGAATCTGCCAACAAATCTGACGGTTGGGCCAAATCTTAGGATTTGTTTTGGGCCCATTTTTGGGCATGAATAGTGAATTTCGTGGCTGGCACTCCTCAAGCCAAAAACTAGTATAAGTGCCTTCTTTTGATTCCCTTAGTGGAAAACTTTTAGACATTAGTGCTCCACTTCCATGTTTTGAGTCAATTTGTCTCCCACTACTTCCACTTTCCAACACACCATTCTCCACCATTCACTCTCTCTTCCTCTTCTCGAAGAACAAACATTCCGTGGCTGCCAACCTCTCTCCCTTGGACCAAAAACGTGATTCACCATTGAAGAGGAGAAGAAGAGAAAAATGTGGCCAAAAAGAAGCTAGGAGAGGAAGCCATTGTTGAAGCTTGTGAAGGGAACTTGAAGGAAGAAGATTGGAAGCTTGAAGACCATTTTGAGCTCTCTCTTACTCTATCTTTTAATGTTCTTGTTTTGCTTGCTTTGTTCAATGGATGAGTTGAGTTGTATGATGAACATGTGTGAGTAGTTCATTTGCGGGTTAGGTGCCTTGATGGCATTTATTTAGCCAATGGTTTTGTGGGGATAATATGTTAAGGTTTGTGAACTTGTTAATGTGTTTAATGCGTAATCTTGATTGATCACCTTGATTATGAACTAAGTTAATGCTAATCGCCGAGAGATGTTAGGATTGACGGACCATTTAACTAGTTAACTAGTTGCCTATTGATGAGAGATCACCTTAGGTGACTAGTTATCCAAAGGATGGTAAATATAGTTGGTGATTAGTTAGATTAGATGGCTAATTTGTCACGAGAGCGTGGTTAGTTCATCTAAGTCTAGTAAGAATCGATTTAGACTAATTTGTCGCGAGAGCGTTGATTAGTTGCCTTCGAAATATCCGGACCATAACACGAACTTAATAAACCCCACATGCCATTTGGTTATTTAGTGTCATTGGCACCAAGCCCACTCTTTCCTTTATTGTTTAAATCTTCTTGTATTTAGTCGTTGTAGTAACCAACCGTGTTTGGAATTGACACCTCCATTCCTTATAGTCCTAAACTAGTGGTTGAGTCACATTTGTGGCCTAGCTTAGTCCTCGTGGAACGACAATCCCGTACTTACTCTTTATTGCAAGAAGGGTGAAAATTCTTCCTTTCAATTGGCGCCGTTGCCGGGGATTAAGTACTAGACGCTTAATTTGGCTTACGAACTTGGATTGGGACACTTATTATTATTTTTTGTTTACTTGGTTATTGTTACTTAGTGCCTTTGTTGTTTGTCTTATAGGGTACTTATTTGTCGCATGCGCTCAACTCGCTCAACGAACAACATTCCGATCGGAGTAGACGTTGACATTGGATACTTGGAAAGGGTGTTGCGACAAGAGAGAAGGACACAAACAAGGATGAATCAACAACCTCATGTGCAAGAAGCTCCACAAGGAGCTCCGCAAGGCGATGCGCAAGGAGTTGGAGTTCCTCGAAGGTCTCTCATGGACTATGCTAGGCCCACCTTGAGAGGGGCAATGTCTGGAGTTCCCAGGCCTGCTATTCAAGCTAACACCTTCGAGATCAAGCCAGCAGTGATTCACATGCTCCAAGCTTCGGTCCAATTCTATGGATTACCGAATGAAGATCCAAACGACCATATTGCTAATTTTCTGGAGATAGCCGACACCTTCAAGCACAATGGTGCTACCGACGATGCTGTGAAGCTGAGGTTGTTCCCATTTACCTTGAAGGACCAAGCAAAGATATGGTATAAGAATCTCGTTGGGACAACAATTACGACATTGGAAGAGCTAGCTAATGCCTTCCTTGACAAGTATTTTCCATTCTCCAAGACAAATAGACTCATCAAGGAGATTAACAACTTCCAACAATTTGAGAATGAGTCGTTGAGTGAAGCTTGGGGGAGATTCAAGGGATTACAAAGGAGTTGTCCACACCACAATATATCAGAGGAGTCTTTACTCCAAAATTTTTACTTTGATCTTGGACCCTCTACAAGGGGGACTGTTGATGCTGCCTCTAATGGATCCTTTTTGAGAAGAGAGAGGGATGATGCCTACCACATCGTGGAAGAATTAGCAGCTACAAATATCCTTATGGCAAATGAGAGAGGAAGACAACCTATTGACCAGCAAAAGGGAGTGATTGATGTTGATGTTGCCTCCTCTATTGAAGCCCAATTGGCAATGTTGGCAAGAAAAGTGAACGATCTTAGCTTGAACAATACCAATATGGCAGCCGTAAGGACGACTTGTGAAGCATGTGGAAATGCTGGCCATTGGATGCAAGAATGTGCTATGATGAACACAGAAGTGGAGCAAGCACACTTTGTTGGTGGCCAAGGACAAGGCCAAGGTCAAGGAGCAAATAGGATGGAAAATAACCCCTATTCCTCCACCTACAATCCGGGGTGGAGAAATCACCCAAACTTCTCTTGGAAGGGAGGGAATAGTGGCGAGAACATGGCGATTATTCCGGATAAGGGACTTCCTCTTCGTACTACACAACAAGGACCTCCTCCGAGTTTCCAACCACGTTTCTCTTTGATGGATCGGATGGGAAATATTGAGGAGAGGTTTGACAAGATGGAAAAGTTTATGCAAGAAGTTGGAGGGGTGGTTAGCCAACAAGGCCAAATTTTGGCAGCCATACAACAGCAAGCATCAAGGCAAGATAACCTTGAACAAATCCTCAAGGGTCAAGCAACCGCCATGCATAATATAGAGAGGCAACTTAGGCAAATAGCAAGTGCAAGTACCCATAGAGCGTCCGGCCCTCTTCCTAGCTCCACGGAAGTGAATCCTCGAGGAAATGTGTGTGCAATTTCTTTGAGGAGTGGCAAGGAAATTGATGCCAAAGAAAGGAGGAAATCAAGAGAAAACGAAGAGAAGGTCGATGACAAAGGGAAGAATGAAGCTGAAATCGAAGAGGTGGAGAAGGAGAAGAGTCCACCAGTTGAGAGTGCTGAAGAAGAAGTCTACGTGCCACCACCACCTAAAACTCCTCGACTACCATTCCCTCACAGAGTGAAGAAGAAGAATGTAATGGATGACAAGTTTATTGGCTTCATGGAGAAGATGAAGAACATCCAGATCAGTGTTTCTTTTCTTGAGATGTTTTATCAATTGCCGCAATACTCAAAGTTTCTCAAGGAACTCATCACTAAGAAGAGGAAGTGGAAAGATGGAGAGACGGTGGCCCTCACAGAGAAGTGTAGCTCTCTCATCTCTAAAGATCTCCCGACAAAGTTAAAAGATCCGGGGAGTTTCACTATCCCTGGTTTTGTTGGTGATGTTGAGTTTCCCAAATGCTTATGTGATTTAGGAGCTAGCATTAATTTGATGCCTTTGTCTATTATGAGGAGACTTGGCTTATGTGAGGTGAAACCCACTTCTATGCGTCTCCAATTGGCGGACCAAACCATGAAGAAGCCATTCGGGGTTGTGGAGGATGTCTTGTTGAAGATTGATAAGTTTATCTTCCCCGTGGACTTTGTGGTGTTGGATTTCGAAGAGGACAAGAGTTGTCCATTAATTCTTGGCCGACCATTTCTCAACACGGCACGTGCCTTGGTGGACGTACATGAAGGAAGATTGGTCCTCCGAATAGGGGAGGAGAAAGTAGAGTTTAAGATGTCCAATACAATGCGCCACCCTCTTGATGAAGGCGTATGCATGAAGATTGATATGGTTGATGATGGTGTCCTCAAGTTGGGCAAGGAGAGCATATCGAGGATTGAAGATAGAATGGAGGAAAAGATTAATGGAGAACAAGAAGAGGATGACTTGGAAGAGTTCATGGGAGAAGCTTATAAAAAAGGTCTCCATGAGGATTTGGAGATTGATTTGAAGTATCCTACTCCACCTTCCATCATTAAGGCTCCAAGCTTGGAGTTAAAAGAGTTGCCCTCCCATTTACGATATGCATTCTTAAAGGATGAAGGACGACTTCCCATTATCATCTCCAACAAGCTCTCTAAGGAGCAAGAAGAGAAGGTGCTTGAAGTTGTTACCAAAAGAATTAAGGCCATGGCGTGCCAAATATCTGATATCAAGGGGACAAATCCAGACATGATTATGCATTACATCCACTTAGAGGAGGAAGCCAAGCCAGGGGTGGAAAGGCTTCATAAGGAGAATACGAACAAGAAACATGATGCCCACATCGTGAAGAAAGAGTTCAAGGAGGGTGATCAAGTGCTACTCTACAACTCCCGATTGGGACTTTTCCCGGGAAAACACAAGTCCAAGTGGAGTGGACCATTCAAGGTGGTAAAAGTTTTTCCATTTGGAACCCTCAAATTGGAAAGAAGTAATGGAGGATTTTTCAAGGTGAATGGCCAAAGGTGTAAGATTTACCTTGGTGGCGATGTGGAACGAAGTTCGGAGGTGCAACCCGTGACTTCACCCTCCGATACATGAAAAAGGGGAGTAAAGTCAAGCTAACGACTATAACTTAGCATGTTTTTGTATTGTCTTTATATTGTCATAGTCTATATGTGTTTTTCTTATTACGTTTGTTCTTAGTCGGGTATGATTTTGAAGCATCGATTCATGCTTACGGTATTTCTTTGCATTTTGAAGGTGATCTCAAGAAATTCGAACTTATCTTCGACGATTGGATAGTTAACGAGGGCCATGGTCGTGGCATTTCTCTAGAAGCCAGGGGCATTTTTGAAGGCACAAGGACACCTCACCTATCATTAGTAAATAAACCATATCTTGATGCTCGAGCATCCAATGGAGCTGATTCTTGTGGATATGGATAGCTAAGAGGTAGGCCTAAAACTTTGTAGTTGATGATTTCTTCTAGTTCGGGGTGGAAGGAGCCTCAAATCGAAGGAATATGGAAAATCGACCCAACTTGCGATCGCAAGTCCTTCATAGTCACAGACGGGAATCAAAACGACCAAACTTGCGATCGCAAGTTAACTTGCGGTCGCAAGTCCTCAAGCCCGACAGTCCCGTACATTAAATAGGCCATATCTTGGTGCTCGAGACTCGGATTGAGGTGATTCTTATTGCTATGGACTAAGAGATAGGCCGAAAACTTTGTAGTTGATGACTTCTTCTAGTTTAGGGTGGAAGGGGTCTCAAATCGTTTCCAACTAAATCCATTAGAACCCTACCTCCAAAATCCTCCCAATCCACGCAACTGATCGATGGAGCAAGATCCCAGAGGTAATGCCCACCATAAATGCCCAAAATAAACAAATGGAGCGGGAACTTTGACATCAAGGCTATTACATCCAGCAAATGGTGGAGCGATCCGAATACAACATCCCACCACCACCACCATCTCCAACTCAAGACTAAGGGAAGTTTCCTAGCACTTTATTTTTCTTTAGTTATTTTCTTGTCTTCGTGATGTCTTGAGTTTGCTATATCTTTATGATGTCTTGTTCTTTATGTTTGATTGATGTTCGTGCTTAGTTCTTAATACATTTGTTAGTATAGCTTAATTATTTATATGTCTATGTGCTCCCTACACCTTGAGGACAAGGTGTTTTTCAAGTGTGGGGGTGTGGTTTCACTTAGGAATCCTTTTGTATGTTTAGGTTTAGTTTGTCTTGTTTAGGCAATGATTTGGCGTAAATTTTCAAAATTTGACCCCCTTCAAAATTCTTCAACTTTTGTTAGAAGCTTACCACACACCTAGTTAGGAAATGGGCTCGAGCACAAGGCCTAAGAACTTGTAGAAACCTCACCCTCGGTTGTTTAGACTCGTGGTCTCACTTTGTAGATTAGACTAGAGGGTTGATGAGTGACCTTGTGAGGAACTTTGAGCCGAAGGAGGAGACAACCGTCTTCATTTATTCATGAGGTGCCTACATGAGTTCGGTTGATCGAGGTATCCTACTAGTACTTGACATGGTCTTTGTTGTGTGGCGTTAGTGAATGGCGGGGGCTAATCCTTTGAAATTGAGCCTAGAGTTTTAGAGCCAAGAACCTTTATATCCATTGCTTTAACCCATTGAGCCGAGCCATTCATTGATCATACTATATGTATACCAACTTTAAGCCTTACATCCACCATCCTCCCAACCTTTGGTCATCCGATCCGAGGACGCATAAGTTTACACTTTTTGGGAAATGATATGTATTGGGTTTAGTTGGTAACTTAGTGTTCTTATGGGTTAATTCATTATGAATTTGGGAAATTGAGAGGCCATACAAAGAAGCCGAGTTCTTGCCTAGAAAATGCCAAGTTTGTGTTTGTAGAAGAAAGAAAAGAAAAAAAAAGAAGAAAAGAAAAGAAAAGAAAAGAAAGAAAAGTGAAGGTTGAATAAGGCATTAATAATTGGCATAACTCGTGCTACGCGGTCTTAGAAAATGGGTGTATTTTGAGAGTGTGCTTTAACTCTTTATGGTGAGGATGTGTGGAATAGACGAGAGACTAGAATGCTTTGGCAACAAGTCCTCGGATTGGGTGGTTTAACTACTATCCATATATATTATCTCACCAATACCTTAGCCCCATTACAACCCGATTGAAAGCCCCCGGTTCATGAGCAACCACACGACTTTGAGACACTGTTGAGTAGGACGTAGGATATTTTGAAAGACATCGATCCCGTATGCGAGAGATAGGAAGTTGGCTACTTACAAATCGTGAGCTAAAAATTTCTGAACCTCTGAGTGGTTAACCTTCTAGTGTCTTTTACATAGTGATAACACTTGGTTAAACCATCGAGTGGTGAGGTGTCTACCGGTTCTTACTCTTTGTGTTTGGGTTGATGAACTAACTAGGTAGTGGGGTGGTCTTTTGATGCAAGTTTGAGATTTTGCGGGGAGTTAAATGGTGAATTGATCATGCCTAGTCTTGTCCTTATCATGTTTTCTTTCTTTTGTGATTGTTATTGTGATTGTGTTTGTATGAGCATTGTTTGAGGACAAGCAATGATTCAAGTGTGGGGGTGTGATGAGTGTGAAAACACTCTATCATTTGTGTATGTTTTAGTATTGATTTTCTATTGTTTCTAGTATGTTTGTTCGTTATTTGACATCATTGTCTCGGATTATGTGTTATGTTCGTTTTAGTATAGTCTTGTGATTTTTATTGTGATTCTTTCTTGATAGGAGTCTTGTTACAGTAATGGTGGACGTTCGTGTGCCGAGGGATGCGTCATAGGCGATCGGATCAGCCGGGACGATTGGCGTTTTATGAGACCCAAGAGAGCATGGAGTAAAACTGACCCCTTGCGACTCAAATGCCGATAACTTTCTCATCCGAAGTCCAATGGAGGCAAGCAAGATGGCGTTGGAAAGAAGATATCCGGAGCTACAACTTTGTCGTCATGGACTTCTTCCAAATCTGAGTCCAAGTGGGAGGAAAATCGCGTCTAAAGTTGACCTTCGAATCTGCCAACAAATCTGACGGTTGGGCCAAATCTTAGGATTTGTTTTGGGCCCATTTTTGGGCATGAATAGTGAATTTCGTGGCTGGCACTCCTCAAGCCAAAAACTAGTATAAGTGCCTTCTTTTGATTCCCTTAGTGGAAAACTTTTAGACATTAGTGCTCCACTTCCATGTTTTGAGTCAATTTGTCTCCCACTACTTCCACTTTCCAACACACCATTCTCCACCATTCACTCTCTCTTCCTCTTCTCGAAGAACAAACATTCCGTGGCTGCCAACCTCTCTCCCTTGGACCAAAAACGTGATTCACCATTGAAGAGGAGAAGAAGAGAAAAATGTGGCCAAAAAGAAGCTAGGAGAGGAAGCCATTGTTGAAGCTTGTGAAGGGAACTTGAAGGAAGAAGATTGGAAGCTTGAAGACCATTTTGAGCTCTCTCTTACTCTATCTTTTAATGTTCTTGTTTTGCTTGCTTTGTTCAATGGATGAGTTGAGTTGTATGATGAACATGTGTGAGTAGTTTATTTGTGGGTTAGGTGCCTTGATGGCATTTATTTAGCCAATGGTTTTGTGGGGATAATATGTTAAGGTTTGTGAACTTGTTAATATGTTTAATGCGTAATCTTGATTGATCACCTTGATTATGAACTAAGTTAATGCTAATCGCCGAGAGATGTTAGGATTGACGGACCATTTAACTAGTTAACTAGTTGCCTATTGATGAGAGATCACCTTAGGTGACTAGTTGTCCAAAGGATGGTAAGTATAGTTGGTGATTAGTTAGATTAGATGCCTAATTTGTCACGAGAGCGTGGTTAGTTCATCTAAGTCTAGTAAGAATCGATTTATACTAATTTGTCGCGAGAGCGTTGATTAGTTGCCTTCGAAACATCCGGACCATAACACGAACTTAATAAACCCCACATGCCATTTGGTTATTTAGTGTCATTGGCACCAAGCCCACTATTTCCTTTATTGTTTAAATCTTCTTGTATTTAGTCGTTGTAGTAACCAACCGTATTTGGAATTGACACCTCCATTCCTTATAGTCCTAAACTAGTGGTTGAGTCACATTTGTGGCCTAGCTTAGTCCTCGTGGGACGACAATCCCGTACTTACTCTTTATTGCAAGAAGGGTGAAAATCCTTCCTTTCACTCCCCCTCTCTTTGAAATAGTTTTTTCAAGCGTGTAAAGTTGGATTTAGTGGATAGTTAAATCGTTTGTTCGTATTTTTTGTTCATGATGTATGTCCAAAGTGATATGCCCGACAATGACCAAATGGCAGTCCCGATGACGATAAAATGGCATGCCCAATTACGTTCAAATGACAGGCCCGGTTATGTTCAAACGGCAGGCCTGGTTACGGTAAAATGACATGCTATGTTATGACCAAATGGCATGCCATGTTACGATAAAATAGCATGCCCGTTTACAATCAAATGGTATGTTTGGTTACAATCAAATGGCAGAGCCAGGCACGATAAAATGACATGTCTGGAAACAATAAAAAGGCATGCTCAGTAATGACCAAATGGTAGACCATGTACGATAAAATGGCATGCCCAGTTGTAATTAAATGGCATCTCCGGTTATTACTAAATGGCAGAGCGGAGTACGATAAAATAGAATGTCCGGTTACAATAAAAAGGCATACTCGGTAATGACCAAATGGCAGGCCGGTAACGATAAAATAGTATGAGATAAATATTTAATAAAATTATAATTAATTAAATAAATATAAATTAAAAGTTGAGGCTTCAGGCATGCGTTCCCACACGCGTCAGCCCCCACCATCATACGCGTCAGCCCTAACGCGTCCTCCTTTTTACATTTTTTGACTGTTTTACCCCCTATTCTGTTTGGTACAGGATTAGACTCCTTGTACCCAATCCATGCCCAGGAGGTCGAACCCACAATTTTAGATTTGTCGCTTTTATGAAATTTGTTATGGTTCAATTCACATGCCCATGTTCCTCATGAGTCTCATCTGGACTGCTGGATAGCAGCGGGATAAATCCAATTCTGATATGAGACGGGTTAAGATTCAGTGGGGACATGGGTAGTCCCCACAAAAAGGGATCTAGGTAATAAACATGGTTTTCAAAAATATAGTTTGACCGGTGGTCTGACTAGTCAGATCATGAATCGAAAGCAAAGGTGTACCGAGTTTGGGCATTAAAATACCAACCTTACCAACCGGTCAAAATCTAATCAAACCGGGTGATTCGATCTAAATTTTGACCTAAAAATTTTCGGTTGGTTAGGTTTTCGCCCAAACTCAGAAATAAAACTGATTTTCCCCTAATTTTTCCCTAAACCCTAAATTCACATCCATCAGATTTTTCTCAAACTTGCTCCATCCATCGCCCCAAATTGCCGACCAACGACCTCCGGCTTCAGTATTTCTCTCCAGGGACAAGGAGAGGGAAGGGGACGCCTCCTTCTTTGACAAAATTTTCAACTGGGTATCTCTTTGAAGAAGGATGGGAGGAAGAAGAGAGGAGAGGAGGAAAAAGAAGGACGGGAGGAAGAAGAGAGGAGAGGAGGAAGAAAAAGGATGGGAGGAGGAGATTGGATGTTGGGTTAAGCCTAGGTTGGATCTACTTCTTCATGGAATTCTCCTCCTTGAAATCCATCTCTTCTCAAATCTCAAAAAAAGAATCCATCTCTTCTCTCTCGTGACCAATCTCCAAAAACCTTCCAAGGCAAACACTACAACCTCTTCTTTGCCTCTTTGGACTTTAGGTGATTTCATGGGCTTTTTCTATTGGGCCTAGTGTTTATAACTTTTTCTTGGGCTTCTTCCACTAGTGCAGAGAATTAGAATTAATAATTCTCAAGGTAAGCAACTAGTAAACACATATTATTTACATCTATTTAAAATATTTTGAAAAATAAAAAGTTTCGGCCGGACCGACAGTCTGACCGACCGATCGACCCAAAGATCGGACCAATTTTTTGGTTGACCTCCGGGTCATTTTTAAGAACTTTGGTAATAAAAAGATAATTATGGACAATATTGGACAACTATTAATAACAAAGTCAAGCTACAATTTATGGATAATACAATTATGAAAATAATTAAAAAGAAAAATAATACGGTCCAAACAATACAATTTATGGAAATTCAATTATAGTATTACTGGTATCCTTGTACTCGGATATTGATTTTCTTTTTCTCGAATATTAGTTTCCTTCTTCTGTGATATTGGTTTTCTTCTAATCTGATATTTGTGTCTTTTTAATGTGACATTGGTTTCTTTCTTCTATAATATTGGTGTCCTTCTACTATGATATTTGTATCATTCTACGCTGATATTGATTTTCTTCTTCTCTGATATTGGTATCCTTCTATTCACATATTGGTGTTCTTCTACTATGATATTGGTGTCCTTCTACTATGATATTGGTATCGTTCTACTCTGATATTGGTTTTCTTCTTCTCTGATATTGGTATCGTTTTACTCTCATATTGGTTTCCTTCTACTATGATATTGGTATCCTTCTACTATCCTTGTACTCGTATATTGGTTTTCTTCTTTTCGGATATTGGTTTTCTTCTTCTATGATTTTGGTTTCCTTCTACTCTGATATTGGTTTTCTTCTACTCTGATATTGGTGTCTTTCTACTCTGATATTGATGTCCTTCGCAGATATTTCTTTCCTTCTACTCTGATATCCTGAACAAATACTCAATGCATACCAATATTATTGCATATACATGATTGTAAAATGCACACCAATTACAATCTAGTCACATAACAATGACACAAAATATGTATACCAATTTTACCTCATAGTACAACCAACATCACTTAACAAATACATCAATATCACTTACAAATATACCAATATTTAATTTGTATATCGTACCAATATCATTTGTATTCGTACATTATATCAATATCATTTGTATATCGTACCAATATCATTTCTACTAGCACCAAGCTTCTTCACCAATATAACAACTCTCTTTTTACTTACGTGATTGTTTGGTTTATTTTTTTGCTTTTTTAATATTTTTATAATTTTATTATCCTTGATTTGTAGCTTGGTTCGGTTAATAGTGATTTTCTAATATTATCTATGATTGTCTTGTTATTACCTACATTGTCATTCAAACTTCTTTTGATCCACATTGGTAGGGACAAAGCTAGTCGGACCGTTATACTCATCTTGAATTACGATGTAGTATAATGGAAAATTTTGGTTCATAATTTCATTATAAAAGCAATTTTATTTTTTTGTTATTTAATTGGCATGCACATGTTCCTCGGGAGTCTAATCCGGACTGCTCGATCTCAAACGGATAACTCCATTTCTGATATCATAAACCATAAAAATCAACGGATCTGTTGAGTCCCTATGCTTCTTGAATGGAAGAAAAAGTTAGAAAATTATATCCGAAAAGTATACTACAACTTAATTTATATCAAGAAAGATACCAAAACTTATTCGTCATGTGAGCATAGTCGATCTTATTCTGAAGGAATTATTATTAATCGGTTGAGTGAGGTTGGTTGAGTGAGGTTGCAAGTATTTATTCAAAATAGTTATCTACTTGCGTGATTTATAATCATTCGGAACATAACAAATAATTAATGTATAATAAAATCTGTTCCAATGCAATCTTAGGAAATATGTGCAAAGAAATATACAATATTTAATTCGTCATGAAGCCGCCACGCAGTGCAACAAGCAAAAAGACAACATACTAACATATCGTTTCCATTAGAATTCTCTCCCCTTCCCTGGTTAGAAGTATTTCTCTCTCACCTGGTTGGAGCCCCATGACAAGGAAATTTTTACACCCCGTTGCAATAGAGTAGGGGTATGAAAATGTCGAACCATGAGGAGCGGGTTCAAGACATCTCTAGCGAATTGTACAAGTAGATTAGGTTGAAAATGTTTTGTTTTTGGGAAAAGCCAAGCCAAGATACCAAGAAATAAGAGAAAATAGCAATAAAGAAGAAATGGGCAAGGTGCTTTCATGCAACCCCCTTGCAACTGGTCTCTTATGGGCTTATAAAGTACCAGGTGTGCCTAGGTGAGCCCAAGGCATGGTCTTTCACCTTCTGAGTCTATCACACCACAAAGTCGGGTTCTAGATTTCAAACGGCACTCTCCATGGACACCCCTTCTCACAGTGAGTTGTCAACCTCACAAGAGTGTTCAAGTCACCAGTTATCCTCCTAAACCCCAACTAGTTACCAAATTACCTAATAGCCAACTAATGTCCTCCCAACGGTGTCACTAACGTAGGTTCTCACATCATGAACAACTAGTCTAATAGGTAGAATTTTTGCTCTTCCTATGACAATTAAGCCTTTCAAGTGAGGCTAAGATCTATTAGCAAAGACCTATGGACGGGAGAGGGTTCTACGCGCACAATCCTAACGTCAAACCAAAGCATTACACATTCTACCCACTACACGGTCTCAAGGTAAAGCCCCATTCGAAACCAAGTCGCGCGGAGTGCACTAGGGCATACGACCCAAAGGCAACTACTCACATATCATCATCATTCAACAATAATGCATAAATAGAAGAACAATATAACAAAAGCTAAATGAGAGAAGGGAAAGAGAAAGCTCAATCATGGAGAGGCGTTCGAACCCCACCTCCCATCCGCTCCTTGCTTGAACGCCCTTCTTCTTCTACTAAAAACCTTAAATTTAGTCTCCAATCAAAGCTTACCCAATGAATGGGGGTTGTAGGGTATAGTTTTGGATTAAGTGGGGACTAATAAATTGTTGTTTGTCGGAGGTGGTGTACTTGATTAGGATCTTTAAGTCGAGACAAGAGTCGGACTCTTTCTCCGTAAGACGAGATTGCCCCGTATTCAGTGCTTACGGGCTGCGGTAATCATCTCCAAGATACAACGATTAGGTTGCTTTCGAGTTCGTAGCACAACGACCCTCGAAGCTTCAGGCGAACCTAGGATATTTGAAATTTTCTGCAAGAGAGAGAGAGGAGAGAACTATTGCTTATGAATGTTTATGCAATGAGTTTTCGGTGTGATTTGCAAATGAGGGGGAGAGGCCTATTTATAGACTGCTGGATGGGAGGGAGGCAGGCAGCCCGAAGTGTTGCATTTGTTCGGATGGTAGTCAGACTACCTATTCAGGCCCCTTTACCAGCCAGATCGTGCCTCTTCGGTGGGCGTTCTGGATCCCTTCGGCAGGCAACCCTCCGCTCGTGTCCCTTCGGTGGGCATCTGAGCACAGGCACCTTTTCGCGCTTCTTCGTGACCGTTCGGATGGACAAGCCTTCGCTCGCACTCCTTCGACCGTCTTGAAAGTTTCTGGGATATTTTAGACCCGTCCAGAATTTGCCAAAATTAAAGGCTCCTCAGCTCCTTGCGATGATGCACACGTGCGAAGTGCCAAGTGCGCCACAAAGCGCCCATTGCGACCTGCGTCCAATGCACCATGCACATACGTACATGCTCGTGCTCGTGCTCATGCTCGTGCTCGTGCTCGGATGGTGCGCAAAGGTCCGAGTTAGCTTTCCAGGTGGTCAACTCATTTCTTAGTCAATAATAAAAAATTCTTTATAAACAAAAAAATCCTCCCTTGTTGTTTCCAATGTGGTAATGCACTTTCCATTTCCACGTTGGGCTTTTCACTTGGGCCTTCCACTTTGGGCTTTGCATTGAACTTTCATTCAAATTTTTCCAACATAAAAAGTTATCCCTATGGAGGGGACTGGTTCAGAGCCATTGGATTCATTTTTTTAATTAAAAAAATAGATCTGATGGTCAATATCACACGAAGGGTATTTTTGACCATATATCCTAAAAGGTGCCAACTACGATTCCACCCACATTAATTCCACCGCCCATATTAATTTCGCCACCCACATTAATTTTACTTTTTGACCATATATCTCTTCCTCTTCTCCTCTCTTTCGTGGTCACTTCCTCTCTCAATCTCTCCACATCTCTCTCTCTAAAGCTAAACCCAACCCCTTCTCCCCTTCGCCTCTGTTCTCATTCTTGTTCGTCGAAATCACCTTCAATAAGAAGAAGTTCGACGCTAATCTCGCCCGCTTCTAGGTACCCCCTCCCGCCACTCTTTTTCTCTTCGTCTTTTTTTTTTCTTTTTTCGGTACGCCATCAAAAACTCCTTCCTTCTCTTCTCCATTTACATCATCTTCTCCATGTAGCTCGGCTTCGCCATGATCTGGCCGGCTCCGTCCGCACCAATATTCTTGACGCTGCCACCGACAACTTCTTCTGCTACCTCTTCGGCTCCATCCGCGCCATGAACATCATGTTTACCACCATGATATTTTTGTATTTGTACAATAGTATTTTTTGTATTGGTATATTTGTATACTGATACTGATTTTTGGATGTAATGATAGTGATTTTCAGATGTAGTGATATTGGTTTTCAGATGTAATGACATTGGTTTTCATATTTAATGATACCGGTTTGCAAATATAATGATATTGGTTTTCATATTTAATGATATTAGTTTGCACATTTACTTATAGTGGTTAGCATGTTTACTAATAGTGGGTTGCACTTGTGGTGATAGTGGTTCGCATATTCACTAGTACTGGTTAGCATGTTAATTGACGCTGGTTTTCATGTCGAGTGATAATAGTTTACGTGTTTAGTGATACTGATTTTTGTATATAGTAGTTTTCATATATTGATTTTCAGATGTTGAGATATTGGTTTTCGTATGTTGGGATATTGATTTTCGGATGTTGGGATATTGGTTTTCGTAGGTTGGGATATTGGTTTTCGTATATAGTGATATTGGTTTGCATGTGTAGCGATAGTAGTTTTCATATGTAGCGATATTGGTTTGCATGTGTAGTTGATATTGGTTTTCGAATGTTGGGATAGTGGTTTTCATATATAGTTATATTGGTTTTCATATGTAGTGATATTGGCTTGCATATGTAGTGATATTGGTATAGTAGTTAGCATGTTTACAAATAGTGGTTTGTGTGTCGTCGTCCTCCGAATTTTAAAATATGCGGTCCGACCGGTCGGACTAGGATACGAGTGTAAAGACATACCGGATTTTCATCCAACCTTGTGAATCGAACTAAATTTGGTCGGATCAAATGGTCAGACAAAAAATCTGACCAACCCAGGGTGGTTCACCCAGATTTTTTTAAATAAAAAAGTACATATCTGGTCCGACCCGATCTAATATTTCTATTTGTTATATTCTAATATTTTTGAAGAAAAATGTAATATTTTTTAGGTATGTACAATTACATGTACAATTATACCTAGATTATATATAAATATATTTATTTTTCAAATTAAAAAATTTGGTCCGACCTGTGGTCTGTCTAGTCGGACTGGTTGACCCAGAGTACGACCCAAAATTCGGGTTGACTCCGGGTCATATTTTGAAGACCATCGGCTTTCTTGAGTGGATAATTTTGAATTTTGAAAGGAAGAAGAATGTGAAGAGTCAACCAATATTAGGGTTTTGAGTTTAGAAAAACTAATTAATTATTCCTCTCTCTTTTGCTTTTGCTAATGTTCCAAATTATATTGTCCAAATTATTCTTTCACTCCCTTTAGTCCCTATGGGTGGGGAATACCCCTTGTCCCGACTGAATCCATACCCGTGGGGTATAATATATAGAGAGTCATCCCCCAAATCCTAAAATGCCACAAAATGTATCTAAATACCCCTAAAATATCTAATCTTAGCGGGCAAAATCTATCAAAGTTATCGTTTGGGAGGAAGTTGCGCCGTTCAGTGGCCTGGAGAATGCTTCAGATGGCGAGATCGCTCATCATTCTGCGGGAAAGCGTCGTCCACCTGAGGATTTTGCCATTCGGCAAGTGCGTACAAGTGAGCCTTTGAGCTGCCTTTCGGCGTACTTATCGCCGTCAAAATTCATCTAGGTGGTTGGGGAAATCTTGTTGAAAAACTGCAAACAGGGCAAACGCCGTTCGGCAAAAATCGCAAAAATGGCACCAGACGGTGCAGATCTTGTAGTACGGCGGGTGCAGCTTTTAATCTGGTTTTGCCTTCTTCTGTTGCATTTCCCTCCTCGCTCTGCATCTTCGAGTGCTCCTCACTCTCAACAAACCTCCGAAAGATACGAAAAAACACGAGAGAAACTATTCGAGGCAACAAACCAAGAAATGGCATAAACGACGCTAAACTAGTTACTAAAGACACAAAAATAGGTCTAAATGATCCTAAAATGACACAGTAAAATGCACCTTTTTCAAGCACATCACACCCCCATAATTGAATCTTTTCTTGTCCTCAAACAAAATACTCGACTCGGACTCACAAACAGACAAAATAGATCAACAGTTGGCATACTCTTAGCAAAAAGGGCCCCTCAAAAAATTGACTTCTCATCACAAGACAACCCCACAACCCAATAGTTCACTCCCCCGAGTAAAAAAGTAAGAATACACAAAGACTACACCCTCGAGGGTTTAAACAAGCGTTAACCCAGAGTGGGTGAAACCTTAGGGGTTGACCACTCAGAGGATAGGAATTTATTTTTGCTCACTATCTGGTAGACACCTTCCTATCACTCTCGAATACGTCCGGGGTCATAAATTTTGTACTAATTTTTTTTGAAAAAAGTATTAGTTATTATGATAAAAGAGTTATTAAATTTTAACACTGGTCTCGACTCGGGACCATGACTTTTTATCAGTTTAAAGAGTTTATCACTTTAGATGAGATCTCTTTATAGAGGTTTCACTATATTATCTACTATCAATTTTTTATATATATTAATTATAATAAATTATAATAAAATTAAGATTACAAAATTTTCAATGCAAAATTGGAAAGAAATTAATCAAGCTACAAATGTATGCATTAAATGATAAATTACAAATATAGAATATGCAAATTACATATTTAATTACTAGTGCCAAATATGCTCAATCAAATTATTTCTATTTTTAGATTGTGTATCAAAACATGTCAATATTGGACTCTATTTATAGAGACTTGAAAACTACAAAAAATTTGATATTATTTATTTTTAGTTTTGTTAAAAATAACTTCAAATTTTATAACCACACAAATAATATCTGAAAAAATCTATTTCAACGTATAACATTGTGCCAAGTGTCACTAGATTAGATTGAAAAAATAAAAAAAAACAATAAAATATTTCTAACCCCGGGCATGTGTCAGGGACGGATGACGTTGCACGCCGCCCGGGCACGGCATTGCTTTTCTTTTTTCTTTTTTTCTTTTGTCGCCTTCCTTGACCTAATGGTGTAAATGTCACCATAAAGAGTGATTCTTGGGACCAGATTTGGTCCTAGAAGGACCTTTCTAGTACGGTCCCGTTATGGGTAGAATGGAAAAAAATAAAAAGGGGAAAAAATTTTAAAAGTGGGATGCGCGTGGGAGGGGATTAATGGACAGTAGGTCTGCGTGGTCTTTTATTTATTTTTCCTTGGGAGGGGAATAAGGGTGGGTCTCGCTGTTCACATTAATTTTTTTCCTTGGACTTTATTTTTTTAAATAGATAATCAGTAACAAATAAATGAATTGTTACAGTAAAGCGAACATACCATTTGATATAATCGGGCATACCATTTAATATAACCGGACATATCATTTAATATAACCGGGCATACCATTCGATATATAATTTAATTAATTATTTAACTTTCTTATTTTAAATACTGGACATACCATTCGATATAATTGAGAATACCATTTAATATAACTGGGTATACCATTTAATATAACTGGGTATACCATTTGACATAGCTGGATATACCACTCGATATTATTTAATTTTTTATTATAAGTATTATTAAATATTATTTAAGTTATTATAAATATTCGAGTATACCAATCGATATATTTAGGGATACTATTTGATATTAGTGAGCATGCCATTTAATATAATCGAGTATATTATTGGGCAAACTATTTTATCATAACTGTGCAACCATTCGATGGTAATCGATCAAACCTTTCGATCGTGACATAACAAACTATTTTATAATAACACGATAAACTATTTTATCATAACATGATAAACTATTGTAACGTAACTGTGCAAACCATTGTATAACATATTGTATCGTAATTGTGCAAACCATTGTATCATAACGTGATGAACCATTATATCGTAACTATGCAAACAATTGTATCATAACATGATAAACCATTGTATCATAACTGTGCAAACCATTTGTATCATAACATGATAAACCATTATATTGTAACTATGCAAGCCATTATATCATAACATGATAACCCATTATATCGTAACTGTGCAAACTATTGTATCATAATATGATAAACTATTGTATCGTAACTGTGCAAACTATTGAATCGTAACTATGCAAACCATTTCAACATAACAGTGCGTACCATGTTGACATGAGAGTACGTATAATTTTGACATGTGTAATCGATGAAAAATTGATAGTTAGAAATTTACAATGAGAAAAATTGATCTATCAATAAAAAATAAGAAAATCCAGTCCCTCGTTCATTTGCCCAATTTCAGAAGTCAGAAAAATTAACGCGATTCGTTCATTTGCCCGACTTTAATGCAAGCAACCAACCGCGACGACGATGAGCGGTTGCCGGACGAGGGCAGAGATTCGACGTTTGGGCAACGAGCAGACGAGGGTAGTGAGTCAGTGGAGCAAACGAATGAGTCGCTTGCTAGAGGGCAGAGATTCGACGACGAGCGGTTGCTGACGACAACAGCGATGACAACGTCGAGCGGGCAACCCTCTTGAGGCAACGAGCAATGAAGGAGATCCCACCGACGAAGGAGATCCGAGCACAGGCGGTGCCGGATCCTAGCGTCGTGGCTGGCTAAGGAGGCCAGCAATGTGGCTCCGGCGAGATCAAGACTCCGTTCCGAAGGAGGGGCGGGCAACGACAATCCCGGCTGGTGGCCACGAGAGAGAGCGTGAGGAGGAAGCAAGGAAGGAGGAGAAAAGAAAAAGACAATCCGGTGCCGTGGTTCTTACCGTCTCAGTTTGTTGGAATACGCATACGCTGACCATTATTATAATTTGGCAATTAATGAGTTCATGGATAGCTGCCATTCATGCGTCACTTCTAATGCCTAGCTGCCATGTCAGCAACCATTGCCCCACGCAACAACAACTTGTAAGTTTGGATTTATTATTTTATCAATAAATATTAAATTCAACCATCCATTCTCCAATTCTGGTTATTGATAAATGGATATATTCTCTCTAAATTTACAATCAACTATATTAGTAACCTTTTAATGAAATGGTCAAAATATTTTGGGGGAACCCCGACTTATTTTAATTGCTTTTTAATCCAAATATTAAAATTGAAAGTTTACAAATAATGTTACATGCTTATTATGAGAAATTGAAGGCTTTTTCGAAAGTTGGTTTTGATACAGAAATTTATGTTCTTGTAAATTATAAACAATGTAAAAAAATCTTTGAGATTTATGAGTGAATATAGTAATAAGGCTAGTGTTTCTATATCTAATTATTCAACTATCTCTACATCACGAGTTGTTAATAAATTTAGTTTTGTAAAAAGATTGTTACTGAATGAACAAAAAGATCACAAAGAATTAGTGTAACTAATTAAGAATTTAATATGTATATTAACATCGAATTTGAACTTTATAGTTTTCCTTTGTTTTTAAATAAATTGTAGCTTTATTACCCAAAATAACAAAACATAAAGTAACATGTATGCATCATCATTAAAACAAAACAAAACATCAAACTTGCAAGCTCACATATCTAGAAGTCAAGAGGAGTCTTCCACTAACATGTAGGCCAACAGATGTCCAAACTACCTACCATCTAACTTCGAACTGGCCCATAGATCAGGTAGTCAAAAGGGACGATCACTAGCGAGCACGGGAGTGAACCGTCAACAAAAAATTTTCATGTTCGATAAAGTGATGATGCACCTTATAGTTTTCCCTTGTTACTATGGTGGAAGCATAAACATATCCAATAATTCGACTAGGTATGTTAACTCCATAGAGATGAGATAACTACGTGAGCTTCGATACTTTCATAGCTAAGGATACTTAGGTAACTTGATTTGTTACATTAAGTACAAACTGAATCTTTTATATATATTTTTCCTAAAATATTAAACTCTAAACATAAACTCTAACCATAAACCCTAACCCTAGACCTTAAATTTTTGAAAAATTTCAAAAACAATTGGAAATTTCAAAAAAAAAATTTCAAAAAAATTTCAAAAAAGATGAAATTTTTCAAAATGTTTTGAAATAAACAAAGAATTCGGATTCGATTCAAATTAAATTTAAATTTGTTGGTATATAATGAATTCGTTCTTGAATGAATTAAATATGGTTCAAGGTCTTGGTAAATTCAAATTCGTTCGAATTCGAATTGTGGTCATGCCCAATATGCGGTCCCTTTACAAATTTCTGGATAGCAACTGGATAACTCCAATTCGGATAGCATACATAATTTGCACTATATACTAATGATCTTCGGGATGATTTCTAGGTTTCATATCAACCCTTCCAAGTTCTCAATGTTTGGTAAATTCTTCAAAAGAAGAGGGAAATACTATGATCAACATTTTTTGATAAGTGATATTTTTTTAATGTAATAATATTTACATAAAGAAAAGAATGTTGAATACCCTCGTAGCAACGAGCCTCACTAAGAATCTTTATTACTGCTAGATTAGTGGATGTTTACAACCATAGGAACCCAAAAAAAAAATTCCAAATCTAACTGAAACCTCCCTCCGAATGGGTGCTTCCATGAAACATCAGAGAATCGTGTAGGGGAGAAACAAAATCAAATACATCTGTATACAAAGGACTCCAAGTAGAGCAAACTTGTCCAGTCAAATTCGTGATTGAATTTGACCAAAACAATTATTCTTTGATCTGAAGTATGACTGACGCAGAAACTCTTGATTATGCATCACATATTGAAAGATTACTCGATTCCTCTAGTTTTATGTACCCCACGTGATAACACCATAAATTGAAAACCAAAATTTCCCATAGTGCCACCGTATCTCCGGACTAACTCCATCCATATAAGTATCAAATGGTTTAGTGAGTGCCAAACACACCAAGAGATTCCTAGCTTACCCACGAAGGAGTTCCAAAGCAGCCATGTTAATTTAGCAATAGATTTTCTCCAGTTTTCATCCTCATCTTCGTAGATTGGGCATAAGCAACCACAGTCAATTAATCGATGCATACGAATCAGATTGATTCGAGATTTGAATTTATTTAAGAAAATATTATGTTTAAAATTTACAAATATAAAATATATAATTGTTTCTAACAATGTTTAACTTAAAAAATGGAGCTCTTACTAAGAAAATTGTCAACGGATCAGTTGAGGCACCATGCGAGCATCGTCCATCTAACTCCATTTACGTAATTTACAATCATTCAGAGCTTAATAAATAAATTATTTATCTTAAATCTATTCCCACCGAGCTGTGGAAAATAGGTGCAAACAAGTATACAATATGAAATACATGGGAAAGAATTATGAAATATGATGTCACCTTTTTTAACAATATTTATTAGTTGAAACTTAAATTAGTAGCAGTTCAGTAAAAAAAGGGCCCAGTTGCCAGGCAGGAGATTCAGGCGTGGACGTACATTTCCCTCCAGTATGGGCCTGGAGCCCTTATGGGCCTTCAGATTATTATTTTTTTAAACTGAGCTGATCCTACGGTCCAGAATGAGGCGGAATAAATTTGTCTTTCTACCCCATATAACAATCCTTTCAGAATTCATTTTTTAGGAATGGGATTGGGGAGAGGGGGGAAATTTTTTTCAAAAATTAAAATTCCCTAATTTTCGGCCGAAAATTAGAAGCAGTTTAAGGATATCCTTGGTTGACTCATTAAAATCCCCAAAAATCCCTCTTCGTGTTCATCCTTTTCACTCGTCCTTCTTGATTTTTTTATTTCATCTTCTACCTTTCACTCGGTCCTTTGAGGTTGGTGTATATTTCTCTCTTTGTTTATGAGCTCCGTTGCTTCATCGCTCTATTTGTTTTATAGAACTAACTAAGCTTCAATTTTCCTTCTTTTGTGTCTCTGTTTGTCCCTTTTTAGGTTCTCGACCAAGTAATTTACCATATTAAGCGACTGGGTTTTGCTCTCCGCCATCCTTTTACCCGAGGTAAGCTGTCTGTGTTGTTGGGATTATAGAAGATTCACGGTTTATACAAAATTGTTAGGGCTTTTTCTTATGGGTTATTGATTTTTTATGTTGATATTGTTTACAAACTGCTTTTTCAGGCTCATGCATGTTTGTTTACTAGGTTTTGTTAAAGTTTTTATTTTTGGGTCTTGAGGTTTGGAGTCGAATAGATTTAGGTTTAGGAGGATGCCAGACCATTTTATCATGACACTCAAACAATTTACTGATATCCATCGAACCATTTTATTAGAAGCTTTCAATCTATTTTTTCTTAGCATAACATACCATTTTTGTTCTTTGTCTGGGTTTTGCTCCCCTCCACCCTTTTACCCTAAGTAAGCCTTCTGTGTTGTTGGGAAGTTATTTGCAATTACTGGCTTAGCTCGTTAGGGATTTTGCGAGAAGTTGTGATTGAAGAAGATTCACAGTTTATACATAATTGTTAGGGCTTTTCTTATGGATTATTGATTTTTTATGTTGATATTGTTTACGAACTGCTTTTCCGGGCACATGCATGTTCATTTACTGGGTGTTGTTAAAGTTTTTGTTTTTGGGTCTTGAGGTTTGGAGTCGAATAGATTTAGGTTTAGGAGGATGGCCTACCATTTTATCATGACACTCAAACAATTTACTGATACCCATCGAACCATTTTATTAGAAGCTGTAAATCTATTTTTTCTTGGCATAACATACTATTTTTGTTCTTTGATTGAAGTCTTTTCTTGGTTTTGGTATGCAGATGGAAAGAACTCAAAAGTCTTGCGGTAGGCCCAGTTACATGAGGCCAGTGAACGACCTGTTGTTGGGACAGAATAGTGTTGCAGAAGCCAAAAAGCAAATTGAATTGATCAAGGCAGGTGGTTTTGGCTACCTTCTTTAGGTTACAGGGAGGGAAATACGGCAAAAGGCAATGTTTGCCTTTGCTGAGAAGTGTAGGGCACAAGAAGAACAAGTGCTTGTTACTCCCTTGTTTGTGAGCCAAAGATACGGCCTCCCATCTGGTGATCTTGATGTCAATCTTTACTTAAAGGTATTCAAGAAAGGAGATAGGGCAGAGAATTGCCGGGAGTTCTTGGAAAGGTATGGATTGTCCCTGGAAAAGCAGAAGCATATTGACCTTAAGGATGTGAGGGACATATTATTTGGTGTTCGTCCTTCTTCGGATGTTGATTGGGTTCAATATTATATTCTATATAGATTTGGTGTCTTCCTTGCCCCGCATACTTTGGAGGTCGTCAATGCGAAGTTATATTCGTACATTAACCCACTTTCTGAGGCAAGGAAGTACAATTGGTGCAGCTATGTTGCTGACAGTGCAAATGATGGGTTACGCACTGGGTTACAAAGTACTACTGAGGTGGTTAAATATGGAGGCAATATCCAACTATTGGTGCAGTACCATAACCATATTGAACATATGGGTGCTGCTCCTGATGCCCAGAGCATCCCTTCGTCCTCTAAACCGCAATGGGAGTTGTTATCTAATAAAGAGGTGATTTTTATATATACTTTATATTTTTGAGAAATTGTGTATTGTTTTCTTAATAGTTGATAAACTTCTGAAATATTGGTTCCTTTTTTATTAAAGCTGCGTGAGAAAATAGGGGAATATCGCGAATGCATTGATGATTTGGAATATGATATTAGGAATATCCTCAAAGTGCTTGCTGATAGGAAGAGGAAGGGAAAGGGAGTTAAAGTGGATGGGGATGGGAATGGGGTGGAAGAAGATGTTGGAGTGGTAGGGAAAGAGGAGCATCAGTTTGTTGTTGAAGATAATGGGGTAGAGATGGTATGTTCAAGTTATAAACCTATTTATTATATTATAATGAACTAGTTAATCGTTATACACTAAACTAGATTTTTATGTATAGTAAACCATTTAAATATATTATTATAAACCATTTAATCATTGCGTAATAAACCAAGCATGTATTACAGAATAATCCATTTTATCATATGCTCACACAGTTTCTCCATAACTGCCTAAATTGACCACTTCTTATTTTGTTGTAACTGTTTATATGTGAAGCCTATGGAAGAGTCGAGCAGTGGTCGACTAGTTGTTTCATATGACAATGAGAAGGATGATCCAGACTACTTCCCTTCTCAGCCCATTGATTTCACCCCCAATGAGGATAATGGGTATGACATTCTTGCAGCAGCGTCAGTCTTTGGCAAAGACGCTGTTCAAAAGGCAGATGGTTTGGATATGGAAGTTGGTCATTCAAATGACTACAAGACCAATGCCCCTGCTCATCCCACGGCTGTAGTTGAGCAATCAAAGGTTGAGGAGGAAAGAGACGATTCACCTTTTGTCCCTGTAGGTAGGCCGAGTGTTGTTACATATTTAGGTAGTGATTTTGACACCCCCCCCCATTTTCCTTAGGTTTTGATATGTCTCAGAACGATGATGATGACCATCAATTTGGAGATGCAAGTCAGCCCAAAGAATTTGATTCGCCAATCATGTTTGATGATCCCAAATTTGTTGAATTGCTTTTCAAACGTGTAGATGAGGTTGAAGTAAAGCTTAGTGCTGGGAAGAAGGAGGATGTGGGTGAGGAGAAGAAGAAGAAGAAAAGGAAGATGGAACAAGCAGATCCAACAGCTATGACCATAGCTGAATTACCTCCTTCTCGTCCAAAGAGGGGGACTACCGATAAAGGGGTTGCAATTGCTGATGTACCAGCCATCGCTCTTCGTTGTAAGAAGGGTAACAAGGACAAAGGAGTAGTGATGAGTGCGGAAATACTCTATCATCTATGTATGTTTTAGTGTCGATTTCCTATTGTTTCTAGTATTTTTGTGTGTTATTTATCGTTGTATTGTTATATATCATACTTTGAACGTTTTAGTGTAGTTCTTGTGATTTTCATTGCGTTTCGTTCATTTTTATTACTAAGAGGCTTTGTGGTGATGCGAGGAGGATATTGGTACATTTTGGAGCATGTCAAAGGTGATTGGATCAGCCTTGAAGAATGGTCCACGATCGGGACGGCGACGACATTGGGAAAACTGACCGCGAGCGACTCAAATGAAGATAACTTTTGCATATGAAGTCCAATAGAGACGAGTGAGGCGGTTCTAGAAAGAAGACATCTGGGGCTACAACTTTATCTTTATGGTATTCTTCAAATTCGAAGTCAAAGAGGGTGAAAAATGCGTATAAATTCAAGCCTCAAATCTGAGAACTCGCCGAACCGAAATTGGCCGAAATTCATGGCCCATTTCGGGACCATTCCAGAATTGTCCATGACATTTCATGGCTGCCACTCCACCACTTCTTGGCTGGCATTCCACTACCAAACTCACCAACTTCACTCCACTACCTCCCCATTTTCCTCCACTACCTCGCCCTTTTCCTCCACTACTTCCACCTTTCCACTCCACCACTCCACTACCTCCATCTCCCTTTAAAGAAAAATGTGGCTCATCATACAAAAAAAGAAACCAAGAGGAAAAAAGGTGGCCAACTTTGGTAGAACTTAGAGAGAAAAACGTGGCCAAGAGGAGGAGAGCATTTGGAGAGGAAGTGTAGGAGAGCTTGTAGAAGGAGCTTGAAGAAAGAGCTAGGAGGGAGCTCTAGAAGACTCATTGAGCTTTTCCTAAACTCTATCTTTTTGTTCATGTTTCATTCACATTGTTCAATGAATAATTTGTGTTATATGATGAACATGTGTGAGTAGTTGATTAGTGAGTTTGGTGCCTTGATGGCACCTACTTAGCCAATGGTAAAGGGGGTTAATATGCCTAGGTATGTGTACTAGTTAATGTGTTTAATGCTTAATCTCGATTGATCACCTTGATTATGAACATGGTTAATGTTAATCGCCAAGAGGGGTTAGGATTAATGAACCATTTAACTAGTTGAGTAGGAACCTATTGTTGAGAGATCACCTTAGGTGACTAGTTGTCCAAAGGATGGTAATTATAGTTGGTGATTAGTTAGATTAGATGGCTAATTTGTCGCGAGAGCGTGGTTAGTTTATTTAAGTCTAGTTAAGAATCGATTTAGACTAGTTTGTCACGAGAGCGTTGATTAGTTACCTTCGAAACATCTGGACCATATCATGAACTTAATAAAGCCCATAAGCCATTTGGTTATTTAGGTTGTCATTGGTACCAAGCTCACGCTTGTTTTTAAGTGTTTAAACCATTACCTTGTTTAGTGCAATTTTATTTCAAGTAGCATATTGTGTTTGGAATTGACAACTCCATTTCTTATAATCCTAAACTAGTGGTAAAGTCGAGTTTGCGGCCTAGCTTAGTCCTTGTGGGACGACAATCCCTTACTTACTCATTATTGCAAGAGGGGTGAAAATCACTTCCTTTCAATTGGCGCCGTTGCCGGGGATTAAGTACTATACGCTTAATTTGGCTTACGAACTTGGATTGAGATATTTATTTTTTGTTTACCTGGTTACTGTTACTTAGTGCCTTTGTTGTTTGTCTTACAAGGTACTTATTTGTCGCATGCGCTCAACTCGCTCAACGAACAACATTCTGATCGGAGTAGACGTTGACATTGGATACTTGGAAAGGGTATTGCGACAAGAGAGAAGGACACAAGCAGGGATGAGTCAACAACCTCATGTGCAAGAAGCTCCGTAAGGCGATGCGCAAGGAGTTGGAGTTCCTCGAAGGTCTCTCATGGACTATGCTAGGCCCACCTTGAGAGGGGCAATGTCTGGAGTTCCTAGGCCTGCTATTCAAGCTAACACCTTCAAGATCAAGCTAGCGGTGATTCACATGCTCCAAGCTTCGGTCCAATTCTATGGATTACCGAATGAAGATCCCAACGACCATATTGCTAATTTTCTGGAGATAGCCGACACCTTCAAGCACAATGGAGCTACCGACGATGCTGTGAAGCTGAGGTTGTTCCCATTTACCTTGAAGGACAAAGCAAAGATATGGTATAAGGATCTGGTTGGGACAACAATTACGACATGGGAAGAGCTAGCTAATGCATTCCTTGACAAGTATTTTCCCTTCACCAAGACAAATAGACTCGTGAAGGAGATTAACAACTTCCAACAATTCGAGAATGAGTCGTTGAGTGAAGCTTGGGAGAGATTCAAGGGATTACAAAGGAGTTGTCCACACCACAATATATCAGAGGAGTCTTTACTCCAAACTTTTTACTTTGGTCTTGGACCCTCTACAAGGGGGACGGTTGATGCTGCCTCTAATGGATCCTTTTTGAGAAGAGAGAGAGATGATGCTTACCACACCGTGGAAGAATTAGCAGCTACAAACATCCTTATGGCAAATGAGAGAGGAAGACAACCTATTAGCCAGCAGAAGGGAGTGATTCATGTTGATGTTGCCTCCTCTATTCAAGCCCAATTGGCATTCTTGGCAAGAAAAGTGAACGATCTTAGCTTGAACAAAACCAATGCGGCAGCCGTAAGGACGACTTGTGAAGCGTGTGGAAATGTTGGCCACGAGATACAAGAATGTGCTATGATGAACACGTAAGTGGAGCAAGCACACTTTGTTGGTGGCCAAGGCCAAGGCCAAGGTCAAGGGGCAAATAGGATGGGAAATAACCCTTATTCCTCCACCAACAATCCGGGGTGGAGAAATCACCAATACTTCTCTTAGAAGGGAGGAAATAGTGGCGAAAATATGGCGATGGTCCCTAATAAAGGACCTCCTCTTCGGTATCAACCTCAAGGGCCCCCTCCGGGTTTCGAACCACGTGTGTTCTTGATAGATAGAATGGGCACTATGGAGAAGAAGTTTGAGAAGATGGATAAGTTTATGCACGAAGTTGGAGGTGTGGTTAGCCAACAAAGCCAAATTTTGGCTGCCATACAACAATAAGGTGCACGGAAAAACAACTTGGAGCAAATTCTCAAGGGACAAGCTACCGCGATGCATAATATGGAGACTCAACTTGGAGAAATTGCAAAGGCGAGTTCCCATAGAGCTGCCGGCTCCCTGCCAAGCTCCACAGAAACAAATCCTCGAGGAAATGTGAATGCAATTTCTTTGAGGAGTGGTAAGGAAATAGCTTCTCAAGAGGCAACCCAGAAGAACAATGACGATCCTATGGAAGCCAATGAGGAGGAGAAAGAAGTAGAGGCAGAGAGAGAGAGAAGTCCACCGGTTGAGAGTACTGAAGAAGAAGTCTACGTGCCACCACCACCTAAAGCTCCTCGACTACCATTTCCTCAAAGAGTGAAGAAGAAGAATGTGATGGATGACAAGTTTATTGGCTTCATGAAGAAGATGAAGAACATCCAGATCAGTGTTTACAGGATGGCGAGTGTGCGTTGACTATCGGAAGTTGAATGATGCCACACGTAAGAATCATTTTCCTCTGCCATTCATTGATCAAATGTTGGAGAGAATTTTTGGGTATTCTCACTATTGCTTTTTGGATGGGTACTCGGGCTATAACCAAATTGCAATATACCCAAGAGATCAAGAGAAGACCTCTTTCACTTATCCTTTTGGTATTTTTGCCTATCGAAGAATGCCTTTTGGATTGAGTTGTGCTCCCGCAATATTCCAATGATGCATGGAGGCTATCTTTTGGGAAATGTATGAGAAGATTATGGAGATCTTCATGGATGATTTCTCAGTGTTCGGAGAATCCTTTGATAGTTGCTTGGCCAATTTGGACAGAGTATTGGAGAGATGTGAAGAGAAGAACCTTGTTCTAAATTGGGAGAAGTGCCATTTCATGGTGTACGAGGGGATCGTTCTTGGGCATAAGATCTCCAAAGCAGGTATTGAAGTTGACAGAGCTAAGACGGAAGCAATAGAGAAGATGGGAGCACCGACTTCGGTCAAGGGAGTGAGAGCCTTTCTTGGCCATGTAGAATTTTACCGAAGATTCATCAAGAATTTCTCCCTTATAGCAAAGCCGCTCACCAATTTGCTGGTTAATGAGGTGCCTTTCAATTTTGATGAGCCATGTCTGCAAGCATTTGATTCTCTGAAGAGAGCTCTTGTCACTGCTTCGGTTATCTCCTCTCCTGACTGGGAGTTACCGTTTGAAATAATGTGTGATGCAAGCGACATTGCTTTGGGATGTGTGCTGGGTCAAAAGAAAGGGGGAAAGCTTCATGTCATCTACTATGCTAGTAGAGTGTTGGCGGGCGCCCAGCTTAACTACACAATCACAGAGAAGGAGATGTTGGCTGTTGTATACGCTTGTGACAAATTTCGGCCATAGCTACTTGGGTCGAAGGTGATCATCTACACTGACAATGCATCTTTGAGGTTTTTATTCTCCAAAAATGATGCCAAACTTAGACTCATGCGCTGGATTTTATTGCTCCAAAAATTTGACTTATCCATCAAGGATAAGAAAGGCTGTGAAAATGTTATCGCGGATCATCTCTCTCGGCTAGAACATAGCGAAGGAATGGAGACTCATGGTGAGATTCAAGAAGAGTTTCCAGATGAAGCTTTGATGATGGTGAATCATGTGGTGGTACCATGGTATGCTAATTTTGCCAAGTTCCTTGTTGGCGACATTATTCCATCTGATTTAAGTTATCCCCAACGAAAGAAATTTCTAAGGGATGCTCAGCTATTTCTGTGGGATGAGCCTTATCTCTTTAAGAGGTGTAGCGATGGAGTGCTTCGACGGTGCATTGCGGATGATGAAGTGATGACTATTCTGGAGCAATGTCATAGTACCCCGTACGCCGGTCATTATGGAGCAACCAGGATTGAGTCGCGAGTCTTTGAATGTGGGTTTTATTGGCCTAACATTTTCAAGGATGCCCGTGATTTTGTTGCTCAGTACGATCGATGCCAAAGGACCGGCAACATCTCAAAGAGGAATGAGATGCCTCTCTCTGGAATTCTTGAAGTGGAGCTCTTCGATGTTTGGGGCTTAGATTTCGTGGGACCTTTCCCAACCTCTCATGGCAACAAGTATATCTTGGTGGGGGTGGACTATGTATCAAAGTGGGTGGAAGCTTGGGCATCACCAACCAATGATGCTAAGGTGGTCATTCATTTTATCAAAAAGCTCTTCTTAAGATTTGGAGTGCCAAGGGCTATCATAAGCGATGGGGGTTCACACTTTTGCAACCGACCATTTGAGATTTTATTGAAGAGGTATGGGGTCACTCACAAGGTTGCTACACCTTATCACCCCCACACAAGTGGCCAAGTAGAGTTCTCCAACATGGAACTCAAGAAGATCCTTGAGAAAATGGTCGGGAGAGCAAGGAAAGATTGGGCCAACAAGCTTGATGATGCTTTATGGGCTTACAGGACGGCATTCAAAATGCCAATCGGGATGTCGCCTTACAAGCTTGTCTATGGAAAGGCTTGCCACCTCCCTGTCAAGCTAGAGCATCGAGCATTTTGGGCCATCAAGACCCTCAACTACGATTACAAAAAGGCCGGTGAACGAAGGGTATTACAACTTGAAGAGTTGGACGAAATTTGGGATATGGCGTTCGAGAGCTCTAGACTCTACAAGGAAAGTACGAAGAGGAGACATGATGTCCATATTGTCAAGAAAGAGTTCAAGGAGGGCCAACAAGTTTTGCTTTACAACTCCCGATTGAGACTATTCCCAGGAAAACTCAAGTCGAAGTGGAGTGGCCAATTCAAAATTGCGAGGGTTTTCCCATTCGGAGCCCTCGAGTTAGAAGGAAAAGATGGAGGAATTTTTAAGGTGAATTGCCAAAGGCGCAAGATTTACCTTGGTGGAGATATTGAACGAAGTTCGGAGGTGCAACCTGTGACTTCACCCTCCAATGAATGAAAAAGGGGAGTAAAGTCAAGCTAACGACTATAACTTAGCATGTTTTTCTTATTACATTTATGTCTTTGTGTTTATGTATTTTTCTTATTACGTTTATTCTGATTCGGGGTATGATTTTGAAGCTTTTCTTATCCTTATGGCATCTCTTGCATTTTGAAGGTGATTTAGACGGTTGAATGCTCGACGAGAGACACGCAGGGGGCGAAGCCCCCGTCCCAAACTGGGATCGACCTGGTGACGGAGAAACCAATCGAAGAAGCCACGATCATGGCTCAGCCAAGCCAAAACATGCCACAGTCGTGGCATTTTCTCTGTAAGTCAGCGTAAAGGAAAATCGAAGAAGCCACGATCGTGGCTCAGCCAAGCCAAAACATGCCACGGTCGTGGCCAACTCTCTGATTTATGAACAATCCTTGGAGCCGTTGTAGTCCACAATACCATTCTATACCATGGATAATATGCGGCGAGCAGAGGTATTAGACAAGTACTCTCATTTCCTCCACCCAGCAGAGAGAAAATGTTGGAAGCTACACCAAGATGAAAGGCCAAAGTCTGTGGAGGGAGGTACCAACGAAGGAGAGGAAGATCAAGATGAAGGAGGTGAAGATGTAGAACAGCCTCATGTGCTCAGATCTGCACCTGACCGATGGAGCGAGGTCCTTGAGGTCATGCACACCATGAATGCCCGACACAAACGAATGGAGCGAGAACTTCGACATCAATGATACTACATCCGGCAAATGGTGGACCGATCTGGATACAACATCCCACCACCATCACCATCTCCAATTCAAGACTAAGGGAAGTCTCCTAGCACTTTGTTTTTCTTTAGTTATTTTCTTACCTTTGTGATGTATTGAGTTTGCTATATGTCTTTGTAATGTCTTGTTCTTCTTGTTTGTTTGATGTTCATGCTTGGTTCTTAATGCGTTTGTTAGTATTGCATAATTGTTTAGATTTTTATGTGCTCCCTACACCTTGAGGGCAAGGTGTTCTTCAAGTGTGGGGGTGTGGTTCCACTTAGGAATTCTTTGTGTGTTTAGGTCTAGGTTGTCTTGTTTAGGCAATGATTTGGCATGAATTTTCAAAATTTGACCCCTTCCAAATTCTTTAACTTGTGTTAGAAGCTTACCACACATCTAGTTAAGAAATGAACTCGAACACAAGGCCTAAGAACTTGTAGAAGCCTCACCCTCGGTTGCTTAGACCAGTGGTCTCACTATGTAGATTTGACTAGAGGGTTGACAAATGACCTTGTGAGAACTTTGAGCCGAAGGAGGAGACAACCGTCTTTATTCATTCATGAGCTGCCTACATGAGTCCGGTTGATCTAGATATCCTACTAGTACTTGACATGGTCTAAGTTGTGTGACGTTAGTGAATGACAGGGGCTAATCTTTTGAAATTGAGCCTAGAGCTTTCGAGCCAAGAACCTTTATATCCATTGTTTTAACCCATTGAGCCTAGTCATTCTTTGATCATATTATGTGTATACCATTGAACCTTTATATCCATTGTTTTAACCCATTGAACCTTTATATCCATTAATTCTTGGACGACCTTTCCTTAACACATCCGGTACTTATGTTGATGTGCATGGTGGAAGATTGATCCTTCGAGTAGGAGACGAAGAGGTGGTGTTTAAGATGTCTGATGCAATGCGTCACCCTCTTGATGAGGGCACGTGCATGAAGATTGATCTGGTGGAGGGATGCGTCCATGAGTTTGGCAAGGAGATCGTGGGAAGTATTGAGGATAAGATTCTTGAAGAGCTGTGAAGATTTTGAGGATGAAGATGGGAAGAAAAGTCTCCATGAGGATTTGGAGGTTTACTCGAAGTATCGCACTCCATCATCTGATGTTAAGGCTCCAAAGTTGGAGTTAAAAGAATTACCCTCGCATTTGAGGTATGCGTTCTTGAAGGATGGAGGGAGACTCCCTATTATCATCTCCAACAAGCTCTCCAAGGAGTAAGAGGAGAAAGTGCTGAAAATTGTGAACAACCGGATTAAGGCCATGGCTTGGCAAATATCTGATATCAAGGGGATAAGTCCTGAAATTGTGATGCATCATATTCATATGGAAGAGGGAGCAAAATCGAGGGTGGATCGGCAAAGAAGATTGAATCCCAATATGAAAGATGTGGTAAAGAAGGAGGTGATCAAGCTGCTAGAGGTTGGAATTATTTACCCCATCTCCGATAGTGAATGGGTAAGCTCGATCCACTGTGTCCCGAAAAAGGGAGGAATGACTGTTGTGACTTATATTCACCATCCTCCCGACCTTTGGTCATCCGATCCGAGGACACATAAATTTACACTTTTTGGGGAATGATATGTATTGGGTTTAGTTGGTAGCTTAGTGTTCTTATGGTATTCATTGAGAATTTGGGTAATTGAGAGGCCATACAAAGAAGTCGAGTTTTTGCCTAGAAAATGCCAAGTTTGTGTTTGTGTTTGTGTTTGAATTTGTAGAAAGGAAAAAAAAGAAAAGAAAAGATGAAATATGAAAAGAAAAAAAAAGGAAAAAAAAGAAAAGAAAAGAAAGAAAGGAAAGTGAAGGTTGAATAAGGCATTAATTATTGGCATAACTCGTGCTACGCGGTCTTAGAAAATGGGTGAATTTTGAGAGTGTGCTTTAATTAATTATGGTGAGGATGTTTAGAATAGACGAGAGACTAGAATGCTTTGGCCACAAGTCCTCGGATTGGGTGGTTTAACTACTATCCATATATATTATCTCACCAATACCTTAGCCCCATTATAACCCGATTGAAAGCCCCATGTTCACGAGCAACCACACGACTTTGAGATACTGTTGAGTAGGACGTAGGATATTTTGAAAGACATTGGTCATGTACGCGAGAGATAGGAAGTTGGCTACTTACAAATCGTGAGCTAAAAATTTCCGAACCTCTGAGTGGTTAACCTTCTAGTGTCTTTTACATAGTGATAATACTTGATTAAACCACCGAGTGGTGAGGTGTCTACCGGGTCTTACTCTTTATGTTTGGGTTGATGAACTAGCGAGGTAGTGGGGTAGACTTTTGATGTGAGTTTGAGATTTTCAGGGGAGTTAATTTGTGAATTTATCATGCCTAGTCTTGTCATTTCATGTTTTCTTTCTTATGTGATTGTCATTGTATTTGTATGAGTCTTACTTGAGGACAAGCAATGATTCAAGTGTGGGGGTGTGATGAGTGCGAAAACACTCTATCATCTATGTATGTTTTAGTGTCGATTTTCTATTGTTTCTAGTATTTTTGTGTGTTATTTATTGTTGTATTGTTATATATCGTACTTTGAACGTTTTAGTGTAGTTCTTGTGATTTTCATTGGATTTCGTTCATTTTTATTACTAGGAGGCTTTGTGGTGATGCGAGGAGGATATTGGTGCATTTTGGAGCGTGTCAAAGGCGATTGGATCAGCCTTGAAGAATGGTCCACGATCGGGACGGCGACGACATTGGGCAAACTGACCTCGAGCAACTCAAATGAAGATAACTTTTGCATATTAAGTCCAATAGAGACGAGGGAGGTGGTTCTAGATTGAAGACATCTGGGGCTACAACTTTGTCTTTATGGTATTCTTCAAATTCGAAGTCTAAGAGGGTGAAAAATGCGTATAAATTCAAGCCTCAAATCTGAGAACTCGCCGAACCGAAATTGGCCAAAATTCATGGCCCATTTCGGGACCATTCCAGAATTGTCCATGACGTTTCATGGCTGCCACTCCACCACTTCTTGGCTGGCATTCCACTACCAAACTCACCAACTTCACTCCACTACCTCCCCATTTTTCTCTACTACCTCCCCCTTTTCCTCCACTACTTCCACCTTTCCACTCCACCACTCCACTACCTCCATCTCCCTTTGAAGAAAAATGTGGCTCATCATACAAAAAAAAAACCAAGAGGAAAAAAGGTGGCCAACTTTGGTAGAACTTAGAGAGAAAAACGTGGCCAAGAGGAGGAGAGCATTTGGAGAGGAAGTGTAGGAGAGCTTGTAGAAGGAGCTTGAAGAAAGAGCTAGGAGGAAGCTCTAGAAGACTCATTGAGCTTTTCCTAAACTCTATATTTTTGTTCATGTTTCATTCACATTGTTCAATGAATAATTTGTGTTATATGATGAACATGTGTGAGTAGTTGATTAGTGAGTTTGGTGCCTTGATGGTACCTACTTAGCCAATGGTAAAGGGGATTAATATGCCTAGGTATGTGTATTAGTTAATGTGTTTAATGCTTAATCTCAATTGATCACCTTGATTATGAACATAGTTAATGTTAATCGCCGAGAGGGGTTAGGATTAACAGACCATTTAACTAGTTGAGTAGAAACCTATTGTTGAGAGATCACCTTAGGTGACTAGTTGTCCAAAGGATGGTGATTATAGTTGGTGATTAGTTAGATTAGATGGCTAATTTATCGCGAGAGCGTGGTTAGTTCATTTAAGTCTAGTTAAGAATCGATTTAGACTAGTTTGTCGCGAGAGCGTTGATTAGTTGCCTTCGAAATATCCGGACCATATCATGAACTTAATAAACCCCATAAGCCATTTGGTTATTTAGGTTGTCATTGGTACCAAGCTCACTCTTTTTTTAAGTGTTTAAACCATTACCTTGTTTAGTGCAATTTTATTTCAAGTAGCATATTGTGCTTGGAATTGACAACTCCATTTCTTATAATCCTAAACTAGTGGTAAAGTCGAGTTTGCGGCCTAGCTTAGTCCTTGTGGGACGACAATCCCTTACTTACTCATTATTGCAAGAGGGGTAAAAATCCCTTTTAAGTAGTAGTTGGTGCATCTAGTGATCTTGGTGTGTCTATTGTGCATGAGCTGGACAGCGCTGAGGTTATCATACGAACTAGCCAATACAATCAAGTTGTTCACAATTTTATTAGTCGACGAAATGCGCCTACAGATGCCAAGAATGCATACATAAACATTATAGAACAAAGAAAAGAGATTATTCGGCAGTAAGCAACTGAGATGAGAAAGATATCATCATGTAAGTTACATGTATACATGTCAAGTATTTTGTTTTTGTTATATGTTTTTTATTGTTTGTAATATTTTGCTTTGTACTTTCTAATGAGGAAATATTTGGATAGGATGGGAATCTGATATTGATTCGGGAAGCCATATAATCTCTTGGTGCCAGGAAATGGATTTCATCTGTAGCTGTTGATTGGTATCTCTTCCCCATTTCGATAGCGGTGAGTTTTTTTTATACAAACCATTTCATGTCATTGTCTATACCATTTAGTAGTAACAGCACAAACCATTTGATTATTTTGGGTTTTCTTTTTTTATATATGCTTTGTAGGCTAAGTGGTTGAAGACCAACTATCCCTTCATTCATAAAATGGCAGAACAATAGTTATTTGCTCATGTGCAAGAGATTGATGATATTATTAATGGGTATTTTTCGTTTCTTAGTAAGATAAAGACAAGAAGAAGATCAACTTGTAAGTATACAAACTATTCGGATCAAACCATTTTAGAGTAACTATACAAACCATTTTATATAATTATTGTTTTGATTTTTATATTGTGTTCCTGTTGATGAAAACAGTGGTTCTTACCATGGTTCCACGGCAAACACTTTACTATTTTTGTTGTCGATGCTATCGCAAAAAGATGTTACTGCCTGGACAGTGGCCACGTGGATGTCAAGGAGGAGTTATTGATAAACCATCCCAAGAAGATACTGGGTCTCTTTGGTCACTATCTGAAAAATTTTAGACCTGTCATCATTGCATCTTACAAGTTTGGAGTTTTGCATGACGTTCCGAAGCAGCCTGACCACCTTAGTTGTGGTGTTTTTACATGCCTTTTTTGTGAATTCTACAGTCATTTCTGGCTATTAGAACAGATGGATCCAATGCTAAAGTTGGATTGGCGAAATCATAGATTTATGAACGATGCCAGGAAGAAGATGTTTTATGCAATGGTGGTTCGTCCAGACACCTAGTCCTACCAATGATTGTTAGTAAAGGAATGGAATGGAGGCCACCTAAAGGCTCGAAGAATACATGCAAATGATTATCCTCACAGGTTTTTCACTCAGATGCGTTGTAGAACTATGTTAGACTTTTTTCGGGTGGCTTTGCAAACTCTGTTAGCTTGGGATTTTTCTAAACATCTGATGGACACGTAGGAATTTTTTGGTTTGGGAACTAGTTTATTTTGTGCACTTTTGTGGACTTGGTGTAATGGGATGGTGTGCATTCGGACATCAATGTGTCAGATCATTTTATATTTACTATAGAAACCATTTCATCAGCACATGTACATATTATTTATCATAATTTCACTAACCATTTTATCTTATTAGCATGTAATTTTTCTAAAAATTTGTAGCAGGTCTATTTAGCGGCTGGTGAACTGGTCTTTTTTTGTGAACTTTGCAAACGGGATGGCATCTATTTGAACATAATGTTTGATTCTATTATATCATCAAACATGTCCAAATCACTTTATACATAAATTTACATACCATTTCATTTTAGTTGCAATTGGTCTATGCTATATTTCCACGATATCGTTAGTTTGGACCTGCATTTAGTTTATAGGGCGGCATGTCCAAAATGCTTGATAAACGCAGGATAGGGTGGAAATGAAACCTCTACATTTTTTATCGAGCCATAAGGAACCATTCTATTATTACGATGCTATCCAGACTAATGCTCTCGTTAATGTTATAATACAAACAATTTCAACAATATGGAATATTCAACAGTAGGGGAATGAACCATTTTGACATAACAATGAAAACCATTTTTATCATATTAACATGTCAATCAGCAAAAAACATAGAAAATATTCTAGTTATTTATTTAAGTCTATCTCCAAATGTTTGTATTTCATTTTTTTCTTCATCCGTCCGATCTCATTGGCACTCTTCATTCGATTCTTTGTCTTCTTCGGATTCTCTCTAATCTTTATAGTTTTCCCGACTGGTTGAGATGTTGATGTCCAAACATCATTTGGTTGTGTTGACTGTGCTTGAGTACTTTTACGTTGTCAGATTTGATGTCTGGCATTAGCAATTAGGTCTTCCAGGATATGGACATTTTCAGAATCCAATGAGGCTTCATCTGTCAACTCTAGTAGCATGCATTTAACTTTTTTAAAGCTGTCGATGTTGTTACTTCCCTGGCTGATTATTATAGGGAGCTTAGATGACTCCAATCCATCCTTCGCTTTTACCATCCACCTTTTCATAACATAATGGTTAGGAAGCTCTCTAAACTCTTCTTCACCCAAGGATCTCAATATTTCCATTACTCTCAGAATGTGTCTACACAACAACCCGACAGTTTCATACAAACGACACGAGCATGTGAGTAGCATTTTGGTCTTGTGGACTTGCACCATTTTCTCATCCAGCCTAAGTGACTGGTCTTGCTTTGATAGTATGTAGACATTGTAGTGTCTGATGCGATCTGCAAATGGTATTAACAATGACCATTAAACAGATCAGTTCATACCATTTATTAGTTTTAGGATAGTATAAAAAACATACCATTTGATCAGGACAGGGCCAACCAATTGTATATATCAAAACTGACTAGTTAATATTTACTATTATTATTGTTTGATCATTTCAGAACCAGCAACCATACCATTACAATGACTATACCTGTTAGAAGTAGGTTGTCCCATTATAGCTCCATTGTGTAGTCTGCAGATTCAAAGTAGTATTCCTAAAACTTTTTGTACATGCAATTAGTATAGACTTCTGTTGAATTTAGTAATTGGTTGCATCTGTTTTTGTTGTTACGCCGCTTATCCTTTGAGTTACAGTCGGCCTTTGCTACTTCATACCTTCTACCATCCAAAAGATTGTTAAAATGTGTAAAGAAGTGTAGAAGATTGTAGTCGGGTTGTAAGTACTGCCTTATAATGCTATTGAAGGATTCAACCACCAGTGTTGTCACCATACCAGCGGTGAATTGTTGTCTAACCCATGCAGATGACCATTTTGTTCTCGATTTGCGTATTAAATCAAGTCATTTATGTCCAACAGAGTCAAAACACTCTTGTACCATGAGATTCCATTCATAATTAAACTCTTCTTCATCGTCTACCTCATATATAAAAAATTTAACGCATCTGCTACCTTAGATGTGTATAGACGGCTGAGATTCTTCTTTGCGTTCTCTAATATATGCCATGTACAAAGATAGTGGTACGTACTTGGAAGCTCTGACTCGATGGCATTAGCTATTACTACAGCTTGGTCAGTGAAAATGGTTGCTGGTGCTTTGAAATCCATACACCTTAAAAAAGTTTGGAACAACCATCTAAATGAATCAGTCGAACATAAGAGCTGCACCAAAAATACAACCCATGCGATGGTTGTTGTATCCAACAAATAGTGCTGCATGAAAAGATTATCAAAATTAGTATGAATATATAAAGTCAAGACCATTTTATCAAATATGTGAATACTATTTTATCGTATCTATTCAAACCATTTTACAGTTATTAAACAAACAATTCTATCATTACTATGTGAGAAATTTTATTGTAACAATCCGTCGCAAAGAGAAAAAGAGGAATGTCAAAGTATCATACCTAAAGGCCGATAATTTTTGCCCAAAAAATATTTGTAATCATTTCTTCACTGTCTACTTCTACCTCATAGAAAAAAGACGGATTCTGATATGCTTCCTTTCTGAAATACTTGAGAAGAGCAGTAGCTTCACCATGCTTCATTGACCGTTGCCTTCGACTGCCAAAATAATTTTTTAGATCTATGTGAAGGAAACCAAGATGTTCCTTACCTCTAACAGCAGCTGCCATCAGTTTGTAAGAGGATCTGAGTGGGATACCAACATCACAATCCATGTTAGCTATGTGTTGTTGAATGGTGTTCACAGCTCTGGCTGATCTATGCATATGCGCACACGCCGCGGAGTTCACCTCGTGATCATCATGCTCAACAACCCATTCTTGTATAAAATAAGTTTCTCTCTCAATTGAATAATAGAAATAAATCATTGCACGGCAGCCAGATCTTTTGTTTCTTCGCTTATAAGGCCGAGCATCATTCTCCTTCAAGTTCTTAGACGGCCGACGAGAACCATCTTTGTTGCAGACAAATTTAGCGTAGTATATGATACTCAAACCATTGATTAAACATTGTCTCCTAAATTGTACACGCGCAACAAATTCTTTTTGGTGCGCGTAAGTAGTGTAGAATTTCCACATATCTTCTCGTGTTGCAAGCTATTTTTTTTAGTTCTCTTCTTTTTCAAGGTCTTCCAAAGTTTCAACTGTATGTAGAGAAAAAATAGAACATACCACTCTTCATGCAATCAGCAGACCTGATGTGAGACCATCCAACAACGAGCATGGAGTATTGCGTGTTCCAATTGGGCCGATTACAAGAGCACGGGCCAAGAAGCTTCAAGCTGAACTGAATGGATTTATTGAAGGCATTCAGACTCAAGTTGAATCAAGCAAGCCCAAGGACGACCTAGAAGGCCATGTTAAGCCCATACACGTTATTGGTGCTATTTTAGAAGCCTAGCATGCGCAAGATTCTTTTGGATGCATGCAAACAGAATTTCATCTTATCTTGGACATGCATCCCTAAATTTTAGGAACTTCTTTTCCTATGTTTTAGGACGTGATATTTACTAGATATTCTAGTATTTATCTTAGTTTAGTTTGTTTTTCCTACTTAGTGAATAATTAGGCCAGAATCCCTTTTATTTAGGAAGGTGAGTTTTGGCCAGCTTTGAACTCCTTATTTGGAGTTAGTTTTTGTTTAGGAATGTTTGAGACTTTTGGGGCCTATATAAAGGGACTCCTAGCAATAAAAACGTGGACAACCTTTTATTCATTCAGAATATACTTAGCTATTGCTAGTTTGTGAGTTTTGATACTCATTGTGTGTTCTTGGTTAGGCTAGTGCGTCGCTTAGCTAGGGCAACGTATCTCACTTATCAAACAGATTATCCACCTCTGTTTGTGGCGTGATTCGACTTAAGGACTTGGGTTCTTGACTTCCATTGTTCGGGTTGCGGTGAGACATCACCAAGGTTCGTGCATTGCGTAGTTGGAGTTGGAGTCTTTCTCATCCATCAAGTAGCAGCGGTCCGTTCGTGTGGAATTCCCAGCGAGTTTTACATCAAGACCTTTTTAAAATTTCAACTGGCGAAAACTGTTCTATGATAGTAGGACTAACAATTCATTTAATGTAGGACATACCATTTGATCATGTTACGACATACCAATAAATGATGTACAAACCAACCATTTAATAATCATTCAGTAAACCTTTTACACACAATTAACATCCAGTGCACTTTCGACAAAAAAGACCGACCATTCAATTGTAGTTAAACATTCCATTTTATCATGTCATGTCTTACATTTAAATCTAGACAAAACAGACCACCAAAATGTGACATAACAAACCATTAAACCTTAGAACAACATAGGACCGACCATTCAATTACAACAGAAGACCAACCATTACATGACATGGCATACATCTAAATCTTCACATAACAGACCACGGGAACTCAATTAACATACAATTGACTCCTAATAGTAGACCGACCATGTCACGACACACATGTAAATCTTGAAAAAAACTGACCAATGCATATTACTTCACAAACCATTTAATCATGTTGCTGGATCGTCAAATAAAAATCAAGAACCCCAGTCCAATAGTTACCTTTATGGTGTTCAACGTTCAAAATATTTGCTCCATTTTCATTTGGAGAGGCCATCTCATCTGTTTCCTGCTCATGATCTGCAGAAAAATTGAATTCATCAACATATTGGTGTATTTTTTTTAGTAAATGCAAGGTTTTAAGCTCGATGCCGTAGAGGGTTTGAGTTGATCGCCTAACCTTCACTAGTTGAATATCTTTGATCTGCACATTGAACATCTAAATTAATCGTGTTCAATGACGGCTGGTGCATTTTTGTCAGGAAAAAATTCACCATGTTTCTTCAACTTAGAATCGCCCCTTTTTTGTTAAATCTAGGGTTTTTTGGTAGATGTGATCACCAATTGGAGTTTCTTAATTTGACTTCATTTCTGATTACGGAGATCTCGTAATTTTAGCTCCCCATAACGGTCCACGTCCATAATTGCCACATATATCCTCCTTCTTAAATTAGGAAAACATTATGTTTTTGCCCCCAATTTTTTTAGTGCAGTACGGGACTGGAGTCACCCATGCAGGACCGAATCCGGTCTCCAGTTGCCAACTATTTGGGGCGTGGCCCTCACAATCTCATTAATGATTGAGATGATTATACAACTCGAATATATAATAGGTAAAAGTACATTTTAGTGCTATGTGGTTTGACCGATTCTACATTTAGAGTTTGTGGTTTAAAGTTTCAGATTTGGTCTCTCTGGTTATTTTTTTCCAGACATGTCTCGGTCCCGGGCAGTCCGGGGAGGTGCCCGACCATTTGGCAATCCACATAAGCTCCACATTCCAAAACGATGTCGTTTGATCTCTGTAAGGGCAAGAGGTTGGAGGATGCAGGGAAGGTGTTTGATGAAATGCTCATCAGACGGGTCCGACCGGATCCTGTGACGTTCGGGAGTCTTATTCACGGGCTTTGTTTGGATTCCAGGGTTGGAGATGCCTTGCAGCTGAAGGAGGACATGGCTGAGGTTTACCGTGTTCCACCGAACGCTTGTGTTTACTTATCGCTTATTAAGGGACTCTGTAGGTCCGGCGAGTTGGGACTGGCTTTTGATCTTAAGGATGAGATGGTTAAGAATAACTTGAAATTGGGTTCCGCTGTTTATTCTACTCTTATAAGCGGGCTTGTTAAGGCGGGAATGAATGATAAGGTTGACGGGGTTTTGGAGGAGATGGAGTTGCGAGGGTGCAAACCCGACACTGTGACTTACAATGTAATGATTCGACGCTTTTGTAACGGTAAGGACTACAGAGCAGCTTATAGGGTTCTGGACGAAATGGCAGAGAAGGGCTGCAAGCCCGACATCATTACTTTTTGTTCGATACTGGTTGAGTTGTGCAAGGACGGGAATTGGAGTGAGGCATACGAGTTGTTCCAGGATATGCCAAGACGTGGGTGTTCTCCCGATGTGGTGAGTTACAGGATTGTCTTCGACGGGCTATCGGAGTCCATGCGATTTAACGAAGCCTTCCTCGTTCTGGGTGAGATGATTTCCAAGGGTTTTCGTCCGCATTCTGGTAGTGTAGATGAATTTCTTCATTTCTTATGTTACAAAAAGAATTACGAGCTGTTGTTGAGGACATTGCATAGTTTGGCTAAAGTTGGTGCACTGGATTCTAAATTATGGAGGACAGTGGTTGTTATGCTAGTTAAGGATGGTAAATCGCCTTGTACTCGTAAACTCTTTGATAATTGCTTGTGTTGATTATCCTAGGCTTGAAAGTGTTATCTGATGCTTCCATCTGCAATATGTAATCTTCAGGGATGCGAATTGAAATTCGAGCATTGTCGGATCTTATATCTATTCTCGTAATTCTAATTAACACATACTGGCACCACACTCGTCCTCGTCTAAAAGGCCTGGTGGAGGCTGCAGTCTGTCCATGATAATACCACTAATATGTTTTTGCTTTCGTATTTGATAGAAAAAATTGTGTTTTCATACTTGATCTGAACAATAATTTGAATGGATGGAACTGGATAATGAGAAACTATAGCATGGAGGCGCAAGAAAAATATTTGGATAAATTAGTCTCACGTTCCTCTAGTATGGCTTAATCTATGATTTAGTTCCTCAATCATCAAAATGCATTTTAAAGTCCTCCGTGTTTGGTTTATTATACTGTCAGATCCCTCGTTGACGTCATGTACTCCTTTTTTATCATTGAAATGACAAAAATATTCTATCCGGCTAATCCAAACCTCCGGTCATCTTCTCTGGTCATATTTTTCAGCCAACACCAACTTCCGATCATCTTTTCCGGCAAACTCCGGTCATCATCTCTCACCCCTCTCTCCTCCCTTCCTCTCTCTTCCCTCTCTTCTCACATCGCAGCAACCCTAAGCTTCAAAATCCAAGAAATTAAACTCGCTTAGCCAACACCAGCACGTGGGACTAAGTTTTATATTACTCAACTCGTACAAGAAACAATAAATTACTAGCGTAATAAATGAAAGGAAATAAAAGAAAGAAATAAACCCTTACGTTTTGAGCAATTAAAATCAAACACTGCTCAAGATCTCCAAGGACGGTTAAATGTGCTCTTACAGTTTAATTCATTTACCTGCTACTAAAATTTTTATAGAAGGGTACCTGCTAGGGTGAGAACCACATAGCGACGGGAGATATGAATGTATGTAAAAGTCATGTTTTTTACCTAGGCCTCAAGGGGTTTGTATAGAATGAGGATTGAAAAAACCTATACGGGCAAGAGCCTCTAATAGGAAAAAAAAATCCAGACTATAGTCGCTCCGAACAAATGGCAAAAAAAATTCTATTACTATTGACATGGCAGTCTGGGAAGCGTACGCTTATTAGTAAGAAGCTTATGCCTCCAATTCATAAGGCATAATCACATGTACGCCTCTCCTTGGTAGCGTACGCTTCAGCTTGGTAATACAAAATGTAGCGAACTTTTCCTTTGGAAAGGCGACCTGCAAAATATACCTCGAGTCTGATAAAGGTTGCTACTGCCTCCCGACTTCCACTCGATAATGGAGGTACTCACACACATGACTTGCTCACCACGATACAATTTGGGACGTTCAATCCACATTGTCTCAGTCAACGAGATGTTTGTGGAGCCACCACTTCCACTTCATAGTTTATTCAACCAGTACACAGTTAGTTAGAAATAGTCACTAGAATTCATGTAATTAGTTTTCTTTTGCACTATATATTGTAACATACTGTGTTTAGTAAAAGTTTGAGCGAAAAATTAATTCACGAATTTGCTGAACCTATTTTGGTAAAAAGGCTGTAACTTTTGGCTAAAGTATCGGATTTTCGTGATTGCAAAAGCCACAGAAAGAGAAGACAGAGATCTAGAACTTTTGAGTTTATGACTTCTCCAGATTTGGTGCAGAAAGAGGTCAAACATGGGTTGGAATTTCCGGCAGTAGATTTTTCCTTATTAGGCCAGAGCTATGTTAGGTTTTCCTATATTGAATATGACATAGGATTTTCTTGTATGGGATTGGGTTAGTTTTTTTATATAATAAGAGATTGGCAGAGGTATGAAGACACCCACAAATCAAACATCAAACATTCATATCATTTATCTTATGTAGCCTCTAGCTTTTATCTTTATATTTTTTCCTTCCCCCTCTCTCCCATATTTTCAATAAAGTTCTTTCTCCTCTATCAATTCTTTTCTCTTCTACCTACTCTAATCTAATTCTTCTCTTCTTGCTCCCCATATTTCTTCCATCTTTATCTATTCGTTTGAATCGCTCTTGGGACGACCACTCCGGACCCGTTCTAAAGATCATTTCCGACGTTCTACCACAATTTATCGATAATAGTTTTTTGGCATGCTCGGTGGGACTAAGGAGGGTGTTTGAGAAGAATAATTGTTGTATTCAAACACACGAGTTTTCACATACGGTTTCGAGTCCTTTCTCAAAAGGGATGAAACCGGTCAAAGGTTGTGCTGAAAGAAGACGTCCAGCCAGGTCATCTGGATTTGGAGGGTTTTTCGGCCCTTTTTGGAACCAAATCCGAAGAAGTGTTCTTCACCAAAATTGAAGATCGTTATTTTCTCTTTCTGTGGATACTAAAAATACTAAAATTAGAGTTTGTACCAGGAAGATATGACTAAAATACTAAAGACCGATTGATCTGTATGATTGAGAAGTCCAGTCGACTTTGGAAGGCTTTTCGGTCTTTTTTTCTGCCGAATTAGGAGATGGATATTTCCCAAAAAATTGAAGATCTATCTGTCATCTTTCTAAGGACACCAGGATCACTTTAATCAAAGTTCGAACGAACAAGATACGACTAAAATACCAAAGACTACTCATTCTGTAAGTTAGTTCCGAAATTTTTAATTCATCTTGTTCAACCATGATCAGGTATAAGGAATTTATGAGTTGCAATGATTATCTTGAGAGATTGTGTTTTGGGATGCTTTTAAGGGTGCCTTGGGATTCTTATGATCGAGGTATCGAGGAAAATAAATCTTTGTTTGGCCCGTTCGGTCCGACAACACCAGTAGGCGATCCGCCTTATAAGTTGTTAAAACGATTCGAAGACATCAATTCAATCATTAATTATTGTTCATCCAACTCTGTTCCAACCCATCAGCAAAGCACTGGGGGGCAAGACACAATAAGTCCACAGTTGGCCGACACCACGACCATCGAACCTGTAGGGACCACATTCGAGGAGAAAGAAGAGCCATGCCTGACACAAGTCCCATCGGCAATCGAGAAAACCCTAAGTGATGTATCAAATACGAAAGGCATCCTAGGGCCTCCACCGGCTAAGAGAATCTTTGGGTCTTCACTAGCAAAGGGAATTTTAGGGCCTCCGCTGAGTCATCTATTGCGGAGATCCGAGTCACCCTTTGTTCCACCTGCAATGAGCCACCTTCACTTGCCTTATTCTGTCCTAACTCAACGAAAAGACACAGGGGGGCAAGTCTATAGTCAGAGTATCAGTCAGAATTCAATCTCACCCGGGGGGCATGAGGAACGTTGCAGCATAGCAGTCAAAGCTCATACATCGGTCAAAATTATCTTGGCTGGGGGACAAGACGTGCACATGAAAAAGAAGGTGAAGGATGATAAAGCCAAGTCTCCAACTCCTCAACCAAGCAAGAGTATGGTGAAGCAACAACCGAACGTGCCAGTTCAACCTCTACTATTAAAGGTTTCAAATTACAACGAGTGTCTTTAAGTCACACGCCGCTTCGGTGGATGCATACGTGTGGAAAAGGATGTAAGAACACGGTCAAAATCAGCTGGCAACGGTAAGAGTCAGCCTAAGTACGCATGGCTTAAGAGGGACGTGTTCACTCGATTGGCAATCGAGGAAGGAGTTCTCCAGAAAAAGAAGCCCTTCAAGGTTTGGGTGCCTAAGGAAGAACTTTTGTGGTCAAAGAAAAAATTATATGAGACACGACCCATAAGGAGTGGTCTGTCCACGAGGTCTCTAAGTTATCATATGAAGCCTATATATAAGGAGATGCCAAGAAAGCCAAACCCACACTCGGGGGGCAAGTGTTTGGAGTCTCATCGGCCGACTCTCACGAAAACTCAACAAAGAAGGTTGGAGCGAAAAATTCAAAAATAAAAGCAAAAGCTTAGAGACCTTCAACAACAATTATATGGTCGTTCTAATGAAGGAAAAATGTCTCTTACTCGGCCGCGGAAGCCTAAGATAGACTTTCTTAAGAAAATCGTGGGCAACCCGATATTTCAAGATAAAAAATCATTAATTCGAGACCTTATCATCGTCCGAGATGAAAGAACGGCAACCACAGAATTTAAAATAGATACAAAAGCGGCTAAGGAAGGAATTTCCAATGCTAAAAGCACATCTTCTAGGCTTATCTTGTATGATCATTATATGAAAGAGCCGTTATTCAAGATTTTAACGTGCCTATTTTGGGATCGAAGAGGGAGGCAATTCAGTTGGAGATTGTTCGAGATGAATAAAGATGGAGTTATTAAGGTATATATGGACAAATATCTACTTGACCAATTGGCTTCAATGATGGTGCGTCCTAAGATCAAATAGGTGATCATTTGCAACGGCTAGGTCTTGACCGGTTTGGTAGTAAATTTTTTACGTATTACAATCTTAATTTAGCTGGATATATATGGAGTGGAGTTAATTTTTCACGTGTTTAAGGGCTGATACACGTCAACACTTTTTCTAGCGTCAAAACATTGACGTGTGGGGGGTATTGTTGGAACAGAAAATTAATTCAAGGATTTGCTGAACCTATTTTGGTAAAAAGGCTGTAACTTGAAGCTCAAGTACCAGATTCTGTGATTCCAAAAGTCACAGAAAGAGAAGATAGAGATCTAGAACTTTTTAGTTTATGACTTCTCCAAATTTGGCGTAGAAGGAGGTTAAACTTGGGTTGGAAGTTTCGGCAGTAAATTTTTTCTTATTAGGCCGGAGCTATGTTATGTTTCCCTATATTGAATATGGCCTAGGGTTTTCTTGTATGGGGTTGGGTTAGTTTTTCTATATAATAAGAGCTTGGCAGAGGCATGAAGACACCCACAAATCAAATATCAAACATTCATATCATTTATCTTATGTAGCCTTTAGCTTTTATCTTTATGTTTTTCCCTTCCCCCTCTCCCCCATATTTTCAATAAAGTTTTTCTCCTCTGTCAATTCTTTTCTCTCCTACCTACTCTAATCTAATTCTTCTCTTCTTGCTCCCCATATTTCTTCCACCTTTACCTATTCATTCGAATCGCTCTTGGAATGACCACTTTAGACCTATTCTAAAGATTGTTTCCGACGTTCTACCACAATTTATCAGCAATAGTAAATCATATCGGAGATTTCCTTTTTCTCTCCATATCATTTCTACGTCACAAATCCTTTCCTTTATTTTTATCATGGTATAGAGCCCTTTAGGTACATCAACACCTAAATATTTATTCTTCTTCGTGACCAAGAGCCAAGTCAATCTCAAAGTGGCTATGGCTGTCACTAATCCGTACGATGAATCCCTCTCCAATTAGATCACTAATTTTATCAAGTGCTTCAATAAGCACAACGCTTAAAGGTTCTTCCTTCCTGTGACTACAAGCTAGATTGATCATAGCAGCCACAGCCGTCACAAATCCTATTGATGCGTCGCTCTCCAATCATCTCCTAGATTTGATCATCTCTCTCAGCTTCGATTGTCCTCTGACCAATATTTCAATCTAATGACGTTACTTCAAGCTCACGGCAATGCTTCTAGTACGCTCTCTCTGCCAAGCGGCTCACTTTCTTGATGTCTAAGTTGTGAATGCTCAACATTCACTCACCTCGCCTTTCAACTTGCGCGGGGGTGACAAAGGTTACTACTACCTCCCAAAGTTTACTCGATAATGGAGGCACTCACACATATGACTTGCTCACCACGATACAATTTGGGATGTTCAATCCACGTTGTCTCAGTCAACGAGATGATTGTGGAGCCACCACTTCCACTTCCTAGTTTGTTCAACGTGTACACAGTTAGTTAGAAATAGTCGCTAGAATTCAGCTAATTAGTTTCCTTTTGCACTATATATTGTAACATACTGTGTTTAGTAAATCATATCGGAGATTTCCTTTTTCTGTCCATATCATGTCTACGTCACAAATCTTTTCCTTTATTTTTATCAATCTATACAAGGACTCTATGAAAAAAGTCCATCATGGGTCAAGCTCTAGGATAGAGTATCCGTCCAAGATGTGGAATCCTGCAGGAGAGCTGACCTTAATGAACTAATCAGATGTGAAGGAAAAAGGCCTATAACTGAGAGATGTCTCAGTCGCTCTTCAAAGACCAGTAGTCGGCCACACATCTTTCGGCCTCCTTAGCAGGAAGGCTGCCAAGGAGATGGTTCCAAAGATGGGAGGGGGAGAGCCACGGGTCATCCAAGAAGAAAGTCTATAATCCATTATCCACGTTCCTGCCAAGGCCGTAGGGGAGGATCGAGCGGGCCTTCACAATGGCCTACCAGGTGGCAGAAGATCCAAACTTGGGCTGTAACAGCTCGAGATCCCTACCTCCCCCATCATACTTGCCAATCAGGACACGTGCCCAAGGAGCGTCTTGAGACTGGAGAATTCTCCATGACAACTTAGCAAAGGATGCCTCATTGACCCGCTTCGCTGGCTGGATCCCAAGACCACCCAACTCCTTGTGAATATCATTCATTAGAAGGTCAATGTTTCACATCAGAGATATGTGAGCAGCTTATTGTATTACTTGTCTATAGTTTCAAAAAAAGATAAATTACCCTCAGGTCTCTAGTATTTAACAAAATATTCAGTTTAGTCCTTGTTGTTTTCAATAACTTACGTTCATCCTCCTATTTTGAAAAAATGCACCTCTGAGGTCACTACAAGGCCCACCATTGACGTCATTGGTCAGTTAATGATTTTTAAAAATAAAAATTACTATTATACCCCTACATTTAAATAAAAAATTGGGTAAGTTACTCTCAGGATCTTGGTGTTTGACAAATTCGTCTCTCACGCTCTATTTTCGAAATAGATTAAAACTTCCCTATACTTTGGAGAAATTATACTCTAGGGTCCATGAAGCCGGAGTCAAAAATTTTCTCCGGCAAACAACCATCTGAAATAACACAAATGCCCCTCAGAAAAAAATAAAAAAATTAAAAATCTTTCCTTTTTCCTCTCCTCTCCTCTCCTCGAAGAAGCCATGGAGATTCAAGAAAATCAAGGAAAATGTCAACGGAGGCTTTCATGGATCTTCAACCTTCAATCCAGGAAAACGCAGTCCATGGACAAGAAAATCCAGCCCACGGAATGAAATTTTGTGGGGGCCCATTTGTAATTGGTAAAAAAATGAAATTCTCTAATCATCAAAGAACCATAATTGATACCCCTTGGTTAAATGAATTAATTATATATCCAAATGAGGCTATTTTTGTTTGGTTTCATTACTCTTAACAATCAAATACATTCTGCCAAAAATGGAAGGTAAAAAGGACCTAAAAAAGTTTACTTTACAAAAAACATTATTATGGTCATAAAAAAAAAGATGATTTGGTATATTTAATTAATACGACCTCAACATTTATTATGTTGTCTAAATTTACTCCAATGAAACACCCTGACTCTACTGCTATAAAAACACCCTCACGCTATTCTTACAATACAAAGACTAATTTTCCTAATTCTCTCTTCTGCCTTGCATTCACAAAATTCTCATCCTCGAGGTCTAAAGTATATGCTAACAACAAATCCTCAAAATTCTTAGGAATGGTATCGAAGGAATTTGTTCCTCTCTGTTGCGATAAATAGTGGTAGAACGTCGGAAACGATCTCAAGAACGGGTCCGGAGTGGTCATCCGGAAAGAGAGTGGGGAGGAAAGATTTTATTGATAGGGATAGGAGAAAAATATGAAAAATATGAAAGATAAATGCTACGAAGCTACATAAGATAAAAGCTACGATAAAAGTTATGAAGCTAAAGGTCTGATGTGTTGCTTTGTGGGTCTCTTTCATGCCTGTACCTAGCTCTCCTTATATAGAATAAGCTCGCTCCAACCCCATACAAAAATCCTAGGCCATGTTCAATATAGGAAAATCTAACATAGTTCCGGCCTAATAAGAAAAAACTTAAATTGCCCAAAAGTTCCAACTCATGATTGACCACATTTCTTGCTGAATTTGGAAAAGATATAAACTACAAAATTGTAAATTTATGTCTTCTCTTTCTGTTACTTTTAGAATCATATCAATCCAATACTTGAGCCAAAAGCTACAGCTTTTTTACCAAAAAAGGTTCAGCAGATCTGTGGCCAAATAAAAAAAACCTACTTCCAAAATTTTCAACCCGAGTCTGACCTCCTTCTGCACCGAATTTGGAGAAGTCATAAACTAGAAAGTTCTAGATCTTTATTTTATCTTTTTGTAGTTTTTCTAATCACATCAATCAGAAATACGAGTAAGAAGATACGACTATTTTACTGAGATATAGTCAAACAAATTCGTGAATTAATTTTTTGCTCCAACAATGCTCCCCACACGTCAATGTTTTGACGCTAGGAAAAGCGTTGACGTGTATCCGTCCTTAAACACATGGAAAATTAACTCCACTCAAAAAATAATCGGCTAAGGTAAGACCGTAAATATGTAGAAAATGTACCATCAAACCGGTTGAGACATAGCCGTTGTAGGCGTACAGTTGATCACTCATTTCGAGATATCCGTGTGCTCACGGCTTTCTCGCAAAAACATGATTTAGGCCTACATGGTTGAGTGAGAGCTCTATGTCCTTCGTCAAAATGACCATAAAATTATTGTTGAAGGTCTCTAAGCTTTTTCCTTTACTTTTGAATTTTTTGCTCCAACCTTCTTCATTGAGTCTTCGTGAGAGTCGGTCGATGAGACTCCGAACACTTGCCCCCCGAATGTAGATTCGGCCTTCTTGGCATCTCCTTACGCATAGGCTTTGTATGACAACTTGAAGACCTTGTAGGCCGATCACTCCTTGTGGGTCGTGTCTGACATAGTTCTTTCTCAAACTGCAAAAGTTCTTCATTAGGCACCCAAACCTTGAAGGGTTTCTTTCTCTGGAGTACTCCCTGCTCAGTCGCCAATCGAGTGACCACATCCCTCTTAACCCACGCGTACTCAGGTGGCCTCTTGCCATTGTCGGCTGATTTTGGCCGTGTCACTTGAGGATACTCCTTGTAATTTTAAACCTTTAACAGCCGAGGTTGAACCGGCACGTTAGGTTGTTGCTTCACTGCAATCTTACTTGGTTTTTGAGGAGGAATTGAAGACTTGAATTTATCATCCTTTACCTTCTTTGTCATGTGCACATCTTGCCCTCTGGCCGAGATAATTTTGACAGATGTAGGAGCTTTGAGTGCAACGTTGCAGCGTTCTTCATACCCCCCGAGTGAGATTAAATTTTGACTGATACTCTGACTATAGACTTGCTCCCCTGTGTCTTTTCGTTGAGTTAGGACAGAATTGGGCAAGCAAAGGTGGCTCACTGCAGGTGGAACAAAAGGTGACTCAGATCTCCGCAACAGGTGACTCGGTGGAGGCCCTAAAATTTTTTTTGCTTGTGAAGACCAAGAGATTTCTTTAGCCAGTGGAGGCCCTAAGATGCTTTTTGTATTTAGTACGACACTTGGAGTTTCCTTATTTATTTTTGCACATATTGCTAAGACATCAAGCCTAGCATCAGCCAATCGTTGACTTGCCGTTTGTACGACATCTTGAACAACAGGAAAAGAAGATTGTGTATATTCGGCCGATTCATGTACGACCGTCTCAATACTTGTCTCAGAATCGTGAGATTCAGAAACTATTCGGTCCTCAACTTCGCGTACGCCACTTGATGCTTCCTCAGTTGCTGATGTAATCCTTGAACAATCGTTCTCATACTTTTTCAATATTGCTTGGACTTCAGCTTGGGCTTCAGCCTTGCATTCATCAAAAAAAGCTATTCTCCTTTCTAAAAATTCCAGATAGGTGGTCATGGTCGGGCAATAAGAAATTTTGGAACCACCTTACAGAATGATAAACTTTTGGTATTTTAGTCGTAACTTGTTCGTCCAAACTCTGATTAAAGTGATCTTGGTATTTCTGGAAAGCTGAAATAGCCATCTCCTTATTCAGCCACAAAAAGACCAAAATACCCTCCAATACCGACTGGACTTCTGAGTCATACAGATCAGTCAGTCTTTAGTATTTTGGTAGTATCGTCCTGGTACGAACTCTGATTTTGGTGTTCTTAATATCCACAAAAAGAGGAAACAACGATCTTCACTTTTGATGAAGAAATATTCTTTAGATTCTGCTTCAAAAAGGGCCAGAATATCTTCCAAAGTCAGCTGACCTCGCTAGATGTCTTCTTTCAGCTCAACATTTGACCTGTTTCATCCCTTTTGAGGAAGGACTCAAAGCCGTATATGAAAGCTCGTGTATTTGGACATAACAATCGCTCTTCTCAGATGCGCTCCTTAGTCTCACCGAGCGTGCCAAAAAACTGTTGTCGATAAATTGTGGTAGAACGTCAGAAATGATCTTATGAGCTAGGTACAGGCATGAAAGGGACACACAAAGTTATTTCTTCTCCCCACTCTCTTTCTTCTATCCTCTCAACCACATATTTCTTCCATCTTTACCTATTCGTTCGAATCGCTCTTGGAATGACCACTCCGGACCTGTTCTAAAGATCGTTTCTGACGTTCTACCATAATTTATCAACAATAGTTTTTGGCACGCTGGGTGGGACTAAGGAGGATGTCTAAGAAGAGTGATTGTTGTGTCCAAATACACGAGCTTTCACATACGATTTCCAGTCGTTCCTCAAAAAGGACGAAACCGGTCAAAGGTTGTGCTGAAAGAAGACATCCAGCGAGGTCAGCCAGCTTTGGAGGGTGTTCCGACCCTTTTTGGAGCCGAATCTGAAGAATATTTCTTCATCAAAAGTGAAGGTTTTCTCTTTCAATAGACACTAAGAACGTCAAAATTGGAGTTTGTACCAGGAAGATATGACCAAAATACTACAGACTGGTCGGTCTGTAAGTTGATTACTAATTAAGTCAGTTTTGAAGGGTATTTTTATCTTTTTTCTTGCCGAATTAGGAGATAGCTATTTCTGCCAAAATTGACTGTCTCTCAGATTCTAGGGACATCAAGATCGCTTAAATCAGAGTTCGGACGAAAAAGTTACGACTAGAATATCAGAGACAGGTCATTCTGTAAGTTGGTTTCAAAATTTTCAATTTATTTTGTCTAACCATGATCAACTTTGAGGGATTTATGGGGAGCAACGGTAATGGTAATTATGAGAAACGGCGTGTTAAACACCTAGCATTCTGCATGCAATTCAGAAAATTTTTGGGGGAACAAACGAAACGTAACGAGGATTTAAGTGCTGAACTTCGAGCAATGAGATACAAGCCCTTCAAGAATGAGAATTCAAGGACTACATCAACAACTGAGAAAGTATCAAGTGGCGTCCGTGAAGTTGAAGACCAAATAGTTTTTGAATCTAATAATTCTAAGACAAGTATTGAGGAGGTCGTACATGAATCGGCCGGGTATACACGTTCTTCTTTTTCTCTTATTGAAGAGGTCGATCAAACTTCTAGTCCACAGTTGGCCAAAACCACAGCCATCGAGCTTGTAGGACCCACGTTCGAGGAAAAGGAAGAGCTATGCCCGATACAAGTCTCATCGGCAACCGAGAAAACCCTAAGTGTTGTATCAAATATGAAAGGCATTTTAGGGCCTCCGTCGGCTAAGGGAATCTTTGGGCCTTCACCAGCAAAGGAAATTTTAGGGCCTCCGCCGAGTCACCTGTTGCGGAGATCCGAGTCATCCTTTGTTCCATGAGTAGTGAGCCACCTTTGCTTGCCCAATTCTGTCCCAACTCAACAGAAAGACACAAGGGGGCAAGTCTACAGTCAGAGAGTCAGTCAGAATTCAATCTCACCCAGGGGGCATGGAGGACAATGCAGCATTGCAGATGAAGCTCCTACTTTGGTCAAAATTATCCCGGCAGAGGGGCAAGACATGCACAGAGTGAAGAAGGTAGATGATGATGAAGTAAAGTCTTTAACTCCTCATCAACCAAGCAAGAGTATGGTGAAGCAATAACCTAACGGGCCGGCTCAACCTCGACCATCAAAGGTTTCAAATTATAAGAAGTGTCCTCAAGTCATACGGCTGAAACTAGCTGGCAACAGACCACCTCAGTACGCGTGGGTTAAGAGAGATGTAGTCACTCAATTGGCTACCGAGCAAGGAGTTCCCCAGAGAAAGAAGCCATTCAAAGTTTGGGTGCCTAAGGAAGAACTTTTGTGATCAAAGAAAAAACTATGTGAGACACAACCCACAAGGAGTGATCGGCCTACAAGGTCTCCAAATTATCATACGAAGTCTGTGCGTAAGGAGATACCAAGAAAGCCAAACCCACACTCGGGGGGCAAGTATCCGGAGTATCATCGACCGACTCTCACAAAGACTTAACGAAGAAGGTTGGAGCAAAAAATTCAAAAGCAAAGAAAAAAGCTTAGAGACCTTCAACAATAATTGTATGGTCGTTTTGACGAAGGACATAGAGCTCCCACTCAACCATGTAGGCCTAAATCCAGTTTTTGTGCGAAAGTCGTGAGCACACGGATATCTCGAGATGAGTGATCAACTACACGCCTACAACGGCTAGGTCTCGACCGGTTTGATGGTACATTCTTCACATATTTACAGTCTTATCTTAGCCGGTTGGTTTTTTTGGTGGAGTTAATTTTTCGCGTGTTCAAGGACGGATACACGTCAACACTTTTCCTAGCGTCAAAATATTGACGCGTGGGGGGCATTATTGGAGCAAAAAATTAATTTGCAGATTTGTTTGACTATATCTCAGTAAAATAGCTGTATCTTCCTACTCGTATATCCGATCGATACAATTCCAAAAGCTAAAAATAGATAATACAAAGATCTGGAACTTTCTAGTTTGTGACTTCTCCAGATTCAATGCAGAAGGAGGTCAGACTTGGGTTGGAAGTTTCGGGAGTAGGTTTTTTCTTATTAGGCAGCAGATCTACTGAACCTATTTTGGTCAAAAGGCCGTAACGTTCTGCTCAAGTATTGGATTGAGACATTTCTAAAAGTCACAGAAAGAGAAGATAGAGATTTACAACTTTGTAGTTTATAAATTTTCCAAATTTGGCACAGAAAGAGACAAAAATTGGGTCACAAGATCTGCACAGGTTGTATTTTTCTTATTAGGCCCGAGCTATGTTATGTTTTCCCTTTTGAAAATGGCCTAGGATTTTTGTATGGGGCTGGGGCAAGCTTATTCTATATAAGGAGAGATAGGTACAAGCATGAAGACACCCACAAATCAAATACCAAATTCTTAGCTTCATAGCTTTTATCGTAATTTTTTATGTCGCTTCGTAGCTTTTATCTTTCATGTTTTTCTCCTTTCCCTATCAATAAAAATCTCTCCTCCCCACTCTCTTTCTTCTCTCCTCTCAACCCCATATTTCTTCCATCTTTACCTATTCGTTCGAATCGCTCTTGGGACGACCACTCCGGATCCATTTTAAAGATTGTTTCCGACGTTCTACCACAATTTATCAGCAACATATATAAGTAAATACTAACCTGAATTTGTTAAACTACTATGAGATCACTAAATTATTCATCATTTTCACATTCTTCAACCCTTCAAAAAATTCCCTCAAATTTATCTGCAGAACAAAAAATTTGATGCTTTTTTATGTGTTGGTTTCTAACTCCAACGTTGTATTCCCTTCCCTTGAATAATTCACTGCATCTGTGAGAGATTCGTGCAATACATGTCCTTCCAAAATTCTCATCCAATCGTGGTTGAAATGTTGTACTAAACAATTACTTCACCCTAAATCTTTCGATACATTCTTGTAAAATTTGAAGTTGGACCAAATATTCTGATTATTTTACATTATTATTGAATTAATTATTGGAATTAAGAGTTCAATTCAATATTTTTGTTTATCAAAATCCGATTTATGATAGTTCATCAGGTACCCTTTTTGGTTGGTAACGATTTTAATGGTCAACAACGATCCATTTACTAGCAAGAAATTCTCTCTCCAATCATAACAATCTAGATAGAAAATTGAACGCTTATCGGTCATTTTTACGGTTGAAAGAAATTTGTTTAGATACAGCAGTTAAATTGTGACCGTTTATCATTGAGATTGTGACTACAACTGGTACTTAATTATCAAATTGTAAAATTAGATAAAAATTAAATACTTAGATCAGATTAAAAATTTTTTTAACTTAATTTAACAATTCAACTTTAGCATAAAAAGAAAGTAGTAAGGAATTTTCTATGATAATCTTAACAATACATCATACAATGGTTGAATTTTTTATTTTTCTTAGTTTCAATATTTACACAATTTTTTTTTACTAATTAGGAAACTTTATTAATGAAGAAAAGAAAATGTTACAGAAGGAGATGAGAAAAGAAAAAAATAAAAACAAAAAGCTTAAAAATTCTAAGGCCTAAACGGGCAACCAAACTAGCTAATCCGCTGTCATAACTAGTAAGCAACTCAAACTAACCCACCCGAATAGACTAGAGTTGTATGCTACCGTATTTAGTGTCTAACACCTCTGATCATGGATGGTGTGTTGAGATCCGGAGAAGGCCTTTTGTTGGACGAAGTAGCCTCTAAAGATGCAGGCTGCCCATATTTCTTGGATGCCACTGAACCAGAGGCAACATAACAGATGAGAGCGTGAAGAATGTGGCACCGTGCTTCCAACTCGTGCATCACCTGTCTCCTTCATCAAAGCCAAGAAAAGGCCCATACCTCCCACGAACGATACCACGGCCTTTGTATCTCCATGGAACGACACCCGAAAAAGGTGACCAAACCAGGAGGGTAGAGATCAGAAGACTCAACAAGGGAGGAAAAATGCCAGTCTGAAGAACTCTTTGATCCGAGATATCGATCCCCACTAGAAGGGAAAACAACCTTAGCTTCGAGACTAGGTTGAAGGGACAATAGATTCAGAAATGTGTCAACCCTAATCTGAAATTTGACTCGTACATCACCAGTCTGCAACATCAAAGCCAAGAACTGACCAATACCTCCACCGCACGAAACCATGCTCTCCAACTCTCCTAAGTACAGTGCCTGAAAAGGGTGATCAAACCCGGAGGGTAGAGATTCGTGGACGCGATGGGGGAAGAAAAAGAGGCCAGCCTGGGGAGCACTTTCACCTTAGACAAAAATCTCCATCAGAAGGAAGGAAGAGAACGGCGCCGACTGCATAGGAGCACCACCGAAAAACCTTGCTGGAATCGCCTTTGGGATCACATGAGTGATTGGAGGAGTGATGGAATAATAATTGGGTCATCCTTGATCTGATTGAAGTGGCACGACTGCACAGGGAGGAGCGCCGTCCTCCCCGAAGCTTGTGGGTGCTCTGCCATGGTCACCGACGGTGAGATAGGCCACGGAAGCACCGAAAGAGGTGGGGATTTGGTTGCCTCAAAATGGCCATTTTTTAAGGGTTTTCTCAGAATTTATGACTTCTCTTAATTATTAATATTTACACAATTTAATTTTATACTTCCTTGTCTCGTAAGGATTTGGACGTCCATTTGGATAAAACTTCATGGTTCTTTTGGCCTTTGTAAGTTAAACCTCATTAATATTCATTTTTTAGTAGTTTTTAATAATTCATGAAAAAGTTAGAAGGATGAATGGAAAAATTGACATATATAGTCATACAGTTGTCATGCATAAAGACAATTATAGCCAAATGTCCAAGCCCATAATGGTCAATGTTTTAAAACCGCGGTCGGACTAGTAGTTGGACCAGTCTGACTGTCAATCGGATGTGATCCCGGGTTGATTTCTATCTAAAACCCAGAGTGCGGGCAAACTGCCCCAAAAGCGGTCCGACCAGAAAGTTTGACACATTGGTTGATCTAGATTGGGCCATTTGAAATTGAAAATAAAGAAAATCGGGTCCCACACCCTCTTTTGCTTCTCCAGGAAGCTCGTTTCCAAAAGATAAAAAACTAAAAATTGAGGAATGGATTCAATCAGAGAGTAAAAAGAACTTGAAGTTGAAAGGGTTTTGTTTTGGTTCGTCCCATGTTCCCAGAATTTCGCAAACCAATCCCAAAAGAAAAACTAAATGTCCAAAGCTAACAAAGCGAAAGCAATAAACAAACCTTACTCCTCTTTTCAGATCCATAAACAACCAAAACAAAGGGCCAGCAAAATGCCATGTACCAATTAAGTATTTTTTTTTCTCCCTGTTATGTATTGTTATGTGGTGATGGGGAGATGAGGAGAGAGGCGTGGGAGGGTCGAGGTTTGTGGATTTTTTCTTTTGAGATGAGGTTTCTGGGTTAGGGAAGAGGAATAAGATGAAGATGATGAAGATTTTTGGTTCTGATTAAATTTGAGAGAGAGAAAGGGAGTAGAAGAAGAAACTAGAAAGTAAAAGTGGTACCCTTGAAAAAAAGGGGAAGAAGGTTGCCTAGGGTTTGAGACATTTAATAAAATCCTTGGGAACACACGGACAGATGGTCCACAGACCGCAAAATAGAAGAATTATGAGTCACCCTCTGGCTCGATTTTGAAAACATTGATAATGATTTCCAAAATAGCTCACTGATTAATGGAGAGCAATAAACCTATTACCTACCATAAAAAGCAAGCAACTATTTGCCCTAGTTAAATTAATTAATTAAATATCCAAATTAGGTTATCTTAGTGTGATTTCATTACTCTTAACAGATTAAATACATTCTAGGTATCGCCAAAAATAGAAGGCAAAGGACCTCAAAAAAGTTTACTTTTGAAAAAAAATTATTATGGCCATAAAACAACTTGGTATATTTAATGAATACGACCACGACATTTATTATGTTGTCTAAAATTACTCTAGTGAAACAGCCTCACCTTACTATTATAAAAACACCCTCACACTATTCTTAAAATACATAGACAAATCGACATAATTCCCTCTTCTTCCTTATTCACTAAATTCTCATCCTCAAGGTCTAGACTAAATGGCTAACAACAGATCAAAGTCGATAATTTATTTGGGAATGGAATTCGAGGAACTTATTTCTCTTGATGATTTTCTTGTTGTCAAGACAACTTTACCTAATGATCATGTTCATCAAAATTCTTCCACGACCATTGTTCTAGTAGAACCTACTCCTCAAATTGAAGAAAAATGGCCTCAACAAATAAAATAGAGGCAAAAAAAGCCTTAACACTTAGGGCTATGACCTCTAGTTCAGGTTAAATAAACGTGGTTTCTTACGTGGGAAAATTTATTGTGCGTTAAATATATGTAAATTTTATGTAATTTTTGAATTTAAAAATATAGTGGACCCAGTCTCAAGTGGTTACTTGGGATACTTATAAAAAAGCACTTAGTTTAAAAATATTCCAGGAACCTCAAGTAGTCCTCAGAAAGGAACGAACAGAAGTGAACCATTTGATGTTTTGCAAAACGGCATCGTTAATGATGACATTAACTGAGGGCAGAAACATTAGTAAGGAAAAGGAGTTTATGACAGGCAGAAACATTGATTAGAGAATGTTGTTTGTCAGAGGTGGCATACTTGATTAGGATCTTTAAGTCGAGGCAAGAGTTGGACTCTTTCTCCGTAAGACGAGATTGCCCCGTATTCAGTGCTTACGGGCTGCGGCAATCGTCCCCTAGATACAACGACTAGGCTGCTTCCGATTTCGTAGCCCAACGACTCTCGAAGCTTCAGGCGAACCTTGGATATTTGAAACTTTCTGAGATAGGGAGAGAGGAGAACGACTATTGCTAATGCTTATGCAATGAGTGTTCGAAGTGATATGCAAATGAGGGGGAGGGGCCTATTTATAGGCGCTGGGTGGAGTGCAGACAGGCACTTCTGAAGGGGCAGGAAGCAATTCTGAGGAAACGCGTCCGTTCGGCCAACAGGCAGGTTGCCCTTCAGGTGCCTCTTAAGCCGATTCATTCGTGGCTCTTCGGAGGTCGTAGGCACTCCTTCGACAGGCAAATAGCACACTCGCGTCCCTTCGGTGTTCTGGGAGCTTCTGGATTCGCCTGTGCAGCCTTTAGGTTCGCTCGTAACCCTTCGACCTTCTGGAAGTCTCCAGGACATTCCAGTCCTTTGTGACTCGTCCAGAATTTGCCAAAATTTAAGGCTCCTCGCGATGTTGTGCACGTGTGAAGTGCCAAGGTGCCACAAAGCGCCCATTGCGACCTGCATCCAATGCGCCATGCACACACGCACGTGTGCGTGTGTGAGTGTGCGTGCTCGTGCTCGAGCACCATCCTCGCAACAGTGCGAGTTAGCTTTCCCGATGGTCAATTCATTTCCTATATAACAAGGAGCTTCTCCTTATAAACTAGGAAATCTTTGTTGCACTTTCCAACGTGGTAATGCCATTTTTAACTTGGACTTTCCACTATGGGCCTCCACTTTGGGCTATTTGCTTTAACTAGCATTCAAAAACCCAACAATCCCCCACATGAATGATGATTAATGCATGCTCATACTTTTTAAGAAAAGTTTTGATAAAATATCATTGCATCGAGATAGGTAGCTTACGGCTTTGAACCTTCTCTAGTAAGATGTTATCGGATTTACTTGCTGTTCAGTGAACACGATGTCTTGAACTGGTCAGCTTTTTTATGTAAACCAAGACAATAACATTTACACAATGATATCTCTAATATCCTTTGGTTCTCACGTTGTGTCAGTTTTAGCCATGGACCTTCTCTTGGATTCATTAGTGTTTTTCCATTTGAAGCGGCCTCACTTCACACTTATATAGGTGATCTCCCATTAGGAGTATCCTTCCATACTCCACCTTTTCCTATAATAGGAATTATTAAAAGCGTAGACGCTTAACCTTACCACACCTCTGGAGGTTCGTACTTGGACCGCTTCTGAGAATGAGATAGATTCCAAGTATTCATCTGAACCATCTATAACTTAGTTGTCTCATTGAACCAAGTTTGTAAGATCTCCACTCATCATGGTTGAGTTACCACCATGAACGTTCTTTAATGTATGGATTTTAACCTCATTCCCCTTACTGCATTTTACTATGAATGTTCTTTAATGTTGTCCTTAGACTTCACATAATCAATGGTAATTATACCACCAGAGATCAATTGCCTAACGGTGTTATGTCTCCTACGGATGTGTCGAGACTTACCATTGTACACTATACTTTGTGCTCTCCTGATTGCAGACATGCTATCACAACATGGAATATCCTCTAGGAAGTTTCTGAGCCATTCAGTTTCTTCTCCAGCTTTGTCTAGTGATATAAACTCTGACTCCATGGTGGATCGAGCTATGCACATTTATTTAGAAGATTTCCAGGACACTACTCCTCCACCTATGGTGAACACATAACCACTAGTAGATTTGGAGTCTTTAGTGTCTGATATCCAATTCGCATCACTGTATCCTTTCAACATAGCTAGATACCTAGTATAAAGTATTCCATGGTTTATGGTATGTTTTAGATACTTTAGAACCCTTTCAAGAGCTCGCCAGTAGTCTGATCCTGGATTGCTCGTGAATCTACTAAGCTTGCGAACTGAGTATGCAATATCAGGGCGTGTACAATTTGTCAAGTACATCAGGCTCCCAATGAGTCTTGCATACTTTAGTTGAGATACTGGGTCCCCTCTATTTTTAGCTAAGTGTAGACTCAGGACTACCGGAGTCTTAGCCGGAGGTTTGTCAAAAGCATCGAACTTCAACGTAGTGAGATTGTGACAAGATAATTCCTTCAGTCATCCTAGAGATTTTAATTACTAGTAAAACATTAGTTAGACCCATATCTTTCATGTCAAAGTTGTTCCTTAACATGTTCTTAGTTTTCACGATAAGATCATTACTACTTTCCATGATTAGCATGTCATCGACATACATGCATACAATCACGTAAGCATCAGGTGTGCCTTTAATGTATACACATTTATCACACTCATTGATCTTAAAGCCATTTGACATCATTGTTCTGTCAATTTCTCATGCCATTGTTGCAGCGCCTGTTTCAGCCCGTACAGTGACTTGACCAGCTTGCACACTTTATGTTCTTGTCCGGGGGCAACAAACTCTTCAGGTTGTTCCATATATATTTCCTCTTCTAGTTCTCCATTTAGGAAAGCTATTTTTACATCCATCTGATGTATTTTGAGGTTATAGAGTGCTGCGACAGCTATGAGCACTCTAATAGATGTGATTCTTGTGACCGGCGAATACGTGTCAAAAAAATTATATCCTTCCTTCTGTTTGAACCCTTTAGCTACCAACCGACCTTTGTACTTGTCGATTGATCCATCAGCTTTGTATTTCTTTTTAAGGATCCACTTGTAACCTAAAGGCTTGCAACTTGGTAGGAGATCCACGATTTTTCACGTGTGATTTTGTATGATGGATTCTATCTCACTATTGATAGCTTCTTTCTAGAGAGGAGCATCCGGACTAGATAATGCCTCTTGGCTTATCCCAGGTTCATTTTCTAACATGTAATTTAGAAAATCTGGACCAAACGACTTGGCTACTTTGGTCCTCTTACTCTGTCTAGGTTCCTCAACACCTTGATCAAAGTCTTATGTAGCTTCATAACTTCTTTTGTTTGAGCTTACTTCTTTCGTTTCCTTTTTAGGTTTAGGAAAGATATTCTCAAAGAATGTTGCATTCCTTGATTCCATGACCATTCCTTTGTTGATTTCAGGGTTTTCAGACTTGTGCACTAGAAATCAGTATGTGCTACTATTGTGGGCATATCCGATAAAGATGTAGTCAACCTTCTTGGGTCCTATTTTTACCCTTTTAGGTGGAGGTATTTCTACCTTGGCTAGGCACCCCCACACTTTAAAGTAACCGTAGGAATACTTTCTTCCTTTCCATAATTCATATGGAGTTTTGTCCCTTTTTTTGTGTGGTAATTTATTTAGAATGTGATTAGCTGAGAGCACAGCTTCCCCCCACAAGTTTTGTGGTAAGCCCGAGCTAATCAACATAGCATTCATCATCTCCTTAAGGGCTCGATTCTTACGTTCAGCTACGCCATTTGATTGAGGTGAGTGTGAAGCAGTTGTCTGATGAATAATGCCATGTTGTTGGCAGAATTCTTCAAACGGAGCTACATATTCTCCCCCTCTATCACTTCGAATTATTTTAATTTTAGTGCTAAGTTGATTTTCAACCTCATTCTTATAACTCTTGAAAGCTTCTAGAGCTTCGTCTTTTCCTTTCAAGAGGTGTACATAACAGTACCTCATACAATCGTCAATAAATGTAATGAAATACTTTTTCCCACCTCTAGTTTGCACTTGTTTCATATCGCATATGTCGGCATGAATTAACTCTAAAGGTGTAGTACTTCTTTCCACTAAATGAAAAGGTGCTTTGGTCAATTTTACTTCTACACATACTTCACATTTATTGTTTGGGTCAAACTCCATTATAGGCAAAAAATTTAAACTTACTAAATTTCTTAGTGAGCTCAAATTTACGTGTTCTAATCGATCATGCCATAAGTTAGAACACTCAGCCAAGTAAGAAGAACTGATAACTTTAATAGGCCCTTCAAAGGCGTGTTTCACAGTTATTATATTGATCTTAAAGAGCTCCCTTTCGAGGTAACCCTTTCCTACAAAGGCACCAGCCTTGGTCAGAACAAACTTATCAGCCTCAAATACTAGCTTCATCCCAGCTTTGCTTAACAGTGAGCCGGATACTAAATTCTTACGAATGTTTGGGACATGCAGCGCATCCTTGAGGGTCAGCTATTTTTCGAAGGTCAGCTTCAGCACCACCTGGCCTAGTTCGACTACAGGAGAAGTTGCAGAGTTTCCCATAAATAACTTCCGTCCGTTGATTGGGATATAGGTCGAGAACATCTCCTTGTCTGAGCAGATGTGTCGGGTCGCCCCTGTGTCAACGAACCACTCTCTTGGGTTATCCACCAGATTGGCTTCAAACACTATAGTGGATAAGTCTAGCTCAGACAGGTCTTCTGCCAGATTTTCCTCCTCTCAATTGTCCCTTTTTGGCAGGCGACAATCATTTGCCATGTGACCGGGCTTGTCGCAGTTGTAGTAATTGCCCTTGATCTTCTTAGCTTTCTTTTGCTTTGGCTCTTGCTTCTCCTGCTTATTTCTGGGCTTCTTCCTCTTCTTGCCGGTACCTCCCTCAGCGAGGTGTATCTTAGCCTCAGAGTTGGTCCTGTTGGTCTTGACTTTGGACTTTTGGTTATCTTCCTCGATCCTTAGTCTCACGATCAGGTCTTCCAGCCCCATATCCTTCCTCTTATGCTTGAGGTAGTTCTTGAAGTCCTTCCACAGAGGGATTATCTTCTCGATTACAGCAGCCACCTGGAAGGATTCACTGAGTTGCATGCCTTCGGCGTGAATCTCGTGCAGCTACAGCTTTTGGACTTGGTCTATGACCTTCTTGGAGTCCACCATCTGGAAGTCGAGGAACCTTCCGACGATGAATTTCTTCATCCCGGCATCCTCCATTTTGTACTTCTTCTCCAGGGAGTCCCACAATTCTTTCGCAGTCTTTGTACCTGCATAGACATTGTAAAGGGCATCGTCTAAGCTATTCAGGACATAGTTACGATATAGGAAGTTGCTGTGACTCCATGCATCGAGGGCGTTGATCTTCTATGGATCAGCCTCATTTTTCGCCACCTTCAGAGCCTCTTCCTTCAGGAATCAGACCAGGTTGAGCGTCGTCAGGTAGAATAGCATCTTTTGTTGCCACCTCTTGAACTCGGTACCGTTGAACTTGGCCGGCCTTTCGGCATGGACAATTCCTGGGACCGCTGGCACTGGTGTTGGTGGGGAGCTTGATGATGCGATTTTCAAGTACACTGATCTCGTCTTACGATTGTTGTTTGTCGGAGGTGGTGTACTTGATTAGGATCTTTAAGTCGAAGCAAGAGTTGGACTCTTTCTCCGTAAGATGAGATTGTCCCGTATTCAGTGCTTACGGACTACGACAATCGTCTCCAAGATACAACGACTCTCGAAGCTTCAGGCGAACCTTGAATATTCAGAACTTTCTGAGATAGGGAGAGAGGAGAATGACTATTGCTAATATTTATGCAATGAGTGTTCGGAGTAATTTACAAATAAGTGGGAGGGGCCTATTTATAGGCGCTGGGTGGAGTGGAGGCAGGCACTTCCGAAGGGGCACGAAGCAATTCCGAGGAAACGCGTATGTTCGGCCAACAGGTAGACTGCCCTTCAGGTGCCTCTTAAGCCAATGCGTTCATGGCTCTTCAGAGGTCGTAGGCACCCCTTCGGCCAGCAGGCAGCACACTCGCGTCCTTTCGGTTTTCTGGGAGCTTCTGGATTCGCCTGTGCGCCCTTCAGGTTCGCTCTTAACCCTTCGACCTTCTGGAAGTCTTCGGGATATTCCAGTCCTTCGTGACTCGTCCAGAATTTGCCAAAATTTAAGGCTTCTCAGCTCCTCGCGACGTTGCGCACGTGCGAAGTGTGACACAAAGCGCCCATTGCGACCTGCGTCAAATGCGCCACGCGCTCGCGCTTGTGCCTCGCAACAGTTCGAGTTGACTTTCCCGATGGTCAATTCATTTCATAGCTAACAATGAGCTTCTCCTTATAAAATATGAAATCTTTGTTGCACTTTTCAATGTGGTAATGCTATTTTTGACTTGGACTTTCCACTATGGACTTCCACTTTGGACTATTTACTTTAACTACTATTCAAAAACCCTACAGAGAAAAAGCCGAGGGCAACATTTTTTAACAATCCGATGACCCTGAGTTGGAGCACCTTCGTACTGTAGGAGTCCATCGCCTTTCAACCGCAATTATGTGGAATTTGAACGTGAACAAGCCTTTAATTAATTATTAAAATTAATTTCTTTGTTAATTATTTTTATTTAATTGGGTTTTCTATTTTGATACAGTTTTGGTGTCCCGATTTTCTTTAGTTGTTTCATTAAAACTTATGATGTGATTTTTTGTCCGAGGTAGTCTGTTTCAGATATGTTCAAAGGCATCCATGCAAATCAATTTTGACCATAGACAAAGGATACACTAGAGAACGATGTAAGTTTCTAAAACACTAACATAATCTCGACCATGCAAACAAGTTTAGTATACATGTTTGGTATTTCAGATACATGTTAAATTTAGGTTGGGATGATTTTCTTCTCAAGCAAAAAAAAAGTATTATTTCAACTATATATCTGACTCAAATTATTGTTTCGGCGCAAGGGTATCATCTCCAAGATTAAATGGGAATTCTATTTATCATTTAATTTTCTTAGAGACTTTGAATCCTACGTGGCTAACATGGACAAGGTGTATAAAATTCTTCCCTCGTGTTTATAACTAAAATTTTCTATTGTATGTGATTATAATTAAAATAAAATTTTATTTTTTGCACGATCACACAGCTAGTAATTATCGAAGATAAGAAAGATCTGTTCGCGAAGTCATCGGGAGAATCTTTCGAGAAGAGACTGAAGGATCGGAGAATTATCCAAACAATTCGAAACAATAGAAAAGAGGACATTGTAATGAACATTTTGTTATATAAAAATTTGTTATGACCATGAATGTCTTTTAACCGTAAATAATTTTAGTATAACTTTCCTATAATTAGCCAATTAATGTTATTATCTCCATCCTGATTTATCAGCATAAAAAGAGGAAGCTGCGATCCATCGTGGAGGTACAAAAGTTCATATTGTTTAACAGATACCCAGTTTCAGGACTCACAAGGAAGAGACTTCAAGAAGGCAATCTTGTGGTACAATATTTACCACCCAAATGATTTAATAAATCTAGTTAATAAATGAAAAAAAGAGAATGACTTGTTTTGTTTATATAGTTAGACTTCCAAACCAAGGAAGAGAGGAAGGAAGAAGAGAAAGACAAAACAGACTCAAGCACCGATAAATATAATGCAAGATTTGATTAGTGACAACGAAGCAACAGATACATATAAAGCAGTGGTAATGCATCCAAAGACAAAGACATCGTCACCAAAAGGCTTGTCCATGATGCTGTCGAGAACTTTCTTCTAGTGATTTCTATAACTGATGTGAAGATTTCAACATTTCACATATGTACATGTATATATGTGGATTATAACAAATTACAATCTAGAAATCATATCTAACTAACGTTAAATAAATTCACAAATGAATTCGTTAAATCGTAAATACACTTACTTGTTGTAGAGCCGTATCCACAGGATCGTAACGGATTCTTGTCACCGGTCGGTTCTTGCTCACGGTATGTCGGAGTCAAAAACAATTTCCACGACCTCTATTTGCCTCGGAGATAAATCGAGAATTCAGGGATTAATCAAGTATTAATCCCCAATCCTTCTCTTGTGTGTGTCCGTTTATTTTTTTTTTCCTTCTCCTCTTCCTCCTCACATTTAAAGGAAGAGGATTCACCAACAATCCCACCACTATGGTGGTGTCCTATTTTATGTGTCAAAGCACTCATTAGTGGCTTGTCCACTAATGGTGTTTGATCATGGGTGGACAATGATGAAAGGCAATAATGGGTGGAATTCCAACAATCTCCTACTCACACATGATTGAACATATTCAATATTTTCTCTTATCGTGATAGGCAAATATTTCGTGCGACCAGCATACATCGAGTGCACGTAGCTAAACTCAAGAGCACATTTCGGCCACTTGAATGATAGCATCTCGATATCTCCATTACGTAAAGTATGCCTTACCCTAGGTCTCATCTCACATTCTTTGTTTCCACATGTGATTTCAGAAACAATCTATTCGTGTTCACTATTGTATTGCTCTCAATACAATAGGTGCACCAGTGAACCACGAAGCTTATCGAATGTGATCAATAAAGCACCTTCTCCCTTAACAATATTTTTTCCATCATGATCCAGCCTGCTTTTCCAGTCAGCCTTGACAGGTCGAATCAAACATGACCCTTTAAAGACTTTCCAAGCTAGCAGCACTGAATCATATTTCCAAAATATATTTAGGATCTTAAGGGTAGAGTTCCGGAAACCATAGTTTTCGGAGTTGGTCTCACACCAGGGAAACTGAAATCACTAAATAATAAAATTAATTTCCCATCCATTGGTCGAAGAGCACACATGACACTATTCATGTGCTATGGTGTTCTTTCCTATTAAAGGAGCACATGTCTCTCGCAAATAACACCATACTAGAGCATCAGCCTTGATGTTTACAAACACCAGCTTTAGTCTACACAAAGACTACTCTAGGCTTACAAGATAGAATTTTGGTAAGTTCCACTTACTTCTTACCGTTGGATTTCTTATAATCCAATAAGTTCCAAGAACTCATTTAATGTAGCAATTATTGCTTACACATAATCTTGCGCTTTAACAAGACTGCTCTTGTAGTTAAGCAAGACGGCATTCATATTTTAGAAGAGGCACTCGATAATTCATGATGTTCTAAAATTGTCTCATCCCAGTCAAGAATCAACTCACTGACTGCCACTGAGGTAAACACCCGTGTGAGTGGGCTACTTCTCTGTCTCACATGCATTGGAGTAAATGTCACTCAAAATAACATTTACATCGGTATTGCTGACATAGCATCAAGTTTCATTGAATAGTAAATTCAACAGATGCTATACGAGCACAAATAACTCACTCGCAAATCCTAGGACCTGACATGTTTCTCAAAACACATTTGAGGTACAACTTTGGATATGCCTTCATATCTCATGTAGATATGTATTTCATGCTCATTTCTTTACACACAACTATTTCGCAAAGAATCTGCTCACTGATTCTCTTGAGGTCGTTAGGGATAAATAGATTAAGACTCTTCTTAATAATACCACTTCTTACATAGCAGCTATAGAAGCAAATTAGTCTGTCCCTACAGCTCACTTGGAGATAGACACAAGTCTATATATAGCTACTCCACGAGATAGCTACTCCAATTAGCAAGAAGAATAAATCCCAATATGGATTTTCACATATCCATATCTCAGCCCAACAGGCATTAGAATAACCCCTCAATATCAAGTATTGACTTGATAACTCAATGATGATTCTATAATCATTTTTTAGTACTTCATAATTTCTTTGACCGCTTGTCAATGTGCTTTGCTTGGATTGAGACAATCCATAGCATTCGCTTAAAGGACATCTATCACATCCTTTAGCTTCTGAGGTATTTTTGGATATAAATCTTTATTCAGAAAATGACCTTTTGACTACTAGGGCATACAATAGATTGATGTCATCACATTTGAATCGTCCAACTCAAACGATTCCTCGAAATCTTAATTCCGAGTATGTAATCAACCTCTCTCATACCTTTTATCTCAAAGTTGGCTAAAAATCATACTTTGACCTTGTTAAGATATCTTTAGTCAATTTTGGCTATTCGTATGCCATTTACATACAATATACAATGACCAACTTTTTCTTGAGCATTTAAAATAGACATTATAGTACTTTTCAATCAATTCGAAATCATATGACATGATCGAAATCAAACGACGAGTACAACACTGTCTTGACGACTGTATGAGGCCTTGAGCAAATCTCAACATTAGCAAACTCTACGTTTACTGCCTCATTCTTTTGGATTTGACCCTCTGGTTGAACCATATAGGTTTCTCCATCCAATTCTCCACCGAGAAGTACAGTCTTTACATCCATTTGATGTAGCTCTCGATCAAGCAAGTCATTATAGCCAAAATAAACTTAAAAGGCATGAATCTCACAACAACCGAGAATGACTTCTCATAGTCAGTGTCTTCACGTTGTGTGAATTTTATGACAGCTAAGCAAGTCTTTTATGCTTAATCGCAAAAATCTATTAATTCTCAAATTGCGCCCCTTAGGTAGGTCAACATTTAACCAGTTCTTAAAGATGGTTTTGTATTATGAAAGTCATAACTTTCTTCATTGCTCTAACTAATTCATTCTTAATTGGGAACCGATAGAGCATCAGAAATATACTTGTGTTCATTCTCATCTTATAGGATTTGCTAAAAGCAATCTCACTTGTATCTATATTAAAGAGAGTATTTCCATCACCTTTGACCTTAAGTCGTTAGCGTGAAAATTTTATTCTTTTAGCTTCACAAAATTCCAGTTTTGATAAACATTCTTCCCGATTTTGGGGATTTTGACAAATATCAAAATAGTCCCTCAGGGTTTCACGCGTTTGCTCAGAAGGACTGATTCCTTATGCGCTTCAACGCGTATAATATACAGATCAGTCCCTGGGACTTTCACCCGCGTGCAAATAAGGACGAAGTCCTTATATGCGCGTTTTGAACCACAAGTTCAATTCAATCCCTAGAGATTTGCCAATTGTACACACAAGTACAACCGAAACTGTTATCTTTAGAACAGTTTATTAAAATCTAATTTTTGATCCAAAAATTACACATAATTTTTATTATCAAAAATTAAATAGTATCCAGAACAAGAACTAACCTTGCTCTGATACCAATGAAGATTTCAACATTTCACATATGTACATGTATATATGTGGATTATAACAAATTACAATCTAGAAATCATATCTAACTAACGTTAAATAAATTCACAAATGAATTCGTTAAATCGTAAATACACTTACTTGTTGTAGAGCCGTATCCACAGGATCGTAACGAATTCTTGTCACCGGTCGGTTCTTGCTCACGGTATGTCGGAGTCAAGAACAATTTCCACGACCTCTATTTGCCTCGGAGATAAATCGAGAATTCAGGGATTAATCAAGTATTAATCCCCAATCCTTCTCTTGTGTGTGTCCGTTTTTTTTTTCCCTTCTCCTCTTCCTCCTCACATTTAAAGGAAGAGGATTCACCAACAATCCCACCACTATGGTGGTGTCCTATTTTATGTGTCAAAGCACTCATTAGTGGCTTGTCCACTAATGGTGTTTGATCATGGGTGGACAATGATGAAAGGCAATAATGGGTGGAATTCCAACATGATGATTGCTTATTATCGCAAGAAATCCTCGCGAGTATGGATGATGCTACTGGAGAAGCGGGTGATGTAGTTGTTAGGTCAGACAATTTCACTCTAACTGATGATGATGAGTTTTTCGCAATTGATATACTGGCCCATTTTAAATTGAAGGATTAAAGATGTTTTCTTTTAAGTTCTTTGTTTATGCTTCGGATGCTGCATTTTGCGCAATTTACATCCAAAATTAATAAAGCATGCAGGTCGATAGGACGATGGTGTGAGCAGCTAGTCATGGACTTTAATGCAACAATGGTTTATTTTCTAAGTAACCTTTCGTTTCTCATCGAAATGGTCTATCTTATATTATTCATAGCCAGTGACAATAACCTCAGCTTCCGGTGCACCTGCTTCAGCACCTTAAATACGTACATTTTTAATAAGAAAACTTTAGGCCACATTCTAACCCTTTATTTTCGTCAATTCATCTCTATATTTTGAGTCATTAGGCTAATAACATGCAACTCTTGTTGTAATACCCCGTTAATGATATATTCTGAAAAGTCTTAAGTAATTTGATTAGTACTATCCATATAAAAAATGTGCACTTTCTTTTCTGGCACACATCTTGAAAAAACTCCAAGGTTAAATGCGCTTGGCCTGGAGTAGTCTTGGGATGGGATGACCTCATGAGAAATTTTTCGGGATGCGTGTGAGTGAGGACAAAATACGCTGAAAAAGACTTGTGTTGGTATGTGGAGACAGTCAGTCGAATCTCGAGGACATTTGGTATCAGATCAAAAATAATTATGGGATTGTTTTGTGTCGCTAAACGAAGACGTTGTATATTTAAGGAAGGGTCAATGTGATATCCCCGTTAATGATCTGTTGTGAAAAATGTTAAGTGATTTGACTGGTACTATCCATATCAACAGAGTGCACTTTCTTTTTTGGCACACATCTTGAGAAAACTCCAAGATTAAATGCATTTGGCCAAGAGTAGTCATAGGATGGGTGACCTCCTAGGAAGTATTTCGGGCTGCGTGTGAGTGAGAATAAAACATGCTGAAAAAGACTTATTTTGGTTTATGGAGATAGTCGGTCACATCTCAAGGCATTACACTTGTACCATTCACAGCCTCCATCCCTTGCTCCTAAGAAACCCAAATCCTTCTTTGCTCTTCCTTATCCTCCATCTCTTCATCTCTCCCTTCGTCTTCTTCCTCTCTCTTCCTCGCCATCTCCCCTCTAGCTTCCTGGGTACAATTATCCATGGAACTGTCCCTCTCGGACCTCCCATCTTTCTCCATCATCTAGAGGAACATCTCACTAGGAATTTTCAAAGAAACTTCAATATTCTCCAAGATATTTACGCACAAAGCATGAATGGGGTGGCGGTCGAGTAGTGAACAAGGCTGACAGTTCCAAAAAAAGAAATGACAGATAAGAGATGAAAAAAAGATAACGAGATAAAACAACTTCGGATGTTTAGAGTAGTGTACTTCAGATGTTTAGAGTAGTCTACAATGATAATAAAAGAGTGACTTAATATAGATAAATTATCGTTAAGTAACAAAAGAGAGTTTCGTGACTTTTTTAAATCAGCTAAAAAACATTTATTATCAAAGAAAATATGAAAGCAAAGTTACATGACACCAAGATCCCACCACCAACTAACATGTACACGAGTAGTTCAATGAACTTAACCTCAAGCTAACCCATAAACTAGCTAGTCGAGAGAGATTATCCTCTGACACGAGGAGCGCATATAGCACCTAAATCTAACCTAACACTTTCCCATAATCCAGGTAGTTGAGAAGGGCGTCTACGGGCCAATAGGCCCATGAAATGCTAGCCTACCCTAGCCCCAAGCTGTCCCATATATTGGACAGTCAAAAAGAACTCACTCACCCACTAATCCACATACAAGCGAGTGTGGGGTCGCATTCGCAGCCTCTGTAAAAAATAGACAACACATAGAATGAATCAGTCACTAACCAAAGTTTATAGTGAGCAATTTCCACTGGCATAAATGTCATTGTGAGTTCCACTTCAATAGCAAAATTTAACTCCAATATTCACCACATAGCAACCCTACACAAAACTACGACAATTCAGAAATACCCCAGCTACAGGGAAAGGGCCGGGAGCATCCCTAGTACTCCCATCTGTGTTACATTTGTGCCATCCAGGAAGAGGTCAATGCCAACGAACCTCAAATATAGTCGTAGTGCAACCAGGAATACCCAACCTCAAAGAGGGGGCCTCCGATAGACATAACATCCAACCTCCAAGAGCGGGCCTCATATAGAAGCGCAAGGATGATAGCCAGAATCGATAAGGGGAACTTCACCACATTCTAAAAAATACGCTTGTTAGGCGCCAACCTGATCGCTGACAGTTGCGGGCTAAACTTAAGCCGCATAGCCAAGACATAGAGCTCTTGGAAATTGACACACAACGGAAAACCAGCATAAAGAGCGATTAAACCTTTTCCCAAATGAGCCTAGCAAAAGAGTGTGTGACAGGAAGATGATCAAGGCATTCATTTCCTTGTTAGCCCTCGAACCCCTTGGAAGCTCAACTTCAGTGGAAACATATAATCACTGGGAGGAGAAGAATGGCTAGTAGAATCGAAGGATCCCTCATGCGCTCCTTATTGTCCGCCTCCAGGACTGCTCCCAACTTTCCCCTCGCGCATCAACATCAATATCCGGCCACCATCGACCGCCCTCCTCTCATCGCCCTTGTTTCTTTCCCTCCAGGTAACGTTCTTCTTACCCCTAAGAATTTGTGTACTCTGCTTCATTTTGTTCATCTTTTTTTCTTGGTTTGCCTCTTTTCGCTGTTTCTAAATTGAGTAAATCGAAGCTCTCCGGTTCATTTTTCGCCCAAACTGGTGAAATGTCCGAAAAGTTTGATACTTCCCGTGGATTATAACAAATTAGGGTGCTTTTCATTTGTTGTTGCTGAGTCATTGTTTCTTCAAATAACTTCATCTGTTGATAATCGATATTGCGTATGGGTGAAATCGCTAGTGTCTTTTGAATTGGTAGGATGGAAGAATAGGTATGGATGGGAATGTAGAGAATTTATGTGCAAGGAATTTAGAAGACTCGGTTATAGTGCAAGATATAAAACTATTGTGGAGCAGCACTGAATTTTAGAATGATGATTCCGATGTCAATGTGGACTGAATAAGTTTTTGCTGCTGATATACGAGAAATTGACAGCAATAAGATGCACAACCAAATAGTATAGTGATTAAGTAAGGTCCGTAACTGAGGGTTAGAACACGAAATTGAAATAATTAATTATGTGAAGCGGTGGAATTAAGAGGTTTATAAGGTAGGTGATGGATTGATATAAAGTAAACTAAGCAGTACGAAAATAAAAGAGTTGTAAATTCAATGGAGATAAACGAGCACAATACCCTTATGAATTAATTACCTATGTCAAGATTATGGTTCTTATGAAGCTCCAACTAGTACCCGGAGTGTTCTAAAGTATCTCCCTAATGCTTTCGCTCATTAGGGTGACAAAACCAAACTAGCAAAGAACTAGGTTACTAATTAACGCTTTCGCTCATCAATTAGACCTAGAATTTGACTAATCCAATTACAAAGATTCTTCCTAACGAATTATTCTCATGATAGTAAGACATCTCATTATTACCTAAGAACATGTTAATTGGTTTATCCATCAACTTGAGTGCCTCTTGGTCCACTCTTATCAATTATAATCGTAACCTAAGTGATCAAGTTAGGCTTTGCATTAAGTTTACCAATTAACAACTAATACTTAAGATATTCGAACCATAAATCAACATAGACAATTAATCACATATTAGGGTATCGCACTCTAAAGAAATCTACTCGTTAATCATAGTAACAACGCAAGAGAAATCAATAAAAAATATCATAAAGATAAGCATAAGTAAAGGGAAAGAGGGGACTTAGTCGTTCGAGCAAACCTCGCCAATCTCCTCCACGAAGCTGAACAAAATTCTGACTTTATTGATCCCTAAAAACTGTCTCAATGTTGTAGTAGAAAGTATAAATAAAACCTAAGAAATTAAGGCCTATATATAGCTAAAAGTCTAACACAAAAATAGGAAAACCTAGAGGAGATTTAACCTAAACTAGAAGTCTTTCGTACCAAGTAATAAGTAAAATAATATAATTATAGTCCTAAGGCCGAAATAGGAGGCCAAGAGTCGAATACTTCCTAAACGAGTCGAATTCCCGACTGAATATGAAGTCCGAAATAAGCTGGCATCAGGCAACTTGCGGCTGCTAGTTGACTGGCGGCCGCTAGTTGGGTCTTCAATCAACATTCTGTGTCCCCTCACTAGCCATCGGGAGTCCTCCTAGCTTTCCGCTCCATTTGCCTCATCATATCTTAATATTTTTAATATTTGGCTGTCTTCTGTTCCGAATTTGTCTCAACTATAAAAGAGAAAATGTAGATCTCGCTTTAAGCTTTCCAATAATATCTCATTTGATATGATCGGACTCTTGAGCAGAAAGTTATGGCTCTTGCAATATGGTCTCTTGAAATTACCTCTCCAATGGCATTCATTGAGCTCCATTTCCTATCACAAAACATAATAAAGAGTAGAATTCCACTCCATGACACAAATACATGAAAATGACATAAGACTCAATGGGACAAGATGGAAACGAATAAAAATATGACTAAACACATATGAAACACATAATAAAATATGAGCGTTTACACACTCATCACACCCCCACACTTATTTTCTTACTTGTTCTCAAGTAAGGCGCATCAGATACACTAAAAATTATTGGCCCCCTAGCAAAATTGAACTACCCAGAGAAAATCTCATATCAGCTCAATTCCGCAATTCAAGTCCAGCCTACAAATCAAAGCAGTTCCCCATAATTTTTTCATTCAGAAAACAGTGAAGATTACTAGAAATAATACCGCAAGAAGCACATGACATGAAGAGATAATTAAGACCACATTGCTCCATCATTTCACCTAGCCCCAAAACCATTTCAGATTAGTGGTTAGCTTCACTCAGTTGGCATCTTAGGAGTTCACTCATAGATTGGTAGGCAGAGTCCAACACCAACCCAATGGCTCACTTTTTTTTCTACAACGATCTCCGAGCTTATCCTGATTAGGCTGGAGTTTACCCCTACCAAGATCCAACTTTCTATTTTTATGGATCTTTCCACAACACCCATTCACATATCACAATCCACATTAAACATTCCGTACATTCCACAGCCACATCCATCTCATCCTTTTTTTTTATCACTTTTTCCATTTTTTTCATCTTTTTTTTCTTTTTTTTTTCTTCTCCCACATCCCACATCCCACATCCCACTTTCTTTCTTTTTTTCTTTTCTTTTTTCGGGTAGGGGGCTTTGCTCCAATTTTTGACCTAATCGCTGCCCTTCGCCTAAAATTTTTTTCAAAAATGGGTTTTTGGCAGCAAGCACATCACTCAATTAGACGAACAAGTTAGCTAAAATATTTTAATATACAAGCAGGGTTCGGTTTGGCTACTAAGAACATTTTCCCTCAACTACTCGTGTGTTCTCTTGGTCTCATACCTAGCAATCGCTTAATTCAATTATGAAATTTTAAAAAGCAATAACTACTTCTCAATATGGGTTAAATCATATCTTGGCTACTCTTGTCCTGACATGAACCTTCCTAAGGATCTAAGGGTGCTAGGAAGCCAATAATTCAAGGGTGAAGTTTCATCATCTTCTTATGACACCATATCAGACTTAAGCACACTCCTACCTGACACCTAAACTCGATCGCATATGCTAAACCAAAATGAAAATATATGTTTGATACCCCCCACACTTATTAAACACAGTGTCCTCAATGTCGAGGTAAGACACAAACAAACATCACAAGACACGAATATCAACAGCACAAGGCACATAAACAGGAACATAAAAAGACGTATAAAAGAAACGAAAAGAGGAGAGGACTGGTACTGCTCTGTCAATCTTGAGAAGGAGACGGTAGGGAAGGTTGGTGCTCTGTCGCTCTAACTGTCTTTTCGTGTGTTGAATTTTCTGTAGCGACTGGCTAATTCTGCTTCAGCTTGGTTTTTCTCTTTTTGAAACCTCCTGTAAAGGCCACTAAAATACTAAATGAATATTACAATACTGAAATAAATACAAAATATAATTAAATACTAAACATGTTAATTTAGAGTCATTAGCTTGACTGTGTTACTCCCTTTGGCACTACGTTGGACGGAGGTACTTATCGGTTACTTGAAACTCTATTTCATCTGGGCCTATGCAGAGAAGTAGCTAGTCATTTTGGAGGTCAACCATTGTATGACAAGTGTTGAGGAATGGACGTCCTAAAATTAGTGAGTAACTTGCATCTACAGCGTAGTCCAGCACCACAAAGTCTAGGGTATGAGGGACTTGTCGACTTTAATTATCACATCCTCCACGATTCCATGTGGCCTTGTGACTAATTGATCGGCTAGTTTAAGGTACATCTCCATTGGCTTGAGGCCTCTAAGTGCAAGTTTTCTAAAAATAGTTAGAGGTATGAGGTTAACATTGGCACCCAAATCACATAAGCAATGCAAAAATTGAATACCATCAATATTGCAAGGAATAGTAAAATTCCCTTGATCTTTTAGTTTTGGCGGTATGCCATTTTCTACCAAAGGGGTCGTCTTGCCATCATTCTGCCTCTTCTTTCTCGCGACAATTTCCTTCAGAAACTCAGCATATTGTGGCCTTTTATCTAACATCTCCAAGAAAGACACATGGTTTTGAATTCTTCCATTGTCTCTATGAATTCAAGGGCCTTTTTATCGATCACTGCTTCCTTCTTGACTTGTTGAGGTGATGGTGGAGGAACATAAGAATCCTCTTTTTTACTGATATAGGCTGGTGGCTCCTTCTTTTCAGTAACTACCTCATCCTCTATGCCTGGCTTGATCGGTTTGGCACATTCTTTTGAAGTGAGTTTGTTCTCAAGTGGTGACTTTCTCCGGAGTCTTTGAGGGAATGGAGGTGTAGGGACATAAGGTGGTGGAGGAATATATGGTTCATCATCCTCGTCCACACTCTTCACTGTGATGGCCATCACTTGTCCTTGCGAGTTCGACTCCGTGTTACTGGGTAGAGCACCTATTTTCCTTTGAGTGTTTGCTGCAGCTAAATTTCTGAGTTCAATCTCCATCTTATTGAGTTGTGTAGCCTGCCCTTTCAGGTATTCTCAAACTCTTGTTGACGTGCCTCACAATGATCGATCTGCTGCACAGTTATAGTCTGTTGTTGGATGGATTACTGGACTACCCTACCAATTGGTCAATCTAGGAGAGAAGATGTTGACTTCGTCTCCCACTAATTGATCAATCTTCTCACCCATTTCTTTGACTTGATCTGCTAAATATGGCTTTCTGGGTTCTTGCTGAGCACCAGTGTTGTTTGCCTGCTGGCCAAATCAAGAAAAATTTGGCTGAGCATTAGTTTGCTTTGAGTAGCCCATTCCTGGTGGTGTTCTATCAGGAATGGCCTGAATCTCTTCCAATATTAGACAGTCAGTTGTGGGATGTGCTCCTTTGCAAAGTTGACAAGTGTCGTACAACACAGCTGCCTATTCCTTGTCCTTGGTCAAATTTTCAAGTCTTTTGGTAAGTACTTCTATTTGAGCTTCGAGCTTCCTATTGGCATTCACTTCGAGTACTCCTCGGGTTACTTCCTTATGTGGTTGCCTAGCATGTTCTTTTGGCCACATACTATTGATTTCAGCCATCTCCTCCATTAATCGAGCAGCTTCATCAGTAGTCTTTTCCAAGAACATCCCTTGAGAAGAGGCATCAATATGATCAATGGATGGGCCATCTAACCCATTGTAGAAGATTTTCATGAGGTTGTTCTGAGTTATGCCATGTTGAGGGAAGGCACTTTGGAGATCTGTGAACTGTTCCCAAGCTTCATAGATGCTCTCCCCATCTCCTTGGATAAATATGATGATTTCTTACAAGAGTTTGGCTGTCTTGGCCATAGAAAAGAACATCTATAGGAAAGCATGGGCCAGATCATTCCAACTCTGAATCGTCTCTCCTTTCAACTTGTTGTACCAGATGCGAGCTCGATCTTTCAAAGAAAAATGGAAGAGACACAGCTTCAAGACATCATCATTGATATTTTGGAACTTCATGATGTTGCAGATGTCTTCAAATCGAGAGAGATGGTCTTGAGGATCTTTGCTTGGCAAACTGCCAAATTGAACTGAGTTTTGTAGTAGTTCGACAATTGCTGCTAGAATTTGGAAAGAGTTGGGACCTACAGTTGGTTGTTGTGGACCATTAGGATTACCATTCCATGAAGGAACAGATGATTCCAGCAGTGTGCTTCTTCGTGGCGCGTCCCCAACAGCTTGGAGCGCTCCGTCTTCTTAATTGTGTGCCATTGATCTCACTTGGTCCCTCTTTTCATGCCTAATTACCCTTTCGAGTACTCCGATGTCAACCTCAAGCACAGTGTTTATGTCAAGGTCTAATCCTTCGTTCGGGTTCTTGGCATGTACTAGAGAATCCTGAAAAAGAAATCGCATGAAATCAGCAAGTTTGCTACACAAAACCAATTGCTTTTGACTGTATGTCCTAAAATCTTAGTTCTATGTCAACGGCACTAATTTGATATACGAGAAATTGACAAGCAATAAAACGCACAACTAAATAGTATAGTGGTTAGGTAAGGTTCGTAACTGAGGGTTAGAACACAAAATTGAAATAATTAATTATGTGAAGCGGGAAAATTAAGAGGTTTATAAGGTAGGTAATGGATTGACATAAAGTAAACTAAGCAGTACGAAAATAAAAGAGTTGTAAATTCAATAGAGATAAACGAGTATGATACCCTTATGAATTAATTACATATGTCGAGATTATGGTTCTTATGAAGTTCTAACTAGTATCCGGAGTGTTCTAAAGTATCTTCCTAATGCTTTCGTTCATTAGGGTGACAAAACCAAACTAGCAAAGACCTAGATTACTAATTAACATTTTCGCTCATTAATTAGACCTAGAACTAGACTAATCTAATTATGAAGATTCCTCCTAACGGGTTATTCTCATGATAGTAAGACATCTCATTAATACCTAAGAACATGATAATTAGTTTATCCTTCAACTTGAGTGCCACTCGGTCTACTCTTATCAATTATAATCATTAAGTTCACCAATTAACAACTAATACTTACGATATTCGAACCATAAATCAACATAGGCAATTAATCACATATTAGGGCATCGCACTCGAAAGAAATCTACTCGCTAGGCCTGGCAACAACGCAAGAGAAATCAACAGCAAACATCATAACGATAAATATAAGTAAAGGGAAAGAGGGGGCTTAGTCATTCGAACAAGCCTCGCCAATCTCCTCCACGAAGCTGAACGAAATTCTGACTTTATTGATCCATAAAAGCTGTCTCAATGTTGTAGTAACAAGTATGAATAAAACTTAAGAGACTAAGGCCTATATATAGCCAAAAATCTAACACGAAAATAGGAAAACCTAGAGGAGGTTTAACCTAAACTAGAAGCCTTTCGTGCCATGTAATGAGTAAAATAATATAATTATAGTCCTGAAGCCGAAGCAGGAGGCCAAGAGTCGAATACTTCCTAAATGAGTCAAATTCCCAACTAAATACAAAATCCAAAATAAGCTGGCATCGGGTAACTTGTGGCTGCTAGTTGAGTGTTCAATCAACATTCTGTGTCCCCTCACTAGCGGTCGCTAGTTGACTAGCGACGGGGAGTCCTTCTAGCTTTCTGCTCTATCTGTCTCATTATATCTTTGTATTATTTATTTTTGGCCCTCTTCTGCTCTGAATTTGGTCTCGATTATAAAAGAGAAAATGTAGATCTCTCTTCAACCTTTCCAACGGCATCTCATTTGATATAATTGAACACTTGAGCCAAAAGTTATGGCTCTTGTACTATGGTCTCTTGAAGTCACCTCTCCAACGGCCTTCCTTGAGCTCCATTTCCTATCACAAAACATAATGAAGGGTAGAAGTCTACTCCATGACACAAATACATGAAAATGACATAAGACTCAATAGAACAAGATAAAAATGAATGAAAATATAACTAAACACATATAAAATACATAACAAAATATGAGCGTTTACACACTCATCAAATACCTAAGTTATTTGGCAACTTTTGTTTGGAATTCTTCATTGGAAACCAAGTCGAAGGTTTTTGGTACCAGTGAAACTTTTTTGTGTGGCATCTGCGACATGGAATGTGTTGGCCTCTACTTCCGTTACTGACACTTTAACATGTCTTAGTGGCAACTTTCATGTGTCTTGTGTTGGAAAATTAGTCTAAACCAAGGAAGAGATTGGCCAAATACAAGTGAGTGTATTGGGCTTTGGGCCCACGTATTTAATTAGAGAGAAAAATCTAATTAAATATAGTTGCTAAGTGATTAATTGGCAACTTTGAGCTAATTATGAAAGAATGTCACACCAATCGATTTTCGGTGTTTGTGAGATCCTTGTGAAGCCTATTGACAAAGCTTTGTAACGATATAGAATTTGTGAAAAATTAATTCTCGGAGTGAATAAAAATTGACTTCAAAGTGAGCTGTAACTAAAGTATGTGCAATACAACATCGGTTTGCGCACCATGCTAAGACAAGATTATAAGGGACTAGAAGTCTAGCATGGGTAAATTGGTGAAGAAGATTCTCGCACTGTCCGTCCGGCTCGCACAGCTAGGCACGCACGCGTGCGAGCATCCTTCCACGCTCGGGTCTGGGTTATCGGAATTATTCTAGGGCCTATCTTTTTGGACCAAGGCCGAACTTGTTGCAACAATTCTTTTCCTTCTTTATTCACCTTCTCTAATGAACACAACCACGAACAAGGAGGAGAAACCTTGTGGCTAGCGACACTAAGATCGTGATGCTAGTTCTTAGAAACCTTGTGACGTATTCTTAACTTGAATAATAAATTTCGACCAGACACAGAGGATGCATAAGAGAACGATGTAAGTTTCTAAAACACGAAGCATAATCTCGACAATCCAAACAAGTTTAGTATACATGTTTGGTATTTCAGATACATGTTAAATTTAGGGTTTGGAATATTTTTTTCTCAAGAAAAAAAAGTATTATTTCATCTTTATATCTGACTCAAGTTATTTTTTCGACGCAAGGGTATCAACTCCAAAATTAATCGGGTATTCTATTTATCATTTAATTTTTTTAGAGACTTTGACAACTACGTGGCTAACATGGACAAGGTGTATAATATTCTTCCCTTGTGTTTATAACTAAAATTTTCTATTGTGTGTGATTATAATTAAACAAAATTTTTATTCTTTGCATGATCACACAGCTATTAATTATCAATGGTAAGAAAGATCTATTCACGAAGTCGTCCGAGGAATCCTTTAAGGAGGGACTTAAGGATTGGAGAATTATCTAAACGGTTCGAAACAATGGAAGAGAGAACACGGTAATGAGTAATGGAAGAGAGAACACGGTAATGAGTATTTTATTTTTTGAGAATTTGTTACAATGAGTGACCCCAAATGTCTTTTACCCGTAAATAATTCTAGTATAATTTTCCTATAATTAACCAATTAATATTGTTATCTCCATCTAGTTATGTCACCATAAAAAGAGGAAGTTGCGACCACCGTGAAGGAACAAAAGTTCATATTGTTTAACATGTGCCCAGTTTCAGCACTCACAAGAGACTTCAAGAAGGCAATCCTATGGCACAATATTAACCACCCAAAAGATTTAATGCATCTAGTTAATAAATGAAAAAAGAGAATGACGGAACAGACTCAAGCACCGGTAAATATAATGCAAGATTCGATCAGTGACGACGAAGCCAGACAAAGACATTGGTAATGCATCCAAAGACAGATTATTTAACTTCACATTAGGTACTCTTTTGATTATATTTAATCGGGATTGATTCTTTCTCTTTTTTCTAGAAGAAGTTAAGAAGATGATGGCTAACAGGCGAAAGGCTACAATCAAGGAGAACAGAAACTGTGCGACGACGGTGAGCATTCCCGTTCAGTTTGCTCTGAACATCGACACCAAAATGTGGAAGTGGTTGATTCAGTTGTTAGGCCAGACAATTTCACTCTGGCTGATGACGATGAGTTTTTTGCAATTGATATACTGGCCCATTTTAAATTGAAGGATTAAAGATTTTTTATTTTTAAGTTTTTTGTTTAAGCTTTGGATGATGCATTTTGCGCAGATTACATAAAAAATTAATAAAGCATGCACATCGATAGGACGATGGTGTTTGTAGCTAGTCATGGACTTTAATACAACAATGGTTTCTTTTCGAAGTGATCTTTCGCTTACCAATACAATGTGGGTAGGATGTCAACGGATCCTACCTCATTTTCTAAGGGTCGGTGGATCAATTAACATGTCTTGCGGAAATGACAAAACTTTGCTTGGTAGGGAAACAAAGCTCAATGCCATCTATAACTTCCGTTTAAGCCAACGAGCCTAAATTTCTTGAGAAAAAAAAACTTTCGCTTCTCATCAAAATTGTGCATCTTATATTACCCATAGCCATTGACGATAACCTCAGCTTCCGGTCACCGGCTTCAGCACCTTAAATACATACATTTTTATAAGTACATTTTTAGGCCAGATGCTCGAACCCCTGGATTCATGTCAATTCATCTCTACATTTTGTGTCATTAGGCTAAAATATTAGTAATGCATCCAAAATGAGAAACTAGTAAACTCCATATTTTTTGGTGGTAAGTAAACTAGTAAACCCCATATTTGGTACTCCATATAATGGCTGGCGGTGTTCGAGCACAAGGAGGTTTGTTATAATAGCATTGTGTACTCAACGTCGAGTAGTTTGGCGGAGTGGAGTTATTGGTCAGGTTTATCACCTGTTTCTCACCATCAGGATGTGTTCTTGGACTTAGTACGCTGATTTTGGTCTTCCTTGCGTGTGTATTGGGGTTTGCGTATTTAGATATTCATCTTTCGCATCGCTCGATACTTTTTCCTGTTGTGGGATTTTTTTATTGAATTTTTCCGCAACAGGGTTTTGGCGAGGCCAAGGGACCAGAACCGTGTATGATTAGCACAAGGGTTAGGTGTAGACTTTGGTGTTACCATAGGTTCATGAGTTGTTGTTTCTTCTCTGTGCAACCGCTTGCTCTTTGGTCTGTTATGTATCTATGGCGTGGCATTTTCAACATAGTATAATCTGCCAAATACATTTCAAGAGTAAAGCTTTACCTTTGGGATCCAATCTAGTGAGCCCAAGGACCCCGCAATAAAAATCTGATCTCAAGAAACAAAAGATAACTTCAATGTTCTTTTGTTATCAAAATCTGATTTATGAAAGTGGATCATATACTGTTATTGGTTGGTTACAATTTTAACGGTCATTAACAAACCATTTACGAACAGAAATATGTTCTCTCTTCAATCGTAACCTTCTGGATATCGTTTATCGTTAATACTTAACAATTAGTTATTGGCACCGGATTTGGTCCTGAACGTGTATTTTTGTCCAGGACCGTTCTGGAACACGCACTGATTTACTTAGTTATGATACAATAGTTTGCTCAATTATGATACAATAGGTCGCTCAGTTATAATGCAATGGGTCGCCCGAAGCGGTCCCAATTTTTTTGGAACACGTAGTGGTTCGCTTAGTTATGATGTAATAGTTCTCTCAGTTATTATACAATGGTTCACCCAGTTATGATGGAATGGTTCGTCCGAAGTTTTTCGAATGGGCCGAATGGATCATCCCGGAACACACACTAGTTCGCCTAGTTATGATACAATGGTTCGCCTAGTTATGATGAAATAGTTCGCCGAGTTATGATGAAATTGTTCGTCCGAAATAGGGTCCAGTATGGTCCTGGAAACAGAATTCCAGGACTGAATCTGGTCCCTTTGTTATCATTTTTTTAGTTAATAAATTTTTTTCTAAATACGACAGGTAAACACTGATCGTTTATCTTTGAGATGGATTAACTATAAATAGTACTAATTGCCAAATTTTAATTAGATAAAAAGTAAATACATTGATTTGATTATATTTCTCCAAAATTATTTTGACAATTCAACAATGGCATAAAAAGAAAGTAATATGAAATTTTTTATGATAATATTTAAAATATATCATACTAAGGGTTGAATTTTTTTTATAGATCTTGTGTTAATATTTATCTTTTTTTAGAAGAAAAGACACCTGATATATTAATCGACATTAAGTCGGGGAGTCATTACACAAAAGAACTCATAATTCTGAAGGTGAATATCGTATCCTATTAGGCGAACCAAGTCTCTCTCTAGACCGAGTCACAACCCAATTGGCCACTTCATTCATTCTTCGCGGAGTGAAACCGAGAGTACACAAAAGGCCAGCCTTGACAGCCCTAATAATCAAAGAAGCTAAATTTTCCAACCGCCAATCAATTGACCTAGACTGACTATAGATATAATCAACAGCCACTTTACAATTCGAGCAGATAAGGATCGGGGGACTCAAGTAACTCGATGACACACGCTTGACAGCCAATTAATTGGCCAATAACTCCTGGAGGAGGATGCAAGTGTTCTGAAATTCTGACCATCCTCTAGATGCCCCAAATGGTTGCGAACAACTGTTGTAAGTCCCACTACAGCACAGGGGTCTCCTACCCTGGGATCACCAGATTCATTCTTTGAGGATAGCCACTCCCGCTAACCATAGATTGCCTTCTAAACTGTCTGGGTAGGGGAAGGGGACGCACCATCAAAGAATGCCTCATTCCTAGGTTTCCACACCTGCCAACACATAAAGACCACTAGTGAGGGCAAATCTGTTGCATTTCTAACCGAGAAACCACGGGAAACCTTTAATAACGAAGCTTTAAAGCTAGTTATAGAATTGGATCCAACATTAAGACCAAGAGAGCAAGCAAACCATACTGCCCTAGCATGAGGGCAATAGAAAAGCATACGGACCACCGTTTTAGAACTATGATTACAAATGCCAAGATTCCTTTTAAGCATAGAGACTGCAATAGACAAAGAGTTAGTCGACAAATGGCAAAAAAAGCTTTTCAACTTGGTGGGACATCAAATTTCCATAACTTGCTCCAGAAAGAAGAGACATCATCCCTTGAAACAGAGGAAGCTGCAGCTCTATCAGCATAATTAACAAGATGTAAGTAACCATGTTTTGCCGGAAAAATCTCATTGACAGTTCTAGTCCAAACCCTCATATCCTCACTGAAAGATTGCGGGTGATTCACATTGAGGATAGCATCCTTCTCCTGTGTAGAAACAAGATCAAAAATAAGCTCAATATTCCAAGAATTAGTTTCTAAGTCAACATGATCTTCAACACAATCCAGATTTTAGATTCCAAGTCAACAAGATCTTCAACACAATCCATATGAAAAGGATCAAGTTTAACTGTAGAGAATCTATTCTGAATCAACCCGGGGACCCAGTGATCAGTACATGGGTCAACATTTTTCCCATCTCCTATCTTCCGAATCATATCCTCCTTGAACAGCTCCTTGCCAAAATGGACGCTACGCCACATCCATATGCCACGTCTACCTTTAGAAGCATGAAAGAAGTTAGTTCCAACAAAATATAGGCCCGTCAATACTTTTGCACAAAAAAGATCAAGATTAGTAAACATCTTCCAGGCATTCTTGCCCAAGAGAGCATTATTGAACACCTCCATGTCCCTAAATCCAAGGCCACCAATAGACGTAGGCCGCGCTACCTTACTCCACTTCTTCCAGTGAAGACCTATTTTCACAACATCACCTTTCCACCAGAATCTTGCAAGAATCGCATTCAATTTGGAACAAAAAGATTTGAGGAACTAGTGTTAAAATTTATCCAATTTAGTTATATACATCCTTGGGAGGAACATATTTGGATGTTCATTGGAATAAAAGTTGATGGCTTTTAACCTCGTTAATTTTCATACTTAGTAGATTTTAACAATTCATAAAAAAAGTTCGAAAGATGAATAAAAATTGGCATATATAGTCATATAACTATCACTCATCAAGACAATAAATGTAAGGTAATAAACATAGTGCCTAACATAAATAGCAAGGAAACTTAGTTAAATAAATTAATTATTTAAGTAAATAGTAACCCTAAATTTGTTAAAATTACTATTAGATCACGAAATTATTTATCGTTTTCACATTCTTCAAACCTTAAAAAAAATTCCCCAAATTTATCTGTAGAACAAAAGAAATTGTTGCTTTTCTATATGTTGGTTTCTAACTCCGAGGTTGTCTCCCGTTGAATAATTCACAACATCTTGATATAATTGATACTCCAACCACATAGAAATTTCTTGATAGACCAAGCATAGTCATAAGCCCGTGAGAAATTCGTTCAATACATGTCCTTCTGAAATTCTCATGCAATCGTGGTTGAAAAGTTGTACTGAACTTTTACTTCACCCTAAATCTTTCGAGACATTCTTGTAAAACTTGGAGTTGGACCTAATATTCTGATTATTTTCCATTACTATTGAATTAATCATTGTAAATAAGACTTCACTTCCATATTTTTGGTTATCAAAATCTGATTCATGGTAGTTCATCGTATACCGTTTTTGATTGGTTACGATTTTAACGGTCAATAACGAACCATTTACTAGCAAGAATTTATTTTGTCTCCAACCATAACATTCTAGATAGAAAATTGAACGTTTATCGTTGAGATTTTAATGTTCATTTTTTACGGTTTATAGATTTTAACGGTCATTTTTACGGTTGAAAGAATGTTGTATAGATACGATAATTAAACTTTTACCATTTATCGTTGAGATCGAGACTATAACTCGTACTTAATTGTCAAATTGTAAACTTAGACAAAACTAAATACTTTGATCAGATAATATTTTTTTAACTTAATTTAACAATTCAACAGTAGCATAAAAAGAAAGTAGTAAGGAATTTTCTATGATAATCTTAACATTACATCATACAATGGTTGAATTTTTTATTTATCTTAGTTTCAATATTTACACAATTAAATTGTAGACATCCTTGTCTCGAAAGGATTTCGACGTCCATTTGGATAAACTTCAAGGTTCTTTTGGCCTTTGTAATTTAAACCTCATAAATTTTCATTAATTAGTAGCTTTTAATAATTCATTAAAAAGTTGGAAGGATGAATAGAAAAATAGACATATATAGTCATATAGTTGTCATGTATAAAAATAATTATTACCAAATGTCCAAACCCAAAATGATTTTCAAAATAGCTAACTAATTAAGGTAGGGTAATAAACCTAGTACCTACCATAAAAAGCAACTACTTGCCCTAGTTAAATTAATTAATTATATATCCAAATCAGGTTATTTTAGTGTGATTTTATTTCTCTTAACAGTTCAAATACATTTTGGGTATCGCCAAAAAATGGAAGGTAAAGGACCTCAAAACAGTTAGCTTTCGAAAAAATATTATTATGGTCATAAAATAGACATGACTTGGTATACTTAATGAATATGACCTCGAGATTTATTATATTGTCTAAAATTACTCGAGTGAAATACCCTCAACTTACTACAATAAAAACATCCTCACACGAAGGTGGATTGAGTGAAGACTATGTTAGTCCCCACCAATGGGGACTAAAGGAAGGATGGGGACAATCTAGATAATAAAAATTAAATTAGGAATAATATTGAAAAATTAATAGAAACTAACTCAAACCAAAAAGTAAGGACTCTTCATATTCTTGTGAACTTCAAAAACCCTAATAGCCACAAATTCAATACTAATACAAACCAAAAATCAATGGACTCTTCACATTCTAGTTTCGTGATTTCTTGAAATTTTTAATAGAACTCATTTTGCCGAAAGCGATTGAATTTATTATGTGCGACTTTTTAATTATTTAAGTATAGAAAAGAAAGAGACAATGGTCAATTGAATTGTTTAATGGTGGAAAAAAATACTACGGCTAGAATTCTTAGAATTATTTAATGAAATTAGTTCTAAGGTTTCCAAACGTCAATGATATTGGTATATTTTACGAATAATTTGAAACCAATCTGACCACAATCTGAAACTAATATCACTTCACTTATAAACCATTACTGGAACAACTGAATACCAATATCACTTCACTTATAAACCATTACTGGAATAATTGAATATCAATATCACTTCACTTATAGACCATTACCGGAACAATTGAATACCAATATCTTCTTCACTTATAAACCATTGCAACAACATCTGAATACCAATTTTACTTCATTTATAAACCATTGCTAGAATAATTGAATACCAATATCCTCTTCAGCCTCTTGATCCTCATTATCCTCCTCATTGTCATCATCCTCGTTGTCAAAAATAGTACTCCCCAACCTCATATCATATAACAAAGGTATGATACTAGTATCACTTCACATGCAAACCAATATCGCTTCACATGGAAACTAATATTGCGGCACATGCAAACCAATATCGCATCACATGCAAACGAATATTTCGACACACGCAAAATAATATCGTGATACAAGCAAACCAATATCGCCACAGGGGCAAGAATCGGTTTGGAAATTTTGGATTGAAGTTCTGAAAGAAAAAGTTTCTTTTTTGGAAATTTTTCCTTCTGGAATCGGTTTTCTGAAGAACTTGTTTCGGAGAAGAAGTTTCTGTCGTTCTTGCATGGAAGAGTTGAAAAGTCACAGGGGCAAGAAGGAAGTTGTTGCACGACGAATGCACTATAGGACTTCTTCCTTAAGTTGGGTGCGAGTCTCGAAAGACCAAAAACTGAGTGGGACAAAGTTGAATGATGAGTGAGTCTCAACGATGGTCAACACTCCAGGAAACGACGCGAAGATCCAGGCGAGGAGGTTGTTATTCCATGACCGGTGGAGACGCTCATGGTGGCAAGCGGTTGCTCGAGGAGGTTCAAAGTGGTTATCAATTTTTTATTTCTTGGAAAAATTCACGAGGAAGATGTGGGCCACACAGTTTCTCTCAACTGCATTAGAAGCAGTTAATTCCTTGGATAACAATGGTATTTCAGGAAACTATTAAAAGAAAAGTCTCGAACGACCATCAGAGGGAGAAGGATTTTCCGCCACGGGCTTTGACCCCAAAGGAACAAGGATAAAATAAATGTTTCTGTTTTTTTTATCCAACCCAAAAGGAAATAAAAGGAGGAGCCTGGTGGGCCTCTGATTTGAGACCCAACTCGTGTTGACCACATTGATTAGAGTCAACACGGGCCTCTCTCCATTCATGGGCCACGACACTGTTTCTCTTTTGAGGCCCATGTTTTGGGTTTTGTTTATTAAATTATTTTTTAATCAACATGGCTTTGTGAAACCCATAAGAAATTCCACCAAAAAAAAACCATAAGATATTTTTTCTAATGATTTATGAATCATGTTTGTTTTGTAAATTATTATGATAATTCTTTAAAAAATCAAATATTTTAGTGGATAAGTCTAGAGAATATATTTTTTAATATTTTTAAAGTAAAAATACTATAAAAAATTGAAAAATATATTATTATACCTATTTATTACGCGTCGTAGCTCAGTTGTGACGATATGCTTCACGGATGACATCATCATTATGATTAAAAATTGTGTTTCTGATCATTTGGTAATATATATAACCCAATTTAAAGAAATTTGGTTGCAAATCAGTGATATTTTTGTTTCGGATCATGCCTTACCCATGTTCATGTTGCCAAAGTATACAACATGCAAGGCACGATATGAATTACCGTATCAGCCGGTGGATACAAAAAGATAATAGAATGACGTTGGATGTTCACATCATTTTGTCACTAAATTATACAATAGTGTATAACCGCTACCGGATTTTTCTTGAGGATATAACCGCTACCGGATTGACGTACAATGTTTAATATAACCGCTACTGGATTGATGTACAATGTTCAAAGATCTTCTGATGATGTTGAAGATAAAGCAAACTGAAGTCAGGCTTTTACTTCTGATCATGGCACACATAGGGATGCCAGGAGACACCTTATCATTTATCCGATTGGGAGAGTTTTAGAGAAAATTTTCTCCAAAGCACCTATGAGGTTGCGAGATGGACTAATTGTGCACCACTACTACACTATAAGATATTCTTATAGATTCGGGGATTATAGTACCAAGAGGATACTTGTCTCGACGTTAGTAGATCGCAATAGGGTTAAATCTTCATTTGATAAGGTGTAAATCTTTTTTGTTTTAGGTCATGTTGGAAGTTTCTAGAAAATTTGTGTTTGAAACCTCAAGTATGTTAATGGTTATTTACCATGAGAAATTTCACTTGATTTACTACGCGAAGAACTTTAACATTTAGAGTTATGATTGCATAGTAAATTATTGTGTTGCTAAATTTTTCCCGCACACAACAATCATAATTTCCCAAAAAAATCTCATTGCTTCTAAGTCCTATCTGCTAAAAGAACAATAGGTTCTAGAGTTTATAAATTCGACGATAGTCCAGTCTGAGGATGTACTAAAAAAAGTGAGATATGGTTAGTCACGTGCTCAGTGTTCAGCATAAAATCCTAGTTGCTTCATGCCTACAAGTTGAGATCATAAGATGATGACCCTAACACAAGTTGATAATGTTATGATATTTCATGAATGTGGATTGTCGCCTTAAGCTTAAAGAGAATTGACTCTTAGCAATTTAAGTCCTTCAGGGATGTATGTGACTAGATCAAGCTCCGTTGGAGCTAAAGGAGGATGTGCCACAATTTTAAGGCAAAAGGAACATGTGGAAAACAAAGAGTAAAATTGAATAAACTCGACCCGAAAGAAGAGTTCTTAGGGTCAAAAGAAACTAAAGGTTTAACATTTCTAAGATGAAATGTTTTAATTGCCAAAAGAAAGGGCATTTTGCAAGAATACTGCACTACCAAGAAGACGAGATGGCTATTTAACTCAAACATGAGTGAATGGGTATAATTCTACCTTCTAACTGAATATGATCCATTACGGATGATAAAATCAGGAATGACAGACCATGATATAAATGATTATGAATCATTAGTCGAATTCCAACGAATTGCTAATGGAACATGATCCTTTTTTTGTTGCTGGAAATAAAGCATAAGTAGGGTCCAAGGGATTGGCACATGCAAAATAAGCCTTCGCAAAAGACGAACCCTACTTCTACATAACATGTTATTGATCCTCAAATTTGTTAAGTTCCAATGTATATTCCAGTTTTAACGACTCGTGATTTTCGTTGAATATTTGAGTACAACTCGACTTATTTAAATTTGGGACAAGTCTGTATTAGTTCTTGTTATTTATGTAGATAACTGGATGACTATATTTGAAGATGACTATATTTGGGGCCTATTATTTCATTAGCTTTAAAGATGACTATATTTGATATGCTCAAGTCTATTTGATTTCTCAAACATCTAAAGTTTTGAGATTCTTCATGACATTCATAAATTATGAAGAGAATCACTTAGATTGAAAGATCGAGGCCTTACGAATTGATCATGATTGCAGGTACTTTCTAAATTAAAGCTCCATATGATGAAAAAGGAATTGAAAATTGATGAGCTAGAATTATCTAGATTACTCCACCTGAGTGGGAGAATTGTGGAGGAGGAAGATGATGGTTTATCACCTCCGATTGATCCGGAAGTTCGTGATAGATATGATCTTCATATCAGCGGGAGTAGAATTCTAAACTTCAGTGAAAGTATGGAATATAACATCAGCAGGAATACACTATCAAGTTATGATGAATATATGAGAGATATTTATTTTAATTGGGATATACGTGGAGCTAAAAGGACAAATTTTTCCACACTGATGATTTGAGGTCGAATGTATCGGAAACAGTCTCTTGGCAATATTATGGGTTAAAATTACAAATGAGATTCTTTAAGTTATCCTGCAAGATGAGAATGAACAAAAAAATAGATATTTATAATGCTCCATCAGCTCCTCAGAAAATGAATTGACTAAAGTAATAGAGGAAGAGATGGCTTCCATGAAGAAAAAATCATGTTTCATAACTAGTTGATCTACCTAAGGGGCACAAGGCAATTGAGAATAAATAGTTTCTCAAAATTAAGCATAAGTTTGATTGGTTGCCAAAAGATTCATGCCACCTAAAGAAATTGACTTTGAAGAGTCATTTTCACCCGTTGTGAGATCCATGCCCATTAGTATTATTCTGGCTATCATGGGTACATTGAACCTAGAGCTAACATTAAACGGATGTAAAGACTATGTTTCTCAGTGGAGAATGGGATGAAGAAATCTATATGGTTTAACCAACGGATTACATCCAGATAGGCCGTAAACATCGAGTTTGCAAAAAATTGATGAGTTTGATTTATGGCCTTAAATAGTCTTCAAGACAATGGTATATTCATTATTTCTTAATGAGATCATATCGTATGATTTTAAAATGATTGACGAGGAATATAACGTCTATTTTGAATGCTCTAGAAAAAGTTTGTCATTATATATTTTATGTAGATGACATATTGATAGCTGGAAGACTTGGGACATCTTAAAAAGCTCAAAGTTTGATTTACGTCTAATTTTGAAATGAAAGATATGAGAGAGGCTGATTACATTCTCGGAGTTAAGAGTGTCTATCGTTAAAACTATAAGAACCTAAAGCATGGGAGAGGGGAGAGATCCCTACCTACATAACGTGAAATACAGACTAAGGCATTGTGCCAACAATCATCAACATAAAAACAGACAGCACACAAGATGAATCAGTCTTTAACCAAAGTTTATGCCAACCCTTGGACTGAGTGATTTCTACCGCCATAAACACCGCTGTGAGTTCCGCTTCAAAAGTGAAATGAACTCAGTATTTACCACATGGCAACCCTACACAAAACCATGACAACTTTAAAATACCCTAGCTGCAGTGGAAAGATAGGGAGCGCCCCTATCACTCCCATCTATATTACATTTGTGCCACCCATGAAGAGACCGATGCTAGCAAACCTCATAAATAGTTGAAGCCTTTCTTGGACAACCAGGATTGCCCAACCTCAAAAAGCGGGCTAAGTAATTGGGGTCACATCCATCTTCTCTATTAAATTGCTGCATCAAATTTATGATGGAGAGTATACTGGTTGTGAATTCAAAGACTTCTTCTCCTTACTTTAGAGATTCTTTGTTTACCTGCATTCTATTCCTTGGGATTAGAAACCACTCGGTTAAGTAAACAGGCTTAGGAAAACTACCTAAACTACTAGCTAATTTTAACTAAATGCCTAGGGAACAATATTTTCCCGGCAATGACGCCAATTGATCAGATAGATTTTGATGTCTGCCCTAGCAATATAGAGGAAGTAGAGTGTCGAACCCACAAAAAATGGGCCCTAGGATGTAGAGTGAAAGCTAGCGAGAAAAGGTAAATAGTTAATGACTAAAATTGATATAAAGGATAATAGAGAAAAGCGGGCAGGGCACCCCTCGCACAACCCTCTCAACTCGGCTTCATTTGGGCTTTGTTCTAGCACGCAATGATCCTAAGTGAGCATTGTACAAGGGTGCATCATAGTCATGATCATCACACCCCAAAGCTTCTTATCAGGATAAGTGGAAAATTATATATACCCTTCGCACGTGTGAGTTGTCATCCTCAGGAAAACGAGCACAAGCCACCAACAAACCCCTCAAGTCCACTCATTAACATTCCACCTATGGACAACTAACTTAGTTTCTTCATCCTAGTCCCTGGAACCATCGAAAGTTCTTCTTCTAGATCCCTCGAACCATTTCTAGTCAATTAGTTTCATGGGCCCTAATACGTCTTGTGTTTTCTATGCCACTAAATCCATTGGTAAGTACTTTGGTTGAGTTAGACTCATCAAACTCAACTATTAAAGTCGTCATTAATCAAAAGTATTAAGCACGGGTCCACTAGATCAATTAGCAAGGACTTAGGTGTAGATTAACCCAATAACCCCCACAATAGTCCATTGGCTAAAATTAATGTCTTAGAGAATCAAAATGTCAAAAGCTCCCTAGGGTTAGGGATGAGAGACTATATATAGTCCAACCCTCAAACCACTCAAAAATGGCCTCAAAAGAACAAAATGACCTTAAGTTCGGGTTACATTTCTGGCCATAAAATGAGCAAGTGTCGTGTGGTACTAGAATTGTTGGGCGGTGGCCAATAAGTTCTTCTCTCCTTCGCAACTGGGTGCCGTCTGTCAACAGGGCAGTGCCGCTCAGTGGCCTTGGTGGCTCCTGGTATGTTATACTTTTGAATGATCTTTCCTTTGTTAAATCATCGGGTGTCGTTGCTCGAGGGGTGTGGGCTGTAGCTTAGACAGTGGGGCTCATTTTGCCTTTTGGCAGATGTCGTACAGTACTAAGGCTGCCATACAATGGTCTCCTCTAGGTAGGCTGGGGAACTGTGATTTTCGAGGGGTCTGGATGGCAACGCAGGGCTGGGTGTCTTCTCGATTCAATGCGAGTGTCGTGCGGCACTCTAGACTGTTGCCCGGCACTTGAGCAGCTCAGCAACACTCCTCTTCTTGTTCTCCTCATCCAAAAGTCCTCCTTTTCCCCCGATTTCCTCCTAAAAACATAAAACTTAACAAGCTAAGTCATTCAAGGCAACGGACCATAAAATGGCTAAAAAGACTCAAGAGTCGACATTTAAACACTAAAACGATAGGAAAAGACCTCTAAAAACTATGTCTCATGAGTGTTTTTGACACTCATGAGGCACCTTTGACCACCCTCCTCTCGTTGCCCCTATTTCTTTCCTTCCAGGTAACGTTCTTCTCAACCCTAAGAATTTGTATAGTCTGCTTCATTTTGTTCATATTTTCTTGGTTTGCCGCTTTTTGCTGTTTTTGAATCGAGTAAATTGAAGCTCTCCATCTGGGTTTTCGCCTAAATGGTGAAATGTCAGGAATTTTGTTGCAAACTGGTGTTCTATTACCATTCTTCTCGTTGCTTGTCCGAAATGTTTTTTACATGTTGAGGATAGGGAAAGAAAATGGGATAACACCAAGTTCGTTGTGTCAAAATTCTATTGAATGTGGATGAACAGTTTGCCAATGTTTGTAGATTTCTGTTTCGTAGTATGGTAATATTTGTTCTTGCTCGTGGTCGCCCATTACGTTTGCGCTCTCTTTGAAGTTAGTTATTGAAGCTGTGAAATTTTACCAGACCCAATTTAAATGTAGGCGACGTCGTTGTGTGAAGCTCTCCTTATTGTATTGACCTGGTGTTATGCTCTTGTAGAAACTTGGGGGAACTAGGGTGCGCACAATCGCTCTTGCCTCACCATAGCGAGGTGGCTAAAACCTTAGCTTGTCATGGCTCCGTTTACACATGTTTATTCATGAGCATGCTTGTACCATTCTTCCATTCTCCTTTGTGTTGACTCGTTCTGCTCAGATTCTAAACCTTTTTTTGTGGCCTCTGCGACATGGAATGTCCTGGCATTTGCTGCCGTTACTTACACTTAAACATGATTCTGTCAAATGTAGAGTGGAATTTGATTCCATTCTACAACGTTACAGGTATTTGAAAAACCTTGGGACCCTCGTAGAATTGGAGAGGCTAGCCTTTGGATATTCCCCATAAAACAATGTGCTTGATTTCTTTGCATCTGAACTAGAAGCTTAATACTTTTTTTTAGAAGAAATAGAAGCTTAATACGGGGTTGTCGGCTTTTCTGTCTGATTATATTCGAGATATTTCCTTACACTTGAGCGTTGTAATATGCTTTTCTTTGCACTTGTGATCATCTTGTGGCTTAATTTTCAGGTTTAAGCTTTCTTCTTATTGTTCGAAACGGCATGCAAATCGAAACTTTCTGTCTGTGTACGACAAGGAGCACCAAATCGAAACTTATGTTGTGGCTGGAGCTGAGAAGAGGAACGGCAGCCATTTTAGTGTGGATACTTGCTTCGATCTCCCCTGCCCCTTGATCAACTTTCTCTTGTTCGGGCATATAAATGCACAACTGATTCGTCTTTCACAATGAACACTTTTTTTTTCTTGGGCAAATTACGCTTACGTCCCTGTAGTTTAGTTTTTCTTCCTCTCGGGTCCCTAGATTTTTAAAATACATCTTGTTTTCCCCCGACTTTGATTTTAGATACTCTCAGGTCCCTTGCTGAAGTCAACACCCATTTTTTCATTTTTTTGTCATAGAAATGACCTTTATACCCATAAACAAAAAAATGAAAAACTTACCTTCTTCAACCTCTAAACACTATGAACACTATGAACAACGATCAAATTCACTGTCTGATTAAATTAACATCAAGAACCAAGAAATTGAAAAACCAAATAAACAACAATCAAGCTATTAAACCCACGAAAATCAAGAACCAAGAAATTGCAGAACCAAGAAATTGCAGAACCAAAACTTAAAATTCTCGTCGCGCCAGGCGGTACATGGTTGGGTCGTGAACGGGGTCGTGACCAGGGATGACCTCCGTGCCATGTAGAATGATGTTGCACTTGCTCCACTCGCGTCTAACTCGACACATTGCCTTGTTGGTGCTTGTCTTGAGGTCAGCTGGGGACAATTTTGTTGATGGCCTTTTGACAGGCGGTAAATTAGCTATGGATTTACCTTTCCTAATCAAACGGTATAATGAATAAGTAGGATCAAACTGAAGAATCGGCATGCAAATCTCAACGGACTGGTTCGTGAAATTGAGTAGGAATTAAAGAGAGAATACGAACAATTGAAATAATAAAATAAAATAGAAAGTAAATTGGTGGTTCTATCAATGGTAAAGATGAGCGCGATACACTAATGAATTGCTAGACATTGGTTATGGATTTTATTAAGACATGACCAGTATCCAAAATTGTCTAATGCGACTAACTACTGCTCTCGCTAGATAGATAGCAAAATTGAATGTCGAACTAATCGTAGAGACTAGTCCTTCTCTTGTAGTATTACGATAACCTTAATTCCGTTGTGAAGTTTCCTCCTTAAGGATCACCTGTCAATACAAAGAGATCTCCTTCGCCTATCTTAAGATGTGTTAATCGATTCTTTGTTAATCCTAATTACTTCTTGGCTCTTAGTGAGAACTTAGATCAAAGTCTAGGTGAACAGTCTAAACTAAGCATACGATCATCGAATTAAGACCTATTACTCTTGATATTCAATCCATAACTTAACCTGACAACTAAGCTATACGACCATCGGACTTAATAAAAAGACTACTCCCTACTCATACTAGAGTATGAATTTATGTAAAATTTGTGTCGTTTGACCTAGACCTTAAGAGATTTATATAGAACTAGGATGAAAAAAATCTAAATGGACATGATGCCTCCAATAGGAAAAAAAATCCTAGACTATAGTTTGCCCCGAACAAACGGTGGAAAAAATTAATAAAATGTTCTATTTCTAATGACGTGACAGCCTGGAAAGCGTACGCCTATGAGTAAGAAGCGTACGCCTCCAGTTCATAATGTAGAATCACATGTACGCCTCTCCATGGGAGCGTACGCTTTAGCCTGGTAATGCAAAATGTAGTGTATGCCTCGTTTGGACAAGCGTACGCTTGGTGTAGCCTATCCTTCCTTCTATCTGCATCTCAAACTCTCCCGCTCCTATGCTTCTAGCCCCACATCCACTCCTCGCCTCATATGGTTCTCAAAATCCTGCAAAATACGGCAAGATGCAAACATCCAATCTCACGATTCAACTGACTCAAAATAGCAAAAGACGCAATGGAGCAAATACAAAACTAAAGAAAAGACACATTAAACATCGCAAAAAGCGTAACAAATAACTATGCGATTTGACTCGCATCACATTCATAGATGGCCGGAATCATCCGGAAGAACTTCTTTTTATTATTCTCTATTCGAATAATTCCCTAATTGAATGAGACCCACAAAAAATACTGAAACTCCAAAGATCTCGTCTGTGTTGTCAATGGGGATACTAATTATTACACATCAACTAATTTCCCAAGTAAGTGTGGCCGTCATAGTTGACACGACCTACCCGCAGAGAGCATGTTAGGTCCATAAGCTCGTCGTGGATTTAGTCGTCTGCTGACGACGACGAGGGTCAGATTTGGTTCACCGAGTCGGAGATATGATCGAAGAAGGCAAAGTGGGTAGAACACAGTGGTATAATAGTCTTTTTGTAAATAAAATAATAATTGACTGACAAATAACGTCATCTAGGAACCTTAAACCAATATTTAAACAAAGAGCAAAGACGGCAAAATAATTTTTGAAATAGCAGGGACTCCAACTATAATTATGACATAGACCGAGGATTTCAGAATAATTTGCCTTTGTAAAAAAATATCTTTTGCAAGGGTAATTAACATAGGCACCGTTATTTTATAGTTATTAGTTAGACTTTTAATATTCGATATTACATTATGTTTGGCCCTCTTATTATATTTGAGACACTTTATAAAAATTCTATCCAACTGATATGTAGTTTAGTCAAGTCAAATGGGTGTCCGAATATCTATTGCCGTACCAAAAATCTATCTATACACCATTATCGTACCAGCCATGATTGGGACAAAATAATGGTCTATATACCATCCCAGTTAGTTTGTACGTTTATTATAATAAAAACTTTGTTTTCCTTGTCCGAACTTTTTATTTTTATTTGATTCACATGCCGGAGTTCTTTGGGAATCTCTACCGGGATTGATTGCTACCGATTTCCATTTTATAAAGAGGATGACTCCACTTCTGATGCCATAGAGCATAATAGTCAATGGATCGTTTGAGGAACAATGCTTGTTAAATGGGGGAAAACATTGTTGACTTTCTGACATTGAACTGGTGCAAGTAACGAGAGAGTTTTCATGCAATCGTCGAACCCGATCGTTAGGAACTCAGAAGGTTAATCCTTGAACACGTCAAGGTACCATGGATTAGACACTCGTAGCAGAAAAAAGACATCCCTAATGATACAAAGCGTAATATAGAGTAAGGAGAATAGCAAATTGAGAGAAACTTTTTATAGGGGTTGTCAAAATTGTGAAATTGTGTACGGCAAAACGGAAGGAATTGAGGGAGTTAACGGTAACTAACCCTGGTAACAAGGAGATGGGAATGGTGAGGGCATGAAGATGACCCAAGGACATCAAAACCTAGGATTACAATGCACAATCTTGAATCAAGAACTGTGAGGCCTAATTTAGAAGGTGATTCTCCAGGATTAATTTTCTTATTTACTAAAACATTATTATTAACTATTTATAGCAATGTTTTTTTTTGTGAAATCGAGGTTATTTAACAAAGAAAAATTTTGGGGGTTTAAAAAAAATTTAGAAGGTGATTCTCTCAATGGGGTTTTTTACATCCGCTAGACTTGACTTACTAGTCTTGTTTGATTGTGTGGTGTTATTTGATTGTCTAGTTCTTGACTAGAATTGGGAATTGATTTCAGCTGTATGATTGGGTTTTATTTTGGCTGGGTTTCTTGGGTTTTCTTTCTAGGAACTTTTTGCGGGTGCTCTTTTTCCTACTTCCCAATGACTTTTTCCGTAGTAGGTCTTTTATCGAGGCCCGACGTATTCTCAATGGATCTGGTCTAGTGGGGGGGTTTTCATCGTTTACCTTTCTTACGATCCGCTTGTGGTCCTTCTTGAAAGGTTGTGGTCTTGGCTGTAGTTGCTTCTCTGTGCAACTGTATTTAATCTTGTAATGTACTCTGGCAGTGAAGAAGATGTGGTGATAAGAAGAGTCAGGAGCGTTTACATCCGAGATCAGGACGCTTCTCGGGTGGGGAGCAAACAGGAACCTGAAGATCCTCTTCTATGACTACCTCCCAAATGGGAGGTTGAGCTCGCTCCTTCATGTTACTGGTAAGGGCGAAGCAGAGTGGGAAGCGAGATACGATGTCGTGTTGGGTGTGGCTCATGCTCTTGCATACTTGCACCATGATTGTGTCCCAGCCATCCTCCATGGGGATGTCAAGGCAATGAATGTGCTGCTCGGTCCGAGATTCGAGCCGTAATTGGAGAATTGCGGTTTACTCTCTCTTTCTTGTGTCACATCAGCAGATATTCACTTCTCCTTGTGGAGGCTACAGAGATTCGAATATGTTCAATCGTAGAGTAGACATCATGAGTGGCTACTGGAAATACCCTGAATCCCCTGTCGTTATGGGTTTGAAGCCTGAAAACCAACACCTGAACATGCAAATGCTTTGGAACCACTAGCATCATCCTCTTGCCTCCTTTCCATCTGAAGGGCTCCAAGTTAACAACATTATGTTACTTGTAACTCAGATAATGCTAGACATTCTGCAGTTGAATCACATATGAGATCAATGAGTCAGACGGCTACCGATCTGCTCTTTTTTGCATATTTGCGCCAGTTGGGACCAAGTAGAATGATCATTTACTTCCACACCAGTTGTCACGCCTCGAAATGGGCATGTCAACCGTCACGGAGAGAAAATTCTCTGTAAGGCTTAATTTCTTTCAAGGAGGTTATAAAACATATATCTTTAAAAAGTTACATTGCCAATGGTCAATAGAAATTCTCGTTCTAATTGACAAAAATGAGTGCCGTGCCATGCAAGACATGAGTCTACTTCTAGTTCTCACTCCCGAATAGTCCCTTAATATCTGAAACACATAGCGCACATTAATAAGGATACGCAACTCAGTAAGCCGGCGACACATATAACACACATTTTATCATAAAGAAACCCATATTTCAGTTATTCATTGTTAATGACCATTCAAATCAAGACGCACTGACATCGACCATGCATCACAGTTATGTTGGAATAAAAAATTAATGCATTTGGCCCAAGCTGGAAGGCTCAAGCTGAGGATGGGTGAACCATTACCACATTGAAAATCGCAAAGAATTTTTTCCTATTTATAAGGAGAAGCTCCAAACTGGTGTAACATTAAATGTTCCACCTGAAGAGCTGACCGAGGCTGCCTGCGCACCATCCGAGCACTCGCACGTGCACGTGCGTGTGCGCATGGCGCATTGGACGCAGGTCACAATGGGCGCTTTGTGATGCACTTCGCACTTCGCACGTGCGCATCGTCGCGAGGAGCTGGAGGAGCTTCGAAGTTTTACCAAAGCTCGGAAACCACTCAGGCTGCTTGGACGAAAAGTTACGAAGGGCTGGAACATCTCGGAGACTTCCTGACGGCCGAAGGGTTGCAAGATTCCTCGCGAAGGAGTGCGAGCGAAGGCCTGTGCTCAGATGCCCACAGAAGGGACACGAGCGGAGGGCTGCCTGCCGAAGGGTTCCAGAATGCCTCTGAAGAGCCACGAGCGCAGCCAGTCTGCCTGCTGGCCGAACGGACGCACCCCTTCAGAGTGCCAGCCTCCCTCCCATCCAGCGCCTATAAATAGGCCTCTTCCCCTCATTTGTATCTCACCCCACTATAACTTGCATAAGCATTCATTAGCAATTGTAGGCTCTCTCTCCCTCTCTCAGAAAGTTCTGAATATCTAAGATTCGCCTGAAGCTTCAAGGGTCGTTGTGCTATGAACTCGGAAGCAGCCTAGTCGTTGTATCTTGGGGATGATTGCCGCAGCCCATAAGTACTGAATACGGGGTAATCTCGTCTTATGGAGAGAGGGTCTAACTCTTGTCTCGACTTAAAGATCCTAATCAAGTACACCACCTCCGACAAACAACAATCGTAAGACGAGATCAGTGTACTTGAAGATGGCATCGTCAAGCTCTGCACCAACACCAGTGCCGGCAGTCCCGAGAACTGTCCACGCCAAAAGGCCTGCCAAGTTCAACGGTACCGAGTTCAAAAGGTAGCAACAGAAGATGCTGTTCTACCTGACGATGCTCAACTTGGTCCGATTCTTGAAGGAAGAGGCTCCAAAGGTGGCAGAAAATGAGGCTGATCCACTGAAGATCAATGTCCTCGATGCATGGAGTCACAGCGACTTCCTATGTCATAACTATGTCCTAAATGGCTTAGACGATGCCCTTTACAATGTCTATACAGGTACTAAGACTGCGAAAGAATTGTGGGACTCCCTGGAGAAGAAGTACAAAATGGAGGATGCCGGGATGAAGAAATTCATCGTCGGAAGGTTCCTCAACTTCCAGATGGTAGACTCTAAGAAGGTCATAGACCAAGTTCAGGAGCTACAGCTGATTCTAAATAAGATTCACGCCAAAGGCATGCAACTCAGCGAGTCTTTCCAGGTGGCTGCTCTAATTGAGAAGCTACCCCCCCCCCCTGGAAGGACTTCAAAAACTATCTCAAGCATAAGAGGAAGGACATGGGGCTAGAAGACCTGATCGTGAGACTAAGGATCAAAGAAGACAACCGGAAGTCTGAAGTCAAGACCAACTCCGAGGCTAAGGTGCATCTCGCCGAAGGTGGCACCGGCAAGAAAAGGAAGAAGCCCGAAAATAAGTAGGAAAAGCAAGAGCCAAAGCAAAAGAAAGCTAAAAAGATCAAGGACAATTGCTACAACTACGACAAACCCAGACACATGGCAAAAGATTATCGCCTGCCTAAGAGGATCGTGAGAAAGCTAATCTGGCCGAAGACCTGTCTAAGCTAGACTTATCCGCCATGGTATTTGAAGCCAATCTAGTAGATAATCCAATAGAGTAGTTCGTCGACACAGGGGCAACCCGACACATCTGCTCAGACAAGGAGATGTTCTCGACCTATATCCCGATCAACAGAAGAAAGTTATTTATGGGTAACTCCTCAACTTTCTCCGTAGTTGGGCTAGGCCAGGTGGTGCTGAAGCTGACCTCCGGAAAAGAGCTGACCCTCAAAGATGTGCTGCATGTCCCAGACATTCATAAGAATTTACTATCCGGCACACTGTTAAGCAAGGCTGGGATGAAGCTAGTATTCGAGACCGATAGGTTCGTATTGACTAAGGCTGGTACCTTTGTATGAATGGGTTACCTCGACAGGGAGCTTTTCAAGATGAATGTAATAACTGTTAAACACACCTTTGAAGGGCCTAATAAAGTTATCAATTCTTCTTACTTGGCTGAGTATTCTAACTTATGGCATGATAGATTAGGACACGTAAATTTGAGCTCACTAAGAAAGTTAGTAAGTTTAGATTTATTGCCTAAAATGGAGTTTGACCCAAACAATAAATGTGAAGTATGTGTAGAGGCAAAAATGACCAAAGAACCTTTTCATTCAGTGGGAAGAAGTACTACACCTTTAGAGTTATTTCATACCAACATCTGCGATATGAAACATGTGCAAACTAAAGGTGGGAAAAAGTATTTCATCACATTTATTGATGATTGCTCAAGGTACTGCTATGTACATCTCTTGAAAGAAAAAGACGAAGCTCTAGAATCTTTCAAGAGTTTTAAAAATGAGGTTAAAAATCAACTTAGCACTAAATTCAAGATGATTCGAAGTGACAGAGGGGGAGAATATGTAGCTCCGTTTGTGGAATTCTACCAACAAAATGGCATTATTCATCAGACAATAGCTCCATACTCACCTCAATCAAATGGTGTAACTGAATGCAAGAATCGAACTCTCAAGGAGATGATGAATGCTATGTTGATTAGCTCGGGCTTAACCCAGAATATGTGGGAGGAAGCTGTGCTCTCAGCTAATCACATTCTAAATAAACTGTCACACAAGAAAAGGGACAAAACCCCATATAAATTATACAAAGGGAGAAAATATTCCTACAGTTACCTTAAAGTGTAGGGGTGCCTAGCCACGGTAGAAATACCTCTGCCTAAAAGGGTGAGAATAGGACCCAAGAACGTTGACTGCATTTTTATCGGATATGCCTACAATATTAGCGCCTACCGATTTCTAGTGCACAAGTCTAAAAACCCTGAAATCAACGAGGAAATGGTCATGGAATCAAGGAATGCCACATTCTTTAAAAAAATCTTTCCAAACAAGGAGAGGAAAGTTTCAAGCTCTAATAAAAGAGCTTATGAAGCTACTCAATATTCTGATCAAGTTGCTGAGGAACCTAGACGCGGCAAAAGGGCCAGAACAGCCAAGTCATTTGGTCCAGATTTTCTGACGTAGGAGTTAGAAAATAAACCTGGGACAATCCAAGAGGCATTATCTAATCCAGATGCTCCTCTCTGGAAAGAAGCTATCAATAGTGAGATAGAATCCATCATGAAAAATCACACGTAGAAAATCGTGGATCTCCCACCAGGTTGCAAACCTTTAGGTTACAAGTGGATCCTTAAAAGGAAATACAAAGCTGATGGATCAATCAATAAGTATAAAGCTCGGTTGGTAGCTAAAGGGTTCAAACAAAAGGAATGATATGATTTCTTTGACACGTATTCACCGGTCACAAGATTCACATCTATCAGAGTGCTCATAGCTGTTGCAGCAATCTGTAACCTCGAGATACATCAGATAGATGTAAAAACAGCTTTCCTAAATGGAGAACTGGAAGAGCAAATATATATGGAACAACCTGAAGGGTTTGTTGCCCCCGACAAGAACATAAAGTATGCAAGCTGGTCAAGTCACTGTACGGGCTGAAACAGGCATCGAAACAATGGCATAAGAAATTTGACAGATTAATGATGTCGAATGGCTTTAAGATCAATGAGTGTGATAAATGTGTATACATTAAAGGCATACCTAATGCTTACGTAATCATATGTCTGTATGTAGATGACATGCTAATCACAGGAAGCAGTAATGATCTTATCGTAAAAACTAAGAACATGTTAAGGAACAACTTTGACATGAAAGATATAGATCTAGCTGACGTTAAACTAAGGATTAAAATCTCTAGGACAACTGAAAGAATTGTCTTGTCACAATCTCACTACGTTGAGAATGTACTCAAGAAATTCGATGCTTTTGACAAACCTCCGGCTAAGACTCCGGTAGAGCTGAGTCTACACTTAGCTAAAAATAGAGGGGACCTAGTATCTCAACTAAAGTATGCAAGAATCATTGGGAGCCTGATGTACTTGACAAATTATACATGCCCTGATATTGCATACTCAGTTAGCAAGCTTAGTAGATTCACGAGCAATCCAGGACCAGACTACTAGCTAGCTCTTGAAAGGGTTCTAAAGTATCTAAAATATACCATGAACCATGGCATACTTTATACTAGGTATCCAGCTATATTAGAAAGATACAGTGATGCGAATTGGATATCTGGTGGTATAATTACCATTGATTATGTGAAGTCCAAGGACAACATAGCTAATTCTTTTACGAAAGAAATCAACAGAGATCAAATGTATAACGCAGTAAGGAGAATGGGGTTAAAATCCACACATTAAAGAACATTCATAGTGGTAACTCAACCATGATGAGTGGAGATCCCACAAACTTGGTTCAATGAGACAACTAAGTTATGGATGGTTGAGATCACTTGAAACCCTTCCCATTCTCAGAAGCTGCCCAAGTGCGAACTTGCAGAGATGTGGTAAGGTTAAAAGTCTACGCTTTTAATGATTCCTATACCAAAAAAAGGTGGAGTATGGCAGGATACTCCTGATGGGAGATCACCTATATAAGAGTGAAGTTAGGCCGCTTCAAATGAAAAAATACTTATAAATCCAAGATAAGTTCCATGGCCGAAACGGACACAACGTGAGAACCAAAGGATATTAGAGATATCATTGTGTAAATGTTATTGTCTTGGTTTACATAAAAAAGCTGACCAGTTCAAGACATCGCGTTCACTGAGCAGCAAGTAAATCCGATAATATTTTACTAAAGAAGGTTCAAAGCTGTAAGCTACCTATCTCAATGCAATGAAATTTCGTCAGAATTTTTCTTAAAAGTGTCAGCATGCATTAATCATCATTCATGTGGGGTATTGTTGGAATAAATGCAAAATTTATACATTTGGCCCAAGCTGGAAGGCCCAAGCTGAAAAGTCCTAGCTGAGGATGAGAGAACCATTAACACATCGAAAATCGCAAGAGATTTTACCCTATTTATAAAGAGAAGCTCCAAGCTGGTGTAACACTAAATGTTCCACCTGAAGAGCTGACCGAGGCTGCCTACGAGGATGGTGTGTAGCACCATTCGAGCACAAGCACACGCACACGCATGCGCACGCACACGTGCGTGTGCACATGACGCATTGGACGCAGGTTGTAATGAGTACTTTGTGGTGCACTTGGCACTTCGCATGTGCTCATCATCGCGAGGAGCTGGAGGAGCTTCAAAGTTTTGCCAAAGCTCAAAAACCACTCAGGCTACTCTGACGAAGAGGCACGAAGGGCTAGAATATCCCGGAGACTTCCAAATAGCCGAAGGGTTGTGAGATTCCTCGTGAAGGAGTGCGAGCGAAGGCCTGTGCTCAAATGCCCACCGAAGGGACACGAGCGGAGGGCTGCCTGCCAAAGGGTTCCAGAATGCCTCCGAAGAGCCACGAGCACAGCCAGTCTGCCTGCTGGCCGAACGGACGTGCCCCTTCAGAGTGCCAGCCTCTCTCCCATCCAGCGCCTATAAATAGGCCTCTCTCCCTCATTTGCATCTCACCCTACTACAACTTGCATAAGCATTCATTAGCAATTGTAGGCTCTCTCTCCCTCTCTCAGAAAGTTCTAAATATCCAAGGTTTGCCTGAAGCTTCGAGGGTCGTTGTGCTACGAACTCGGAAGTAGCCTAGTCATTGTATCTTGGGGATGATTGTCGCAGCCTGTAAGTACTGAATATGGGACAATCTCGTCTTACGGGGAAAGAGTTTAACTCTTGCCTCGACTTAAAAATCCTAATCAAGTAAACCACCTCCGACAAACAACAACATACTCGACAAATCATAATACGTACGAGAGGAGGACATAGTATACATAGATAGATTTGTAAGCAGCAATGAGGATTTAGAAACACATAATATCCACTGATAGACTTTTTCGAATGTAACAGAGGTCATCTAACAGAATAGGACTCCAGAGTCGACAGAAATCATGACGAGAATCTTGTGGGGTCCTAATAAATACTCTTTTGTTCCCGTATTTCGGGCCTAGAAGACGAAAGATCATCCCCTCCATGAGCTCTGAAAGTCACTACGCTCCCCGTTCATTTGAATATACACACCTCAGGTCATCCGATATCCCTTTATAGGAACGTTCCCTCATGCGAGATAGAAATCAGTACAAAATCCAAAGACATAGAAATCATACAGAATACTCGATTAGGCAAAAATCGTCATAACCCATAATGTAATATAGGAATAGAGAGAGATAGAATAATTCCAAACATTTTGAAACCTTAGAAACCCTAGGCAAAATGTATTGTCCTAAAAATCCACTTACTCATTAAAAAGAAATCATTCAAACTAGAACGAATCTAAACGATCATACCTAGGCCAAGTTCAGAGTAGGTCGGGATTGCTTGCTCAGCACGGCTTAGTAGATCTTATTTGAACCTTATTCGAGAAGAGATCTTTTGGGTGTCGATCTAGAACTTTCTTATACTAAGGCGGGGTGGATCTCTCTATATTAGAAATGATCATAAATTACGAAAGATTTCCTAAGATTGGGTCTAGGAGATCTTCCTATTTTGATCCGAGATCTTCCTATGTTGAAGGCGGCTTAGGCTTTCCTATTCTTGGTCAAAGCTGGGTCAAGGCTCCCTATATAAGGATGACTTAGGCAAGAGGGCAAGGACATCATCAACACAACAACAAACCTATTGCTCTTTATATTTCCCTTAGCTTAGCAGATTCATAGCCTTAGTCTAGCACTTTTTCCCCCTCTCTATTAGGCCGACCTTAGGATAACCACTCCAGATCCGTCTCGGAAAGTCTTTTGTTCTTGTACCCTTTTTTTCCACAATATATTTTTTGCACGCTCGGTGAGACTAAGGAGGGCGTCTGAGAAGAGTGATTTATTTGCCTAAGAATACGAGCCTCCACTTACGATTTCGAGTCCTTTCTCAAGAGGTATGAAACCAGTCAAAAATTATGTTAAAAGAGGACGTCCAGTCAGGTCGGTTAACTTTGGAGGGCATTCCGATCCTTTTCTGAGCCGAATCCGAAGAAATTTATATCACAAAAGTTGAAGAATGGTCTTTCTTCTTTCTCTAGACACTAAGAATGCTGTAATCAAAGTTTGTACAATGATGTTACGATTGAAAAGTCCATTCAATTTTAGAGGGAATTTTGGCCTTTTTCTTTGCCTAATTAAGAGACAGCTATTTCTGCTAAAATTGAAGATTTGTCTCACAGCTTTCTAGGGATATCAGGATCTCTTCAATCGGAGTTTAGACGAAGGAGTTACAACTACAATACTGAAGGTTGGTCATTTTGAAAATTGATTACGAATTTGTGTATAAAGATGGCGTCCGCACCAAAAATGTTTGTTGGAGAAACCTTTGGTGAAGCTACCTCAGTAGTTTCAAGATGGTTTTGTAGTTACTATAGCTGTGCTGATTATGCATCCCTTGATAAGGATATTGGATCCCGTGTTATGGAAGTCCACCGCTGGAGGGAGAGAGGAGTTCTAACACTGGGATAATTATAAAGCTACATCGAGCATGACTGCGCGACAAGATTTAATTGGATATATTAGGTACTTGATGTCATTTTCTCTTAGTCAAGAAACTATACAAGATTGGGAAAGAGATCTTCGGAATGTCAGATATACTGCAACACATTTGTTGTATCGTACATCAAATTACCAGATCGAAGTAACATCGGGTGTCGGACATGATGTTAGAGACCGATAAGTTTCCAAACTCCATGATTTTGAGACATATAGCAAAGCGGTTGTACATGAATATTTCAAATTAGTAAAATATCCTTTCCCGGCAAGCCAAGACGTCATACAAATAATGAGTCAACAGTTGGCCGACACTGCAGCCATCGCGCTTGTAAGTTCCACATTCGAGAAAAAGGAAGAACCATTCGCAACACAACTGACATTGGTAACCAAGATAACCCTAAATGCCATATCAAATATGAAAGGCATCTGAGGGCCTCCGCCGACTAAGGAATTCTTTGGGCCTTCACAAGAAAAAGGAATTTTAGGACCTCCACTGAACAAACTGCTGTGGACGTTCGAGTTTCAACTTATGCCACGCTTAGTGAGCCTCCCTCGCTTGCCCAATTACGTCCTGACTCAATAAAAAGACACTGGGGGGCAAGCCTACCATCAGAGTATCGGTGGACATTCAACTTTACCCGGGGGCATGAAAAGCGCTGCAATATTGCGTTCAATGTTGCTACATTAGCCAAAATTATCCTGGATTTGGGGTAAGACATGCATATGACAAATAAGGGGAAGGATGATAAAGCCAAGTCTTCAACTCCTCCTCACCCAAGCAAGAGTATAGTGAAGCAACAACCTAGCATGCCGGTTCAAACTCGGCCATTAAAGGTTTCAAATTATAAGGAGTGTCCTCGAGTCACACCTTCAAAATCATTCGATAACCATAAGAGACGGCCTGAATACGCTTGTATTAAAAAAGATGTACTCACTCGACTAGCGACCGAGCAAGAAGATCTCCAGGGAAAGAAGCCCTCCAAGGTTTGGGTTCCTAAGGAGGAAATTACGCGGTCCAAGAAGCAACCATGTGAGACACGACCCATAATGAGTGATCGGCCTACAAGATTTCTAAGTTATTATATAAAGCTTGAGCGCAAGGAGATGCCAAGAAAACCGAACCCACACTCGGGGGGCAAGTGTCTGGAGTCTGATCGATCAACTATCACGAAGACTCCACAAAGAAAGTTGGAGCAAAAAATTCAAAAGTAAAGAAAAAAGCTTAAAGACTTTCAACAACAATTGTATGGTCATTTTGAAAAAGGAAATAGAGCTCCTACTTAGCCACGTAGGCCTAAATCAAGTTTTTCTGAGAAAGCCGTGAGCATACGAATATCTCGAGATGAGTGATAATCTGCATGTCCACAATGGCTAGGTCTCGATCGATTTGATGGTATATTTTTTGCATATTTACAATCTTGTCTTAGCCAGTCATATGTAGAGTGGAGTTAATTTTCCACATGTTTAAGGGCTGATACACATCAACATTTTTCCTAGCATCAAAACATTAACATGTGGGGGGCATTGTTGGAGCGAAAAATTAATTCACAGATTTGATGAACCTATTTTGGTAAAATAGCCATAACTTGCTGCTCAAGTATCGGATTGATGCAATTCTAAAAGCTACAAAAAGATAAGATATAAATATACAACTTTGTAATTTATTACTTTTCTAAATTAGGAGCTGTAAGGGGTCAAAATTGGGTTAGATATTTTGGCATGAGGTTTTTTCTTATTAGGCCGGGGCTATGTCAGGTTTACCTATATTGAACATGGCCTAGGATTTTTTATATGGGACTGGGTTAGTTTTTTCTATATAATGAAGGCTCGGGCATAGGAGAAGGACACCCACAAAAATAACACATCAAACATTCAACTTAGCTTAGCTTAGCTTTTATCCTTTATGTTTTTCCCTTTCCTCTCTCCCCTATATTTTCAATAAAGTTCTTTGCTCCTCTACTAATTATTTTATTTTCTACCTATTCTGATTTCTTAATTCTCTTCTCGCTTCTCCCTTATTCATATTTTCTCCCTATTCATTAGATTGCTCTTAGGATGACCACTTTGGACCCTTTCCTAAGTTCGTTTCGACATACTACCATAATTTATCCGCAACATATTTTAGGCACGCTCGGTGGGACTAAGGAGGGCATTTGAGAAGGCGTCTAACATTTTCTCAACCATGACGACCAATTACTTAGTTGCTCCAGTTCTCTCTAAGGAGCCAACACTTTTCACTTCCCAGCTGAACGTGGGAAGGGACTCACTTAACACTTATCTCTTCAATGAGCCGGCTAAGATAGGCCAACTCGTGAAGCGTATGGAGGAGTCTGGTATAAAAGGTTTTGATGAGGGTATGAGGCACTTTAACAAAATCATACGGGCGAGGAAAATGTCCCGAGGTTTTGGTATTGGTGGTGAAATGATGTATATAGGGCCATCGGCCTTCCCTCAGCCTATTTTGGGGCAACTAGTATGGTCTTTACCTTACCGTGACACCGAGACTCTAGACTTCACAAGTTTACTTAGCCAACCCCCATCAATTGGGGCTTCTATTTACCCGGAGGTGCGAGAGTCATCGACAAATAATGAGATCCAAAGAGTTTTTTTTTTGCAATATGAGACCATGACGGCTGCCAACTACCCAACAATTTATGACGTTGCTCATATTTTGACCATGTCACCTCGGTTCGTGATGATGAGGCAAGAGGAAGTGGATCCAAGCATTCCTACTCCTATTCGGACCCATCAGTTTGTGATGTTGAGGCAATGGGAGTTTGATAAGGATGATGTCAACCATCAGTTGATGTTAGGAACTTCCCAACAAAAAAAGACACAAGGGCAATCCCTAGTCCCTCAACCTGCATCAATTCTTGGAAGGTCAGTCATCAATTGGTCCCCACCCTATTACTCTTGTTCCTATGGTTATCTTCGGATGAAGCCAAAAGAGAGAAGGCCCTAGGCAAGGGAAGGCCGACCTCAAGACTCTGGAGGCAAGGACGGCCACCTAATAGCGGCATTCCAAGGACTCAAAAATTCTACTGTCCATAGGGAGCTGATGAAACATGGAGGATCAACCATCTTTGTATCAAAGTGGACCTTTAAGATGAGTCCAACTCACGTCGGTATGCCTTCAACTAGCTTGGAGATAGGAGGGTCATCCAAGAGAGGAGTCCTGACCAAGATACAGAGACGTCACCTTGAGAGGAAGGTCCAGAAGCAGAAACAAGTCATCAAGGACCTTAAAAAATAACTTGCGAAGCAAAGGGCCAAATGGGAGGAATAAAATACCCCCCTAGCTCACCCAAAAATTAGACACCAATCAGCCCCAACTCAAGGTTAGGCCAAGGAGGTTGAAGCCTCTAAGGCGAAGAAGCACATCAATGAGGTTTGACCAATGACACCCACTGACTGGCATAAGAAGTTGATTCGCAAGTGGGTACCTAAGGTGAGTAGCGTCCGCCCGAAGGAAGATTGCTCTAATGAGAATAAGACCAACCGTTAGAGCAGGGAGGTCACTTTCGACCTTGTTAAAGGATACATCAAGTTTGGGGACTTTCCAAGCAGGCTAGCCATTAGCATGACGTCGGCTAGCTCCGGACCCCACCATCCAAGCCATTTTAAAGGCATTATGATCGAGGAAGACCCTATCGAACCTCAGGTAGAAGACAAGCTCTCAGCCATTCCTATAGTAGAGGACTTCAATGGTAGCATCATCATCGCAAGGCCTATCTGAAAGAAGTACAACCATCTCAAGCCTCTCTATATCACGGCTCATACCTTTGGGAAGCGATTAAGAGAATTCTTGGGACAATGGGGCGATGGTGAACATCTTTCTTTAATTACTCCTTAGAAAGCATAATAAGGAGGAAGAGGATGCTAGCCCGACTAGTACTATCATGACCAACTTGGTCGGGAAAGGGCGTGACTCAGTCTGCTCCAGTCAGGTAATCCCATCTTCTATCTGTCAATGTCTAATTTAATGGAAGTCAGGTAAGATGATGGAAATCAAGGTGGTCGATGCACGTTCATTCACGCCTACTAAATACTACATTGAAGTGGCCTTATACAATAGGTTCATAATGCCAACAAGGATGGCCTGGAGGAGAGTGGGCGACTGGTTTGCCTGGTGTGCGAGCCCGATCGAGAAAGACGTCCCTTTAGCCCGTCGATTGGTTGGTGCCACACTCGGGGGGCAAGCACTCTCCTTTACTTATCAGGAGTAAAGCAATAGGTGAGGTGACAAGGCGGTCGAAGATCTACACCTTGTCACCCTATAAGCCGGTCGTGTATGTCTTTGAGGACGACAACCTAGACCTCCTACCTAAGAGTAGTGATCGTTATAAGCAAGTTACATGATGTTCAGGCTGAGATGAGGCATCTTATGAGTAGAGATACTACAAGCTCACCAAGTCAAGAATTTTTTTAAGGATCACGTTGAAGAGGTGTGCATCTGGGCCAACTTGAAGAGGTGTGCACCCGGGCCAGGTTGAAGATGTGTGCACTTGGGCCAAGTTCGGAGTAGGTGCATCTGGGTCAAGTTCGGAGTGGGCCAGGATTGCTTGCTCAGCACGGCTTAGTAGATCTTATTCGGGACTGGATCTTTTGGGTGTCGTCTAGAATTTTCTTATACTAAGCTGGGGTGGATCTCTCTACATTGGAAACAATCATAAATTATGGCAAATTTCCCAGGATTGGATCTAGGAGATCTTCCTATTTCAAGCCGAGATCTTCCTATGCTAAAGGCGGCTTAGGTTTTCGCATTCTCTGTCAGAGCTAGGTTAAGGCTCCCTATATAAGGATGACTCAGGCAAGAGAGCAAGGACATCATCAACACAACAACAAACCTATTGCTCTTTATATTTTTCTTAGCTTAGCATAGCCATAGCTTTAGTCTAGCGCTTTTTTCTCCTCTCTGTTAGGCCGACCTTGGGACGACCACTCCGAATTCATTTTGATAAGTCTTTCGTTCTTGTACCCTTTTCCCACAACAAAAACCCGCATTCCCTCAATAGAACAACTAGTACAAATTACTATGCCACATCCCTTCATCGAACCAAAAGCCACTCCTTATGCGCAAATGCGTCCGGACACGAGCCTTATCCTCCGGAATAGTAGCTGTGCTCGCCTGACACCAGGTTCCCTCTGGACCAAAAGCCACTCCTTATGCGCAAATGCGTCCGGACACGAGCCTTATCCTCCGGAGCAGTAGCTGTGCTCGCCGTATCAGGTTCCCTCTGATTAAAGCCCTTGTCCAGCTCATTGACTACTGAAGCATTCCCTTCTACTACAACACAGAACAGGGGTGGGACCCTTCCTCTCAAGCCTAAATTACAACAATAGGAAACCCAAAAAAAAAAGGCTAAAGATCGAAACTTTACGATCCCAAACTGAAATTTCTTCACATGGTACTATAAACCAATCAACAATGGAGCGTAAAAGGGGGGTTTTGGGCCTTACCAGGACCCAATATATATTAAATTGCATATTCTCAGCAATGTCTTTTCTCCTGAAATTGTTCTGGATTACAACACATCTGCAATGGTCACTATTATTAGAATTTATAATACAGCCTAAAATATTAAGATTTGGTTATGGAATGTACCACTTTCAAATTTGTCTCTACCAATCCATATTTTATTTCATCAATGTAGTATTTCTTAACATGTCTTTGGTATTTGCATGAATTTAATTTTGTACCATATAACATGAAAGAGGGCTATTTGACAATAACGGATCATAAAATTAACTCACTCAATTTAAATAGGATAAATTGATTAAAAAAAATTATAGTTCTCCAATAATATAGATGCCACAACCAGAATATATAAATAAATATTAAACATAGTAATTTTGAGCTTATTGATAAAAGAAAGTAAAAGAGAAACTAAAAAGGAATTTGCTTTCACAAGAAAAATGGAAATGGGTGTACTCTTTCCATATATAAAGTATAAACCCCTCCATCTAGATAAATGGAAAAATAATGTATTGGGCAGTTAATAGCTTGTACAAAGACTGGTAGAATTCTTGGCCTGCTTCCTGCAAATATTGTAATAAATATTTTAGCTAATCAGACTGCGAAATTCAGAAAACTAGACTTCTAGTGAATGAATTTTTCTAAGCTATGATATTCAGAGTTAAGTATTGATAAGCTAATTAAATCATAAATTAAAGGAGTTTACCTTGGTATAATTTGCTTTATCTAATTTCCAAGTCTGAGAAAAAAATAATTGGAGAATAACGTGCTTGAGTAATACAAGTTAGGATCTGAAAGACGGGGTTCATAAAACATGGACTTAAACTATATCTTTTAGATTCAAACGGTAAGATAACAAGTTGTTGGATTTTTCACATTTATAAATAAGTATATTACTCTTTCAATTAACAATACAGTAATCTCAACAAACTTCCTCAAACAATAACAAGAATGAGCATGAAATAATCCGCTCTGATACTATTTTAAAATCTCCATATCAAACTCAAAATTATAACATTATATAAATTTTTCACACTTAAAACAAACACACAACCACTACCATAAAATATAGTATAATCAGTATGTGGCCATATTTATTATTTATTTCATATAATTGGGGAAGTAAGAATTATACCTGGAAGATCAGGTACGAGGCTAGAATAATATATGAAGGTACCGTAACACTCCTTTTAAAAACCTGTTTAATAAACAAATATCAAATTTGGTTAGTTTTTAGATACTATTTGAAATTACTTAAATATCATGATGAGCTATAATTGATAATGTACATAAATTAAAATTACCCGAGGTAGAAGAATAGTTGTTGTAATAGCACCAGTGTAATTTAGTAGCATGGACCCAAAACTAAAGAGCGTAACTTTTCTTGGTCCATAAATTGATGCTAAAGTTGGTACGTTATGCCTGTTGTATTTTAACCATTTCGAAACAGAAATTAGTCGAGATGCAAACATAAACGCGTGAGAACCTTAAATTTTGAAAAAAGGAATTACTTTAATAGCATATATCATATAGTTTTAATTTTTTTATCATCTCAAAGATATGTGGATAAAGTTGTGTAAACTGAATTCATTGTTATATTTTTTTTCATTAGCATTTTTAACGACAAACTTTCAATTAGTTACCTGTGTGACGTTCCAACTTGGACAAGAGTTGCTATGTGTTCATTTACTGAGCCAATTAGACCTTTTTTTATGGGTAAATATGCTTTATAGGAAAATCTGGCTTAACCAAATTGATAATTCGCCATACAACCACTCATAAGAAAGGCAAAACTTTGGAATAGTCTCTGAGTTTTTATCAGATTTTTAATAGAGGAAATCTCGTGAAAATTAATTACGAATCCGTTATAACGTGATCGTAATTCGACTGGCACGAAGAGATAGTCGACCCAAACCTGTGGACCTCTTACTTAAACAAGTAAGTGATTTATTATTAACGAATTAGTTTGTTAAATAATCAAGTTTAACATATAATTACTCGTTAATTACACGTTAAAACCAGCAATTGGTATCAGAGCAAGGTTGAAACCATGTTTTGATGATGATATGATGTTTTAATTCAAGTAATTGTGTGATTTTTTGGGTTAAAAATTATATTAATTATGATTTTATTGAAAATTATAATATGTTGGACTTTAATATAATTAATTTAAAACCTGTGGGACTAAATTGAATTTTGCCTAACTACGTAGGCAAATTCGCGCACGCGCAAAACCTTAAAGTACCAATCTGAAATTTGATCGCTTACATGGCACCTGCGTATCATGGACTTCGGTGCAATTTTTGGAAAACTTTCGGGACTAAATTGAAATTTGCCATTTCAATTCAATCCCGAGGAATCCTTATCGGGCGATTTTGGGGCGATTTTCCCCCAAATCGATTTTCGTCGATTTCGTCAAAAATCTGACGATTTCGACGCCGGAGATCGATGATAATCGATTCTTCAGCGTGTCCTCGACGCCTCGATACCACTTTCGTGGATTGAGGTCACCGGAAAATGAAGATTGAAGCTTCGGAGCTCGCCGGAAAGTCGCGAGGGAGAAGATGGCCCCGACGACGATTCCAGCCACGAGGCAACGAGCGCCCGGTACCGACGAGCTCGCGAGACCACGACGAGTTGATTGCGAGCGGTCTCGGCCGTCGTCTCGCCATCGTTTTGCCGTGGCCGGAGGGTTTGACGTCTTCAGAGTCGCACTGGAGAAGAAAGAGAAATGGTGGGGGGAAATCTGCGAGGGGCAAAATCGTAATTTTATGATTTTTTTCCCGAAAATATTTATACTCGGGTCAAGAAAATCAAAAAATCGGACGAATGAGCCTGATTTTTTGGTTCGACCCAACACGATTTATGGTTACTTTAGACTTGAGTCAAAATTGGACTTAAAATATCGGGTTTTCTCTCTTTTAATTGGATAAAATCAGTTTTTATTCAATTAAAATCCAATAAATTTATAAAAATTTGAGAAATTTTTGTCAATTAAGTTTATTAAAATTATGACGATATTTTTAATAAACTTAAAAAAATATATATTTTGGAACGGGTTCCGAGATATGTTAAATTTAACTAAAATCACATGAATTGGTCCAAAGTATGATCATCAAAAGATTGAAAAATGTGTTTTTCAATCCTATTTTGGGAGAATATGAGAATTAACCCGAAATTGACTTCCAATTGATACAAGATTTGATGGCTACTGGAGAAAGGTATCTAAACTTTTGTGCAACGGAACTTCGACAAAAGGTTCTGAAGATCCGTTTACCGCTACGAGTGCCTAAAGATGACATGTATGTCATCGTTGAGCATATCGAGGCTGTTCACCGGAAGATGCAAGACTGTATCTGGGCCGGAGGTTATAATTATGGAGAGAACTGGCCCTCCATGTTTCGAGACCTCCTGGTCACGCTGAAGATCCTAGAAGATATGTGTGTCTTCTCGGAACCCGAGATCAATACCCATAGAGATGCCCTCTATGGTCTGATCCACTATCTCGAGGAGAGGGGTCTTCTCAGAGAAATGATAACTTCTCCCGTCCTGGAGCTGCGAAGCGGTTTGATCCTGAACCGCTACCTCGCTAAGGAGTATCATTACAATTTTCCTCTGCTCCTGGTCATCTGGATTATGGACTCGATCCCAGTTCTGGTAGTGAACTTAGAACTTTTCACTGGATGGTCCTCGCACCCAGTCCCCACATGATCGTCCTCAGACCCGGATCCAGATATGTATCTGGATTCTCCTACCAGATCGCCTGGACACCCGATCCTCATGTGATTACATGTTATGTTTAACTGTACCCATATACACATGTTATTTTTGGGAGAATTTTGTACAATAGGTTGAGACCTTGTCTGAGTTTTTTATATGTGTGTAAACTCAGAATGTACAAATGTGATGCATGTAATTAAACAAAGATGTTTGTTTAGTTGCTACCACTTGAGTTTACTATCGATGAACTTTAAACGGTTGAAGTTTAAAATTAATACTTGAATGGTGAGGGGAAGCATGCCCACAACCCACTTCGATTTTGAGGTTAATCAAGGACTTCGTATCATTAAAATTTATGAGTGATTAGTAAATTGAATCATATCGCCAAATTAAATTTTTTATATGTTCTCGTATTAAAAATTCCCTATAGAGATGTCAGTTACTTCTAGATCTATCATAGCTAAGTTAAACCGTGAGTTAAAACTCAACGGTGAAAACTATGAGAATTGGAGCATGAAAATCCAATATGTGCTTAAGGAACAAGAAGTTCTGGAGCACATACATGTGATAATGGATGAACCTGATGAAGGACAACTGCTCAACATAAACGAGACAAAGAAGCTTATGTTATTTGGAAGAAAAAGAACGCTACTACCCGGTTGATTTTGTTGAGTTCGATGATGGATGATGTCACCCAATAATTTCACGTGTATGACAACGCGAAAGAGTTATGGGACGCTCTCAAACAAATATTTGGAAAGCTTTCAGTTTTAAAGATGCGTGCTTTGACCATAAGGTTTGACACCTTTAAGAAGCGTCCGGAGGTTATCATGAGGAAATACTTGAGAGTGATGTCTAATATGATCAGTGAACTAGCAGAGGTTGGTCACATACTTAGCAACGAGCAGCAGATTCAAGCTATCATCCGTTCCCTACCACCAAGTTGGGAACAGATGAAAATAAATTTTACCCATTCCGACCATTTGGTAACATTTGATGATGTTGCCAGACACCTTAAGCTGGAGGAAGATCGCCTCCTAGCTATGAAAACCCACCCTAAAGTCCATTCGACTAATTCAATTGAGAGTGGTGAGAAAAAGAAGAAAGGTAAAGGGAAGGGTAAGTGTAAGTGTAAGGAAACTCCAAAAGCTGAAAAACAAAGAACCAAGTTAGATGGCTCCAAGGCTAAAAAGAAAATGCGGTTTAACATTTCAAAAGTGAAATGTTTCAACTATCAACAGAAGGGACATTTTGCAAAGGATTGCAAGATGCCCAAGCAGGTACACCTAAACTCAAGTGTGAGTAAGTTGTACGTATCCTCTTGTACCCTTCTAACCGAGTCACATTCTATGTGGGTGATTGATTTAGGAGCGACAGACCATGTAGCCAGAGACCGTTGTTCGTTTGTTGAATACAGGCAGTTGCCAGCTGGAGCAAAAACTATTTTTGTCGATAACAACTCGTGCGTAAATGTGAAAGGTCTTGGCACTTGTAAATTGCACCTTCGTGGTGGTCGTGCCCTTCTTTTACATAACGTGTTGTTTACTCCAGACATTCGAAGAAACTTGATCTCTGTTTTGGCCTTAATGTCTTTAGATTTTTAGTTGTCGTTTAAGGACACTGTTAGGTTGTATTTGGATGATGCTTATTTTGGCTTTGGATATATATCGGAAGGTTTTTTGATTCTGGATATTGATCCTTGTGAAAGTTTTTCCTTCGTCGCTAGTTCAAACTCATCGAAAGATGATATTAAACTGTGGCATTCTAGACTAGGCCATATCGGTCAGGATCGTTTAAACCGTCTAGCTAAGGCAGGACTACTAGGAAATGTAGAGAAATCTATATTACCCAGATGCGTATCTTGTCTAGAAGGGAAAAGCACAAGGAAACCTTTCGGTACTGGGGCTAGAGTCAAATTTTCACTACAATTAGTCCATTCTGACATCTGTGGTCCAATGAACGTGAGGGCGAGGCATGAAGCATATTACTTCATCACCTTCATTGACGACTATACTAGATATGGTCTAATATACCTGATTTTTCACAAGTCTGAAGCCTTAAATTGCTTCATGACGTACATGCATTTTGTGGAGAATCAGAAGGATAGAAAGATAAAGGCCTTACGAACTGATCGTAGCCGTGAATATCTTTCTGATGAGTTTAAAGCTCTATGCATTGAAAAAAGGATTGAACATCAGTTGTCCATTCCCTATACACCCCAGCAAAACGGGGTTGCTGAAAGAATAATAGAATCCTTCTTGACATGGTTAGATCAATGATGGCAGAGGCAAGTTTGCCTATATCATTCTATGGAGATGCGCTCCTGACTACCGCATACGTTCTAAACCGTGTTCCCTCCAAGTCTGTTACAGCTACTCCTTATGAAATATGGACAGATCGGAAGCCCGATCTATCCTATTTTAAGCCATGGGGGTGTGCGTCCTATGTCCTTTCTACCTCAAGTACTTTCGGTAAATTAGGACCGAGAGGTAGAAAAAATATCTTTATAAGATACCCAGAGGTATCTAAAGGGTATGTGTTCGTGGGTGAACTGGACGATGGACATGTAACAGAATTTGAATCACGCGATGCCACATTTTTGGAAAATGAATTTCCAAAGTTGGGGGAGGTAGGTAATGACTTTACCCATTATGAGATAGATGAACCAGAATTATCTGGATCACTTCTTCCGAGTGGGAGAATTGAGGAGGAAGATAGAGAATTTCCAACTAAAAATGATCCGGAAGGTCATGATCTGAGTCCTAAAAGGGAGGTAATTCTTTATTCTAGTAGGAGTACGGTATTTTCACCCTATCGGTGTGCGATTCCTGGATATGATGAATATATGAGAGATGTTTATCAAAATCGGGAATACCGTAGGTCAAGCAGAACTAGCATACTACGCCAACGATTTGACATCGAAGGCAAGGCTAATGCGTTCTTTGTATCACTAAAGAAATTTGGTGGTCCAAGTGAAATTCTTCTGGCCATCCTACAGGATGAAGATAAGCCAAAGAATGTATCTGGAGCTTTGTCATCTCCAAAATGAACTGAATGGATAAATGCAATGGACGAAGAAATATCTTCCATGATCAAAAACCAGGTTTGGAATCTGGTCGACCTACTGAGGGGACGTAGGGCAATTGGGAATAAGTGGATTCTCAAAATTAAGAGCAATGCAGATGGTAGTATCGAAAGATACAAAGTGCGTTTGGTTGCCCAAGGGTTCAAACAACAGGCTGGGAAAGACTATGGGGAGACTTTTGCACCTAATGTTAGATTTACGTCAATTAAGGTCATTTTAGCTATGGTTGCTAACATGAATCTAGAGTTACATCAAATGGATGTAAAGACTGCTTTTCTCCATGAAGAATTGGATGAAGAAATCTACATGATTCAGCCTGAGGGCTACATTCAAAAAGGCTGCGAACACAAAGTTTGCAAATTGAATAAATCAATTTATGGCCTTAAGTAGTTGTCTAGACAGTGGTATATTCGCTTTTATAATACGATCATGGCGCATGATTTTATAATGATAGACGAAGATCACTGTGTGTATGTTAAGCGATCAGTAGAGAAGTTTGTCATCATCACTTTGTATGTTGATGACATACTTTTAGCTGGAAATGACATGGGATTTCTTGTCGAAATCAAAGATTGGTTATCTTCCAACTTTGAAATGAAAGACATGGGTGAAGCGGATTACATACTCAAAGTTAAGATTTTGAAGAATCGTTCCAAAAGGATAGTGTCTCTTTCATAAGAGACATATATTTGTAAAGTAGTAGAACGTTTCAAATGTGATCACAGTAACCCAAAGTACGTCCCATTGGTTAAAGGTCATAATTTGTGTAAGGACATGTGTCCAAAAATAGCTAAACAACGTAGGGACATGGAGAAAATTTCTTACGCCAACGCAGTTGGATGCCTGATGTATACAATGTTGTGTACCAGACCTGATATTTGCTATGCTGTTGGGATAGCAAACAGATATCAGTCTGATCCAGACAGTGCTCACAGGAAGGCTGTCAAAGAAATTTTGAAATATTTGAACACTACTACAGAATATTCCTTGTGCTATCAAGGGCGTGACCTGATACTGAGTGGCTACACTGATTCTGATTGGGGAGGCGACGTGGATAAGAAAAATTCTACATCTGGATTCGTTTTCTTGTTGGGCGGGGGTGCTATCTCATGGAGCAGTAAAAAGCAAACATGTGTATCACTGTCAATAAGCAAACATGTGTATCACTGTCAATAATGGAAGCGGAATATGTAGCTGCAGCTCATGACGCACAAGAAGCGGTATGGTTGAACAGATTCTTAAGCCATTCTCCCTGATCAACTCGACGGAGCCCGTGAGTGTATTTTGCGACAACCAGGTAGCTATAGTCTATGCTAAGGATCCTAGATTCTATAGCAGTGCTAAGCATATATATATTAAATTTCACTTTGTTAGAAGTTTAGTAAAATATAAAGAACTTGGTGTGAAACACATATCTACAAAAGATATGGTCGCAGATCCAATGACTAAAGCATTACCTCAAGAAGTGTTTGAGAAACATGTTAAGTTACTGGGTTTACGACAGTTTCATTTGTAATCCAATTAGTTAGAATAAAAAAATTTTATTTGGCAATATGAATTATTTATGAAATATGTCGGACAGAGAAGTAGCCCACTCACACGGGTTTTTACCTCAGTGGGAGTCAAGAAGTTGATTCCTAGATGAGATGAGGCAGTTATTGGACATTCATAAGTGCATATCCTATGACGGAATACCGTCTTGCTCAAGAGCAAGTTTCCTTATGGGATTCAGGAATAAGTTGCTGCATTTGGATTTTCTACAATCCATATGATAAGATATAAGTAAAACTTATCATACTATCTGTCCTATTAGCCTAGAGTTAAGCTAAGGCTGATACTCTAGTATGGTGTTAAATGACATATGTTTCTTTAAAAAGAAATATACACCATAACACGTGATCAGTATCATGTGGGCTACTCGACCACTAGATGGGATGAAAATGTTGAGTGATTTCACAATCCCTGGTATGAGACCAATTTTTGAGAACTGTGATTCTCGAAATCTACCTTTAAGATCCTAAACGTATTCTGGAAGTATGATCCAGTGCTGCTAGCTTGGAAAGTTCATGAAAAGGTTATGGCATAGCGATTCGACCAGGCAGGGCTGACCAGAAAAGTAGGCTGTATCATTATGAAAAGAATATAGTTAAGGAAGAAGAAACTATGGTCATCACATTCTGAGTTTCGTGGTTCAGGTGCACCAATTGTATTAAAAAGTACAATAGTAAACTCGAATATAATTATTTGAAATTACTAATGTGAACAATGGAATGTGACATAAGTCCTGGGGTAATAGCATGCATTATACAAGAAGGTTGTCGAGATGCTACTATTCAAGTAGCCTCAGTGTCCGTGCTCTTGAATTTGGCTTAACACACTCAACGTATGCTGGTCGCACGAAATTCTTTAAAGAAATTTGATAGCTGTTGATCAAGGTCAATAATAATTGAGTGGGAGATGTTGGACCTCAAGGCCCAATCAGACAATTATTATTGTGCCTGATTGGGCCCAGGCCCATCAGGCCTAAATGTTGGGCGAATTGGGCGAGTCAACCCGCGTTGACCGGCCCGGGGCTACGCCAGGCACCACGTCACCGTGACGTGGTGCCGACTCAGCTGCCACCAGAGTTGGCGGCCCACATGACACGCTGACATGGCGCCACGTGGCAAAGCTAGGGGTAGCTTTGCCACGTGGTGGACATGCTGCCCGGAGGCGCGACGTGGCAGCCATGTGCGCCTCGTGGCGCGTTCTGATTGGCCAGATTTCTGAACCAAATTGATAATTCGCCATACAACCACTCATAAGAAAGGCAAAACTTTGGAATAGTCTCTGAGTTTTTATCAGATTTTCAATAGAGGAAATCTCGTGAAAATTAATTACGAATCCGTTATAACGTGATCGTAATTCGACTGGCACGAAGACATAGTCGACCCGAACCTGTGGACCTCTTGCTTCAACAAGTAAATGATTTATTATTAACGAATTAGTTTATTAATTAATCGGATTTAACATGTAATTACTCGTTAATTACACCTTAAAACTAGCAGTACTCCGTAGTAGGATAGTACGGGTTGCATCCAATGGTCTCTCTAATTGGACCCTAAATGAAGCTATTGAATCAAAAAAGAAGTATAAAACCTAAAAACTAAAAAAATCAATAAATCATCACCATTTGACCTTTTTAGCTTTAGTTCCTTTTTCTATATGAAAAAAAAAATCAGAATATATCTGATTTAGATAATGTTATACACAGACTCTTAAGATGAAAAGGTCGAAATTACACCCTGCTAAAAGGATTTGTTCCTTATATGCAGCCATTGAAATGAATTATATCCCAGGTCTACTATACATAAAAATACTTCAAATTATGTGAAGGTAAGATCAAACTAACGACTTACATCTTATCTCCTTCCAAGTCTTCAATGTCTTTTATTGCACCAAAGACAAGAAAAACCAACGTGGAATTTATTGTCATAAATATCAGTGGTGTACTCGATGCCAAAATTAACAAATAGTGAGAAAATCAATTACAAATCATAACTGAATATATTATTAGTCTTTCAGCAAAAGCCGAAGAAGCTAAATCAAGAGAATACCTCAATTGAAATGAAAGTCCTAGGATTTCCCTTGCTACACCCCACATAATTAGAGGAGCTGTACACCCTAGCTACTTGAATCAACCAATTAGTAAGAAAATTTATAGATTTCAATTCAATACAAATTTACATACACAAATACTTCTTTGTTTTGCAGATGTTTTTACTTCGTCATGGTTCAATTTGACGATTTTTGAGTATCGTTAGAATTAAAAAGAGTAATGTAGGAGAAATTGAATTATATGTTAATCTACAAAGGCTTAGTGTAATGTCTCGAGATTCGACCGACTGTCTCCACAGACCAACACAAGCTTTTTTTAGCGTGTTTTATCCTCACTCACACGCATGCCAAAAAATTTCTTAGGAGGTCACCTGTGACGCCCCGTGATTTGACCGACTGACTCTACAGACCAACACAGGTCTTTTCCAGCGTTTTTTGTCCTCACTCACACGCATCCCGGAAAATTTTCCAGGAGGTCACCCATCCTGATCCTACTCCCTGCCAAACGCGTTTAACTTTGAAGTTCTCTCAGGATGTGCGCCAGAAAAGAAGGTGCACCTTGTTGGTATGGATAGTACCAATCAAATTACTTAAGCATTTCAGCCAGAATAGATCGGGGTATCACATCACCCATCTAGATCCTACTCCCGGCTAAATGCATTTAGTCTTGGAGTTCTCTCAAGATGTGTGCCAGATAAGAAGGTGTACCTTATTGATATGAATAGTCAAATCAAATAGTATCACATTCACCACTCCTTAAATACGCGACGTTCTCATAGACCAACACAAGCCTTTTCCAACATGTTTTGTCCTCACTCACACGCATTCTGAAAAACTTCCCAGGAGGTCTCCCATCCTAATCCTACTCCCGGCCAAATGCATTTAACCTTGGAGTTCTCTCAAAATGTGTGCCAGAAAAGAAGGTGCACCTTGTTGATATAGATAGTCAAAATCATATCATTTAAGCATTTCAGAAAGTACATGTCATTTACGGAGTATCACACTTAGAAAATGTAAAAAACTGGATACTCACCGCTGCACAAGTAAGAACTGCACCAATTGTGGACCTTTTGGTGGAAAATGGAGGCACGGAATATAGTGACCCCAGGACAACGGAGCGGAGAACAAATGCAAGTAACAAACCCGATTTTAGAACCGAAGAAATTGCAACACCAATTGCAATAAAACTTATCGACAATATCCATGTAAATTGAAGAGATAATTCTCCAGAAGCTACTGGATAATGAAGTTTATTGATCCTACAAAATTAATAGGTAAGATTTGATTTATTAACTGCATAAACAATATAAAGTTTGATGGGTTTGTGGTACTTACTTGTCAATTTCAACATCGTAAATTTGGTTAATGCCACTGATAAAGCCAGTCGAGCATGACAACGCAAAAAGAGCAACCATTGTCTTTGGAAGTAACATCCACTTAGGCAGCATTACTAAATGAGCATTCTTCACCAAGGATCTCGTCATTATAGAACTGTGATATCGTGAAAATAAAAATTCAACAACTAAACAATAAAAAGATTAGGACCAAAGTGAAAATTCTCGAGAAAAACTACTTAAATAGGTCCAAGATCTTAACCAACTCTTCGCCACTCCTACTAGTTCTTTGTTTGAGGCTAGTGCTAACCACAAATTAAATCGAATCGAATTTAAATTATGATTCATCAAATTTGAATTATTATGATTCATATTCAATTCGTCCAATTACGAATTCAAATACGAATTACAAACTATCAAATTCGAATTCATTTTTATTCTTTCTATTTTTAATTCAATTTTTTGAGTTTTCTAATTTAGTTTGAATTTTTTAAATTTCTAAATATTTTGCGGTACCAAATTAAGTTGCATAGATATCCTTAACTCTGAAACTTAATTAAAATTCACGTAGTTCTCTTACATTTATGGAACTATTCACTTAGTCATATATGTTTGTGCTTCTCTGTTTTCCTCCCTCTTTTCAAATTTGATGATATTTTTTTTTAATACATAATTCGGCGAATCGAATTCGTCAAATTTGTGATATATTGATTCAAATTTTGATTCGTTCAAGGACGAATTAGAATTCGTTTGAGCCGGTCCGAATTCGAATCAAAATTTTAAATTATCGAATCGAATTGAATCCGAATCTTATTTAATTCATGGTCACCTCAGACTATATAATACTTACTATACGACAAGTATACCCTTACCTTATAAAAAAGATAAGATTCCATTAAATAAAGATTAATTATATACTTTGTTATATCAGAGATTAAATTTACTTATTAAATTTATAAGAAGAATATAATAAGAAGAAAATGTATAGCTTACATGAATGCTACAATTGTTCCGAGTTGGGCATGTGGTTTCATGAATCGCAGTAGCACATCAGAGAACTCCATTACTTTCGCGAAAACTGAATCAAATTTATGTGCTCCATTTTGATTTCCAGTAGCCTGTATACAGAAGCCAACGTAAGTTTCAAATAGCTCCAGTTAGTTTCCAGATATATAATTTAATCTAAAACAAATCAAGGTAGACTAAAGGAAAATATAAGAATTACCAGGAGGAAGCTTCACCGGCATAATAATTATAGAAATTTTCATATCTGATCCAAAATTTTAAGTTAGTGAGTAGGTGAATCTTCAATTCTTATAAACCAGTCTAACCCACTTGTCACTTCAAATATGGGATTCTCTCCAATACACCCATTCAAACGAAGCCCATCGAACTGAAGTTTGCACGTACTTCACACTGCCTCTCGTACTTTCAAAGGGAGTCGTACGAACACAACGGGCCATGGGTCTCGTTAGAACAATTATCTCTAATACCATATAGTAATTTTCATATCCGATCCAAAAGTTTAAAGTAGTGAGTAAGTGGGTTAAGCATGGGAGCCGTATACTCTTGCCTGTTACAGTCTCTTGCCTGTTACAGTCTCTGCAACGGCATGTTGGTGTATGTGTATTCACGTTTATGGCGAATAATAAACTTCACCGCTTCAAAAAAAAAAATTTAATGCATATTGTGTGCCACATAATTTAATACCACTATTTCGCACAAACGGATCTAATACAAAATCTAACTTCATCAAATCATTATACGATAAAAATCGAATATTGCTATATTAGTAAACTACATCTTTATATCTATGATCCGCAGAGGCGCGCTACAGCAATGGGATTGCTTTTGCCCATTTTGCCTTGGAGAAGATGAGACGCATACCTATTTATTCCTCTCGTGCAAATTCTCTTGGAGTATATTGAACTTCTTTGTTAATAAGCTGGGACAGAATTGCTGTGTTGGAGCTTCCATGAACAATTCTCTGGCGATGTGGCTAGGGATGGTTAGAGGTGGAATGATCGAAGGTTTGATATGCTATCTTCGGTGCTATCATTTGGGGTTTATGGAAACTTTAGACTCGGATCATTTTTTATGAAATCGATGACAGCTTCTCATTCATTCTATCTTGTATCTAGAGGTGAGTTCGGTGCAGTTTTGCGGACACGGTGTGAAAATTCACACCGAACCGCACTTTTGGTTTCGTCAAAATTCGCACCGTCGGTGTGGCAGTGTCGAAGAAATTGCGGTGGTACGATTTGATAGTTTTGCAGTTTCATAGTGCGGTTTGCAGTTTGTACCGCAAAATTGGGCCATTTTGTGAAGCCCATTTAGTGGGCCCAAATTTGGAAAAAAAATGTTCTCTTTAACTTTTTGGTGAACAAAACGAAGCGCAGTTCCTAAGTTCACAAGCTCAAATACAACAATTCATCCCAAGTTCATTTGGATACAGCGGCAGCAAATTGATGCAAAAAAAAATAGCATTAAACGATTCAACAATTAAAAAATTAAATTCAACAGTAAGCTCACACTCAATCTTGAACAACAGATACATGGTTTCAAATTACTGCTGCAATCAAGGTCTCAAAATCAAATTACAGTAGCATCCAAAAATGACGAGTTAAATTTAGGGATTTAGAGTTTTTCAATTTAGAGATTTAGGGTTTTTTGAATTAAGGATGCGGCTGGGGTAACTCGGGGGAGCTAGAGGACTGAGCGGCGGCCAGCGAGGGTTGGACGTTCAGAGAGGTCGGTCGGCCTTCAAGGAAGGGATAGTGAAGGACTGTCGGGATCAAAGTTGCTGGCTTGGAGCGAAGCTAAAATTTTTGGGGAAGAATGGAAGTTGTTATGAGAGTTGGAATCGAGAGGTAAGAGGTTGGAATGGAGTAGGAGAGTTGTGGGGAGGAAGTTTCTGGGGGAAAAAAAGGGCTTATATACTAAGATAAAACGACATCGTTTTTGCACATAGTAGATATATACTAAAATAACCTTGTTTTAATTGTAGTTTCGCGGTCGGTCGGTGTGGTTTGAAACAAACACCGAAACCAAATCGCACCTTATCAGTGTCGGTTTTAAACTGCACCACGACACCGATTAGAGATGAGGTTTGGATTTTATCGGTCAGTCAGTTTAGCGATCGATCAGTTTTGTAGTTTTGCGAGTTTCTGGCTCACCCCTACTTGTATCATATCAAGGAGTGGCTATATTGATCAAAAGCTATGGCGGGGCAAAGCAATCAGGGTCTACTACTATATTTTGGAGCTGTTGGGGACGGCGATGTAGTAGGTATCGGATGATGGAATCAACAGTGACTATTGCTTGGGTACTGGATCCTTTTAGGGTTTTCTTAATGCTGCCAGAATAAGTGGACAAGTAAACTGAGATGGATCTGGAGTGGTCGTCCCGATCTAACTATGCTATTGCTAGGCTAGGCTAAAGCTATTCTAGGCTACGGGCTAAGGAAAAATAATAGAGATAAAAGCAGTTGTTGTGTTCTGTTGGTGATTTCTTTCTATAGCACGTCTTGACCTAGCTCCGTCCTTCCAAGGCAAGAAATTCCATCACGAATGAATATATCATTTCCAAATCATCCCAACATAGAATAGGAAAATACAAGCCATCTTTCTCAAATTAGCAAATCCCGTCATTGAATAGGAAGCTTCAAACCGTGACGACCAAGAAACTGCAGCCCAAATAAAAACATACCAAGTCTTTCCCGAATCACAGAATTCCGAGCTGAACTTAGGAAAATATAGGCCAACCTTCTCGAACGTCTCCGCCAAAATACCATTTAATCTATGTCAAGAAATACCTTTTTTACATGGCGGGCCAGGCTTCAAGGCAAGCTGGACACTGGCCTAAACGATTCTCAAACATAGGCGAACCTGGTACTTCAATCCAGACAAACCAAGCGAGCTCCTCAAACGAACGACCAAAAATCGTAAGCCTAGCCCGATATTCCCAAGCCCAGCGTTCTTTAATGTGGCATTTGCCAAGCCCACGCCAACATTCTCAGCTTTGCCCAAGGGCATTCTCAACACCAAAGGCGTTCTCAGCTTGGCCCAAGGGCGTTCTCAACACCAATGGCATTATCAACTTGGCCCAAGGGCGTTCTCAACTTGGCCCAAAGATGTTCTTAACACCAAGGGCATTCTCAACACCAAGGGCGTTCTTAACTTGGCCCAACGGCGATCTTTAACGTGGGTGAACCTAATTCGAGCCCAAGTGGGCCTAGTGTCGTACTAGCTCAACACGGCGAGCTCAAGCCCAGACGCCTTCCAAACCCAATGTTCTTCCAAGCCCGGCGCTCATTCAAGCCCATTGCTCTCTCAAACCTAGCATTCTCTAGGGTCGATGTTCTTCTACAAACCCGGTGTTCTTCAGGGCCGATGTTCTCAAAGATTGGGCGAGTTCCATCCGAAGCCTAAGATGAACTCGAAAGCCAAAATCAACATCAAGTCTACAATGACCCAAAAATTGAAAACCAGCCTCTCTCGGCTCAAATAGATTGGCGAGCGAACGATCGAGGTGAAGGAAAACCCTTGCAACGTGAGCAGACGACAATGAGGGCGCGGACGCCTTCAACTCGGGCGGATGACCATGAGGGTGGATGCCTTCAACGCGTGCGGACGATAAACCTCTGGGAGATCGACCGTCCTCTTAGAGACTGGAGACGATCTTGCAAGATGAAGAACCAGAATCGATCTTGCCGCACTGGGGAGCTCGAGATATTGTTGACAATTCCAAGATTATTTTTGCATCTCAACACTTAACTTGAATTATTACGCATCTAGTGTAATTATTCTGGTTGATTTTGGCTAGGAAACTTGTAGATAGCGAGTATTTTATTATTATTAAAAAAATTACCAACCGAAAAAAGTAAACTACATCGTTATATATCTTTCATTTGATATATTTGATAAACCCTTTAGTTTTGATGATGTGGTTGTTCTTTTATTGCTTTGGCTACGTTCTATTTTTTCTTGCAGGCATTCACTTGTAAAAACAAATTCATATTGAAAACATGTATTTTGATAAAAACAAAATCACTTGTAAAAAGAAGAAAAAACTCATACATTAATTTATATTGAAAGTCGCATAAGATATGATATGTACCTTAATTAAAGGAATTGTGTTGCGCCCATAAGATATTTTTGTTGGGAAGCTATTTGTGGATTGATATATCATATTTGTGTTGTCGTGACTACTATAATGTTTTGGTGGAGGTAAACTATGGTTTTCAGAACATCTTTTGGGCAGACAAGAAACTTTTGTTTTGATGAAAATAGTAGTAATATTTTTTACATGCAAAGAAGAGGGAGCTCTCAGAATTCTTGCACTTGAAATTGAAAATCCAGAAAGAGAGAGCCCCATCGTGACTGCTATTGAAGAACAATTTTTTGGGGTTTTTGGAAGGGTTATTGAAGAGCAATTTGAAGGAGGTTTTCATGGAAGAAGGAGAGAATCGATGCCTTAAATAACGTCTCATACATGTGATCAGCATTAATTTATTTGGCCGCAGTTACCTCACGGCTCACAGTTGGGAGTTTTTTTACTGGGAAAAAAATTGTAGAGCTTTATTTGTTTATTCTGTAATTATTTTTTCTGAAAGATAAAACTTATACCATGATTACACTTTTACGGTTTGAAAAGAAAGTCCCATGGTTTCTCTTGCTGCGCCCGACGATATTAGAATAGTTGAAATCCCTAGCTACATGGATCAATCAACATGTCAGAAAATTTGGAGTTCTGAATTTAAAGACAACGAGACATGATTTTTTTTTGAAACGGTAAAATTATTATTCCAACGTCGGTAAAAATTATACCAAATTTCAATGCTGGTAAAACGAGATTTATATAAACACTTATTTATATGGATGTATATGGTGTGTGGTGGCGATACGTACTGCAGCATGAGTAAGAATTGCACCAATTGTGGATCTTTTGAAGGAGAATGGAGGTACAGAATATAATGATCCCAGAACCATGCAGGAGAGAACATATGCAAGTAGTGAACCCGATTCTAGTATTAAAGAAGTTGCAATACCAATTGCTGTAAAAGTTATCAGAATATCCACGCAAATGGGAGAGACAATTCTCCTGAAACTAATGGACAAGTGCGGGGTTTATTGGTCCTGCAAAATTAATCAATTAAATTAACATTTTTTATTTTTTCAGGTGTGGGTATATCTGTTGATGTTGCTTGGTTTTTAAACCATGAGACACCAAACAACACAAATGATGTTACTTGGTTTCAAACTAAGGAACACAAATGGTTAAACAATTTGAATTTGAAAGAGAGATGGAGAAAAAAGTGTCTCTCCATGTGTATGTACTTGGTGCCATTCCATGGAGAAGATATGGCTTTTAAAATTTTGGTGCAAATGGTGGCCATTGAAACAAAATTCAAGTGATTTTTAGTTTGCTATAAAAGGACCATGACATTGCCATTCTTATCATCCCAATCACTCCATCTCTTCTAATATTCATACATTCTATACCATATAAAACATTATTGTTCTAGTTTTCGAGGTGAATTTCTAACAATTGCTACTTAATAATTCTTGAGCAATATTAGAAGTGTACTTGCCGGAACTCATTAGCAACAAATAGTGAGGGTAAATAGCACTTTAAAGACAATGATTACTAATTATGTCTCCAGAACACAAGTTCGAAGACTTCCATCAAATTGATTTGAAGCATCGGCAAGTCAATAACATGGTGATTCATTAGTGACTTGTCAATCAGGTTTCCTGTTCCAATTTTGTTCGAATATAATTCGTATCTCATCGGATTTATTAGCACTACAAAAGTCATGTGCTATCCCCACTTTACTACAACAATCTTAAAGTACTATTTTTATAGAATCTTAAAGACCATGTAAAACACATTCTAAATGTCACAATTGTATCCAAATCTCAAGAGTCATCTTCCAAAAACCGTTTCATTTTCTATGAAAGGTTATTAATTTATGTTGGAACACCAATTTAATATTGGAAAGACACTTTTATTCTCCATCTCTTTTCTATTTCTTTGATTTAATTTGTTAACCAAATGGTATCATTTAGTTTAAGCTAAGTCATGTTTCACCAAATGACACCAACAAAATCATTATTTCTAAAGCCTAGTAAAATTTTACACTAAAAGATTGTTGTAAAAAAGGGAGGGAAAATATCACTTTAAGATTGTTGTAGAAAAATGGGAATAGAACTTGATTAGGAATAAATCCGGCAAGAGATGAACGACTTTGAGCCAAAATTGAAACTTCAGATCTGAATCTTGAGTCGTCAATTTCTAAACGAATCACTTGTAAAAAAAATGGAAAACTCCATAAATCAATTTATAATGAAAGTGGAATAAGATATGATATGTACCTTAATTAAGGGAATGGTGATGCGCCCATAAGATGATATCTTAGGATAAATTCCTGGGAAGCTCTTTTTGGATTGGTGTAATAATATTTTTCTGTTGTTGTTATCACAGTAAAGAATTGGTGGTTGAGAAAAACTTTTGGGTATGCAACTAACTTTTGTTGGGACGGAAATAGTTGGAGAAGAAGGGGCTTTCAGAATTCTTGCACTTGAAATTGAAATTGAAAATCCAGGTAGAGATGTACGTGAGAGCTCCATCGTCAGTGATACTTAAGAGCAATCTGTGTAGATGGAAAAGGGTGTGAGCATCAATGCCTTAAATAGGGGGAGAGATTTGGAACAGAAAGGGAGTTACCGTTCCGTGCGGAAGAAAATAGGGAAGGGGCAAAATAGGAAAAATCACGCGTGCATTTGGATTTGGTTGACGGCCGAATATTAGTCTCCTTCTATGATATAATGCTCTTTTAGCCGTTGCTATTTTTTTTAATTATTTGATTAATTTATTATTATTAAATATTAACTTGGCATGCATTTTTATTGTACCCGGATATGCTAATTGATCGTAACCAAATATGCCTTTTTATCGTGCCCCAGATATGCCAATTGATCGTAACCAATCATGCATTTTTATCGTGTTCGGGCATGCCAATTGATCGAAACCAAGCATGCCATTTTATCGTACTCGGAAATGCCAATTGATGATTATCAAGCATGTCTTTTTATCGTACCCGGGCATGCCAATTGATCGTAACCAAGCATGTCTTTTTATCATAGCCGAAGATGTCAATTGATCATAACCAAGCATGTCTTTTTATCATACCCAGGCATGCCAATTGATCGTAACCAAACAAGCATTTTAATCATACCTGAGCATGCTAATTGATTTCATTGTACACAAAATCAAGCCATATGTTCTTAATTTTATGGCATATCACTGTACATAAAATCAAGATATCTGTTCTTAATTTCCAGATCAAAAGAAGAGAAAAAAGATTTCACACCACCTCAAATCTTTTTATGTACACCAAATTACAAAGCCACACAAGTGGCGATCTAAAGCACAAGTCGCAAAAGATCACGAACAAGTGGTACCTAAAATGTGACTACCCTTCGAGATAGCAAAAGCCCACCTAAATGATGTCGATCCTCCAAAACACCAAAACCCATCCCAAAATATCCCTTACATGTAAAAATAACCCAGACCCAAACCACCCCACACGTACAATAGCTCATTAGTTAAGGGGTTTGGATTGGGTACGGAATGTTCCCATTCCGAACCGTTTCGAGTGAAGATACGCGGGAGTTTTTTTGCAAAAATGTTAACCAAAATAAAAAAATTTATGCTCGCCGGTATCGTAAATGGGACATGCCGGTATCGCAAAACAGTGCATGTCAGTATCGTGATCGAGGCACGGTATCGTAAACGAGAAATGTCAGCGCGATCCCTTTTACTCTAAACCGTCCGAAATGAATTTTTTCACTCCGGACTCAATCCACTTCTATTAGTTAAGTGCTATAATGGGTACTAAAGTGGAAACGCATGATTTTTTTATGAATTTAAACCATATATGTCAGATTGAGAAATTACGGAGTATTAAAGTGATTTTTTCCTTAAAAATAGACAAAAAGTCGAAGGGGGAAGGAGAAGATGGTTTGGAAAATGCGGCAGGCTCTCGTTACTTTCTCTTGAAAGTTGAAATTTTTAAAAGTTTACAGGGACATGGCATGTGGCCCTAGTAAAAAACGTAGGGTGCAAACTCCGACAAAAATAAGAAATGGGGCTTTTCTTTACAGAAGAATAGTAATATATATAATAAAAATATTTGGTCCAACCGACGATCCAATCAGACGAATTGGTCAATCCAGACGACGGGAGAAATCATAGATTAGCAGCCGGGTCGTTTTTAAAAGCTATGATAAATATCAGTCGCATACTGGAACATAATTAAATATATCAGTAAGAAAATCAATTATAAATCATATAAATGAATATATTATAAGTCTTTAAGCGAAATAAAATCAAGCGAATACCTAAATTGAAATGAAAGTCCAAAAAAGTAAGAGAGGTGCCCATAATTTTAGTTTTATCTCTAATTATAAAAAAAATTTAATGATATTTGTTATGGTTTAATCAATTTTCTTAGGATTTCACTTGTTATTTAATTCGCATGCACATATTTATTTTTTTTAGGGTAAAGCAACATATATTACATCGGAATAACTGAATTTTGGAATACAAAAATGAAAGCAAATACATGGATAATAAAGCAAGACATAAGCGAATAACAACAGAGGGAGTACATAGTGCAGAGGATCCACAAAGGCAACGTGGCTTCAAGAACCGAAAGCATCTCCAAAGAGAAGAGCCAAACCAAACCAATGCTCACCAAAGAGGAAGCTGACAGGCATAAAGTTACATCAGAGATCAACGACGCGCAAATATCTCTGAAGAGACCTTCGTTATACCCCAGGCATACCCGAAGAGTGGCTGGACAAGTCTAAACAAGATCAAAAAAGTCACGAGCCTGTAAAAGATAAACACTAGCACGCGGATAGAGCATAAACCTGAATAGAAAACATAATGCAGAGAAAGCATAAAAAATACATAAAATAGGACAGCAACCCGGAGGGGAGGTCTACCAAGACCAACCTCTCCGGTCATTGCCCAAGAAGGAGAGAGGCACCGAGTGCTCTGGCGAGCTTGATTGCACTGGCGAGAGGTCAAGATTCTGGGACCCTGAGCACAGATTACCGGCCGGCACTCCTAGAGTAGCAAGCCTTAGAACGAACAACGAGCCGGCAAGAGAGTAGTTGGGTGAGGTCGAGGGAGACCGGATTCGGGAGTATTTGCTTCGAATCAAGAAAAGTGATTCCAGCAGCAAAACCAAAACTAAAAAATCTGGGAAAGATAGAGGACGGAGGAGGGGGAGGAGGAAGAGGAAGGGAGATGGGGGGGCGGCAACGACTGCTGATCTAAAGATGGAAAACCCTAGTTTGAGGCAAAAAAATCTCCCTGTTGGGAGAGAACTCTCGGAAGAGAGAGTTTTTTCTCGAAAAACACATTCATGCACATGTTCCTCGGGAGTCTTCTCCGGACTGCTGGATAGTAGCTGGATAAATCCAATTATGATATCATAGACCATAATTTTATTTTATTTTAATGATCATCATGTTGAGTTGAGAGAGGTGGGACTCAGGGTTGGATTAGGTCCAGAATTGGCCCATTCTGAACCGTTTGGACTAAGGGACACGCAGGGAATTTAATATAAATAAGTTAAAATACAGGGACAAAAATAAAACAAGAGCGCGTGCATGGAGTGGATCACCGACATGCCATTGTCGTACCCCGTGTGCCATTATGAGTAACTGGGCATGCCATTGTCGTTATTGGGGCATGCCATTATCGATGCCTTCAGTACTCTCTAGACCCAATCCACGCGCAGTGGACTAATAATTTTTTTTAATGATCATCGTGCTGAGTTAAGGAAGGTGGGACCCACAATTTTAATTTATTTTGCCAACATTTCTGCGTGTTATTTATCGGGACCAGATTTGGTCTAAGAACCTAGTTTCCAGGACCGTCCTGGACCCCATTTCGGGTGAACTATTTCGTCATAACTGAGCAAACCATTTCATCATAACTAGGCGAACCATTGTATCATAACTGGGCGAACCAGTGCGTGTTTTGGGACAGTCCATTTGGCCCATTCGGCAAACTTCGGGCGAACCATTCCATCATAACTAGGCGAACTATTGTATCATAATTGAGCGAATCATTACATCATTACTAAGCGAGCCGGTGCATGTTCTAAAAATATATATACTGCTTCGAGCAACCCATTATATCATAACTGGGTGACCCATTGTATCATAACTGAGCGAACTATTGTATCATAACTGAGCGAACAATTGTATCATATTGTAGCGAACCAGTGCGTGTTCCAAGATGGTCCTGGACAAAAATACACGTCCACGACCAAATTCGGTGCCATAGTTATCAGTGTTTTTTGGAAGGTAAGAGTTTTAATTCTTAAGTACTTATTAAAAACTGGTTATACTCATTTTGAATTAAGATTAGTTAGATTATATGAATAACATAAAGTATTACAGAAAAACTTGGTTCACAATCTCATTATAAAAGCAAATTTATTTTATGGGGAAATTATTCTCACGCCCTAAGTGTTTGGTATATTCGTCGCTCACCTTCCTGTATTACGGCAATCAATTAAAAACTCCCCATAGTTTTACAAAATTATACTCTCGGGTCCCTCGCTGATGTGAGCAATCAATTTTTTCTTATTTTATATTTAAAATGACGGTTATACCCTTGCTCCGATCAACTAATACCTCCGGTCAAATTCTCCGTTCATTTTTTTGAGGGATCGGGTAGCCCGGATCCTCCTCCCTTCCCGCAGTTAGAGTTCATCTTCTTCTTCTTCTTTACTCTTTTCAGTTTTTCTTCTTTTTTTTTAGCAGAGAATATAGGAGGACGACAGGGGGTTGAATCTCGACCAATGCCCGAAAGGTTTCATCGTCATCAGTTGGGCAGAAGTTAGGTTGTCGTCGGGCAACGGGGGTGGGGCCAAGTTATGATGGTGGGGCCGAGGGGAAGGGTCCATGATGGCGACGACGTTGGTGGTGGTCGTTGTTCCGGCCGCATGCTTAGATGAAGTTGGGAGCTGGAATCTTCCTCCGAGGGAGGATATAAATTATTGATTTTTTATTAATTTTGTGAGGACAAAAAGATCATTTACATTATAAAATTGATTGCTGACGTCAACGAGGTACCTGAGAGTATAATTTTGTCAAACTATGGGGAGATTTTAATCAATTTTCGTAATATAAGAGATGAACGACTAATATATCAAATACTAGGGGCTTGAAACTAATTTCCCCTTATTTTATTGTTATTTAATTCACATCCACACGTTCCTCGGGAGTCTCATCCGGACTGCTGTTTCTGAATGGGATAACTCCATATATCCTAAACCATAAAAGTCAACGCAGAGAAGTATCATAAAGTTGCATGTGGAGTTATGGCAGAGAGTCATTACTTTCTCTTGAAAATATGTGCAAAGAAATATACAATATTTAATTCGTCATGTGGCCGCCACACAGTGCAACAAGTGAAAAGACAAAATACGTTTTTTTAGAATAGTGACACAAAATTTATATTAAATAAATAAATTATAATACAAGAAAAGAAAATGTATAGACTGACAATAAGGAAACGTAAAATTTAACAGAAAATAATAAAAAGACTACAAGATGGCATGGGCAGAGGCGAAGGTCGGTTGAAGATGGCATGGGCAGAGGCTACATCATAGATGCAACCTCGTGAAATCGAGCATTTGAAAGCATAGAAGGTGCATGCAAATGAATGCCAGGATCAAACGAATCCAACCAAGACAAGATTATCCACCTATATCATCAAGAAATCTACTGAGATCTATACAAATCTCGGATCAGATCTAATCTGATCCAAATAAAAGCAACAGAAAGCATAAACAAAGCTAAGCAAATGAAACACAGTAAACACAAACAAAGAATAGTAAAGACAAAGCAAACCGAAATCGAAATCGACGACAACCGGCAAAGGGCATAGCAATAGCCAAACAGAAGGCGTCGCCAGAAACAGAACTGACCGGAGGGGAGGTCGACAGTGACCAACCCCTCCGGGCACCAAAAGTGAGCTCCCCTGAGACGCCAGTTGAAAAGCCAGCTCCAGAGAGACCAAGGGCGGCCTGCGGATGGGACGAGATCGAGACTGAGCATTATTGAGGTGAGGACTGAGGCGGAGGCGAAAGCTGAGGGTGCTCGAACCTGGACCTGAATGCCCCGGGCTTGAACTGAGCGTCGGAAAGTGGCCGGCTGACGGCAAGGAGGGCTGTGGCTAGTGACTTTGTGGTAACTCATCAATAAAAGTTCTCCTTTCTCTTTGTGGACGTAGGCTTTAGGCCAAACCATGTAATCTCTTGTGTCCATTTTTTGCATTCTTGTTCTCTTGATATTCTCAATTTCCTAACAACTAGTATCAGAGCTTGGTTAAAGAATGGAAGATCACGACGCGAAGTTTGTCTTGGTGAAGTTCAATGGATCATCAAATTTTAGATTATGGTGAAGGCGTATCAAAGATCAGTTGGTACAACAAGGGATGGTCAACGCGCTCTCGGAAAAGAAGCCCGAGAAGATGGAAGAGCAAAAGTGGAAAGAGATGGAGGCCAAGGCGGTGGCGATGATTCGCTTGTGCTTGACAGATAATGTGATGTATCACTTCATGGATGAGAAGTCACTAGCTGAAGTTTGGAAGAAACTAGAGCATAGGAACATGTCAAAGATTAATCTTCGTGCGAGTTTGTAAGACAACATGTGCTCATGAGCACTAACCAGTGTAACAATAGCGAATTTAATTATTTGCTGATGCTTTTATTTTTAATCAATAAAATTTACTTAATAAAAATAGTCTTGCCCCAACTTGAATCTACATTGGTTAACTTAATATACCATATACGAGGTAATATAAAGAATACAAGTTCAGTGAAATCGCCGGGTTGCAAATAAACTTACATTTGTAATTTCATGGAAAATTGTAAAAGAAATGCAAAAGAAAAAATTACAATTTATTGGAATATTTGGAAGAGTACTAAATTAATTAAAGCAAAATACTATTTGGTCCCACAAGTTGGAGAAAATACAAGGTTTCGTCCCTCTTCCACGAGATTGAACAACTTACAACAACACGTAACAAAATCAACTTGCTTAATCGAAGAGAAGCCCCAGGATCAAGGAGTGTGCACCGCACAAACACTCTCTCTCTATATATCTAAAGCCTCTTAAAAAAAATCTAAAGCCTCTCCAACTAGATAAATGAAAAAATAATGTACTGTGCACCTAATAACTTCCATAGAGACTGACTAAATGATAGTCCTGCTTCCTGCAAAATTACAATAAATATAATATTTATTATAACACAATATTTTTTTGTAAAACTAGACTTCCATGAAGAAATTAAATCTATGTATTGAGATGATCTGTTTCATCACTTTCTTCTTGATCGACATTTTGAAAACCTAATTAAATTGTACATTAAAAGAATTTACCTTTGTATAATTTGCCTTTTCCAACTTCCAAGTCTGAGAAAAAAATTGTTGGATAATGCGTATGAGTAATTAAATTTAGTAGCTGAAAGATGAAGTATAATAAATCATGTCCATTTGTAAGATAGAGATTATGCATCGCCTAATTGAAGATTTCTATTTTTAATAAATAAACGGAAACACAGAGAATTGGACTTATAAATTTCTAGAAGAAAATAATAGTAATCTCTATAGGTCTGCTTTAATTGCAAGATGTCAAGTAAAAAAATTAACATTAACTAATTTTAATTATAGAAAAAAATTAAATAAAAATTATAATAAAATCACTTTTTATAAAATAGTTTGCGAAAGATAAGAAGTGCACCTGGAAGATGAAGTATGAAGCTAGTATAACATGTGCTGGTACCATAACACTCCGTCTAAATACCTGGTTGATAGAGGATATCGAATTTAGTTAATTTTTTCTACGCATTCATATATTCTTTGAAGTTACATTCAATATTCTGTAAATAATAAGATATGATGACATAAAATAAAATTTACCTGAGGTAGGAAGATAGCACCTATGTAATTTAGTAGGATGCACTCAGAACTAAATATCGTAATTTTTTTGGGCCCATAAATTGATGTTAAAGTTGGTATGTTCCACTTGTTTTATTTTTTACATTGTCAAAAACTGAAATTAATCAACATGTAAAAATACAAAAGAATTAGAACAGTGAGTATTATGTGATTTAAACCTCTTTCAATTTTTTATAGGTCCATTTGAATGAATTTAGGCCCTTTTTATAGGTAGAGTTTATTAATAGTAATATTTATTACTATTTAGAGTGAAATTCTTTTTGCGAGGTTGCAACTGGCAGTCTAAAATTCGGTGGAAAAAACTTGCAGTAAAAAAAGAATACCAAGATAAAGAAGAATTCTATTTTGACATTGATATCCTAGATTTAATTTCACACCGTAATTCTCCAAGCTAATTACATAATGAATTATAGCCAACTCTTGGCCAATACTAATATCAAATCTATTAAAGGTTCGCCTAAAATTTTGATGCCTGGAATCCAACACACCACAGATACTGAGAAGCTACCACTCTATTGGTCTACAACGATGAGTCAAATTCTCATCCTATCACATCCTTAATACTATTCAAGAAATCTGACATTTCTCCTTTAATGAAATTACTCAATATAATCCCAGACTTTTAAAAGAGTAATTAAAAGAGTAATCAGATTACTCAATATAAAAATAGACTCCATGTAAGTTACTCTCGCTGAAACTTGAAATGAATTTGGTTTATTTTGCGTGGAAAATCTGCCATATATTTCAAAGCATTCATGTAACTGGATTTGTCTAGAGTAAACTCTACTCAGGCAGTGCTTCTTATTTTTGAATGTGCTAGCAGCTTTTCTTATTAGTTTTTTTTTCACTCGGGAGGGGTTCTTTGTAGTATAGTTTGACACATTGGTTCTTTGAATCTTCTGTGATCTATGCAATTATCCGGAACAATCACCTCAACTAAAGAAGTAAACAGGGCATGGACATGGGACTCAGCGGCAAGATTAAATATTATCAGGCTCATTTGGTTGATCATGATGGTTAACATTTAATCCGTTATCTGAATTTGATATCCATTTTTTTATTCAAATTCAGATAATTTTATATTCGAATGCAGATTAATCGAAATAATATTTTCGGATTAGGATTCACATTCAAATAGCAATATAATTTATTCGGATATCCGAATTATCCAAAATTTAGAAAAAAAAGAAGAAGTTATCTTTCATAGTCTATTTCTGAAATAGCCCAGTAGCCCACCTGTAAGGACTCTGCCCAGATAAATTTTCCACAAAAGATTTACCAAAGCTAAAGCAATAAGACTTCCCATTTCTGATTCCTCGATTCTCCAAAAATAGAGAACAGATTCAGTGTTGACAACATAGAGTTGTCAGCATCAATCTGATAACATAAAATCAGACCAGGAAACATCATCTCTCTCCTCGGGCTCCCATCCCCTCTGGCTTCCTCTCTGCTCAAACAAGCTCCCATCCCTTCACGATCCTCCTCTGGACCTGATCTAGAAAAGGTAATGCATCAAATAGGAGATAAGTATCCTACTAACAATCTTATTCCATTTTGTTAGGAGCTTGACAAAGCTATGGAAGATGATGCATTCCGTAGATTTACCAAAGAGGTATGAATTCCATTATACCCAAAGTAATTTGTAGGTGGTGTAGACCGTTCATCGCAAAGTAAAGACAAGGGGTCCAACTCGAAGTCAAACTCGTACAAAGGGGGTTACAAGAGCGGGAAGGATCGACAAAGTCATCTTGGTGCTTCATTTGCGATGGCCCCCACCGGTTTACTGAATGCCCGAAATGGTACAAATTATCCGCGGCAAGCCACGAGGAGTCTGAGGCAAGCACGGAAGAAGCGAGCGTTGGGGTGCTACAACTTTTGAGTTCAATGCAAAGGTGGAGATGCTGAATTTAAAAAAGTGAGGCCGCATGTTTGTGACAGAAAAGGTGAATTCCCACGAGATCTAGCAACTTCCTTGAGGTAAAAGAGGCAGCAAGGTTGGGGATCATATAGGCAAAGAAGCGTGGCTCCTTAAAGACAGTAAACTCAGCCCATATCCCAATTTTTAGAGTAACGAGAGGTGTGGAGGTGCACCTTGGAGATTGGCGAGGCCTGATAGATTTCTTGGTGGTGACCATGGACGATTACCATATTATCATCAGTATTAACTTCATGGATTAAGACTGGGCTTTTCGTATCCCCATCGATAACTTTATATGCATAGTGGACAACGAGAGAGCATGCTTGTTGCCTATCGCAAGGGAAGGAAGGTAGCTGATGAAGGTTATGTCTGCGATGCAAGTGAAGAATGGGCTACGAAAGAAGGACCAACCGTTCTAGCCAACGTCCTACTTCTCAATGAGGGGCCAAGACAAGAGATGATGGTATCAATGCATAGTGCGGAGGTTCTTAAGGAGTTTAAGGATGTGATGCCGAAGGAGTTGTCGAAAGAAATACCGCCCAGACGAGAGGTGGATCACAAGATCAAGTTGGAGGTCGGTGCAAAACCTCCCGCTGCCCCCCCTTACCGAATGGCCTCTTCAGAGTTGGAAGAATTATGAAAATAATTGCGAGAGTCGTTGGACCCTGAGATCTTCAGGCCCTCAAAGTCCCCATTCGATGCCCTGGTGCTATTCCAGAAGAAGCAGGACGGGTCCCTACGGTTGTGCATCGACTATAGGGCCCTGAATAAGTTCACTATCAAGAATAAGTATGTGATTCCCTTGATTGCAGATTTGTTTGACCAACTCGGAGATGTAAGGTGGTTATCTAAGTTGGACCTAAAATTGGGCTACTCGTAGGTGCACATTGCCGAAGGCGATGATGCAAAAATGGCATGTGTGATGAGGTACATACCTTATGAATTTATGGTGATACCTTTCAGACTAACAAATGCCCTGGTAACTTTCTGCACCATGATGAATAAGGCCCTACAACACTTTCTCGATGATTTTATCATGGTATATCTGGATGATATTGTGGTGTACAGCAAGTCGTTGGAAGAATATGCGGGCCACCTACTACAAGTTTTCAAGGCATTAGCGGATAACCAATTGTTCGTAAAGAAGGAGAAGTGTGTATTTGCATAAATGGAAGTGCCCTTCCTAGCTATATCATTGGAGGAGGATGCCTCAAGATGGACCCGAAGAAAGTGGAGGCCATCCGAGTGTGGGAGCCACCAACAAAAGTCCCCGCATTGTGGTCCTTTCTTGGCTTGCCTAACTACTATCAAAAGTTCGTCAAGGACTATTCAGCGATTGCCACCCCTTTGACAGACTTATTAAATAAGGATTGTGTTTGGAGGTGGGATGAGAACTGCCAAAAAGTGTTCGAGGAGTTAAAGGCAGCAATAACGGAGGAGCCGTGCTAGCCTTGTCGAACCATCTCAAAGCATACAAACTAAAAATGGATGCTTCCGATTTTGCAATCGGGGGCGTGCGTATACAGGAGGGTCCTCCAATTATGTACAAAAGTCACAAATTGAAGCATTATACTGTCCAAGAGAAGGAGATGACCTCGGTGGTACATTACCTTCGAACATAGAGACATTACTTCATTACGCAAAAGAATATCTCACTAAAATAAGAAAGATGGCAAGACTTCCTTGCGGAATTTGATCTCGTAATAGAATATACGACAAAAAAGACCAACGTGGTGGCTGAGGCGCTCAGCTCTAAGGTGGAGTTGGTAACGATGGCCGCGATGAGCCTATCGCAATTGCCTTTGATGAAGAGGGTCAAAAAAGGGATGGGGAATGACCCAATCATGGAGCAGTTGCGATCACAAGTGCGGGAAGACAAGACTCGCAGATTCTGAGAAAAGGATGGGCTGCTCTACTTAGGAGTGTCATGATACAAAGTGGGTGGGACACCCCCGGATGGTACACACACAAGCACTTGTAGAGAAAAGCTTTTATTGGCCGAATATGCAAGATGACATCAAACTCTACATTCGGACGTGCTTAGTATGTCAGTAAGACAACGTGGAGCAAACGAAGTCTGGAGGGTTGCTGGAACCATTAGCAACATCGGAGAGGCCTTGGAAAATTGTCTTGATGGACTTCATCGTAGGCTTAACAAAGTCAGAAGGTTACAGAACAATAATTGTGGTGGTGGAAAAATTCTCTAAGTACAGGGTGTTCATCGCCGCACCGAAGGATTGCATAGTGGATGAGATGGTCAAGATGTTTTTCAAGCACGTCATCAAATATTGGGGCGTGCCTAAGTCTATCATGAGTGATCGTGATTCATGATTCATGATTCATGAGATGATTTTGGAGGGGGCTCTTCAAGATCATGGGGTCTAACCTCAAGTTTTCATCACTAATACATCTACAAATCGATGCACAGACGGAGTGGGTGAATGGGCTGTTGGAGATCTATCTATGCCACTACATCAATGCCAACTAACTAGATTGGGTGAAGTTGCTAGATGTGGCACAATTCTCTTATAACCTACATCGGAGTGAGACGACGTAAGCAAGCCCATTCGAGATAGTAACGGGTTGTACCCTCACTCCATCTACGGTTGTAACAGGATATACGGGCGCAAGCTCTGAAACCTACCAAATTGCTAAGGACTGGCACGAAAAAATGGAAATGGCAAAGGCTTATTTGGCCCGAGCCCAAAAGAAGATGAAGAAGTGGGCGGACATAAAGCAGAGGGATTTTTCCTTAAATAAGGGAGACCCTGTGCTGGTTATACTCCTAGTGCACCAATCCAAGGCAGTGCAGAAATTAACAAGGCCTTGATAAGGCATTACGAAGGTATTTCTCGTCAGTTTTCTCAAACTTTACCATGCAGATAAGAAGAATCCAAGTCGCCAAGAGTCGCAGCGAGCCCTGACCAACATCTACTCCTATTATGACAGGGAGTTAGAGAAGATCAAGGCACGATGAGTCATTCCAGCGAGGGGGCACAACCCGAGCTACAGGGAATACCTTGTTTGATGAAAAGGACAACCGGAGATCTATCTATGCCACTACATCAACGCCAACTAACTAGATTGGGTGAAGTTGCTGGATGTGGCACAATTCTCTTATAACCTACATCAGAGTGAGATGACGCAAGCAATCCCACTCGAGATAGTAACGGGTTGTACCCTCACTCCATCTACGGTTGCAATAGGATATACAGGCGCAAGCTCTGATGCCTACCAAAGTGCTAAGGACTGGCACGAAAAAATGGAGATGGCAAAGGCTTATTTAGCCTGAGCCCAAAAGAAGATGAAGAAGTGGGCAGACACAAAGCAGAAGGATGTTTCCTTAAATAAGGGAGACACTGTGCTGGTTATACTCCTAGTGCACCAATCCAAGGCAGTGCAAAAGTTAACAAGGCATTGATAAGGCATTACGAAGGCATTTCTCGTCAGTTTGCTCAAACCTTACCATTGATAATTGCTTGGAACTGAAGACGTTATGTACATAGTACTATTTTGTAATTAACCACGATCGCAGATCATGCTTTTGGCAATAGCTTTTCCTGAATTTGGAAAATGTGGCAGAGAGTCATTACTATCTCTTGAAAGTTGAAATTTTTAAAAGTTTACAGGGACATGGGATGTGGACAAAGTAAAAAACGTAGGGTGCAAACCCCGACAAAAATAAGGAATGGGACTTTTCTTTATAGAAGAATAGTAATATATATTATAAAAATATTTGGTCTTACTGGCAATCCAATTAGAAGAATTAGTCAATTCGGACGACTGGAAAAATCATATATTAACCACCAGGTCATTTTTAAAAAACCATTATAAATATCAGGGGCATACTGGAACATAATTAAATATATCAGTGAGAAAATCAATTATAAATCATATAAATGAATATATTATAAGTCTTTTAGCGAAATAAAATCAAGAGAATACCTAAATTGAAATGAAAGTCCAAAAAAGTAAGAGAGGTCGGACCCATAATTTTAGTTTTATCTCTAATTATAAATTTTTTTAATGATATTTGTTATGGTTTAATCAATTTTCTTAGGATTTCTCTTGTTATTAAATTCACATGCACATATTTCTTTTTTTAGGGGTAAAGCAACATATTATATCGGAATAACCAAATTTTGGAATAGAAGAATGAAAGTAAATACATGGATAATAAAGCAAGACATAAGCGAAAAACAACAGAGGGGGTACATAGTGTAGAGGATCCACAAATGCAATGTAGCTTCAAAAACCGAAAGCATCTCCAAAGAGAAGAGCCAAACCAAACCAATGCTGACCAAAGAGGAAGCTGACAGGCACAAAGTTACTTCAGAGATGCAACGATGCACGAATATCTCCGAACAAACCTTCGTTATACCCCAGGCATACCCGAAAAACTTGGTTCATAATCTCATAATAAAAACAACTTTATTTTATTGAAAAATTATCCGCAGGCCCCTAGTGTTTGGTATATTCGCCGCTCACTATCCTGTATTACGGCAATCGATTAAAAACTCCCAATAGTTTTGTAAAATTATACTCTCGGGTCCCTCACTGATGTGAGCTATAAATTTTTTCTTATTTTATATTTAAAATGACTGTTATACCCTTGCTCCGATCAACTAAAACCTCCGGTCATTTTTTCGGCAAACACCAACTCTAGTCATCTTCTCTGGTCATTTTTTCGGCGAACAAAAATTTTCAATTGACCAAAAATCAAAATCAAAATAAAAAATTAGGCGGGCCTAGCGTCCTTCAAAGGGGAGTTGACGCCATTGCCCTTCCCTCCAAGGGTGGAGCTGAGCAAGTTGTCGAACAGGTAGGGGTCCTTCCCAACGATCCCGATCTCGGAGGAGGGCGGCACCCCAGCTCTTCCTAAAGATGTCGTCGACCATAGAGATGGGCCCACCTAGACCGACCTGGGAAAGGGCGGGCTGGTGGCTCCACGTGGGCCTAGGCTGGGATGCGGCCGTCGCGGAGGATGAGATACTCTACTTCTCTACTTCTCTTATTAAAAATTTGAGCTATATAAATTCTCCCTCAACTTTACTAATTTGAGATACTTCTCTTATTGTGATATATGGAGTGATCATTGGCAAACACATTCATATTTTGGTGTTACATGTCATTGGATTGATAATGAATGGAATATACAAAAAAGAATAATTGCATATAGAGTTTTTGATGATAGTCATAGTGGGAATAATTGTTATAAAATATTGCATACTATTTTACAAGAATATAATCTAGTTCAAAAAATATTTTTAATTTCTCTAGATAATGCAAGTTCTAATAATGTTATGGTTAAAGATTTAGAAATTTTTTGTATACGATTCGGAAGAAATTTTTTTCATATTAGATGTGCATGTCATATATTTAATCTTTGTACCCAAGATGGAATTAAAGCTTTAGACTCTACATTAGGACCAATTAAACAAGCACTTAATTTATTATGGGCTCGCCCAAAATTGCTAAAAGATTGGAAAATTTTTTGCAAATTAAACAACATGAAACCAAAACGTTTTCCACAAGATGTTCAACATCGTTGGAATTAATTCAAATTTGAATTCGATTATAATTCGATTCTAATTCAAAAATTTATAATTCGTATTCGATTCGTCTTGTGAAGAATTGAATACGGTTTAATGTTTTGATGAATTTGAATTCGAATAAATTCGATTCGAATTTGTCCAAATTCGAACCGTGGTCAGGTCTACGCCATGCAGTGCAACAAGCGAAAATACAATATATAGTGGCACGAAGACTATATTAAATAAACGGATTATAATACGAGAAAAGAAAATGTATAGACTGACGACAAGGAAACGTACAAGCTAAGACTACCTACAACAGGAAACTACCAAAACCAATTCATGGAATAAACAATTAATTTCTCTCTCATCCATACCCAATCCAACCTAATCCAATCTAATTATATATTTTCATACCCACAGCAGCAACTCAGTTCACAGAATAAATAATTAATTTCTCTCTCATCCACATATTATCTACTATCATTTTTTGGAATAATAAATTAGATAGATATACTCAAGGTACAAATGGAAGTCGAAAATGATAAATTACGAATACGAATACGAAAATTACAAATACAGAAATTTTAAATTACATAATTAATTATCGTTCCCGAACTTTTGCCAAATATGCTCAATTAAATCACTTTCAGAGTGTTATGAGTTTTTCTATTGCGAAGTTGTTCCCTAGCAGTCATGTAGGTGGATAGATTTCTGATGCATTCAGTAGAGAACTGAAAAGCTTCTTCATTGTCCTCTTCATTACAGAATTCGGCCGGATCATGATAACGAACATATGTGTCTCGTTCGTCCTCCACTATCATATTGTGCAATATGATGCAAGCCTTCATAATTCTTCCCATTAACTCTTTGTCCCAAAGAAGACATGGACATCGAATGAATGCAAAACGAGCCTGTAGAACTCCAAAAGCTCGCTCCACATCGTTTCTAGCAGCCTCTTGATGTTGAGCGAATAACTTGTGTTTTAGGGTTAACGGAGATGTAATTGACTTGACAAATGCAGCCCATGTAGAATATATCCCATCAGTGAGATAATATGCCATATCATTTTTTCGACCGTTGACAACGTAACTCACTTTTGGTGCTCGGCCTTCCAAGACATCACTAAAAATAGGAGATCGGTGCAGTACATTAATACAATTGAGAGTACCTGGTGTTCCAAAGAAAGCATGCCATATCCATAAGTCATATGATGCAACTGCTTCCAGAATAATTGTAGGCTTTCCTGCTCCTTCCTGCATATTGCCCAGCCCATGCATTAGGACAATTTTTCCATTCCTAGTGCATAAAGTCAATATTACCTATCATGCCCGGGAATCCATGTTGTTTCCCAACATACATAAGTCTTGCGAAATCCTGTGCATTGGGCCTTCTCAGGTACTCATTCCCGAAGCATGAAATTACACCTTCTACGAACTTTATGAGGGCTTCCCGTGTTGTAGATTCACCTATTCTTAGGTATTCATCAACGACATCAGTTGATGTCCCATAAGCTAACACCTTTATAGTTCCAATACATTTCTGCAAGGCTGTCAGACAAAGGGTACCTGCAGCATTTGTTCTTTGTTGAAAATATTGGTCATTGGCATTAATCGCCTTTATAATGCGAAGGAATAACGATCTTTGCATGCGAAACCTTCTCCGGAAGACCTCAGGTGAATACGTTGGCCTCTCCACAAAATAGTCATTCAGCAAGCGCTCCTCACCAACTCTTCATTCCCTGTTGACATATCGCCTTCGCCTTGAAGGTGGTGGGACTCCTTGGGTTAGACTAGGATTGACTACAAACGCATTCTCGAATAAGTGATCAATTTGTCAATTTTGTTCACTTCTTCGTGCTTCCCTTTCATCAAATTCCCTGGTGAATGAAGCATTAGAACTTGAATCCGAATCTGATGTATTTTCACTGAGAGACATTTGTGATGAAATTTGATTCTATTGAATAATATTGAGAGGCTTTTCTGTATATTTAAGTTTGTTATGGTCACCAATATATATAGAATTATAGACGTGGGTTAGATGACAAAGGTAAAGTGACAAGACAATAGATACGAGATAAATTACCATAATTAGGCGTGGGTTGGATGACAAAGGTGAAGTGACAAGACAATAGGTGCGAGACAAATTACCATAATTATAGGCGTGGGTTGGATGACAAAGGTGAAGTGACAAGACAATAGGTGCGAGACAAATTACCATAATAATAGGCGTGGTTTGGATGAAAAATGTGAAGTGACAAGACAATAGGTGTGAGACAAATTACCCTAATTATAGGCATGGGTTGGATGACAAAGGTAAAGTGACAAGACAATAGATGCGAGATAAATTATCATAATTATAGGCGTGGGTTGGATGACAATGGTGAAGTGACAAGACAATAGGTACGAGACAAATTACATAAAATGAAGAACAAATTACATGAAATGAAAGACAAATTACATGAAATGAAGAACAAATTATATGAAATGATAAATTACTAATTAGTTTTCAAACACTCGAGACATTAGATAGCGCTTCATCTCTTCATCTTCTGGGGATACGTGCTGTTTTGAAATTAAAGCAGTCAACATGATTTTATCCAACTCCATATTCTTCATGGCCTCCTTTTTTTCATCTCGCTTAATTCTTTGTTGCTCCTTTTGTTGCTCCCTTTATTGCTCCAGCTCCATTCTCTTCTTAAAAATTTCATTTTTATTATCTCTGGTTATTCTCGACGCACAAATTTCTGCTGCAACATCATCAGAGGCCTTTCCTTTTCTTTTCCTTTTTTTGGCAGCATCTCTACCCATAGGACGGAAAATTCTTGAAGATACGGTGCTTGGATCTTCTGAGTTAGATGGGATTGAATAATCATCCCCTTCTTCGGTAGTCTTTGACCTCTTCGAGCTCCCACAACTTTCTATATCCTCCACCTCGACATCAGGAGCCAAATATGTTGAACCATGATCTCTTTCTTCAATTTTCCACTTGGGACATTTACACATAACTTCATTAAAAATAACGAGGTCAACAAATTTTTTGCCACCATTCCCTTCATAAAGTGTTTGAGCTTCGGTCTCAACATCAGCGTCGCACATGCTGCTCTATTTTTTTTTCAGTGCTTCTCGGTATGCAGTAACCCACTTTGCTCCATTGACACTAAGTCATGTATAACAACCTTTAGGTGAAGGCACATTTCTTTCATGGATCTCTCCCAGATTTTCTGCTTGAACATTATGGTACAAAGCACTCACTCGGGACCATAGCGAGGCACTCTTCTGATTTTTCCCAATAATGCTGTCTTGACTACAGTAGGAGAAAGCTAACATTAGGGCAATGTCTTCTTTGACACTCCAACTACTTGGTGAAGACTTTTTAGTTTTTTTCTCCCTAACCCCATCGAAGGACAAATGTTGTGGCATATTTTGTGGGAGTTGGTGTTGGAAAGTAGAATTTGGGAAAGATTTGGCGATAATTGAGAGGTATAAAAAAGTTGAGAGTTTGGATAATCTCCAGAATTTAGATAGCTTGAAGGATTATAAGATTCGAATGATTGATAATTTAGGAAATTAGGATCATTTGGATCCATAGTAGAAATAATATAACCGCGAAAATTTAAAAGAAATGATTATGTAGTGAAAGAAGAGAGAATTTTAGATGGTGTATGAAAATATGTTAACAATGGACTCTATTTATAGAGATTTGAAAACTAATAATTTTTATAAATTTTTTTTAGTTGCTAAAGATAAGGTATGTTTAGATAACCACGAAAATATTATCCAAAAATATCTATTTTTAACAAATAATATTATGCCAAGTGGAACTAAATAGATAAATAAGTAAAAAAAAAGGCCAACGTGGCCAAGCAAATGCTCGCAAGCGGTGTTCGGGTGACTAGCACCACTCGGCCGATCACCCCCATTTTCTTTTCAATTGTTTTCTTTAATAATATTAAAACCACCCACGCGAGCAAACACTCACTGCTGCAGGTGGTCTAACAGAAAACAATCTAAAGACTACAAGATGGTATGGGCGGAGGCGAAGGTCGGCCGAAGAGCTACAAGAGCAAACGACCAAAATTGATAATTGTCGAAACAAAAGTCGGCTAATAAACACAAGGCTGCATCATAGATGCAACCTCGTAAAATCGAGCATTTGAAAGCATACAAGATGCACGCAAATAAATGCCAGGGTCGAACGAATGCAACCAAGATAAGATTATCCACCTGTATCATCAAGAAAGCTACTGAGATCTATACAAATCTCGGATCAGATCTAATCTGATCCAAACAAAAGCAACAGAAAGCATAAACAAAGCTAAGCAAATGAAACACGGTAAACACAAACAGAGAATAGTAAAGACAAAGCAAACTGAAACCAAAATTGATGACAACCGGCAAATGGCATAGGTATAGCCAAACAGAAGGCGTTGCCACAAACAGAACTGACCGGAAGGGAGGTTGACAGTGACCAACCCATCCGGGCACTAAAAGCGAGCTCTCCTAGGACACCGATTGAAAAGCCAGCTCCGGAGAGATCAAGGCAGTCTGCGGAAGGGACAAAACCGAGACTGAGCGTTGTTGAGGCAAGGACTGAGGCAGAGGCGAAAGCTGAGGGAGCCCGAACCTGGACCTGAATGCCCCGGGCTTGAGCTGAGCGCCGAAAAGTGGTTGGCTGACAGCGAGGAGGGCTATGGCTAGTGGCGGACTGGCCGACTAAGCTACCGACGAGCAGGGCTACTGGTGCGGGTGGAGGACGGGTTTGTTGACGGTAGCCTTGGTCGGCCGGTAAGGTACAGCATTGTGAAGTCGGTTGATTTCAAGTGGAGAGTTCCTGGCTCCGCCGGTAAGAAGGAGGAAAAGTCACTGAGGAAGGAGGAGGACGGGATTGAGTTCCTGGCTAAGGGAAATGAGGGAAGGGGGGCAAAGATGGAAAAGAGGGTTGAAAAACCCTAGAGATTTCTGAGAGAGAGAAGGTTTGCTCTCAAGGAAGAGAGAGAAGGGCAGGGGAGACTAAAAAGACAATATACTAACTATAAACCTAAACCCTAACCATAAACCTAAATCCTAGACCTTATATAATAAAAAATTTACAAAAAATTGGAAAATTTGAAAATTTTCAAAAATATTTTGAAAAGGCTCAAAATTTTCAAAAGACTAAAATAAAAAAATATACAATTTGAATTCGATTCGAATTTGGCAGTTTATAATTCATATCAGAATTTGTTCTTGGACGAATCAATATGATTCAAGACTTAGATGAATTCGAATTCGTTCAAATTCGAACTAAATACGTGGTCCCTTTTCGAATTGGTGTATAGCAACTGGTAACTCTAATTTGGAGAGCATACAGAATTTGCACTATATCCTAATGATCTTCGGGATGATTTCTAAGCTCCATTTTAACACATCCAAGTCCTCAATGTTTAGTAAATTCTACAAAAGAAGAGGAGAATACTATGGCCAACATTTTTTTGATAAGTGATATTTTATTAATGTACTAATATTTACATAAAGAAAGAATGTTGAATACCCTCGCAGCAATGAGCCTCACTTAAAAAGACCCGATTTTCACTTTGGTACCTGATATTTATAAACGATTTCATTGTCGTACATTTTAATTTTTTCATGGCTAAATTTTATTTTGGTACTGAAATTTTTTACAATATTTTCATTTTCGTACATTTTAATTTTTTTCCAGGTATGGCTAAACTTCATTTTGGTACTAAATATTTTTATGCAATTTCATTTTCGTACATTTTAATTGTCGTTGAAGTCTTTTTCAACGGAACATCAAGTTTTCAACGGCAAAATCACAACGGTACATCAATAAATCGATTTTCTTCTCTATGAGTTTGAGTCTCAAAACTAATGCTAGTTCTTACTTTTTCTATTTATGATAGCACTATACCCCACCAATTTGTTATGTTATGTATGGATGATGAGATTCCACTATTTTGGGCTCCACCTTCCTCCAAATTCTCGGATTCCTCTTTAACTGTGAGAACAAATGGGACCGGCGGTGGTTGAAAATCGCACCTTGAACTGTTTAACCTTAGCGACAGTAGTGACAATAGAAAGGCACATCAAGTTTTTCAACGGTACATCGAATTTTTCAATGGCAAAATCGTAACAACACATCAATTTTCAACGGCACATCAAGTTTTCAACGCAAAAATCGCAACGACACATCAATTTTCAATGCCAAATCATTTTTTCAACGACACATCCCAACGGCACATCAAAATTTTCAACGACAAATCAAAATTTTTAATGGCACATCCCAACAGCACATCTAAATTTTCAACGATAAATCAGGCTTTTCAACGGCACATCAAAATTTTGCAACGGCGAATGAAAATTTTCAACGGCGCAAAAGGCAAAGCCATAGTTCGTGTAGATCATTAAATTCTCTTTTCGAAAATATATTATAATAGCAAAAACTCCAAATGAGTAGCAAAAATTCTAAACGAGTCAAAAATTATGGTCCGTCGAAGTTTTAATGGTTATAGTCCCAAAAAATAAAAAAATTTGTCGGCTAAAATAAGAAAATTAAAATATATGAAAATAAAATTGCTTTAAAATTTTAGGTACCAAAGTGAAATTTTCCAATTTTTCAAAAAAAGAAAGGCGCCAGGTGGCAGAGGCGTGTGCATCCACAGCAGGTGCTGCAGCGCGTCCACCGCCTGGACCGAATCTAAGGCGCAACATCCATACTACCCGTTTATAACCACACGACCAAAATGAAAAAAATTCCAAATCTAATTGAAACCTTCCTTCGAATGATGCTTCCTTGAAACATCACAGAATCGAGGGGAGAAATAAAATCAAATACGTCCTTATACACAGGACTCCAAGTAGAGCAAACAGATCTTGTCCAACCAAATCCTTGATTAAATTTGACCAAAACAGTAATTCTTTGGTTTGAAGTATGACGGTATGACGAAGAAGTTCTTGATTATACGTCGCATATTCAACAATTACTGAATTTCTCTAGTTTCCATTACCCCACGTGATAGCGCCATAAATTAAAAACCAAACTTTTTCGTAGCGCCACCATGTCTCCGGACTAACTCCATCCATATTGGTATCAAATTGTTTAGCAAGGGGCCAACATACCAAGATATTCCTAGCTTACCCACAAAGGAGTTCCAAAGTAATGTAGCAATAAATGTTCTCTGATTTCATCCCCATCTTCGCAAATTGGACATAAGCAACCTCAGTCATTTAATCGATGCATACAGATCAGATTATTCGAGATTTGGATTTTTTAAACAAAATATTGAGTTTGAACTTTACACATATAAAAAATATTATTGGGTCTAAGCACCAGTTTGACTTAGGGGGCAGTGATTTAGTGGAAGTGGACAGCAAAGTTGCTTAGCAAACATAAGATAACAAATCCAGTCTTTCACTAAGATTTCAAATAACTGTCCCTAATTCAAATTCTGTCGCTCCATCCCCGCAGGGGTAGAGAACCCGTCGCTATCTCGGCTATTCTACTAGTGGCTCTAGAAAAGTCAGAATAGGAGAGCACTCATCTTGGGATGCACTTCTTACTTAGATGCTAACAGTGTTCAACTCTAAAAATGAAGATCTTACCAAGAAAATTGTTAAAAGATCGATTGAGGCACCATTCGAGCATCGTCCATCTAACTCTATTTACGCAATTTACAATCATTCAGAGCTTAACAAATAATTAATTTATCATAAATATATTCCCACCCAGCTGTGGAAAATAGGTGCAAACAAGTATACAATATGAAATACAAAAGAAGAATTATGAAATGCCACCTTTTTAAACAATATTTATTAGTTGAAACTTAAGTTAGTAGGAGTTCAGTAAAAAAGGGCCCAGTTGCCAACTATTAAAATCCGAATTAAACATAAGATGATACAATCCCATTAATGAGAGAGATGATTATACAATTGGAATATAAGATATAAGTAGGTTCAAGAGGACATAAGTTAGATGCTTAAAGGGTTATAGTTTGTTATAACAATTAAATAATTTCCAATCTCAGTAGTTAAATTGGTCCGGGTTAAGTTTGTTTTTTGGAAGAGGTTGGTCTAATAACCTTGTATTAATTATAAAATTTGTAGTACATGATGGAGTTTAGTAGCCGATTATATTAGATGATACTCTCACATAATCCACGACTAAAGGACGAAGTTGCAGAATTGTGCGATAACTCGTCATAGACCTGACATCAACCACTAGATCTCAATTAACCTCCGTGCTTGATTACAATTTCCTTGGAACAAGAAGAAAGTTAGCGACCCTAATCTCTTGTTTGGCCACCTCCTCATCCTTCATGGTAGCGACTATATCGAACAAGGGTTTCACAATCTGATCACCGAAGTGGAGGCCCAGCAGCGGCCCAAAGACGGGCCTCATCGTCAATGCCACGTAGGCTCCACTGTTGTCGTGCACAATCTCGTCAATGCCACGTAGGCACCACTGTTGTCGAGGGTTTGTTAACGTTAAAATTCTGTATTGTTACCTGTGAAACAAGGCTGGCCAAGGATCTGGACAGAAATTCCAAGAAAGAGGAGATGCCTTTATCAACATGATGGTGACCGATTCTTCCAATAAAAATCAGCACCACTTTTCCTCGGCTCACCATTTTCTGGGACCTTGATTGGAGGAACTTCGAAAAGTCTTGCTGGAATTGGGATTCGTATGCCTGTGCAATTCCAGGAGGGCTCGTTTCTGATATGTAAATTTTTCCCTTCGTTTATCGATCTTCTTTGCTCATCATAAAGCCCTTGGGGAACCTGCAACCCACCACGTCTTATTCAACTGCTAAAGACATTATTTTAGCCTAATAAAAGGTTTCTGTTGGGGAGTCTCGAGAAAAGAAGCAAACGGTAGAATTTGGCAAGGATTGGCGTCAGCTAGCCCCCTGGCGCTCGCCAGGGGGTCTTACAGAATGTAGAGATTCTGAGGGCCTAGCGGCTGCTAGGCTCCAGTTTTGCTCGGTCTCTTGTTTCGCACTCCTAGACCGACCTAGATAAGTTTTTTTGTGTCCAAGTGTTTATCTAATATAAAGACATGTTGCCCTAGTTCATATACGACTTTGTGGTAACTCATCAATAAAAGTTCTCATTTCACTCCGTGGACGTAGGCATTAGGCCAAACTATATAATCTCATGTGTCCATTATTCCCATTCTTATTCTCTTTATATCCTCGATTTCCTAACAACTAGTATCAGAGCTTGGTGAAAGGATGGAAGATCACGACGCGAAGTTTGTCTTGGTGCAGTTCAATGGATCATCAAATTTTGGATTATGGTAAAGGCGTATCAAAGATTAGCTGGTGCAACAAGTGATAGTCAACGCGCTCTCGGAGAAGAACCCCAAGAAGATGGAGAAGCAAGAGTGGAAAGAGATGGAGGCCAAGGCGGTGGCGATGATTCGCTTGTGATTGGCAGATGATGTGATGTATCACTTCATGGATGAGACGTCACTAGCTGAGGTTTAGAAAAAATTAGAGCATAAGTACATGTCACAGATTAATCTTCGTGCAAGTTTGTAAGACAACATGTACTCGTGAGCACTAACCAATGTAACAATAGCGAATTTAATTATTTGCTGATGATTATTTTTAATAAATAAAATTTACTTGTTAAAAAGAGTCTTGTCCCAACTTGAATCTACATTGGTTAAACTAACATACCAAATACCAGGTAATATAAAGAATGCAAGTTCAGTGAAATGGCCGTGTTGCAAATAAACTTACATTTGTAATTTCATGGAAATTTTAAAAGAAATGCAAAAGAAGAAATTACAATTTATTGGAATATTTGGAAGAGGACTAAGTTAATTAAAGCAAAATACTATTTGGTCCCTCAAATTGAAGAAAAAACAAGGTTTCGTCCCTCTGCCACGAGATTGAACAACTTACAACAACACGTAACAAAATCAACTTGCTTAATCGAAGAGAAGCCCCAGGATCAAGGAATGTGCACCGCACAAACATTCTCTCTCTATATATCTAAAGCCTCTAAAAAAAAATCTAAAGCCTCTCCAACTAGATAAATGAAAAAATAATGTACTGTGCACCTAATAACTTCCATAGAGACTGACTAAATGATAGTCCTGCTTCCTGCAAAATTACAATAAATATATTATTTATTATACCGCAATATGTTTTTGTAAAACTAGACTTCCATGAAGAAATTAAATCTATGTATTGAGATGATCTGTTTCATCACCTTTCTTCTCGATCGACATTTTGAAAACCTAATTAAATTGTACATTAAAAGAATTTCCTTTGTATAATTTGCCTTTTCCAACTTCCAAGTCTGAGAAAAAAATTGTTGGATAATGCGTAGGAGTAATTAAATTTAGTAGCTGAAAGATGAAGTATAATAAATCATGTCCATTTGTAAGATAGAGATTATGCATCGCCTAATTGAAGATTTCTATTTTTAATAAATAAACGGAAACACAGAGATTTGGACTTATAAATTTCTACAAGAAAATAATAGTAATCTCTATATATCTGCTTTAATAGCAAGATGTCAAGTAAAAAAAATTAACATTAACTAATTTGAATTATATAAAAAAATTAAATAAAAATTATAATAAAATTACATTTTATAAAAAAGTTTGCGAAAGATAAGAAGTGCACCTGGAAGATGAAGTCTGAAGCTAGTATAACCTGTGCTGGTACCATAACACTCCGTCTAAATACCTGGTTGATAGAGGATATCGAATTTAGTTAATTTTTTCTACGCATTCATATATTCTTTGAAGTTACATTCAATATTCTGTAAATAATAAGATATGATGACATAAAATAAAATTTACCTGAGGTAGGAAGATAGCTGTTGCAATAGCACCTACGTAATTTAGTAGGATGCACCCAAAACTAAATATCGTAATTTTTTTGGGCCAAAAAATTGATGCTAAAGTTGATATGTTGCACCTGTTTTATTTTTTACATTGTAAAAAACTGAAATTAATCAACATGTAAAAATATAAAAGAATTACAACAGTGAGTATTATGTGATTTAAACCTCTTTCATTTTTTTATAGGTCCATTTGAATGAATTTAGGCCCTAGAGTTTATTAATAGTAATATTTATTACTATTTAGAGTGAAATTTTTTTTGCGAGGTTGCAATTGCCACTCTAAAATTCGGTGTGAAAAACTTGAAGCAGAGAAAGAATACCAAAATAAAGAAGAATTCTATCTTGACATTAATATCCTAGATTTAATTTAACACCGTAATTCTGCATGCTAATTACATAATGAATTATAGCCTATTGATCTACTTTATTCAAAATAATCGTTATTAATTATGAGAAAGATCAAACTAACAACTTACATTTTGTCTCCTTCCAAGTCTTCAATATCTTTCATTATACCGATGACGAGTAAAATCATCGTTGAAGTTATCGCCATAAATACATCTGGTACAACACACCAGATATACTGAGAAGCTACCACTTCTACAACGATGAGTCAAATTCTCATCCTATCACATCCTTAATAGTATTCAAGAAATCTGACATTTCTCCTTTAATGAAATTACTCAATATAAGCCCAGACTTTTAAAAGAGTAATCAGATTACTCAATATAAACATATACTCTATGCAGGGGCGGAGCCAGAAAATTTGGTGAGTGGGGGCAATATAATTTTTTGGGCTCGATTATTATATGATAAGTCGATAATGGGCTATTCTAGTTTCAATTTTTAGGTTGATTAATTTTTTAGTGAGGTCAAAATCTAATTTTAGTAGGGACATACATTACAAAATATATCTAATTATCAAACAAAAAAAATTAAGTAGAGACAATTGCCCCGCAACAACCCACCTCCCTCCGCCCCTGACTCCATGTAAGTTACTCTCGCTGAAACTTGAAATAAATTAGGTTTATTTTGCGTGGAAAAATCTGCCATATATTTCAAAGCATTCATGTAACTGGATTTGTCTAGAGTAAACTCTACTCAGGCAGTGCTTCTTATTTTTGAATGTGCTAGCAGCTTTTCTTATTAGTTTTTTTTTTCACTAGGGAGGGGTTCTTTGTAGTATAGTTTGACACATTGGTCCTTTGAATCTTCTGTGATCTATGCAATTATCCGGAACAATCACCTCAACTAAAGAAGTAAACAGGGCATGGACATGGGACTCAGCGGCAAGATTAAATATTATCAGGCTCATTTGGTTGATCATGATGGTTAACATTTAATCCGTTATCTGAATTTGATATCCATTTTTTATTCGAATTCAGATAATTTTGTATTCGAATGCAGATTAATCGAAATAATATTTTCGGATTAGGATTCACATTCAAATAGCAATATAATTTATTCGGATATCCGAATTATCCGAAATTCAGAAAAAAAAGAAGAAGTTATCTTTCATAGTCTATTTCTGAAATAGCCCAATAGCCCACCTGTAAGGACTCTGCCCAAACAATTTTTCCACAAAAGATTTACCAAAGCTAAAGCAATAAGCCTTCCCATTTCTGATTCCTCGATTCTCCAAAAATAGAGAACAGATTTAGTGTTGACAACATAGAGTTGCCAGCATCAATCTGATAACATAAAATCAGACCAAGAAACATCATCTCTCTCCTCGGGCTCCCATCCCCTCTGGCTTCCTCTCTGCTCAGACAAGCTCCCATCCCTTCATGATCCTCCTCGCGAGCTGATCTAGAAAAGGTAATGCATCAAATAGAAGATAAGTATCCTACTAACAGTCTTATTCCATTTTGTTAGGAGCTTGACAAAGCTATGGAAGATGATGCATTCCGTAGATTTACCGAAGAGGTATGAATTCCATTGTACCCAAAGTAATCTGTAGGTGGTGGAGACCGTTCATCACAAAGCAAAGATAAGGTGTCCAGCTCGAAGCCAAACTCGTACAAAGGGGGCGATAAGAGTGGGAAGGATCGGCCAAAGTCATCTGGGTGCTTCATTTGCGATGGCCCCCACCGGGCTATTGAATGCCCGAAATAGTACAAACTGTCCACGGCAAGCCACGAGGAGTCCGGGGCAAGTGCGAAAGAAGCGAGCGTTGGGGTGCTACAACTTATGAGTTCAATCAAGGCAAAGATGGAGATGCCGAATTCAAAAAAGTGAGGCCGCATATTTGTGACGAGAAAGGTGAATTCCTATGAGATCCGAGCGCTGATTGACACGGGGGCGTCCAACAACTTCCTTGAGGTGAAAGAGGCAGTAAGGTTGGGGATCATATAGACAAAGAAGCGTGGCTCCTTAAAAATAGTAAACTCATCCCATATCCCAATTTTTAGAGTAGGAGAGGCGTGGAGATGAACCTTGGAGATTGGCGAGGCCTGTTGGATTTCTTGGTGGTGACCATGGATGAATACTATGTTATCATCGGTATAGACTTCATGGATAAGGTTCGGGCTTTCTGTATACCCATCGATAACTCTATGTGCATAGTGGACAACGAGAGAGCCTGCTTGTTGCCTATCGCAAGGGAAGGAAGGTAGCCGACGAAGGTTATGTCTGCAATGCAAGTGAAGAACGGGCTATGAAAGAAGGAGCCAACCTTTCTAGCCAACGTCCTACTTTTCAATGAGGAGCCTAGATAAGAGATGATGGTATCAACGCATATTGCAGAGGTCCTTAAGGCATTTCAGGATGTGATGCCGAAGGAGTTACAAAAAAATTACCGCCTAGACGAGAGGTGGATTAAAAGATCGAGTTGGAGGTCGGTGCAAAACCTTCCGCTGATGCCCCTTACCGAATGGCCCCTTCAGAGCTGGAAGAATTGCGGAAGTACTTGCGAGAGCTATTGGACCCTGGGATCATCAAGCCCTCAAAGTCCCCATTTGGTGCCCCAGTGCTATTCCAGAAGAAGCAGGACGGGTCCCTACAGTTGTGCATCGACTATAGGGCCCTGAATAAGTTTACGATCAAGAATAAGTATGCGATTCCCCTGATTGTGGACTTGTTTGACCAACTCGGAGATGCAAGGTGGTTTTCCAAGTTGGACCTGAGATCGGGCTACTCGTAGGTGCGCATTGCCAAAGGCGATGATGCAAAGATGGCATGTGTGACAGGGTACAGATCTTATAAATTTATGGTGATACCTTTCGGACTAACAAACGCCCCGGTAACTTTATGCACCATGATAAATAAGGTCCTATAGCACTTTCTCGATGATTTTATTATGGTATACCTAGACGATATTGTGGTGTACAACAAGTCGTTGGAAGAATATGTAGGCCCCGAAGAAAGTGGAGGCCATCCGATCGTGGGAGCCACCAACAAAAGTCCCCGTATTGTGGTCATTTCTTGGCTTGCCTAACTACTATCAAAAGTTTGTCAAGGGCTATTTAGCGATTGCCACCCCTTTGACGGACTTGTTAAAGAAGGATCGTACTTAGAGATGGGATGAGAAGTGCCAAAAAGCATTCGAGGAATTAAAGGCAGCAATGACGGAGGAGCCGTGCTAGCCTTGTCAAACCATCTCAAGGCATACGAAGTCCAAACGGATGCTTCCAATTTTGTTATCGGTGGCGTGCTAATACAGGAGGGTCCTCAAATTACGTACAAAAGTCACAAGTTAAATGACACTGAGAGGAGCTACACTGTCCAAGAGAAGGAGATGACCTCGGCTGTACACTGCCTTCGGACATAGAGACATTACTTCCTGACGCAAAAGAAGATCTCACTGAAACAAGCAAGATGGCAAGACTTCTTTGCGCAATTTGATTTCATAATGGAATACAAGAAGGGAAAGACCAACGTGGTGGCTGATGCACTCAGCCGCAAGGTTGAGTTAGTTACGATGGCCGCGATGAGCCTACCATAATTGCCTTTTATGAACAGGGTCAAAGAAGGGATGTGGCACGACCAAATCGTGGAGCAATTGCGATAATAAGTGCAGGAAGACAAGTCTTGCAGATTATGAGAAAAGGACGGGCTGCTCTACTCAGGAGTGTCACAGTGCAAAGTGGGCAGAACACCCTGGGATGGCACGCATACAAGCACTTGTGAAGGAAAGCTTTTATTGGCCGAAGATGCAAAATGACATCAAACTCTACGTTCGGACGTGCTTAGTGTGTCAGGAAGACAAGGTGGAGAAAATGAAGTCTGGAGGGTTGCTAGAACCATTACCAACACCGGAGAGGCCATGGAAAAGTGTCTCGATGGACTTCATCGTAGGCCTACCAAAGCCAGAAGGTTACAGAACAATAATTGTGGTGGTGGACAAATACTCTAAGTACAGAGTGTTCATCGCCGCACCGAAGGATTGCACAGTAGAAGAGACGGTCAAGATGTTTTTCAAGCACGTCATCAAATATTGGGGCATGCCTAAGTCTATCGTGAGTGATCATGATTCATGATTCACGGGACAATTTTAGAGGGAGCTCTTCAAGATCATGGGGTCTAACCTCAAGTTCTCATTAGTGGTACATCTACAAACCGATGGACAGACGGAGTGGGTGAACTGGTTGTTGGAAATCTATCTATGCCACTACATCAAGGCCAACTAACTAGATTGGGCAAAGTTGCTGGAAGTGACACAATTCTCCTATAACCTACATCGGAGTGAGACGACGCAAGCAAGCCCGTTCGAGATAGCAATGGGTTGTACCCTCACTCCATCTATAGTTATAACAGGATATATGGGAGCAAGCTCTGATGCCTACCGAACTACTAAGGACTGGCACGAAAAAATGGAGATGGCAAAGGCATATTTGGCCCGAGCCCAAAAGAAGATGAAGAAGTGCGCGAACAAAAAGTAGAGGGATTTTTTTTAATGAGGGAGACCATGTGCTGGTTATACTCCTAGTGCACCAATCCAAGGCAGTGCAGAAGTTAATAAGGCCTAGATAAGGCATTACGAAGGCATTTCTCGTCAGTTTGCTCAAACCTTACCATGCGAAAAAGGAGGATCAAAGTCGCCAAGAGTCGCAGCGAGCCCCGACCAATATCTACTCCTATTACGACAGGGAGATAGAGAAGATCAAGGCATGATAAGTCATTCCAGAGAGGGGGCACAACCCGAGCTACAAGGAATACCTTGTTCGATGAAAAAGACAACTGGACAGCGAGACTAGTTGGGAAAGAGACTATGACCTATGGCAATTTTATGTGAAGATTACCGAGTTTGAGACCGTGATGAGGACATCTCGGAACTAAGTGGGGGAGAATGTCACACCTCGCCCTCCAAGGCTAGCTAGACATGCAAGGAGGTGCGAGTGAGAAGGCCTTCCTAGCACACAACAAAGAGTCATAAATGGAAGCCTAAAGTGTGAAGGGTTGTGAAGCACAACAAGCCAGCTAGCAAAGGATTGCGAGTCAGTTTATAGGCGAATGCTAGCCATCCCGCGAAGGGACGCGAAAGGCTGCCAAATAGCCAATGAAGATATGCGAGAGAATGAATGGATAGGCATCAAGGGGCATCCTAAAGGAACAAAGTAGACCACTATGAGGGCCATTTTGGCCAGAAAATAAGCACCAAAGTGCCCATTATTTGTAAGCTTTGTACATGGCTTTTTGGCCAAGATTTGTAAAGAAGGGGGTCTACATAGATTGTTTATAAATAGGGCCGACCCCCACTTGTTGTAGACATCCAAAAATTGAGTAATAAAGCACTTACTTGTGTATTTTGTGTGCTAAGTGAGTGTGAGTGTTACCAAAAATTTGAGGGTATATTTAACCTATTTTCGCAAAAGAGAGGGTGAGTAGTGAGAGTAGGCTGACTTAGGGCGAGAATATCCTCAAGTGCCAGCACGTCTAAGTGAGAAACAAGTTTAGACATGACAAATGCCCCCTGAGTCTTTCAATTCTTCGTCAGTATCTAGAAAAGTGGGGCTAGAATCCTTATGAGCTGGCATGAGCATATCAGAAGATTAATCTTCCTTGACCATTAGAGACTCAGCCAACCCCACCCTACCAGATGAAACACCAACTTTTGATGACCCCTTGCCATCACTTTTTTTCTTAGTTTCATGGTTTCAAGACACTTCACCGAATTTAGGCCTAACCTCCTCGGTCAAATTATGAATTTCTACAATCCATAGCCTATTAATGAACTCCCACTACCTGAAAATAATAAACATAGAGGCAGCATCCATCAACCCTTGTGGAATTTGTGGCACTATAAATACCTATTCTTGCCTCATTGAATGTGTTGCCAAAAGAACTCTCCAAGTGAAAGAGAGTTGCCAAGAGTGTTGAGAGCAAGTGAGAGGCCAAAGAGAGGGGGAGAGAGTGAGGCAAAGTATGGCATCTATTGTAAGAGCAAGTGAAGCTCCAAGTGTGATATAGTAAAATCTCTCCTAGCTTGGTAGCTCCCGGACGTAGATGTTCTCGTCGAATTAGGTGAACAAATACTTGTGTCCCTCCTTGTACTTTCTTTGTGCTTTATGTGTTCGTTCTTCTCTTTGTATTTGTGGGTTGCTCGTGTGTTTATTGCGTTGCTTGGGTCTACATGGGGAGTGAGTGTTTTTGCCAACAGGGTCCACCATCACTCCAACCCTTCTCCCTGGCTGAAGAGGGAGGCCAACAATAGACCCAAAACTAGGTATTGTTTTTTTTGTGAGATAAGGACTAGAAGAGAAAGTTTAACAAAGAAGGACAAAATGGCATGCACGGTTAGGAGTGTTACATGGAGGGAGAGAAAATGATGGCAAAGTCGCGGGAAGCTCCAATTGAAGGCGAGAGTGCCCGATTTGCGAACAATCGAAAAGGGAAAGATTTTAGGGTTAGGGTTCTTGAGAAGAAAATTAGGAATTGCTGTTCGGATTTAGGATAGACAGTTGGGAAGGCAAGATCCGTTACAAATTTGGCTGAGTCGGATGAGTTGGTGGACGTGGCGACATCTGGTTGGCAGGAAAGTGTGACTCGGATTATGATCGGTTGATGTTGATGGGCGACGTACAACTTATAGGGACACGCGCAAGGAGGGCAAAATGCTGTCTTTTCAAGTCAAAGGAGGGAGCAGCGCGCGGAAAGAGCCAATCGAGAACTAATGCGTGTCAATTGCTTGGGACTGAAGACGTTATGTACATAGTACTATATTGTAATAAACCACGATCGCAGATCATGCTTTTGGCAGTAGCTTTTCCTGAATTTTCGGTTGCTTTTAGGATGGTAAAACTTGGTTATCAAGTTGTAATCTTTTCCTGATGTAGGCTTGATATGCCATCATGATGTTTGTTAGTACTTGATAGAGGAGGGCTGGGGGACAGAATATTCCTACCTTGTACTAAAGAAACCTCGTGTATCAGTTGTTTATATACCCTTAATGAGAATGAGGAAGTAAGCTTTTTGGCCCATTTGAACAATTGTGTTGAGTTCAACACTTTTTTTCTTATGCTTATCTTTCTTACAAAACTTCCAAGTAACTCCCTGATTTACCAAGCAGCTTTATTTTATCCGAGTTTTTCCGAATTTTTTGACTCCAAGAATTCACTATCTATTAGGGAGGCACTGGGATTGGTATTGGTGAAGAAGCTGAGAGGTCTCAACTCTCTTTTAGCCTCTGCTTCTGGAAATGTCGGTGGGTTACAGCTGAAATTTTGTGGGTTGCCAAATCGTGGAATTGGGCATCAAGGGTCGAGCCGGCCAAGGTCTCTGTTTTGTCCGGGTCCGACATGTATGTTGGCCTTTTTTATTTCTTTTGGGCTGGGATTTCCAGGTGTAACATGGGTTTATGGGTAGCAGGGGTGAGACAATTTGGTACTGGATTATGTCGGGCAATTTGTAATTTTTGCTAGGTTTTTTTTCTACGATTTTTATCCCACTCAATTTTACTGTACCATGTTTATTGAGACTACATTTGCGTATTTATATCAATACGGGGGAATCCAGTACCAGGGGACGGGGGACGGGAGGGTAGCTGGGAGGATTTTCCTTTTCATAGTTTTTTTTCACTTTTATTTATTTTTTTAGGCCGTGTACTGGATAGGATAGGATATGTTTTCCCATTCCATACTTTTGGAATGGGTACACTTTAATTAATAAAATATATTTACTTTTAAAAGAAATACAAGGGCAAGTTCGTAGGTAGTTTGCCAAGGTTCGTAGGATGAGGGAAGGGATATTAAGGCGGAGTGGGAAGATAAGAAAGAGGAGGATGAGGAGGATTTATGGTACAGTGCGGAAGACGAGAAGTTATGGTGCTTAATAAAATGAGAGCTACTTAAGGACATATTTATGTGTGTGAACATAATCTGTGTTCAGAAATAGCTAATTTGGTCTGAAAGATAAAAGATTTATGTAGCCACGACCTTCTTTTATATTTAGATGCGCTAAGGTAATTTTAGACCACTAACTTTTGCCTAAGGATTATTGTACATTAAGTGTATTTATTCATGGTGGTATAAAATTTTTACTGCTCAAAAAAATATATGTATATAGTGTGTGGATGCGTTATGTACCAAAGCATTAGTAAGAATTGCATCAATTGTTGATCTTTTGAAGGAGAATGGAGGTACAGAATATAATGATCCCAGAACTATGCAGCAGAGAACATTTAGAATTGAAGAAAGTGCAATACCAATTACTGAAAAAGATATCACCAATATCCACGCAAATGGGAGAGACAGTTCTCCCGAAGCCAATGGATAAGAACGGGTTTTATTGATCCTGTAAAATTAACAACTTAGAAAGAATTCTTTAATTTGATTAGAAGTAGACATAGTATTATAAAGTTTCACTTATAAAAAAAATATTATAAAATTTCGACTACATATTTATCAATTTCGATGTCGTAAATTTGGTTGATGCCATTCGCGAAGCCACTTGCACACCAAAAAGCAAGAAGAGCAGCCACTACTCTTAAAAGTAAAATCCACGGTGGTAGCGTTACTAGACGAGCGCGTTCTTCATCCAAGCTCTCGCCATCAGAGAGCTGTGAAACCCATGAACTCAGCTAATGAGATATTAAAAATTCAACAGTTGTGTAAGAGTACGTTTGGAAGACCCTTTTTAAAATAGGATCTGACGATTCTCGACTCTTATACAAGTATTAAAAAAAAGGAGAGCACGCTTGGAAGATTTCCCAAGGCAACATGTGGTAAGCGCTAAAAGGAAAAAGATAGCTTACATGGATCCTACAAGTGTTCCGAGTTGGATACGTGGTTTCATGAACCGCAGTAGAATGCCTGGGAATCCCAATACTTTTGTGAATGGTGAATCCGAATTATCTTTTCCATTTTGATCTGCGGTAGCCTGGAAGCCAAAGCTCAAGTTTTTAAATCTCCCATTAGTTTGCGAAGCTAAAGTATGAAATATAATTTACTGCATACTTTAAAACGTAAATAAAGCTCACTTGCAAAAGAACTGATCTCATGGAAAAACCCAGACATGATTTATATTGAAAATCGCTTAAGACGCATAAAAAAGTACTACAAGATATAATATGTACCTTAGTTAAGGGAATGGTGTTGCGCCCATAAGATATCTTTGGAGCAATATTTGGGAAATTATTTTTGGGTTGATATAATAAGATGTTTGAGTTGTTGTGATCACTGTAAATTTTAGGTGGAGGCAAAATATGGTATTGAGAAAATCTTTTAGTTACACAATTAACTTTTTTTGGGGGGGAAATAGTTCGAGAAGATGGGGATATGAGGATTCTCACACTTGAAATTGAAAATCCAGGAAGAGATGTACGTGAGAGCTCCATTTTCAGTGGTATTGAAGAGCAATTTGGAGGAGGGTTTAATTTAAATCCAATTGTAGATGGAAAAAGGGAGAGCATCGCTGCGTTAAAATAGGGACACATAAGTTAGATGCTTAAAGGCTTATACACAAAATCCATCCCATTTGTAGGATGGCAACGAATCTTACCTCGTTTCTCAGGAGTTTGTGGGTCAATTTTCATCCTTGCAGAAATGGCAAAATTCTTTGCTTAGGAGAGAAACAAAACTTCAATATCATCTAGAATTCGGATATAGGCCAACCCGTGTAAATTACTCAACAAAAAAATCCATCCCACTTTCTTCACACTTACTGGAGTTCTATTATAAATACAATTTTTTTATGGGAAAAGTCCACTTTCGTACCCTGTGGTATCGACCAAAATCACTTTAGTACCCTGTGGTAAAAAACCGATCAATCGAGTCATACTTATTCCAATTAACATCAAAAAGGGCCTCGGGCAGCTGCCCGGAGCTGCCCGAACCTACCCGCCCGCTGCCCGGGCCACGTGGTCAGCCACGTCACCAATTCCTCCTCCTCCGATTTTCCTCCTCCTCCTCCTCCTCCTCCTCCTCCTCCTCCTCCTCCCCTCCTCCTCCTCCTCCTCCTCTCCTCCTCCTCCCCGCATCCCCCTCCTCCTCCTCCTCCTCCTCCGCCTCCTCCTCCTCCGCGTTCCTCCTCCTCCTCCTCCTCCTCCTCCTCCTCCCCGCATCCCCCTCCTCCTCCGCGTCCTCCTCCTCCCCGCGTCCTCCTCCTCCCCGCGTCCCCCTCCTCCTCCGCGTCCTCCTCCTCCTCCTCCTCCGCGTCCTCCTCCTCCGCGTCTCCCTCCTCCTCCTCTCCTCCTCCTCCCCACGTTGCCCTCCTCCTCTGCGTCCTCCTCCTCCCTGCTTCCCCCTCCTCCCCCGCGCCCCCCTCCTCCTCTCCTCCTCCTCCCCGCGTCCTCCTCCTCCTCCTCCTCCTCCTCCCCGCGTCCCCCTCCTCCTCCTCCTCCTCCTCCTCCTCCTCCTCCTCCCCGCCTCCTCCTCCTCCTCTTGGTGACGTGGCGCCACGTCACCAAAATTGGTGACGTGGCTGACCACGTGGCCCGGGCAGCGGGCGGGTAGGTTCGGGCAGCTCCGGGCAGCTGCCCGAGGCCCTTTTTGATGTTAATTGGAATAAGTATGACTCGATTGATCGGTTTTTTACCACAGGGTACTAAAGTGATTTTGGTCGATACCACAGGGTACGAAAGTGGACTTTTCCCTTTTTTTATTGTTATTTACTTCACATGCACATGTTCCCCGGTAATCTCTCCGGACTGTTCTGATATAAAACCATAACGGTCAACGAATTAGTGAAGTTCATAGACTCCATACTTTTTGAATGCGAGAAAAAAAACCTAGAAAATTATATCCGGATAAGATGCTACAATTTAATTTATATATAAAAAGAGATACTATAACTTATTCGGGGGCGGATCGGGTAGAAGAGTCCAATTTCATACCGAACACATAGGGGGTAAAACAGTCCAGAAAAAAAAAGGGGACGTGCAGGCGCCTGGAGGACGCGCATTGAGGGGCCATGTGGGAGCGCGTGCGACAAGCATAGTATTATTTAATTAATTACAATTTTTTTATTAGTATTTTTTAAATATTATAAAATTAGTATATCATAGTGAATTGAATTAGATTATTATTTAACTTTTTATTATACATATTATCATACATTATTAATACTATAGTGAATCAAATTGATATATTATTTAATTATTTTTTATCACAAAGATTATTATAACCGAGCATACCATTTGTCCTAGTCAGGCATGCTATCGGTCATAGCTAGGCATGCCATTTTAACATAACATAATTAATTATTTAATCACATATTAATCGGGCATGCTATTTAGACATAGCCGGGCATGTCATTTTATCGTAGCCTGGCATACCGTTTTATAGTAACCAGGCTGTCATTTTATCGTAATCGAGCATGTCATTTATTCATAACTAGGTATGTTATTTTATCGTAACTGGGTATACTATGTTATCGTAATCGGGCATGCCATTTATTCATAACTTGGTATGTCATTCTATCGTAAATGAGTCTGTCATTTGGTTATAACTGGGTATGCTATTTTATCGTAACCGGACATGTCATTTTATCATAACCAGGCCTGCCATTTGGTCATAACCGAACATGCCATTTTATCGAAATCAGTATGCCATTTGTTCATAAATAGACATGTCATTTATCATAACGAGACATTTGTTCTTTATAGTCGACTTTGTTTTTGAAAAGTTAAGCTAGTACTTCATTAGTTGAATTATTTTTGAACAGTATTATTAGTATTTTTTGTTTTTTTCGAAACAAGTAATAGTGTTGAGATCACCCACAAAAAGTCTTGGGGAATTATCTCTTGCCTAATTGGTAGCTATGGCCCTCTAGTGGTACCAAACTAATAGCGATTCATACAAGCTAAATCTTCTACTCGATAATTAGTCCCAAGAAATAGAGCTTCTTAGAACCATTTGGTTCCCCATAAACAAAAATAGAATGTCACCTCAGGCCAATAGATAAATCTAGACGATTGGTATATATATACTTTGTTATAGTGAGGGAGTTATTCCACGAAAGGGCAAGGTCTCCAATGACGGGTTGGATTAGGTCCGGACTGGACTTTTCCGGCCCATTCTAACCAAAGGAGCAAGGGATGGTAGTTTTGTAATTAAGTCAAAAATCAGGAGCAAAGGACAAATAGGCGTGTGGCTAGCAGGGGGACCAAAGGGACTCCTTGCGCAAGGGCGCGTGACAGCTTCAGTCCTTTAATTTTTTTTATTCTAAGTTTTTTCTTTAAAAGTCAACAAATCAGTTGAGTCCCCATACTTCTTGAATGGGAGAAAAAAATAGAAATTTTATCCGGAAAGGATACTACAAATTAATTTATATATAAAAAGAGATACTACAACTTATTTGCCATGTGAGCATGGTCGATCTTATCCCGGAAGGGATTATGATTGATCAGGTTGAGTGAGGTTGCAAGTATTTATTCAAAATAATTATCTAGTTACGTGATTTATGAACATTCGAAATATAACAAATAATTAATTTATAATGAAATCTGTTCCAATACAGTTTTGGAACTGTATTGATTAAGATTTTTTTCTTAGAAGATATTGATTAAGGTTTGGTTAAGGTGAATATTCTCGTCGCAATACGAGGCTTCTTTTCAAACTGTTAGATAGCAACTGGATAACTCCAATTCGGATACCATACAGAATTTGCACTATACTCGGGGTGATTTCTCGGCTCCATATCAACCCATCCAAGTCCTCAATATTTGGTGTAAATTCTACAAAAGAGCAGCGGAATACTATGGTCAACATTTTTTTGATAATATTTACATAAAGAAAAGAATGTTGAATACCACCAACGAGCCTCACTACAAATCCCACCGTAACTAAAACCCAATAGAAAAAAATTATAGTAGAGAAAAAGTATCCGTTATTGCTGCTACATTCGTTCGACATCCATGTTCCCTGTTTGGACCCCAAAGAAAAAATATTAAATCAAACTGAAACCTCCCTCTGAATGAGTGCTTCCGTTAAACATCAGAGAATCGTCGAGGGGAGAAATAAAATCAAATACGTCCTTATACATGGGACTCCAAGTAGAGCAACAGATCTTGTCGGGCTAAATCCTTGAGTGAATTCGACCGAAACAACCATTTTTATATGAAGTTTGACAGTATGATGGAAAAGTTTGTGATTATGCGTCGTATCTTCAAAGAAATTTCGAATTCAAGTCTAAAAAATGTAAGAATGTAAAATAATTGGTGAGAATTTTACCATCTTTTCAATGGGTATATAGAATCCGGAAAATGGCAAGTTTGAGAACAAATGTTACACACTAGATGTGGAAGAAAAGAATTCTGGGAGAGACAGAATATCGGGGAAGAAAGAGAAGAAGAAAGGGAGGGAGAGAAGAAGAGAGAAGTGGGTAGAAGGGATTATATTAATCATTCCATACCCTTTTCCATAATTGGACCATCATTATATACTCATGGTGATGACAAGCCCATCACTCATCCCATGAACCCACGTGCACTGGGCACCTTTAGGGAAAGCAATTAACTAATTAATCGTGGCCCATAATGAGACACGATCTAACCCACTAACTGGACAACATGATAGCCCACTAACAAGACCCACTATCAAGACAAGACCCACGACATCAACAAAAGAAAAATAACTGACATAATAATAATATCGTGACATTCGCCCGTCGTTATAACGAATTCTTGTCCCAAGAATTCATGAACTCAGAGCCTGGAATTCAGATCTTCCACCACCGGAAACTGGGCTTTTATGGCGTTGTAATCCTCCCAAGTGGAGTCTTCAACATGTAGATTTGTCCACTTAATGAGCACCTGAACAACAGCCCTATTATCTCGTTTGACCAGGCGGCGATCAAGGACTGCTTCTGGTTCGGACTTCAACTGACCCTCGGTCGTGCTCAATGGCGGAGTGCTAATTGCAATATTTCCGGCTCCGACTCGCCGTTTGAGCAATGATACATGAAACACCGGGTGGATGTTACAAGTTGAGGGTAAGTCGAGCTTGTAAGCGACCTGCCCCACCTTCGCCAGGATGCGGAAAGGACCAAAATATTTAGCTGCAAGCTTAACACTAGAACGAACAGCCAGAGTGGACTGTCTGTATGGTTGTAACTTCAGGAAAACTTCATCTCCCACTTCAAAGGAACGCTCGCTTCTACCCCTGTCCGCTTATGACTTCATTCGATTCTGAGCTTGTTGAAGTGACTCGGACAGAATTCTCACCATTTGAGCATGTCTAGTTGTGAAGTCGGCGACCACCGCGACGGACGGTTGCTCGTCTTTAAGTCCGGGAATAGAAGGCGGCCCATAACCATAGACCACTTCAAAGGGTGAGCGTTGGATAGCCGAGTGAAAGGAGCTGTTGTACCATAACTCTGCCAAGGATAGCCACTTCGACCAAGTCCCGGGACGTTGGAAGCACATGACACGAAGGTAGTGCTCAAGACATTGGTTCAACCTTTCCGTCTGGCCGTCGGATTGAGGATGGTAGGCGGAGCTCAGCTGTAGAGTAGTTCCAAAGGCACGAAACAACTCTTTCCAAATATTGCTAGTGAAGATCTTGTCCCGATCTGAGACAATAGTGTTAGGCAGCCCGTGAAGCTTGAACACGTTATCAATAAGAAGGTGAGCGACCTGCATCGCAGTGAACGGGTGCGACAATAGAACAAAATGCCCGTACTTCGAAAATCGGTCCACTACGACAAGGATAACGTCCTTACCCACTGACTTGGGTAGACCCTCTACGAAGTCCACAGCTATGTCTTTCCACACGCCATCGGGAATCTCTAAGGGCTGCAAGAGACTGGGGTAGGCGACATGCTCGGACTTGCATCTCTGACAAGTATCACAGTTAGCAACAAAAGAAGTGACATGTGCCTTCAAGCCAGGCCAGTAAAAGTGTCTTTTCACTCTCTTGTAGGTAACCAAGCATCCGGAGTGGCCGCCCACGGAAGAATCATGCATCTGCTTGATAATGTCATTGCGTAATTCTCCCGTGCTTCCCACGTACAACCGCCCTTTGTGGCAGAGAACTCCTTGATGCAGCTTGAAGTTGGAATTTTGGTCTGGTGAAATGGTGAGCTCGGTGACCAATTGTTGGGCCTTTCCGTCATCCCGATAGCTCGCAGCCAAGGTTTCCTTCCACTGGGGAACTACAACCGATATAGCATGTATTTCAGCATGAGTTGGAGCTGCTGATCGGTGGTCAGGCAACCTGGAGAGTGCGTCGGCAGCCTTGTTTTCAAACCCTCGACGATACTCGATCGTGAAGTCCAAGCCCATCAATCTTGAGATGCCTTTTCGCTGTAAATTGGTGTGTACCTTCTGGTCGAGCAAGAACTGCAAGCTTTGATGGTCGGTTTTGATTACAAATGATGCTCCTTCAAGATAGTGACGCCATCGGTTGACCGCAGACAAGATGGCCAGTAACTCCTTTTCGTAGACGGCGAGGCCAGCATTACGGGGACCCAACGCTTCACTCATGAAGGCTATCGACTTTCCCTCTTGAGTGAGAACCGCTCCAATGCCTCGATCTGATGCGTCTGTTTCCAACACAAACTTACATGAAAAGTTAGGGTAAGCTAATATTGGTGCATGAGACATGAGCATTTTGAGTTGAGTGAAAGCATCATCCGCTTCCGGCGACCACTTAAATCCATCCTTGCGAAGTAGTTTGGTCAGTGGTTGAGCTACCTTCCCGTAGTCTCGTATGAACTTACGGTAGTAACCCGTGAGGCCAAGGAAACCTCGCAAGTCGCGTACCGTCTTGGGCGTGGGCCAATTCAACATGGCTTCAATTTTTTTAGGGTCCGTGGCCACTCCGTCCGCCGATATCACATGCCCAAGGTAGTCAACCCGAGCCACTCCAAATTCACATTTGGAGAGCTTCAAGAAAAAATTCTCTTTTTGCAACAATTCGAACACATTGGTGAGATGTTCAATATGGAGGCTGACTTCTTTGCTGTAGATGAGAATATCATCAAAAAACACCAATACGAATTGACGCAAGTAAGGCGATAAGACCTGATTCATCAAGGATTGGAATGTGGCAGGTGCGTTCGTGAGACCGAAAGGCAGTACTCGGAACTCATAGTGTCCGTGATGCATCCTAAAAGCCGTCTTGGGAATGTCCTCCTCCTTCATTCGGATTTGATGGTATCCGGCTCGGAGATCTAGTTTGGAGAACACCCTGGCACCATGTAGTTCGTCAAGCAAGTCATCAATCATCGAGATTGGGTACTTATCTTTGACGGTCCGGCTGTTGAGTTGACGGTAGTCAACGCACATTCTCCAACTTCCGTCCTTCTTTTTGACCAGCAATACGGGCGATGCGAAAGGACTTCTACTAGGGCGAATGAACCCCGACTCAAGGAGCTGCTGGACTTGTGCTTCAATCTCGCCTTTTTGGTAGTAGGGGTAGCGGTAGGGTCGTACCGACACCGCAGTAGCTCCGGGACTCAGTGTGATCCCGTGATCGTGCGACCGAGCTGGTGGAAGCATTTTAGGCTCCTCAAAGAGGGTGTTGTACGATTGCATTAAGTCTTGAAGTTGAGCTCCAAAAGTCGCACCAAATTCCTTCCCTCCGACGTCCTTTAAGTCCATCATATAGGCCACTTCTTGGTGGGTAATTGCTCCTGTTATCGACTGGTCCAAGAATACCCAGACAGCTCCTTCAATTTTCTCCACTCCCATTGACTTCAGAGGAAATTCCTCCAAAAGACAACTGAGTTCAGCTTGCTTGGACTGTCCATTGCGATGCCCCTTCAAGATAATCTCCTTGCCTTTGTGACTGATCGTAGCTTGGGCCCGTATGAAGTCGAAGGTAATAGGATTTACTTCCTGCATCCAATCTGTTCCAAGTACGATATCATAAGTGCCAAGGTCAAGGATTCTAAAACCAAAGCAAAACTTGCTACCACACATTTCCCATTCGAGGTCGGGGCAAATTCGTGAGCAAGTGACTTTGGCACCATTGGCGAGAGCAATTGTCATGTCGGGTGCCTTCATCTCATCCAGCTTTATCTTGCGAATTAAGTTGGAGTCGATAAAGGTGGCTGTACTTCCCGTGTCTAGGAGAAGGAGTACAGGTTTACCCCGGATCATGCCCCGTAGTTTTATCGTCCCACTTCCGCTACTTCCATTGATGGCGTGCATGGATATCTCCACTTCCTCATCATCATCGGCCCCTTTGTCGACGTCGGCTGACTCATCTTGCACCAGCTTCTCCTCCTCCAAGACATTGATGCCGATTTGTCGCCCGACACAAGTGTGTCCCTTGAACCACCTTTTGCCACACTTATAGCAGGAGGGTTCCTTCCGCAGCGGGGCAACATTCTGAGCTATCGGAACTGGTTTTGAGGTTTGAATGGTACTCCCGCTACCACAAACAGACTGGCCTTTATAAACTGCTTTTAGAGCTGTCTCGTGACGCTTGGCTTTTGCAAAGGCGTCGCGCAGGGTGACCGGATCATGAGTCCTGACCATGGATTCAATAGCTTCGTTAAGTCCCCCAATGAAACTGAAAACGAAGTACCTTTCGGTTACGGCGGGATTCTCGCGGAGCATGCTACCCTTGAGCTCTTCGAACTTGCGTATGTACTCACGAACACTTCCTATCTGCCGGAGGTGGTTAAATTCTTTCACCACGTCACCGGAATTTTGGTCTCCAAATCTCTCGCACAAGAGGTCCACGAATTGAGGCCATGTGAGGGTGCGATCGTGGAGCAACTCATTGTCGAGCCAAATGTCCCCCTCTTCGTCTAAATAGAGGCTGGCTAACTTCACCTTTCGGTTCTCTTCCACTTCGTTAACATCAAAGTATTTTTCACACTTCCGAACCCAGTTCCGAGGATTGGAAGGAGTGAACCCCGGAAAGTCGAGGCGCAACTTGGTATCCCCGGATCGCCTGACCGTCGGTGTTACGGCTGTTGGAGTCATCGATGCCGCTGGGGTGGGAGTCGATGAAGCCGTTGTGGTGGAAGCCGATGATGCCGTTGCGGTATGGTCATTAGGCGGGGTGCCTAATATACCCTTGTCGGTCTCGCCCTTGTCGTGAGGAGGGTGTGAAGTTAAGGCCTTGTGGATTAACTCGAACTTATGGTTGTTGTCTTGTTGGAGTAGCTCGAATTTGTGATGGCTGTCGGTGTGGTGTTGCTCGATACGGTTCCATGCTTCTTGGAGGCGTGCACTGAACTCTTGAGTGAATTCAGAGAGAGTAGTTTCGAGTTTCTCAAGTCGTTCTTCCGTGGACTTGGAACGTGTTGTCATGTTGCTAGCTCTGATACCACCTGTTACACACTAGATGTGGAAGAAAAGAATTCTGGGAGAGACAGAATATCGGGGAAGAAAGAGAAGAAGAAAGGGAGGGAGAGAAGAAGAGAGAAGTGGGTAGAAGGGATTATATTAATCATTCCATACCCTTTTCCATAATTGGACCATCATTATATACTCATGGTGATGACAAGCCCATCACTCATCCCATGAACCCACGTGCACTGGGCACCTTTAGGGAAAGCAATTAACTAATTAATCGTGGCCCATAATGAGACACGATCTAACCCACTAACTGGACAACATGATAGCCCACTAACAAGACCCACTATCAAGACAAGACCCACGACATCAACAAAAGGAAAATAACTGACATAATAATAATATCGTGACAACAAACTTTTTACTGAGGTTGCCGAACTTGTGAAATTTTCTACGGAAAAACCGAAAGAATTGAGGAAGTTACCATGGTATGACAAGGAGATGGAGATGGTGTGGGCATGAAGACGACCCAAGGGACATCAAAACCTAGGATTTTTTTTTGGGTCGGCAAGAGGGGTATCAAAACCTAGGATTACAATGCACATAGGGAGGAACTCTGCCATCTTGAGGCAAGTCATTTTTCCTTTTTTTTTTGAAAGTTCTGATATTTAAATACTTTCGGGCTCTAATTTAGAGGGTAGTTTTTTTAATGGTGTGTTTTTACATTTGTGAGGCTTTCCTCAAAAGACTTACTAGTATTGTTTGATTGTGTGGTGTTGTTTGATTGTCTAATTCTTGACTAGAATTGGGAATCGATGTCAGTTGTATGATTGGGCCTTGATGTTGAAATAGTCGACCCTCTGATTATCCGAATACTTGGTACTTTCGACAAGAAAAATATCGCACATATACCAATAGGTATTCTGCTAAGGGATCATGCTATGAATTGAGCCAAGATCATCAGAATTAAAAATAGAAAACAGACAACGTTCCAAAATTGAAAGCGCGATAGGAAAAATTAGTCTAAAAACAAGTGTGCATTGGCTGAACAGCAGCTAGGGGTCTCCAGTTGGGCTATAAGCACTTTAATGGTGGTTTATCAAATTCTGTGGAAGATCTCATCCATCGTTTCCCAAATAGGTTGGACAACTTTGCTTGGATGAGACTCAACAGATTTCTTCAGCTCTTCGAATCTCTTTCTCTGGAATTGTTTACATATATTCTGCGCACAAATTACTTCAAATGAATCACTAAAAAATTTAAAATAGTATGATCCACTAATCTATAAGGAAAATGGTAGCATAAACTCAAACCTGAAGATCAAGAGACGCGTAAATTTCTTTCACTTTTTCCACGCATGCCGGATCAGCTTTCCCGTAATTCTCCTGGGATCACAAAAGAACTTCAGTGAACAACAACATGAATGTTTATGATATGAGGTACAATCCAATTTTGGGAAGGAGGTCCTCACTGACATGTAAAATATTCTTTTGGTCCTCATTAGCACGTTCTAGCGCTTTGAGAATCAGCCAAGAGCACTTGCCATCTGCAATATCTGTTCCAGCCTGTGAAATTCCAAAAGGTTCAATGGTCTCGCAGTTTTAACTAAAAGAGTGAAATAGAATTAGCATGCATTCAACAGACCTTCCCGGTCATTGTTTCGTCCCCGAAGCAATCTTGATAGTCGTCCTGCAAAATTATTACCAAAAAAAAAAAGAGGATCGACCAAAGAGCAGCTAGAAGGGTAACAAGTAGGGATGTCTAACACGATCTAGAATGATGGCAGCTGATTACCTGAATTTGGGCATAGGTCGTTATCTCAACAAGTATGTCCTCGAATTCAAAATGGTCCTCTGGACGCTCACCTGCCAAAATCAATGCACAGGCACCCTGTACATAACAACATTAACCATGTCTCCGAGATTGATGGGATCACGATTGTTAATTATCCCTTTTGTAATTTGATTTTAATACCTTATCAGTTAGGTAGATTCCTTAACAAGCTTAGTCAATAGTCTTGTATTTAATATTTATCACACGTTATTGATCAATGCAATTAGCGGCCTTCAAACCAAAGTTACTTAGATCAAAGGATACAAAAACACATGAAGGTACGTGGACAAATATGTGCCCTTGTATGATTTTTGTAACTAGTAATGAAGCACACAAAAAAGTACACTCACCGGCAGGTACGTGGACAAATATGTGCCCTTGTATTTGGCAATGCAAGAGTACCTGTACCAAAGGATAATAGTCTCTAATCACTACCCGCACCTCGATTAGATTACCGAATCAAGGTGATAAAATACATGAATTCATGATATGTTTTACTTACAATTCCATGGAGTACTTGGACAGATCTTTCTCCCGTGGGGTAATGACATCTAACATTTGTCCGCATGATGTTTGGAACGCCACCTGTGTAACTCCAATTACCATTATAATAATGCTGCATAATAAAAACTCATCATCCTTGGCCTTTTATTTAGAAAAATCACCTGGTTAAATAAATCAATCAACTGCACATAATACGGCTTCTCCCCAAAGTGCTTCTTCAGAATCCGAAAGATCTGAGCCTGTAAGAGTATTGCATCATTTGTGGCAATCATGCCAACCTACAATCAAAAGTGAAAGAAAAAGGGAGCATTAATACCACATAATGTTCACTGTTTTGCTTCATCTTGTTAGGCTCTCCATATCCAAAAGTGGATTTTCGACACTTGTAAACAACTAACGATGTGATAATTAACCTCGGATAATCTGAACCGGCATGGTCGACCCCAGCGTGTATAAGAGTTATCCAGGATGTCATCAGTAACAAGCACACTTGCTAAATACTGCAACGTTGAAAGAAAATTAGCTTAGTGAAGAGAGAAAATTTAGCTTTCTTATTCCCCGATTAGATTACCGAATCAATGGTAGTTGAAATTTAGCTTAGTTGAGTCTGTTTCGTACCCATTGAACGCACCAACCAAGAACACAGGCGAGGAAATTCTCCTTATCAGATAAATTTTTCCCTTGCTGCAATTGTTGGTAGCTTCGGGTGACTAAAGATAAACAGGCTAGCCTGCCTGCGAAAGTAAACATTGAGGTTTAAAAAAGCCTTCTCTTAATCTTCAGAGTAATTAACCGTCCTTGTTCCTACCTACGGGCACGGTATAGTCCAGCATCTGCGAGGAAAGGAAAGAAAAGAAAAAGAAAGAGATGAGATGATCATCCAGACCAAAAACACAAGCAGATTATAGTCATCAAGAAACAAGTAGCAGAGAAAGAAATGAGAGAGAGAGAGATACATCGTGGACCCATCTGCGGGATTCGTTGGTGAAGTCAAAGGCCGGGTCATGAAGTAGCTCTGACTTCAACTTATCGTATACCTCTAAGAACTCGCTCCTTCCATGATCCTGATTTGTACTTTGTCCAGAATTAGCACGCATGGTTGCCCTCTGCAGCACCGGCCGATTTGGAGGAGTTATGGCTCTTGGAAATTAAAGCAAATATAGAGCAAGAAATCAATGGAAGAAATTGGTTAACTTCTGACCTTAACAGTACCAGCAGGAGGCTTCATCGAGTATCCAACGGAGACTACGGGACCCGGATGAAATACCTTTCTTGGGTTTGAAGGTTGAAGATGCGCAAGAGGGGAACATCTTCCGAATCCGATCATCATATTTTTTAGCTTGTGTTTAAAAATGTAACGTTACAAGCTTGAACCTGCTGTTTTTGCTTTTATACAACTAGCAATTCGGAGGTCGCTATACTATATATTTTGCATTATGATTAAGTCATACATAAATTCAAATATCGACGAAATCTGATGCATAGTTTTGCTCTGATATATGTTTTGACGATCATGCTACAATTGCACCCACCAGTTCTATTGCTATTTGATTAACGTTGTCCTCGGGAATGCCATAATTTTTCAATTTTTGTAGTTGTCCGAGGCCGCCATAATCACTTCTGATATGGGATTTGTTTGATTACTATTTTAGTTTCTCGTGTTTCAAAACCGAAAATTTAGCCTCCTTAATTTGCTTTTATTGTACTCTAAAGTTCCTATCATCAGAATCGTGAAATATCTCCGACGAGGAGCACCTAAAATGACCCAATTGTCCTTTTGTTAAAAATAATTATATAAAAAAAAAGAAATTCTCCTCTCTCCTTCCTCCCCTCTTCTCTTTCCTCTCCTCCCTCCTCTCTCTCCTCTCATCTCATCTTCAAACCCATCTTCATCTTCAACTTCCTCCATCCCTAAGAAAAATAATTAACACCCAAAATCATCTAACTAAATATCCTATTATTTAAACACCAAAAAATAATAAGATGCGCTGCTGGCTCGGTTCAATTTGTTGTCTTCTTCCTCCTGCCAAGTTTTCCAATTTTAGTTATTTGCATTTGGGTTCTTCCGTTCTGGGTTCATTAAATTGTGCTTGACTGATTTACTGGCAAACCCTTATGTTTCCACTCAGAAAGAGATAAAATAGGATAGTAAAGATGGATTTTTTATTTAATTTGGAGTGGTCTGGGAAAAATAAATAGAATAATTTTAGCCAAGATTGGTCCTTTTAAGAACCCTAATAAGATGCTTTGTGATGGCTCGGTTCAATTTGTTATCTTTTACCTTTTCTCCTTTATTAGCTTTCTGTTAATTGCTAGAACTTAGCTGTATTCGATTTCTGTTAAAGGAGAGATGGAGAAGAGGTACAAGAGAGAGAGAGAGGGGGATAGATGGGGAAGAAGAGGAGAGGGAGAAGTAAGAGAGAGGATTCCTAATATTTTTTATGGATGTTTAATCGGATGTTCATGGATGTTTAATTAATTGGATATTTTTGAGTAATTAGTTAGATGATTTTGGTTGTTAATTATTTTTCTCAGGGATGGAGGAGGTTGAAGATGATGATGGGGTTGAAGATGAGAGGAGAAAGGGGCAGGAAGGAGGAGAGATAAAAGGGGAAGGAGGAGAGAGAAAAAAAATATTATTTTTTAATTATTTTTTGACTAAGGGGCAAATGGGTTATTTTAAGTGCCCTCGCCAAAAATGTTTCACGATTCCAATGGCAAGGGCCTTAGAGTTTAATAAAAGCAAATTAGGGTGGCCAAATTTTTAATTTCGAAATAATGGAGACTAAAGAAGTGATTTAAGCAAACTTTAGAAGGCTGAGAACAATTTGCCCTATCATATAACATAAAAGTCAATAGATCGGTTGAGGTGCCCTATGAGCGTCGTCCATTTATCAAGAATTCTTAATTGAGACTTGAATTAGTACGAAAATGGCCAGTTGCCTAAGCCAGCCACTCAACCTGTAACGCCCCGTAATCCGACCGACTGTCTTCACATACCAATACGGGTCTTTTCCAGCATGTTTTGTCCTCACTCGCACGCATCCCGGGAAACTTTCCAGGAGGTCACCCATTCTGATCCTACTCCCGGCCAAACGCATTTAACCTTAGAGTTCTCACAAGATGTGTGCCAGAAAAGAAGGTGCACCTTGTTGATATGGATAGCCAAATCAAATCAGTTAAGCATTTTCAGACAGTACATATCATTTACGGGGTATCACATTCACCCCTCCTTAAATACGCGACGACCTCGTCGCGCTAGAATCAGTCAGTCCCAGAATCCCTCGTCTTCTGGTGCGTTCGATCCCCGAACCACACCGTACTAGCCGAGGTGATGCTCTGATACCATATGTAACGCCCCGTAATCCGACCGACTGTCTCCACAGACCAACACGTATCTTTTCCAGCATATTTTGTCCTCACTCGCACGCATCCCGGGAAACTTTCCTGGAGGTCACCCATCCTGATCCTAGTCCCGGCCAAACGCGTTTAACCTTAGAGTTCTCACAAGATGTGTGCCAGAAAAGAAGGTGCACCTAGTTGATATGGATAGTCAAATCAAATCAATTAAGCATTTTCAGATAGTACATATCATTTACGGGGTATTACACAACCAAATAAAGAAAAATACATTAACTTTTAAAGTTGAATTAACCTCTTACAACTGTTGGGAATTATCGAAAAAAGGTGAGGGTGGTGGACGCCACTTAGTTGGCGATCGCCAACGGCTGCATACAGAAGGTGCAAGCGACGGACAACTTGCACCCGCAAGTTGGTTGGCTGCTGCACGGGCTAGCAGACAATTTTCTACTATTATCTATCAGACTCTCGTTTCAGACCTATATAGGTTTCTTGGTATACAAAGATTTGTCTATTATATAAAGACATATTACCCTAGGGTTATGCATGGTTTTGTTGCTCAGATCTCATCAATAAAAGTTCTCCTCTCTCTTCATGGACATAGGCATTAGGTCGAGCCACGTAATCTCTCGTGTCCATTATTCATGTTCTTTATTCTCTTGATATCATCGATTTCCTAACAACTGGTATCAAAGCTAAGGTCGAAAGATTGCATGTCACGACGAGAAGTTTAGCTTGGTAAAGTTCGATGAATCATCAAATTTTAAGTTATAAAAAAGGCGTGTCAAAGATCTGCTGGTGCAATAAGGAATGGTCAGCGCGCTCTCGGAGAAGAATCCCAAGAAGATGGAGGAGCAATAGTGAAAAAAGATGGAGTTCAAGGTGGTGGCGATGATTCACTTGTACTTGGCAGATGATGTGATGTATCACGTCATGGATGAGAAGTCACCAGCTGAGATTTGGAAGAAATTGGAGCATATGTACATGTCAAAGTCTCTATCAAACAAGTTTTATCTTACGTAAAAGTTGTACGGGCTTAATATGATGGAGAGGTCAGATTTAAGGCAACATATCAATATTTTCAATCGATTGTTGAGTGATTTGAATAGGGTCAACCTGAAGTTTGGAGATGAATACAAGGCATTGTTGCTACTGAATTCCTTACCAAATTCCTACGAAATTTTGGTTACAACTCTAACTTGAGGGAAGAAATTCCTGGTGTTGGAGGATATCATGAGTGCTCTGCTATGGTTTCATCAAAGGAGAAAAATTGGTGCTGAATGAATAGAAGGGCTGGTTGTGATTTGTAGCCATGGTCGTAGAGAAGAAAAAGATGGAAGAGGATCCAAGTCAGGGTCAAGGAGGTTCAAAGAAAATTTGCTCCGAGTGCAGAGAAAAGGGGAAAATGAAGAAGGATTGTCCAAGAAAAACTCGGGAACATGAGAAAAAAGGACCGGCATCCATGAATATGACCTCATATTTGAACGGGTATATGGTGATTGTCTTTCTGTCTTATCAGATCCTAAGCATCCTGTTGATTTTTAAATTTTGGATAGCGTTTACTCTTTCCACATGACTCCCAATAGGGATTGGTTTGACACCTACAAGTTTGTTGATTCAGGTATGGTGACTATAGGTGATGGTTCTACTTGTAGAATTGCTGGCATAGGAGACATGCGAATCAAGATGTGTGATGGTGTTGAGAAAAAGTTGTGTGAAGTTAGACATGTTCCAAAATTGGAGAGAAACTTGATCTCATTAGAAGCCTTAGATTTTAGTGGGTACAACTATAAGATTGTAGAGGGGCTAATTGAGGTGGAAAAATATAATTTGGTCATTTTACGTGCTTTCTCGCTGGAGATATTTTTTGATACTGGAGCCACAGACCTCAGAATTCTATTTTAACAAAAATGGAGGACGAAAATAGGAGTTTTGAAACAACAAAAACTCTACTGGTGATTTCATAAACCCTAAAGACCGAGAGTAATTTGTCCAAATATTTTATATCAATCTGTTATCAACTAAAATTTAGTGGACCGACTTTGAAGGGCAATAATAAATTAACTGACACTTGTTGCATAGAGACACGGAAATAGTAATGACTCTTGAAACATCTATTGAAGGAGGAAGGAGAAGATGGTTTGGAAAATGCGGCAGAGTCATTATTCTCTCTTGAAATTTGAAATTTTTAAAAGTTTACTGGGACATGGCATGTGGCCCTCGTCAAAAAATAGGGTACAGACCCCGACAAGGATGAGTGGGATACATATGTTTAACTTTTTCTTTTATAGAATATTAATATATATTATAAAAAAATATTTGGTCTGACAGACAATCCAATAGGTCCTATCAATCGACCCAGAAGACAGAAAAAATATGGGTCAACGTCTGGGTCATTTTTGAAAAGTATGATAAATATTAATGGCATTCTGGATACATAATTAAATATATCAGTGACATAATAATTTATAAATCCCATAAAGGAATATATTACAAGTCTTTTAGCAAAATAGCGGAAGAAGTTAAATCAAGAGAATACCTTAATTGAAATAAAAGTCCAAAAAGTTTAGGAGGTTGGGGTGTGGATTAAGTACGGAGAGAGATAAAGGGTTCCTGTATCCTACATGATATATTTTGGTCCATTGATCTTGATGATTAGGAGCACATCAGAGATCTGACAGTTGTAATTATCTAGGGTATTTTTGTCTTTTGGTTCTCTCTCTCCTCCTTTTTCTCCTCTTCTTCTTTTTTGTGGCTCACTTCCTTTTTTCCTTTCTCTTTCCTCTCTACTTCCCTTCCCTCGAGCACTTTTCTTCCTCTCCAACACTATCTCTTTTTCCCGAACCTAAAATAAAATTGACGCCGACGAGGAGCGATGCCGGCGAGGAAGATGTTTCTTTCTCTCTCTTTTTTCCTTCCTTCCTGTTTCCCTTCTTCTCCCTCACACACTCTCTCTCTTGCTCTCTCTCTCTCTCTCCCTCTCTCTCTCTCCCCTCTCTTTGAAATAGTTTTTTCAAGTGTGTAAAGTTGGATTTAGTGGATAGTTAAATCGTTTGTTTGTATTTTTTGTTCATGATGTATGTCCAAAGTGATATGTCCGGCAATGACCGAATGGCAGTCCCGGTGACGATGAAATGGCATGCCCAATTACGTTCAAACGGCAGGCCTGGTTATGGTAAAATGATATGCTATGTTATGACCAAATGGCATGTCATGTTACGATAAAATAGCATGCCTGTTTACAATCAAATGACATGCTTGGTTACAATCAAATGGCAGAGCCGGGCACGATAAAATGACATGTCTGGTAACAATAAAAAGACATGCTTAGTAATGACCAAAAGGTAGACCATGTACGATAAAATGGCATGCCCGGCTGTAATTAAATGGCATGTCCGGTTATGACTAAATGGCAGAGCGGAGTACGATAAAATAGCATGTCCGGTTACAATAAAAAGGCATACTCGGTAATGACCAAATGGTTGGCCAAAATTATAATTAATTAAATAAATATAAATTGAAAGTTATGGCTTCAGGCACACGTTCCCACACGCGTCAGCCTCCACCATCATGCGCGTCAGCCCTGACGCGTCCTACTTTTTACATTTTTGGACTGTTTTACCCCTATTCTGTTTGGTACAGGATTAGACTCCCTGTACCCAATCCATGCCCAGGAGGTCGGACCCACAATTTTAGATTTATCGCATTTATGAAATTTGTTATGGTTTAATCTATTTTTTAGGATTTATCTTATTATTTAATTCACACGCACATGTTCCTCAGGAGTCTCGTCTAAACTGCTGGATAGCAGCGGGATAAATCCAATTCTGATATGAGACAGGTTAAGATTCAGTGGGGACATGGGTAGTCCCCATAAAAAGAGATCTAGGTAATAAATATGGTTTTCAAAAATGTGGTTCGACCGTTGGTCTGATTGGTCGGACCATGAATCGAAAGTAAAGGCGTACCGGGTTTGGGCATTAAAATGCCAACCTGACCAACCGATCAAAATCTGATCGAACCGGGTGATTCGATTTGAATTTTGACCCAAAATTTTTTGGTTGGTTAGGTTTTCGCCAAAACTCTGAAATAAAACTGATTTCCCCCTAATTTTACCCTAAACCCTAAATTCACATCCATCAGATTTTTCCCAAACTTGCTCCATCCATCGCCCCAAATCGCCGACCAACGACCTCCGGCTTCGGTATCTCTCTCCAGCGACAAGAAGAGGGAAGGGGAAGCCTCCTTCTTTGACAAAATTTTCAACTGGGTATCTCTTTGAAGAAGAATGGGAGGAAGAAGAGAGGAGAGGAGAAAGAAGAAGGACATGAGGAAGAAAAAGGATGGGAGGAGGAGATTGGATGTTGGGTTAAGTCTAGGTTGGATCTTCTTCTTCTTGGAATTCTCCTCTTTGAAATCCATCTCTTCTCAAATCTCAAAAAAAGAATTCATATCTTCTCTCTCGTGACCAATCTCCGAAAACCTTCCAAGGCAAACACTACAAGCTCTTCTTTGCCTCTTTGGACTTTAGGTGATTTCATGGGGCTTTTCTATTGGGCCTAGTGTTTGTAACTTTTTCATGGGCTTCTTCCACTAGTGCAGAGAATTAGAATTAATAATTCTCAAGGTAAGAAACTAGTAAGCACACATTATTTACATTTATTTAAAATATTTTTAAAAATAAAAAGTTTCGGCCGGACAGGCAGTCTGACCAGCCGGTCGACCAAAAGATCGGACCAATTTTTGGGTCGACCTCCAGATCATTTTTAAGAATCTTGGTAATGAAAAGATAATTATGGGCAATATTGGACAACTATTAATAACAAAGTCGAGCTACAATTTATGGATAATATAATTATGAAAATAATTAAAAAGAAAAACAATATGGTCCAAACAATACAATAATGGAAAACAATACAATTTATGGAAATTCAATTATAGTAATATTGGTATCCTTGTACTCGAATATTGATTTCCTTCTTCTCGAATATTAGTTTCCTTCTTCTATGATATTGATTTTCTTCTACTCTGATATTTGTGTCTTTTTAATCTGACATTGGTTTCCTTCTTCTATAATATTGGTGTCCTTCTACTATGATATTGGTATCCTTCTACTCTGATATTGGTTTTCTTCTTCTCTGATATTGGTATCCTTCTATTCGCATATCGGTGTCCTTCTACTATGATATCGGTGTCCTTCTATTATGATATTGGTATCGTTCTACTATGATATTGGTTTTCTTCTTCTCTGATATTGGTATCTTTTTACTCTCATATTGGTTTTCTTCTACTATGATATTGGTATCCTTCTACTATCCTTGTACTCGTATATTGGTTTTCTTCTTTTCAGATATTGATTTTCTTCTTCTATGATTTTGGTTTCCTTCTACTCTGATATTGGTTTCTTTCTACTCTGATATTGGTGTCTTTCTACTCTGATATTGATGTCCTTCGCAGATATTTCTTTCCTTCTACTCTGATATCCTGAACAAATACACAATGCATACCAATTGTATATACATGATTGTAAAATGCACACCAATTACAATCTAGTCACATAACAATGACACGAAATATGTATACCAATTTTACCTCATAGTACAACCAACATCACTTAACAAATAATATCACTTACAAATATACCAATATTTAATTTGTATATCGTACCAATATCATTTTTACTAACACCAAGCTTCTTCACCAATACAACAACTCTCTTTTTACTTACATGATTGTTTGGTTTATTTTTTAATATTTTCATAATTTTATTATCTGTGATTTGTAGCTTATTAACTTGTTAATAGTGATTTTTTAATATTATCTATGATTGTCTTGTTATTACCTTCAAACCTCTTTTGATCTACATTGGTGGGGACAAAGCTAGTCGGACCCGTTATACTCATCTTGAATTACGATGTAGTATAATGGAAAATTTTGGTTCATAATTTCATTATAAAAGCAATTTTATTTTTTTGTTATTTAATTCGCATGCACATGTTCCTCGGGAGTCTAATCCGGATTGCTCGATCTCAAATGGATAACTCCATTTCTGATATCATAAACCATAAAAATCAACGGATCTGTTGAGTCCCTATGCTTCTTGAATGGAAGAAAAAGTTAGAAAATTATATCCGAAAAGTATACTACAACTTAATTTATATCAAGAAAAATAGCAAAACTTATTCGTCATGTGAGCATAGTCGATCTTATTCTGAAGGAATTATTATTAATCGGTTGAGTGAGATTGCAAGTATTTATTCAAAATAATTATCTACTTGCGTGATTTATAATCATTCGGAACATAACAAATAATTCATGTATAATAAAATCCGTTCCAATGCAATCTTGGAAAATATGTGCAAAGAAATATACAATATTTAATTCGTCATGAAGCCGCCACGCAGTGCAACAAGCAAAAAGACAACATACTAACATATCGTTTCCATTAGAATTATCTCCCCTTCCATGGTTAGAAGTATTTCTCTCTCACCTGGTTGGAGCCCCATGACAAGGGAATTTTTACACCCCGTTGTAATAAAGAGAGTAGGGGTATGAAAATGTCGAACTATGAGTAGCGGGTTCAAGACATCTCTAGCGAATTGTACAAGTAGATTAGGTTGAAAATGTTTTGTTTTGTTTTGTTTTTGGGAAAAGCCAAGCCAAGATACTGAGAAATCAAAGAAAATAGCAATAAAAAAGAAATGCGCAAGGTGCTTTCATGCAACCCCCTTGCAACTTGGTCTCTCATGGGCTTATAAAGTACCAGGTGTGCCTAGGTGAGCCCAAGGCATGGTCTTTCACCTTCTGAGTCCATCACACCACAAAGTCGGGTTCTAGATTTCAAACGGCACACTCCATGGACACCCCTTCTCACAGTGAGTTGTTAACCTCACAAGAGTGTTCGAGTCACCAGTTATCCTCCTAAACCCCAACTAATTACCAAATCACCTAATAGCCAAATAATGTCCTCCCAACGGTGTCACTAACGTAGGTTCTCACATCATGAACAACTAGTCTAACAGGTAGAATTTTTGCTCTTCCCATGACAATTAAGTCTTTCGAGTGAGGCTGAGATCTATTGGCAAAGACCTATGGTTGGGAGAGGGTTCTACGCGCACAATCCTAACGTCAAACCAAAGCATTACGCATTCTACCCACTACACGCTCTCAAGGTAAAGCCCTATTCGAAACCAAGTCGCGCGGAGTGCACTAGGGCACACGACCCAAAGGCGACTACTCACACATCATCACCATTCAACAACAATGCATAAATAGAAGAATAATGTAACAAAAGCTAAATGAGAGAAAAGGAAAAGAGAAAGATCAATCGTGGAGAGGCGCTCGAACCCCGCCTCCCATCCGCTCCTTGCTTGAATGCCCTTCTTCTTCTACTAAAAACCCTAAATTTAGTCTCCAATCAAAGCTTACCCAATGAATGGGGGTTGTTGGGTATGGTTTTGGATTAAATGGGGACTAATAAAAAGTTGTCCTTATGGAAGGGACTGATTCAGAACCACTGGATCTATTTTTTTAATTAAAAAAATAGATCTGATGGTCAATATCACACGAAGGGTATTTTTGACCATATATCCTAAAAAGTACCAACTAAGATTCCACCCACATTAATTCCGCCGCCCACATTAAGTTCGCCACCCATATTGATTCTACATTAATTTCACTTTTTGACCATATATCTCTTCCTCTTCCCCTCTCTTTCCTGTTCACTTCCTCTCTCTCTCTTTAAAGCTAAACCCAACCCCTTCTCCCCTTCGCCTCTCATCTCATTCTTGTTCGCTGGAACTACCTTCAATAAGAAGATGTTCGACGCTGATCTCGTCCGCTTCTAGGTAACCCCTCCCGCCACTCTTTTTCTCTTCGTCTTTCTTTTCTTTTTTCGGTACGCCATCAAAAACTCCTTCCTTCTCTTCTCCATTTACATCGTCTTCTCCATATAGCTCGGCTTCGCCATGATTTGGCCAGCTCTGTCTGCACCAACATTCTCGACGCTGTCACCGACAACCTCTTCGGCTCCGTCCGCGCCATGAACATCATGTTTACCACCATGATATTTTTGTATTTGTACAATAGTATTTTTTGTATTGGTATATTTGTATACTGATACTGATTTTTGGATGTAATGATAGTGATTTTTAGATGTAGCGATACTGGTTTTCAGATGTAGCGATACTGGTTTTCAGATGTAATGACATTGATTTTCATATTTAATGATACTGGTTTGCAAATGTAATGATATTGATTTTCATATTTAATGATATTGGTTCGCACGTTTACTTATAGTGGTTAGCATGTTTACTAATAGTGGTTTGCACTTGTGGTGATAGTGGTTCGCATGTTCACTGGTACTGGTTAGCATGTTAATTAATGCTGGTTTTAATGTCGAGTGATAATGGTTTACGTGTTTAGTGATACTGGTTTTTGTATATAGTAGTTTTCATATATTGGTTTTCGGATATTGGTTTTCGTATATTAGTTTTTGGATGTTAGGATATTGGTTTTCATATGTTGGGATATTGATTTTTGGATGTTGGGATATTAGTTTTCGTATGTTGGGATATTAATTTTCGTATATAGTGATATTGGTTTGCATGTGTAGCGATAGTAGTTTTCATATATAGCGATATTGGTTTGCATGTGTAGTGATATTAGTTTTCGAATGTTGGGATATTGGTTTTCATATATAGTGATATTGGTTTGCATGTGTAGCGATAGTGGTTTTCATATATAGTTATATTGATTTTCATATGTAGTGATATTGGCTTACATATGTAGTGATATTGGTATAATGGTTAGCATGTTTACGAATAGTGGTTTGTGTGTCGTTGTCCTCCAGATTTTAAAATATGCAGTCCGACCGGTCGGACTAGGATACAAGTGTAATGACATACCGGGTTTTGACCCAAAAATGGTTACCTTGTGAACCGAACTAAATTTGGTCGGACCAAATGGTCAGACCAAAAATCTGACCAACCCGGGATGGTTCACCCAGATTTTTTTAAATAAAAAAGTACATATCCGGTCCAACCCGATCTAATATTCCTATTTGTTATATTCTAATATTTTTGAAGAAAAATGTAATATTTTTTTAGGTATGTATGCGATTACATGTACAATTATACCTAGATTATATACAAATATATTTATTTTTCAAATTAAAAAATTGGTCCAACCGGTGGTCTGACTGGTCGGACTGGTTGACCCAGAGTACGACCTAAAATTTGGGTCGACTCCGGGTCGTATTTTGAGGACCATCGGTTTTCTTGAGTGGATAATTTTGAATTTTGAAAGGAAGAAGAATGTAAAGAGTCAACCAATTGTAGGATTTTGGGTTTAAGAAAACTAATTAATTATTCCTCTCTCCTTTGATTTTGCTAATGTCCCAATATTACCCATGAATATAATTTTATTGTCCAAATTATCCCTTCACTCCATATGGGTGGGGAATACCCCTTGTCCCTACTGAATCCATGTCCGTGGGCTATATATAGAGAGTCATCCCCCAAATCCTAAAATGCCACAAAATGTATCTAAATGCCCCTAAAATATCTAATCTTAGCGGGCAAAATCTATCAAAGTCATCATTTGGCAGGAAGTTGCGCCGTTCAGTGGCTTGGAGAATGCTTCAGATGGCGGGATCGCTCATCGTTCGGCGGGAAAGCGTCGTCCACCTGAGGATTTTGCCATTCGGCGAGTGCGTACAAGTGAGCCTTCGAGCTGCCTTTCGGCGTACTTATCGCCGTCAAAATTCATCCAGGGGGTTGGGGAAATCTTGTTGAAAAACTGCAAATAAGGCAAACGCCGTTCGGCAGGCGATACTGCCGTTCGGCAAAAATTGCAAAAATGGCACCGGACGGTGCGGATCTTGCCGTACGGCAGGTGCAGCTTTTAATCTGGTTTTGCCTTCTTCTGTTGCATTTCCCTCCTCGCTCTGCATTCAAGGCAAGAAACCAAGAAATGGCATAAACGACGCTAAACTAGTCACTAAAGACACAAAAATAGGTCTAAATGACCCTAAAATGACACAGTAAAATGCACCTTTTTCAAGCACATCACACCCCCACAATTGAATCTTTGCTTGTCCTCAAACAAAATACTCGACTCGGACTCACAAACAGACAAAATAGATCAAGAGTTGGCATACTCTTAGCAAAAAGGGCCCCTCAAAAAATTGACTTCTCATCACAAGACTACCCCACAACCCAATAGTTCACTCCCCCGAGTAAAAAAGTAAGAATACGCAAGGACTACACCCTCGAGGGTTTAAACAAGCGTTAACCCAGAGTGGGTGAAACCTTAGGGGTTGACCACTCAGAGGATAGGAATTCATTTTTGCTCACTATCTGGTAGACACCTTCCTATCACTCGCGAATACGTCCGGGGTCATAAATTTTGCACTAATTTTTTTTGAAAAAAGTATTAGTTATTACGATAAATGGGTTATTAAATTTTAACACTGGTCTCGACTCGGGACCATGACTTTTTATCAGTTTAAAGAGTTTATCACTTTAGATGAGATCTCTTTATAGAGGTTTCACTATATTATCTACTATCAATTTTTTATATATATTAATTTTAATAAATATACGAAAATGATGCGTCCGTAATTATCATTGTTTTCAAAAACGACCCGGAGAGCGACACGAATTTTGGTCTGTTCTCCGGGTCAATAGGTCTGACCGGTCAAATTGGCAGTCGGACCAGTGGTTTATTATATATATTTTTAATATATATTTAGTAAATAATAGGTTTAAAAATTAATATTCTTGAAATGTTGGTAAATTTATTTCATATTTAGTATAATTATCTTTGTAGATTTAGTTTATTTTGTGTTGATTTAAAAAAATCGAGTACAAAATCTGATTTTTTTGGTTTGGGTTGGGTGAAATCTAGTTTTTGGGTTGATTTTTTGGTCAAACCTAACGAACCAATCCGAGCCAACTGCCCGGTCTGACCAGAAATCTTCCGGTTCGTTAGGTAGCCGTTCGAACTTGATTTTTTGACCCGCTATTGGCCTCGATTCACGATCGGACCCGCTATTGCTTTTCTTTTTGATTTTTTTTCTTTTGTCGCCTTCCTTGACCTAATGGTGTAAAGGTCACCACAAGGAGTGATTCTTGGGACCAAATTTGGTTCTAGTACGGTCTTGGTATGGGTAGAATGAAAAAAAAATAAAAAGGGAAAAATTTTTAAAAAGTGGGATGCTCATGGGAGGGGGTTAATGGACAGTAGGTCTACGTGGTCTTTTATTTATTTTTTCTTGGGAAGGGAATAAGGGTGGGTCCCGCTGTTCACATTAATTTTTTTTCCTTGGACTTTTTTTAAAATAGATAATCAGTAACAAATAAATGAATTGTTACAGTAAAACGAACATACCATTTGATATAATTGGGCATGCTATTTAATATAATCGGACATATCATTTAATATAACCGGTCATACCATTTGATATATAATTTAATTAATTATTTAACTTCTTATTTTAAATACTGGACATACCATTCAATATAATTGAGAATACCATTTAATATAACTGGGCATACCATTTAATATAATTGGATATACCATTTGACATAGCTGGATATACCACTCGATATTATTTAATTTTTTATTATAAGTATTATTAAATATTATTTAAGTTATTATAAATATTCGAGTATACCAATCGATATAATTAGGCATACTATTTGATATTAGTGGGCATGCCATTTGATATAATCAAGTATATTATTGGGCAAACCATTTTATCATAACTGTGCAACCATTCGATCGTAATCGATCAAACCTTTTGATCGTGACATAACAAACTATTTTATAATAACACGATAAACTATTTTATCATAACATGATAAACTATTGTAACGTAATTGTGCAAACCATTGTATAACCCATTGTATCGTAATTGTGCAAACCATTGTATCATAACGTGATAAACCATTATATCGTAACTGTGCAAACTATTGTATCATAACATGATAAACCATTGTATCGTAACTGTGCAAACCATTGTATCATAACATGATAAACTATTGTATCGTAACTGTGCAAGCCATTATATCATAACATGATAACTCATTGTATCGTAATTGTGCAAACTATTGTATCATAATATGATAAACCATTATGTCGTAACTGTGCAAACTATTATATCATAACTATGCAAACCATTTCGACATAACAGTGCGTACCATTTTGATATGATAGTATGTATAATTTTGACATGTGTAATCGATGAAAAATTCATAGTTAGAATTTTACAATGAGAAAAATTGATCTATCAATAAAAAATAAGAAAATCCAGTCCCTCGTTCATTTGCCCAATTTCAGAAGTCAGAAAAATTAACGCGATTCGTTCATTTGCCCGACTTTAATGCAAGCAACCAACCGCGACGACGATGAGCGGTTGCCGGACGAGGGCAGAGATTCGACGTTTGGGCAACGAGCAGACGAGGGTAGTGAGTCAGTGGGGCAAAAGAATGAGTCGCTTGCTAGAGGGCAGAGATTCGACGACGAGCGGTTGCTGACGACAACCGCGATGACAACGTCGAGCGGGCAACCCTCGTGAGGCAACGAGCAATGAAGGAGATCCCACCGACGAAGGAGATCCGAGCACAGGCGGTGCCGGATCCTAGCGTCGTGGCTGGCTAAGGAGGCCAGCAATGTGGCTCCGGCGAGATCAAGACTCCGTTCCGAAGGAGGGGCGGGCAACGACAATCCCGGCTGGTGGCCACGAGAGAGAGCGTGAGGAGGAAGCAAGGAAGGAGGAGAAAAGAAAAAGACAATCCGGTGCCGTGGTTCTTACCGTCTCAGTTTGTTGGAATACGCATACGCTGACCATTATTATAATTTGGCAATTAATGAGTTCATGGATAGCTGCCATTCATGCGTCACTTCTAATGCCTAGCTGCCATGTCAGCAACCATTGCCCCACGCAACAACTTGTAAGTTTGGATTTATTATTGGAATAAAGATCAAATAAACCTCTCTACATACACAAAAAATCCAATGAACACCTTTTACTTAAAATAGGTCTACTTAGTACCCTCTATTTAACAAAATGGATCAGTTAAAACCCCGAGACCAATTTTTCGGTGACCATTGACACATTAGCATATTACGTGGCGTCCAACTCAACAATTTATAAGAGGAGTCCATTTTTTTCCAACCTTCTCATCTTCTTCTCCTCTCCACCCCCTCTGGAATTTCTCTATTAGGTAGAATAATTTCACCCTCCATAACACCATTAAATTATTACAGCAAAAAGAGAAGAAAATCTAAGATACAGAAAATACAAGAGAACAAACACAGAACAAACTGGTAAAAATAGAAACTCAACTCCGAGACTAAACTCTTAAAAAACCAAAATAAAGTTTTTCTCAAGTGGTAGTGATATTCTAATAAAAATGCGTAAACTTTAAAATTATGAATGATGGATTGCTTTCCTCCTCTTCAAATGCACATAGGGTTGTTGTTTGGAGAGACCAGGGACGAAATTAGAGATGGCCTAGACAAGCTGCAGCGGTGAGGGCGGCACAAAAATTTAGGGTTTTTTGGTTTTCTTAATTTAATTTTAAAATGGTATAATTATAACTTTTAATTTTTTCTTACAAAATGATGTGGATTATTCTGATGACATGGACTATCTCAATGATGTGTCATATGATGACTTGTCTCCGGTCAGTGGAAAATTGACGTCAAGGGGTTAATTGTCCTATTTAAGAAAGTACAAGGGGTTAATTGGTCTAATTTAGAATAGAGGATGTTAATTATTATTTTTTGAGTAAGTACAAGGTGGGAAGTGATCTTTATTCCAAATAAATAAATTCAACCACCCATTCTCCAATTCTGGTTATTGATAAATTGATATATTCTCTCTAAATTTACAATCAACTATATTAGTCATATTTTAATAAAATGGTCAAAATATTTTGGGGGAACCCCGACTTAATTTAATTACTTTTTAATCCAAATATTAAAATTGAAAGTTTACAAATAATGTTACATGCTTATTATGAGAAATTGAAGGCTTTTTCGAAAGTTGGTTTTGATACAGAAATTTATGTTCTTGTAATTATAAACAATGTAAAAAAAATTTTGGATTTTATGAGTGAATATAGTAATAAGGCTAGTGTTTCTATATCTAATTATTCAACTATATCTACATCACGAGTTGTTAATAAATTTAGTTTTGTAAAATGATTGTCTGAAAAAACAAAAAGATCACAAAGAATTAGTGTAACTAATTCAGAATTTAATACTAATATTAACATCGAATTTGAACTTTATAGTTTTCCTTTGTTTTTAAATAAATTATAGCTTTATTACCCAAAATAACAAAACATAAAGTAACATATATGCATCATCATTAAAACAAAACAAAATATCAAACTTGCAAGCTCACATATCTGGCAGTCAAGAGAAGTCTTCCACTAACCTGCAGGCCAACGGAATGTCCAAACTACCTACCATCTAACTTCGAGCTGGCCCATAGATTGGGCAGTAAAAAAGGACGATCACTAACGAGCACGGCAGTGGACCGTCAACAAAAAATTTTCATATTCGATAAAGTGATGATGCACCTTATAGTTTTCCTTTGTTACTATGGTGGAAGCATAAATATATCTAATAATTCGACTAGGTAAGTTAACTCCATAGAGATGAGATAACTACGTGAGCTTTGATACTTTCATAGCTAAGGATACTTAGGTAACTTGATTTGTTACATACAAACTGAATCTTTTATATATATTTTTCCTGAAATATTAAACTCTAACCATAAATCCTAACCCTAGACCTTAAATTTTTGAAAATTTTCAAAAATAATTGAAATTTTTTTAAAAATTTTCAAAAAAATTGCGAAAAAGTTGAAATTTTTCAAAAAAAAAAAGAATTCGGATTCGATTCGATTAGAATCGAATTAAATTTGAATTTGTTGGTATATAGTTCATATTTGAATTCATTCTTGAATGAATTAAATATGGTTCAAGGTTTTGATAAATTCGAATTCGAACGGTCATGCCTAATATGCGGTCCCTTTTCAAACTTCTGGATAGCAACTGGATAACTCCAATTCTGATAGCATACATAATTTGCACTATATACTAATGATCTTCGGGATGATTTCTAGGTTCCATATCAACCCTTCCAAGTCCTCAATGTTTGGTAAATTCTTCAAAAGAAGAGGGAAATACTATGATCAACATTTTTTGATAAGTGATATTTTATTAATGTAATAATATTTACATAAAGAAAAGAATGTTGAATACCCTCGTAGCAACGAGCCACACTAAGAATCTTTATTACTGCTAGATTAGTGGATGTTTACAACCATAGGAACCCAAAAAAAAATTCCAAATCTAACTGAAACCTCCCTCCGAATGGGTGCTTCCATGAAACATCAGAGAATCGTGTAGGGGAGAAACAAAATCAAATACAAATGTATACAAAGGACACCAAGTAGAGCAACAAATTCGTGATTGAATTTGACCAAAACAATCATCCTTTGATCTGAAGTATGACAGTATGACGCAGAAACTCTTGATTATGCATCGTATATTCAAATATAACTCGATTCTTCTAATTTTATGTACCCCACGTGATAGCGTCATAAATTGAAAACCAAAATTTCCCATAGCGCCACCGTGTCTCCGGACTAACTCCATCCATATAGGTATCAAATGGTTTAGTGAGTGCCAAACACACCAAGAGATTCCTAGCTTACCCACGAAGGAGTTCCAAAGCAGCTATGTTAATTTAGCAATAGATTTTCTCCAGTTTTCATCCTCATCTTCGTAGATTGGACATAAGCAACCACAGTCAATTAATCGATGCATACGAATCAGATTGATTCAAGATTTAAATTTATTTAAGAAAATATTATGTTTAAAATTTACAAATATAAAAAATATAATTGCTTCTGACAATGTTTAACTTTAAAAATGGAAATCTTACTAAGAAAATTGTCAACGGATCAGTTGAGGCACCATGCGAGCATCGTCCATCTAACTCCATTTACGCAATTTATAATCATTCAGAGCTTAATAAATAGGTGCAAACAAGTATACAATATGAAATACATGAGAAAGAATTATGAAATATGATATCACCTTTTTTAACAATATTTATTAGTTGAAACTTAAATTAGTAGCAGCTCAGTAAAAAAAGGGCCCAGTTGCCCGGCAGGGGATTCAGGCCTGGACGTACATTTTCCTCCAGTACGGGCCTGGAGCCCTTATGGGCCTTCCGATTATTATTTTTTAAATGGAGCTGATCCTACGGTCCAGAATGAGGCGGGGTAAATTTGTCTTTCTACCCCATATAACAATCCTTTCGGAATTATTTTTTAGGAGCGGGATTGGAGAGAGGGTGGAAATTTTCTTCAAAAATCAAAATTCCCTAATTTTTGGCCTAAAATTAGAAGCAGTTTAAGGATATCCTTGGTTACCCACAGAAATCCCTCTTCGTGTTCATCCTTTTCACTCGTCCTTCTTGGTTTTTTGATTTCGTCTTCCACGTTTCACTCGGTCCCTTGAGGTTGGTGTATATTTATCTCTTTGCTTATGAGCTCCGTTGCTTCATCGCTCTCTTTGTTTTATAGAACTAACTAAGCTTTGATTTTTCTTCTTTCGTGTCTCTGTTTGTCCCTTTTTAGGTTCTTGACCAAGTAATTTACCGTATTAAGCAACTGGGTTTTGCTCCCCTCCACCCTTTTACCCGAGGTAAGCCGTCTGTGTTGTTGGGATTATAGAAGATTATAGACGATTCACTATTTATGCAAAATTGTTAGGGCTTTTTCTTATGGGTTATTGATTTTTTATGTTGATATTATTTACAAACTACTTTTCCGGGCTCATGCATATTTTTTTACTTGGTTTTGTTAAAGTTTTTGTTTTTTGGTCTTGAGGTTTGGAGTCGAATAGATTTAGGTTTGGGAGGATGCCAGACCATTTTATCATGACAATCAAACAATTTACTGATACCCATCGAACCATTTTATTAGAAGCTTTCAATCTATTTTTTCTTAGCATAACATACCATTTTTGTTCTTTGTCTGGGTTTTGCTCCCCTCCTCCCTTTTACCCTAGGTAAGCCTTCTGTGTTATTGGGAAGTTATTTGCAATTACTGACTTAGCTCGTTAGGGATTTTGCGAGAATTTGTGATTGAAGAAGATTCACAGTTTATACATAATTGTTAGGGCTTTTCTTATGGGTTATTGATTTTTTTATGTTGATATTGTTTACGAACTGCTTTTCCGGGCTCATGCATGTTCGTTTACTGGGTGTTGTTGAAGTTTTTGTTTTTGGGTCTTGAGGTTTGGAGTCGAATAGATTTAGGTTTAGGAGGATGCCCTACCATTTTATCATGACACTCAAACAATTTACTGATATCCATTGAACCATTTTATTAGAAGCTGTCAATCTATTTTTTCTTAGCATAACATCCTATTTTTTTCTTTGATTGAAGTCTTTTCCTGGTTTTGGTATGCAGATGGAAAGAACTCAAAAGTCTTGCGGTAGGCCCAGTTACACGAGGATAGTGAACGACCTGTTGTTGGGACAGAATAGTGTTGCAGAAGCCAAAAAGCAAATTGAATTGATCAAGGCAGGTGGTTTTGGCTACCTTCTTCAGGTTACAGAGAGGGAAATACGGCCAAAGGCAATGTTTGCCTTTGCTGAGAAGTGTGGGGCACAAGAAGAACAATTGCTTGTTACTCCCTAGTTTGTGAGCCAAAGATACGGCCTCCCGTCTGGTGATCTTGATGTCAATCTTGACTTAAAGGTATTCAAGAAAGGAGATAAGGCAGAGAATTGCCGGGAGTTCTTGGAAAGGTATGGGTTGTCCCTGCAAAAGCATAAGCATATTGACCTTAAGGATGTGAAGGACATATTATTTGGTGTTCGTCCTTCTTCGGATGTTGATTGGATTCAATATTATATTCTATATGGATTTGGTGTCTTCCTTGCCCTGCATACTTCGGAGGTCGTCAATGCGAAGTTATATTCGTACATTAACCCACTTTCTGAGACAAGGAAGTACAATTGGTGTAGCTATGTTGCTGATAGTGCAAATGATGGGTTACACACTTGGTTACAGAGTACTACTGAGGTGGTTAAATATGGAGGCAATATCCAGCTATTGGTGCAGTACCACAACCATATTGAACATATCGGTGCTGCTCCTAATACCCAGAGCATCCCTTCGTCCTCTAAACCGCAATGGGAGTTGTTATCTGATAAACAAGTGATTTTTATATGTACTTTATATTTTTGAGAAATTATGTATTGTTTTCTTAATAGTTGATAAACTTCTGAAATATTGGTTCCTTTTTTATTAAAGCTGCGTGAGAAAATAGGGGAATATCGTGAATGTATTGATAATTTGGAATATGATATTAGGAATATCCTCAATGTGCTTGTTGATAGGAAGAGGAAGGGGAAGGGAGTTAAAGTGGATGGGGATGGGAATGGGGAGGAAGAAGATGTTGGAGTGGTAGGGCAAGAGGAGCATCAGTTTGTTGTTGAAGATAATGGGGTAGAGAACAAGATGGTATGTTCAAGTTATAAACCTATTTATTATATTATAATGAACCAGTTAATCGTTATACACTAAACTTGCTTTTTATGCATAGTAAACTATTTAATTATATTACTATAATCTATTTAATCATTGCGTAATAAACCAAGCATGTATTACAGAATAATCCATTTTATCATATGCTCACACAGTTTCCTCCATAACTGCCTAAATTGACCACTTTTTATTTTGTTTTAACTGTTTATATGTGAAGCCAATGGAAGAGTCGAGTAGAGGTAGACTAGTTGATTCATATGACAATGAGAAGGATGATCCAGACTACTGCCCTTCTCAGCCCATTGATTTCACCCCCGATGAGGATAAATGGTGTGACATTCTTGCAGCAGCGTCAGTCTTTGGCAAAGACGCTGTTCGAAAGGCAGATGGTCTGGACATGGAAGTTGGTCATTCAAATGACTACAAGACCAATGCCCCTACTCATCCCACGGCTGTAGTTGAGCAATCAAAGGTCGATCATCAGAAGTATGAGGAGGAAAGAGACGATTCACCTTTTGTCCTTGTAGGTAGGCCGAGTGTTGTTACATATTTAGGTAGTGATTTTGAAACACACACCCCCCCCCCCCCCCCATTTTCCTTAGGTTTTGATATGTCTCAGAACAATGATGATGACCATCAATTTGGAGATGCAAGTCGGCCCAAAGAATTTGATTCGCCAATCATGTTTGATGATCCCAAATTTGTTGAATTGCTTTTTAAACGTGTAGATGAGGTTGAAGCAAAGCTTAGTGCTGGGAAGAAGGAGGATGTGAGTGCTTTTGTTAGTGGTCACGTTACCAGTGCCTCGAGTCCGGATGAGTTGGTGCTACCAGTCATGGAAGGCAAACATAAAATACAGCGTAGCATTATGCTTCAGACTCTGTTTAGTGAGGAGAAGAAGAAGAAGAAGAAAAGGAAGATGGAACAAGCAGATCCAACAGTTGTGACCATAGCTGAATTACCTCCTTCTCGTCCAAAGAGGGGGACTGCCGATAAAGGGATTGCAATTACTGATGTACCAACCATCGCTCTTCGTTGTAAGAAGGGTAACAAGGACAAAGGAGTAGTAGTTGGTGCATCTAGTATTCTTGGTGTGTCTATTGTGCATGAGTTGGACAGCGCTGAGGTTATCATACTAACTGGCCAATACAATCAAGTTGTTCACAATTTTATTAGTCGACGAGATGCGCCTACAGATGCCAAGAATGCATACATAAACATTACAGAACAAGGAAAAGAGATTATTTGGCAGTATGCAACTGAGAGGAGAAAGATATCATCCTGTAAGTTACATGTATACATGTCAAGTATTTTGTTTTTGTTATATATTTTTTATTGTTTGTAATATTTTGCTTTGTACTTTCTAATGAGGAGATATTTGGATAGGATGAGAATCTGATATTGATTCGGGAAGCCATATAATCTCTTGGTGCCAGGAAATGGATTTCATCTGCAGCTGTTGATTGGTATCTCATATCATATATCAGAGGGATGGCAGTTCAGAGGGAAAGGATTGAGCACATGTGCTTCCCCATTTCGATAGCGGTGATTTTTTTTTATACAAACCCTTTCATGTCGTTGTCTATACCATTTAGTAGTAACAAACCATTTGATGATTTTGGGTTTTCTTTTTTTATATATGCTTTGTAGGCTAAGTGGTTGAAGACCAGCTATCCCTTCATTCATAAAATGGCAGAATAACAGTTATTTGCTCATGTGCAAGAGATTGATGGTATTATTAATGGGTATTTTCTATTTTTTAGTAAGATAAAGACAAGAAGAAGATCAACTTATAAGTATACAAACCATTCGGATCAAACCATTTTAGAGTAACTATACAAACCATTTTATTTAATTATTGTTCTGATTTTTATATTGTGTTCCTGTTGATGAAAACAGTGGTTCTTCCCATGGTTCCACGACAAACACTTCACTATTTTTGTTGTTGATGCTATCGCAAAAAGATGTTACTGCCTGGACAGTGGCCACGTGGATGTCAAGAAGGAGGAGTTATTGGTAAACCATGCCAAGAAGATACTGGGTCTCTTTGGTCACTATTTGAAAATTTTCAGACCAGTCGTCATTGCATCTTACAAGTTTGGAGCTTTGCATGACGTTCTGAAGCAGCCTGACCACCTCAGTTGTGGTGTTTTTGCAAGCCTTTTTTGCGAATTCTATAGTCATTTCTGGCCATTGGAATGGATGGATCCAATGCTAAAATTGGATTGGCGAAATCATAGATTTCTGAACGACACCAGAAAGAAGATGTTTTATGCAATGGTGCTTCGTCCAGACAATCTAGTCCTACCAATGATTGTTAATAAAGGAATGGAATGGAGGCCACCTAAAGGCATGAAGAATACATGCAAATGATTATCCTCACAGGTTTTTCACTCAGATGCGTTGTAGGACTATGTTGGACTTTTTTCGGGTGGCTTTGCAAACTCTGTTAGCTTGGGATTTTTCTAAACATGTGATGGACACGTAGGAATTTTTTGGTTTGTGAACTAGTTTATTTTGTGCACTTTTGCGGACCTGGTGTAATGGGATGGTGTCCATTCGGACATCAATATGTCAGACCATTTTATATTTACTATAGAAACCATTTCATCAGCACATATACATATTATTTATCATTATTTCACTAACCATTTTATCTTATTAGCATGTAATTTTTCTAAAGTCTGTAGCAAGTCTATTTAGCGGCTGATGAACTGGTCTTTTTTTTGTGAACTTTGTGAACGGGATGGCATCTATTTGAACATAATGTTTGATTCTATTATATCATCAAACATGTCCAAATCACTTTATACATAAATTTACATACCACTTCATTTTAGTTGCAATTGGTCTGTGCTGTATTTCCACGATATCGTTAGTTTGGACCTGCATTTTGTTTATAGGGCGGCATGTCCAAAATGCTTGATAAATGGAGGATAGGGTGGAAATGAAACCTCTACATTTTTTATCAAGCCATAAGGAACCATTCTACTATTACGATGCTATCCAGACTGATGCTCTCGTTAATGTTACAATGCAAACCATTTCAACAATATGGAATATTCAACAGTAGGGGAACGAACCATTTTGACATAACAATAAAAACCATTTTTATCATATTAACATGTCAATCAGCAAAAAATGTAGAAAATATTCTAGTTATTTATTTAAGTCTATCTCCAGATGTTTGTATTTCACTTTTTTCTTCATCCGTCCGATCTCATTGGCACTCTTCATTCGATTCCTTGTCTTCTTCGGATTCTCTCTAATCTTTATAGTTTTCCCGACTGGTTGAGATGTTGATGTCCGAACATCATTTGGTTGCGTCGACTATGCTTGAGTGCTTTTACGTTGTCAGATTTGATGTCTGGCATTAGCAAATAGGTCTTCTAGGATGTGGACATTCTCAAGATCCAATGAGGATTCATCTGTCAACTCTAGTAGCTTGCATTTAACTTTTTTGAAGCTATCGATGTTCTTACTTCCCTGGCTGGTTATTATATGGAGCTCGCATGACTCCAATCCATCCTTCGCTTTTATCATCCACCTTTTCACAACATAATGGTTAGGAAGCTCTTTAAACTCTTCTTCACCCAAGGATCTTAATGTTTCCATTACTCTCAGAATGTGTCTACACAACAACCCGACAGTTTTATACAAACGGCACGAGCATGTGAGTAGTATTTTTGTCTTGTGGACTTGTACCATTTTCTCATCCAGCCTAAGTGACAGGTCTTACTTTGATAGTGTGTAGACATTGTAGTGTCTGATGCGATCTGCAAACGGTATTAACAATGACCATTAAACAAATCAGTTCATACAATTTATTAGTTTTAGGATAGTATAAAACACATACCATTTGATCAGGACAGGGCCAACCAATTGTATATATCAAAACTGACTAGTTAATATTTACTGTTATTATCGTTTGATCATTTCAAAACTAGTAACCATACCATTACAATGATTGTACCTGTTAGAAGTAGGTTGTCCCATTATAGCTTCATTGTGTAGTCTGCAGATTCATCGTATTGTTCCTGAAACTTTTCGTACATGTAATTAGTATAGACTTCTGTTGAATTTTGTAATTGGTTGCATCTATTTTTGTTGTTACGCCGCTTATCCTTGGAGTCATAGTCGGCCTTTGCTACTTCATGCCTTCTACCATCCAAAAGATTGTTAAATTGTGTAAAGAACTATAGAAGGTTGTAGTCGGGTTGTAAGTACTGCCTTATAATGCTATTGAAGAATTCAACCACCTGTGTTGTCACCATACCAGCGGTGAATTATTATCTAACCCATACAGATGACCATTTTTTTCTCGATTTGTGTATTAAATCAAACCATTTGTGTCCAACAGAGTCGAAACACTCTTGTACCATGAGATTTCATTCATAATTAAACTCTTCTTCATCGTCTACCTCATATATCAAAAATTTAACGCATCTGCTACCTTAGATGTGTATAGACTGCTGAGATTCTTCTTTGTGTTCTCTAATATATGCCATGTACAAAAACAGTGGTACGTACTTGGCAGCTCTGACTCAATGGCATTAGCTATTACTGCGGCTTGGTTAGTGAAACTGGTTGCTGGTGCTTTGAAATCCATACACCTTAAAAAGTTTGGAACAACCATATAAATGAATCAGTCGTCTCGTCGAACATAAGAGCTGTACCAAAAATATAACCCATGCGATGGTTATTGTATCCAACAAATAGTGCTGCATGAAAAGGTAATCAAAATTATTATGAATATATAAAGTCAAGACCATTTTATCAAATCTGTGAATACCATTTTATCGTATCTATTCAAACCATTTTACAGTTATTAAACAAACAATTCTATCATTACTATGTGAGAAATTTTATTGTAACAATCCGTCGCCAAGAGAAAAAGAGGAATGTCAAAGTATCATACCTAAAGGTTGATAATTTTTGTTTGTTCGATACGTTGTGTCGAAGCAAAGCAAATCGCATCGCCAAAGCATTTATAGTCCATCCTCATCCTTCTGTTTGCCCAAAAAATATTTGCAATCCTTTCTTCACTGTCCACTTCTACCTCATAGAAAAAAGACGGATTCTGATATGCTTCCGTTCTGAAATACTTGAGAAGGACAGTAGCTTCACCATGCTTCATTGACCGTTGCCTTCGACTGCCAAGATAATTTTTTAGATCTATTTGAAGGAAACCAAGATGTTCCTTGCCTCCAGCAGCAGCTGCCATTAGTTCGTAAGAGGATCTGAGTGGGATACAAACAACCCATTCTTGAATAAAATAAGTTCCTCTCTCAATTGAATAATGGAAATAAATCATTGCACGCCAGCCAGATCTTTCGTTTCTTCACTTATATGGCCGAGCATCATTCTCCTTCAAGTTCTTAGATGGCCGACGAGAACCCTCTTTGTTGCAGACAAATTTGACGTAGTATATGATACTCAAACCATTGATTAAATGTTATCTCCTAAATTGTACACGCGTAGCAAATCTTTTTTGGTGCGCGTAAGTAGTGTAGAATTTCCACATATCTTCTCGTGTTGCAAGCTATTTTTTTTAGTTCTCTTCTTTTTCAAGGTCTTCCAAAGTTTCAACTGTATGTAGAGAAAAAATAGAACATACCACTCTTCATGCAATCAGCAAACCTTTTTAAAATTTCAACTGGCGAAAACTGTTCTATGACAGTAGGACTAACAATTCATTTAATGCAGGACATACCATTTGATCATGTTACGACGTACCAGTAAATGATGTACAAACCAACCATTTAATAATCATTCAGTAAATGTTTTACACACAATTAACATCCAATACACTTTCGATAAAAAAGACCGACCATTCAATTGTAGTTAAACATTCCATTTTATCATGTCATGTCTTACATTTAAATCTAGACATAACAGACCACCAAAATGTGACATAACAAACCATTAAACCTTGGAACAACATAGGACCGACCATTCAATTACAACAGAAGACCAACCATTATATGACACGGCATACATCTAAATCTTCACATAACAGGGAACTCAATTAACATACAATTGAATCATAATAGTAGACCGACCATGTCACGACACACTTGTAAATCTTGAAAAAATTGACCAATGCACATTACTTCACAAATTATTTAATCATGTTGCTGGATCGTCAAATAAAAATCAAGAACCCCAGTCCAATAGTTACCTATATGGTGTTCAACGTTCAAAACATTTGCTCTATTTTCATTCGGAGAGGCCATCTCATCTGTTTCCTGCTCATGATCTACAGAAAAATTGAATTCATCAACATATTGGTGTTTTTTTTTAGTAAATGAAAGGTTTTAAGCTCGATGCCGTAGAGGGTTTGAGTTGATCGCCTAACCTTCACTAGTTGAATATCCTTGGTCTGCAGATTGAACATCTAAATTAATCGTGTTCATTAACAGCCGATGTATTTTTGTCTGGAAAAAATTTACCATATTTTTTCAACTTATGATCGCCCCTTTTTTGTTAAATCTAGGGTTTTTGGTAGATGTGATGACCAATTGGAGTTTCTTCATTTGACTTCATTTGTGATTACGGAGATCCCGTAATTTTAGCTCTCCATAACGGTCCACGTCCATAATTGCCGCATATACCCTCCTTCTTAAATTAGGACAATAATATGTTTTTGTCCCCAATTTTTTTAGTCCAGTACGGATCTGAAGTCACTCATACAGGACCGAATCCGGTCTCCAGTTGCCAGCTATTTGGGGCGTGGCCCTCACAATCTCATTAATGATTGAGATGATTATACAATTGGAATATATAATAGGTAAAAGTACATTTTAGTGCTCTGTGGTTTGATCGATTCTACATCTAGAGCTTGTGGTTTAAAGTTTCAGATTTGGTCTCTCTGGTTATTTTTTTCCAGACATGTCTCGGTCCCGGACAGCCCAGGTAGGTGCCCGACCATTTGGCAATCCACGTAAGCTCCACATCCCAAAACGACGTCGTTTGATCTCTGTAAGGGCAAGAGGTTGGAGGATGCAGGGAAGGTGTTTGATGATATGCTCATGAGACGAGTCCGACCGGATGCTGTGACGTTCGGGAGTCTTATTCACGGGCTTTGTTTGGATTCCAGGGTTGGAGATGCCTTGCAGCTGAAGAAGGACATGGCTGAGGTTTACCGTGTTCCACCGGACGCTTGTGTTTACTTATCGCTTATTAAGGGACTCTGTAGGTCCGGCGAGTTGGGATTGGCTTTTGATCTTAAGGATGAGATGGTTAAGAATAACTTGAAATTGGGTTCCGCTGTTTATTCTACTCTTATAAGCGGGCTTGTTAAGGCGGGAATGAATGATAAGGTTGACGGGGTTTTGGAGGAGATGGAGTTACGAGGGTGCAAACCCGACACTGTGACTTACAATGTAATGATTCGACGCTTTTGTAACGGTAAGGACTACAGAGCAGCTTATAAGGTTCTAGACGAAATGGCAGAGAAGGGCTGCAAGCCCGACATCATTACCTTTTGTTCGATACTGGTTGAGTTGTGCAAGGACGGGAATTGGAGTGAGGCATACGAGTTGTTCCAGGATATGCCAAGACGTGGGTGTTCTCCTGATGTGGTGTGTTACAGGATTGTCTTCGACGGGCTATCGGAGTCCATGCGATTTAACGAAGCCTTCCTCGTTCTGGGTGAGATGATTTCCAAGGGTTTTCGTCCGCATTCTGGTAGTGTAGATGAATTTCTTCATTTCTTATGTTACAAAAAGAATTACGAGCTGTTGTTGAGGACATTGCATAGTTTGGCGAAAGTTGGTGCTCTGGATTCTAAATTATGGAGGACAGTGGTTGTTATGCTAGTTAAGGATGTTAAATCGCCTTGTACTCGTAAACTCTTTGATAATTGCTTGTGTTGATTATCCCAGGCTTCCATCTGCAATATGTAATCTTGAGGAATGCGATTTGAAATTCGAGCATTGTCGGATCTTCTATCTATTCTCGTAGTTCTAATTAACACATACTGGCACCACACTCATCCTCGTATAAAAGGTCTGGTGGACGCTGCAGTCTGTCCATGTTAATACCACTAATATGTTTTTGCTTTCGTATTTGATAGGAAAAAACTTTTTTTCATACTTGATCTGAACGATAATTTGGATGAATGGAACTGGATAATGAGAAACTATAGTATGGAAAGGAAGAAAAACATTTTCAAAATAGAAAGAAATGTTTTAACCTTACTTTTGAGGAGGTTGATTGAGTTTGGAATGGTATATTCTGGACCGTTTGGATCAAAGAAAATGCGAGTGGTAAAATGAGAATTTATTCAAAAGACATGGAAAAACTTCGAAAAAGATTTAAAATAATGTGTGCTATTAATAAGGAAAGGAGGTAATTATGAAATGAAACAAACTCAAAACTGTAATTCTTTATCAAGATTTCAATTCAAAAGGAGCAAATCACACTACCAAAAATCTTCAATTATCATTTGTTATCACTAATTAATTGTTAAATTTTTTATTATAAGTATTATTAAATATTAACGGGTCATGTCATTTTGACATATTAGAGCATGCCATTGTGACATAAATGTGCATGTCATTTTGACAAAATTGAGATTGCCATTTCGACTTAACATGGCATACCATGTTTACTTTAATTTTAAGGTAAATTATTCTCAGGTCCCTAAGATTTAGTCAGCCTACCTTTAGCATCCCTCAGTTTTCAGAAATAATTTTCTTGTCCCCGTGTTTGATTTAATTATACTCTCAGTTCCCTCGCTGACGCTATTAATTATTTTCCCTATATTTTATTTTTTATGTGACTTTTATGACCTTCTTTGGCCATGTCATTTTGACATAATATGACATATCATTTGGACATAACCAGTTATGTCATTCTGACATAAGCGGTCATGTCATTCTGGCATAACAAAACATATGTTTTGGACATAACCGCGAATGTCATACTGATTTAATCGGTCATGTCATTCTGACATAATCGGTCATGTCATTCGCCACTAGAATGGCATCTCAAGTGAGGAGAAAAAGAAGGAGAGGAGAGAGGAGAAGAAGAAGGATGAGAAGAAGGAAAAAAAAAGAGCATGAGGAAGAAGAGAAGAAGGGAAAAAAGAGAAAAGTGGAAGAAAGCGTAAAGGACAAAGAAAGAGGGGAAAAAGGAAGAAGAGGAGATGGAAGAGGAGAAGAAAGAAAAAAAAGGGATAAATCGCAGCAAGAAGAAGAATAAGGAAGAAGAAGAAAAATAGAAAGGGAAAAGTCCACATTAGTACATTGTGGTTTGCTCGATTATCAGAGATAGGTTTGTGGTTTCAAACTCATCAAAAAGGGTCCTGTGTTTTCACGGGCTCATCAATTAAAGGCTCGGATAGCTCCCCGAGCCTAGTCAGCGTCCATTGGGCTCTCCACGTCAGAACAACATTGTTTTTTATCCTATGTGGCACGCCATGTAGAATTTTTTTCTACTCGAAAATGATTATGTGGGGTTGTTTGAAAATTTTAACTTGCCACGTCAGCATTTTCGAGTTAAAAAATCATACGTGGCGTGCCACATAAGATTAAAAACAATGTTGTTTCTGATGTGGAGAGCCCAATGGACGCTGAATAGGCTCGGGGAACTATCCGAGCCTTTAATTGATGAGCCCGTGAAAACACAGGATCCTTTTTGATGAGTTTGAAACCACAAACCTATCTCTGATAATCGAGCAAACCACAATGTACTAATATGGACTTTTCCCAAATAGAAAACTTACTTGGGAAGATGGAGAGAGAATGGAGAGAAAGAGAGATGTGAGAGAAAAGTAAAGTTGGAGAGACAAAATAGAAAACGTGAATGGAGAGAGACATAATAGGAAAAAAGGGAAGAATAAAAGTACAAAACTACCCCACACTAATTATGGTCGTCAGATCAAAGGAGGCGTGAGTGAACTTCATCAAACGGCCCAACTCTTATTCCAAATGCTCCGGACTTAAGTCTTCAATTCGGACCCAATCTGAAACCACGTTTTGAGTAATTAAAATCAAACACTGCTGAAGATCTCCAAGGACGGCGGTAACACTTGTGCTTCCAATGTCATGTGACGTGGTCGAAGTGGCTGGCCCTCACGGAGCTATGGTAGAATTGTGTCTATCATTCCATAATTAAATGCTCCCTGTTTGAAGCTGTCTATGGCTACGAGGATCCTCTCATTCCCGACCTTCGAGATGAGCAACCTTCTGTAGTTGTTGCCGATTTCACCACTCGCCATGCTCAAATGGTCTGCATCTTGACAGACTCCCTTACTCAAGCCCAAAGTCTAATGAAAATTCAAGCAGATTGTGGGCGGAGTGAATGTGAATTTGACGTAGGGCACATGGTGTTCTTGAAACTCCAACCCTACAAGCAGTCCACTTTGGTTGTCCGGTCCAACATCAAACTTGCAGCCAAGTATTTTGGGCCCTACCGGGTGCTGGCTCGCGTGGGTTCCGTCGCATACAAGCTCGAGCTTCCTCCGTCCTGCTCCATCCATCCAGTATTTCATGTTTCACTCCTCAAGAAGCGAGTTGGATACATGCAGGTAGTCGAAAGTTCACCTCCACAAACCATGGAAGAAGGTGTGCTTCAATCGGAGCCGGAGACAATTTTAGACCGGCAATTTGTGAAGCAAAATAACCGGGCAGTGGTCCAAGTTTTAATCAAGTGGGTCAACCTTCACAACGATGAATTGACTTGCGAGGGGGATCAGATGTTACGAGTCTAGCTGGTAGATGACTTGGCAAGATGCCATGTGTCTAGTTATAGTCGTGTCTGTCGATCATTTCGCATGACCCATCATGGTATTCGCACATGGTCAAGTTGTTATTTTCTTCCCTAAGTGCTTGGAGCACAAGTAGCTAAGTGGTTACATGGATTGTAATCACCCTCTCTAGGTTGGTTACTGATGTAATCGTGGTGATTGGAATTGTTATGCACTGAAATATATCGTAATTTCCCCCATATTCCTAATCTCTATTTCTTCCATTCTCATCGCAATTTCTACTCTCACCTTATCTCTCTTTTATCAAAGGCCATAACATGGAAACAAGTTGATTTTTGAGGAGAATGATCAGCCTATGCGGACTTCAGTGGGAGTGGTGAAGGTTGATGTACCTCGCCACCGGCAGTGGGTTTCCGTGGTTAGATTTGGAGGGATTCATGAAGGAACAGAATTAGGGTTCTTTCCCAATTTCAAAATTGGGGTTTTTTGGATTAGTTACGTATCAGTCCCAAACATTCCTTGCATGTTCACATAAGGAAGAAGGTTTGTTTGTTGAAATAGATTCTAGGGGTAGATGGTAATTTTGGGATAGATTAGAATCTACTTCTTGGGGTATAACTAATAGATTATAATCTACTGGTAGTTTATGAATAATTTAGATTTTTTTGTAATTTATTTTTTGAGGGATTTTTGTAATTTATTTTTGTCTTAAATGCTATTTAAAATTTTAAGATATTTATTTTGAGCAGAATTATAAAAAATATTTTTGAATTGGTTCCTAATATCAAGGGTTGGTTTGCTGGGTAATTATTTTGGTTTTTAAATTTTAAATAATATAAATATTTTATTTTGCTTAGAAATTATTTGAAAAATAAAAAGTTTTATTTAACTAAAGAGAATCTCCTACGCATACTACTATCTTTTAATACATCATCATTTCTTGTTTTACTGGTGTAGTTTATTCTTAATTTTTAAAAATACTAGTTGATATGTTTGTTTTATTTTAGTAGGATTGCATTGGAGTAATTGATGAAGTTCATGTACCTACAGTTGTACCTCTAAATGATCAAATTCATTTTCTTGGCAGAAGAGCAGTTAAAACTCAGAATATTATGGTAGATTCAGGGTATCCTGTAACAAACCTAATGGTTGAATTATGGTTCAAGATTAGAGAAAATTGGGGAAAAAGAAAGAGAATAATAGAAAGAGGGAGAAACAGAGATAGAGAAACGAATGTTTCAATAGAATGATATCAAAATATCCAGAATGGTCACATAGTTCCTATCTATTTGTTATTTATATTGCTATCAATTACAGATTGATCCCCTAACTTTAGAACTATTACAATTGAGTAGAAGTACGTTACAACTCCTCCCTTCAAAGAACCTTGTCCTCAAGGTTTAAGGGACATCAAAATCAAAATAGCAAATGCATCGATACACCATAGCCACCTTGTACTCGTCATCAGAATTCAGATTGCAAACCAAGCATGTGTCATGTCACTCTCAACCCTCATATCAGCCCAAAATGCTTCCTTATAAAGTCATAGTTCATCCCAATCAATGAGAATAGGAAACTGCAGCAGTGGAGCAAGAGTTGGAACTACAGAAATTTGTAATGTTGCTATTGTATAACATTTCAGATCTACAAATTACTCCTGCAACAACACAGCAGATGGTAAATTTGTAGTAGATTTCAGACCTGCAGTTGTTGGAATTGTAGCAGATGATGGTCCTACGAAAATCTTCAAGGGTGCCAAATATTCAACCGCTATATGCACCTGCTGGGTTCTAGGAAGATGTGTTGTTACATATCCACATGAAATGAGTGCAAATGTAATAGCCCATGTAGTACTCCTATTTGAGATTATGATGCACATTTTAATTCCCAACCAATCCACATTACTGAAGCATTCTTCCTTAGTAGTGACAATATGCGGATGTGCAGCTCATCTCCATGATTGCGACCAACACAACCGTTCCATTCCTTTCTTGTCGAACTAAGATCCTTACATTAGCTGTCAAGGTTCTTGCATCAGCTGTCATGCCAATTGCCAGGACAACGACCTTCTTCTTAGTTACCACAGGCACCAAATCTTTCCTACAAACACCAATAGAATTGATCTCGGCAGCCGCATCTAATGTATCATATCTTTGCATACTATCTTTATCACGTCTTTGCATACTATCTCTGGAAAGGAAACTAGCTTGTAACAGATCATTTATCCAAGGATTCGTATTGAACGACTCACACCCATCGTGGTAAATTTCTATCAAACCTCTTTCAAAGATAACGGAAAGAATATCAGCCACATCTATCTCCTCGCCACCACTGTCAATACCCAACTTCAACTTCATGATCAAGTTCATAAAGTCGCACTCTGAGCTGTCAATGTCCAAGCCGTACTCCGAGCCATTAATGTCCAAGCCACAATGAGACATTTTCAGTTTCTCAAACTTTTGCACATATTTCTTAACCACACTCACTTGTTTCACAGAATCATGGCCCTTCACTTTGAACATAGAACACAACTCAGTCCTAAGCTTACTCCATTCCACCTCTTTGTGGTACATAATCAACAACAAAAACCAAGCTCGAGCCTCTTTTGCTAGCACATCCACATGAAGAACCTTCAAGTCCTTGTAATCTTTGGCTGTAACAGCTTTTGTCTTAGCCTTGTGAACACTAATTCTCTCATATAAACCAGAAGCAACTTCCACTTCTTGAGTTTCAAATTCGTCCAGTGTCTATTCTTCATCAACTTCTTTGTTGGATTCACCTTCAAGCACAACTACATCTAACTTTATAGAAGTTTCAGAACCAAAAATCATTGCGTTCTCATGTAATTTGCAGTGAAAGTTATGCACCAACAACATATAGTTTGCTGCAATTTGATGCTCCTCCTTCCCATTCATGTCATCATCATATTCACATCTTTCTTGGATAGATATTTTATCGCCAGCACCATCAAGAATCGCTGACTCATCTTTTGATATAGTAACCTTTTTACAGCTTTCAAGCACATCAAATTCAACACTTTTGAAAATAATAGGAACAAGATCAAGATCATCCAAACTTAACAAACCAAGTGCTTGAGCAGGCATCAACACCGGATCATTGCAACGACTCTTCACTTCTGGACCGGTTTTTTCAATAACCTCGGGTCTTACCAGCCCGCTGCCATCCACATTGTTGTGACCCTTTTCGGAAAAAGAATCTGGTGGCATTCCCCTATACTGTCCATATTCACCAATCTCATTAGAAGACCAGAACTTAATCGAGTCATCTACTTTTCTATGAACTCCTTCAAATCTATCCAACCTCACTTGACTTTCCAATCTGAAATCACAAAAATTCTCCTCAAAGCCATCTTGGTTCTCTCCTTCACAGTCACAGAGAACCTCAACCAGATTATGAGAATTAGGCTTCACCAACAAGACTCCATCAACTGCAACCTTTTTGTCATCATTCTCATGTTTTCCTCAGTTGATTCACAACCCACTAATTCATCAATATTCTCGTCATCGCCCTCAAACCGCTCACATAAAGCATTTGTAAAATCATCCCAATAAGCCTCTTCGCTACCATTAAAGGACCACGATGCAAACCACTCTTTCGCCCTACCGACCAACAAATCTGCCACTAGACTAAATTGATAAACCTCTACAGATGGGTAAACATCGAAATACTCCTCGCAACCGTCAATCCAATCCTCTGGGTTGACGCTCGAAAACGAAGGGAGACTAGGAAAACCCAGTCGAGTCAAGAAGTGATTTACCTTATTTTGACAAATTTCTGAGGCCCATTCAACCAAGAACTAATCCAAGAACTGGTTCCCACTGACCTTCGTCATCTTCTTCGGCTTGTATCAGAAAAGCGTTGGATTTTTGACCTCAAACTCCTGGTACCCATTGTAATCGATGCGCTCAGAATGTCGGTTCATGTCCATAGACATGGGTTCCTTACGAAGCATTTCGGGAAGATATTGTCGGCCATCGCCCCCTTCGCGAATGTGGGGTTTCTGCGAACCTTTCTGCCCAAAAATAGAAAACGGTCCTTCCATGTTCTTCCAACACGAAATAACTAGTAAATCTGAGGATTCACGAGCTCTGATACCATGTAACAAATCTAATGGTTGAATTAGGGTTCAAGATTAGAGAAAATTGGGGGGAAAGAAAGAGAATAATAGAAAGAGGGAGAAACAGAGATAGAGAAACGAATGTTTCAATAGAATGATATCAAAATGTCCAAAATGGTCACATAGTTCCTATCTATTTGTTATTTATATTGCTATTAATTAAAGATTGATCCCCTAACTTTAGAACTATTACAATTGAGTACAAGTATGTTACAACTCCTCCCTTCATAGAACCTTGTCCTCAAGGTTTAAGGGACATCAAAATCAAAATAGCAAATGCATCGATGCACCATAGCCACCTTGTACTCGTCATCAGAATTCAGATTGCAAACCAAGCATGTGTCATGTCACTCTCAACCCTCATATCAGCCCAAAATGCTTCCTTATAAAGTCATAGTTCATCCCAATCAATGAGAATAGGAAACTGCAGCAGTGGAGCAACAGTTGGAACTACAGAAATTTGTAATGTTGCTATTGTATAACATTTCAGATCTATAAATTACTCCTGCAACAACACAGCAGATGGTAAATTTGTAGTAGATTTCAGACCTGCAGTTGTTGGAATTGTAGCAGATGATGGTCCTACGAAAATCTTCAAGGGTAGCCAAATATTCAACCGCTATATGCAGCTGCTGGGTTCCAAGAAAATGTGTTGTTACATATCCACATGAAATGAGTGCAAATGTAATAGCCCATGTAGTACTCCTATTCGAGATTATGATGCACATTTTAATTCCCAACCAATCCACATTACTGAAGCATTCTTCCTTAGTAGTGGCAATATGCGCATGTGCACTCCATTTTTCCAACACACTCATTAGCAACTCATCTCCATGATTGCGACCAACACAACCGTTCCATTCCTTTCTTGTCGAACTAAGATCCTTACATTAGCTGTCAAGGTTCTTGCATCAGCTGTCATGCCAATTGCCAGGACAACGACCTTCTTCTTAGTTACCATAGGCACCAAATCTTTCCTGCAAACACCAATAGAATTGATCTCGGCAGCCGCATCTAACGTATCATATCTTTGCATACTATCTTTATCACGTCTTTGCATACTATCTCTGGAAAGGAAACTAGCTTGTAATAGATCATTTATCCAAGGATTCGTATTGAACGACTCACACCCATCGTGGTAAATTTCTATCAAACCTCTTTCAAAGATAATGGAAAGAATATCAGCCACATCTATCTCCTCGCCACCACTGTCAATAACCAACTTCAACTTCATGATCAAGTTCATAAAGTCGCACTCTGAGCTGTCAACGTCCAAGCCGCACTCTGAGCCGTGAATGTCCAAGCCACAATGAGACATTTTCAGTTTCTCAAACTTTTGCACATATTTCTTAACCACACTCACTTGTTTCACAGAATCATGGCCCTTCACTTTGAACATAGAACACAACTCAGTCCTTAGCTTACTCCATTCCACCTCCTTGTGGTACATAATCAACAACAAAAACCAAGCTCGAGCCTCGTTTGCTAGCACATCCACATGAAGAACCTTCAAGTCCTTGTAATCTTTGGCTGTAATAGCTTTTGTCTTAGCCTAGTGAACACTAATTCTCTCATATAAACCAGAAGCAACTTCCACTTCTTGAGTTCCAAATTCGTCCAATGTCCATTCTCCATCAACTTCTTTGTTGGATTCACCTTCAAGCACAACTACATCTAACTTTATAGAAGTTTCAGAACCAAATATCATTGCGTTCTCATGTAATTTGCAGTGAAAGTTATGCACCAACAACATATAGTCTGCTGCAATTTGCTGCTCCTCCTTCCCATTCATGTCATCATCATATTCACATCTTTCTTGGATAGATGTTTTGTCGCCAGCACCATCAAGAACCGCTGACTCATCTTTTGATATAGTAACCTTTTTACAGCTTTCAAGCACATCAAATTCAACACCTTTGAAAATAATAGGAACAAGATCAAGATCATCCAAACTTAACAAACCAAGTGCTTGAGCAGGCATCAACACCGGATCATTGCAACGACTCTTCACTTCTGGACCGGTTTTCTCAATAACCTTGGGTCTTACCAGCCCGCTGCCATCCACATTGTTGTGACCCTTTTCGGAAAAAGAATCTGGTGGCATTCCCCTATATTGTCCATATTCACCAATCTCATTAGAAGACCAGAACTTAATCGAGTCATCTACTTTTCTATGAACTCCTTCAAATCTGTCCAACCTCACTTGACTTTCCAATCTGAAATCACAAAAATTCTCCTCAAAGCCATCTTGGTTCTCTCCTTCACAGTCACAGAGAACCTCAACCAGATTATGAGAATTAGGCTTCACCAATAAGACTCCATCAACTGCAACCTTTTTGTCATTATTCTCATGTTTTTCCTCAGTTGATTCACAACCCACTAATTCATCAATATTCTCGTCATCGCCCTCAAACCGCTCACATAAAGCATTTGTAAAATCATCCCAATAAGCCTCTTCGCTGCCATTAAAGGACCACGACGCAAACCACTCTTTCGCTCTACCAACCAACAAATCTGCCACTAGGCTAAATTGATAAACCTCCACAGATGGGTAAACATCGAAATACTCCTCGCAACCGTCAATCCAATCCTCTGGGTTGACGCTCGAAAATGAAGGGAGACTAGGAAAACCCAGTCGAGTCAAGAAGTGATTTACCTTGTTTTGACAAATTTCTGAGGCCCATTCAACCAAAAACTAATCCAAGAACTGGTTCCCACTAACCTTCGTCATCTTCTTCGGCTTGTATCAGAAAAGCGTTGGATTTTTGACCTGAAACTCCTGGTACCCATTGTAATCGATGCGCTCAGAATGTCGGTTCATGTCCATAGACATGGGTTCCTTGCAAAGCATTCCGGGAAGATGTTGTCGGCCATCGCCCCCCTCGCGAATGTGGAGTTTCTGCGAACCTTTCTGCCCAAAAATGGAAAACGGTCCTTCCATGTTCTTCCAACACGAAATAACTAGTAAATCTGAGGATTCACGAGCTCTGATACCATGTAACAAACCTAATGGTTGAATTAGGGTTCAAGATTAGAGAAAATTGGGGGAAAAGAAAGAGAATAATAGAAAGAGGGAGAAACAGAGATAGAGAAACAAATGTTTCAATAGAATAATATGAAAATATCCAGAATGGTCACATAGTTCCTATCTATTTGTTATTTATATTGCTATCAATTACAAATTGATCCCCTAACTTTGGAACTATTTTAATTGAGCACAAGTACGTTACATATCCACAAATCGATGAATTTCTATGACCATATAGAGAGAAAAAAAATATCATTTAGCTCAATATCAACATGGTCGTCAAGCAAAATGGCATAAAGAGCTTTTCAAGCAATTACACTCTTCTCTTAGAAGTTGCATGGAGAGAATTTTCAGAGTATGGAAAGCGAGATGAACAATAGGTCGTGTTATGCTTTCATTATAATTTTAGACGCAGAGATATATTGTTATTGCTACAATGAGCCTTCATAATTATGTTGGATTAAATTCATCAGAAGATGTAACTTTGACAAGATTTGCTGAAAATTCATCATTCACATTACCCGACCAATTAGGTGATATTGATTTGACACGAGAATATGAAACTGGTCAAGATTAAAGATCACCGCACATGCATGCATTAAGAAATCAAATTGCTTTTAGTGTGATGTAATTAAAAGATTTAGAATAAATGATAATGTAATATTCTTTTAAGAGGTTGTAATAAATATTGACATGGTCTTATTATCTTTATTCTTATTTTTATCTTCAACCAAATGTAATAAATTAATATGTTCAATAAGTTAACCAGTTTTTATTTATAAAAATATTTATTTAGAAGTATAAATAGGTAATATACTAAATTATTACTATTTAATTTAAATAAATATTATATATTATTTTAGTTATGCTTAGTTTAAAAATTATTAATTAATTTAAACAAAAATATATAATCTACAAAATCGAATCTGCTATCTCCTAGTTGATTTTACAAACACATTTTTCAATCTGCTTTCTACTATCTGCTAAGAATTCGTTATCTGCTTTCTGCTATCTGCTCCTAATCTATTTCGCCAAACATGGCTGAAGTCCTTTGGTGTGCATTCATCTAACAATTTCAGTTCATCTCCTAAAACTTTTCGTCTCTTTGATGAAAGTACGGCAGTTGGCTTGTTCTTGATTTTATTTTTTTCCCGAAAGAAAGATCCAAAATATCAATTCTTTTCATGACTGATCTACTATCAGAAAAAGAACTTCATTGCTATGATATCAATGAAGTTCCCATGCAATTAAGAACATATTCATAATTAATAGTAACTTAGTCTAATAAATAAATTAAATATAAAATATTGAATAAATTACTATTAGGTCCCTCGAATTTGCTTAAATCATTATTTTAGATCCTACTGTTCCTTAATCGAAACTTTGGTCCCTTAGTTTGTTTTCACTGAACTCTCAGGTCCCTGCCATCGGTAGGGATGGCAATTTGACCCTTATCCTGAGGGTCTACCCGGATCCAGACCCGAAGGGTCTAGGACCCGTTGACTTTACCCGGATCCTACCAGAATCCTTATTTTTTAAAAGGATAAGGGAATGGATATGGACACATAGGATCCTACCCGGATCCTACCCGATTTGTAAAAAATATTAAAATAATATATATAAATATATTAATTACTAAAGTTAGTACCAAATTCTCATCACAACCTACCCAATTTGAAATTTTTTTATAAGTAAATTTATTCATCTAAGTTGGTATAAATACTACAGTAACAAAATATCAAAGTACCAAAGTTACGTCTTAATTGGTAATGATACCGATTATCAAATATAAGATATTACAATTGGTACAGAACGTGAACACCTATTCAACCAAAAGAAACATCTGTTAAGTAGGTTCCAATTGATGTCCTTGATGCTTTAGATATCCGAGAGAAACTAACAAATTGTCAAAGGAGGAATGATGAAAAACGTTTAACATACATAATGTTAATTCAACCTTCTAATATATTCTACCCTTCAATTGTCATATTAATTTGTAGTTTTTATTTATTAATTTGTTTTATTTTTTATATTGACTTATTTTAGCAAAAAAATAAATTGCATTCACATTTTTCGAGTGCTTTTATATAGCGAACAAGTATGGTTTAATTTTCAAAAAATTATTTAATTTTTAAATAATACGGACCCGTGGGTCGCCCTGATCCTGCCCGATTTTTTAGGACCCGAATCCTACCCAGATCCTTGTTTTTAAAGAGGATAAGGGTAAGAATATGGGTCGACCTTCACAAAAGAGGGCAAGGATCCGGGTCCTATAGATCCTACCCGGATCCTGCTCATTGCCATTCCTAGCCATCGGAGTCGTTAAATTTCTTTGGCGAGGAGAGAACCGAAATGACCCGATTGTTCCTAAATTAAAAAAAATTCCCTCTCTCCTCCTTCCTCCCCTCTCACCCCTCTCTCCTCTCATCTTCAACCGCATCTTCGTCTTCAACCTCCCTCATCCCCAAGAAAATCAATTAAACACCTCAAATCATCAAATTAAACAATCAAAAACATTAGTTAATTAAACACCCATAAAGATGGTCACCATCATTTAGTTAAAAAAATGCCCATGATTAATCAACAATAATCGATCCGACTCATCCACATCGAAACAAATGCTAAATATGAGAAGAACGGAACGTCGCCCACGAGGGGACTGGATCGAGGGACGGACTTATGGATCGAAATGTCGTCTTGAAGAAGAGAATAGGGCTTTGGGGGAGATGGAAATGCGCTACTATTGGGGACAACATCGTTCTCAGATTGGACCACCGCACCACTGCTAAAGTCGGTATCCGCCATTGTGTCTGAAAGCTCGGAGTTGTTGGGGCTTAAATCCCAAGTTTTGGTACTTCTTGAGGAAGTTGAAGAAGGTCAAGTAGAGCAATGGCTTGAGTGAAATTGAGTCAGACAATAAGAATCAGAGTTGTCTCAAATTCTAAAATTTTCTTTGGTTTACTGGACATGGTTCTTCTTCATCAATGTAGCCACAATTAGTATCCATTGCCTTGAACCCTAGATTCTTCGAAAGCCTGGAACTCATTGTTAATTGTAATTGACTGACATGGATAAGTATAGATGGATCCAAAAATCGACAACACACTTTCTAATTTTTTGGGTCAAGAAACATTTTCTACTTGTTTCACGTGCATCGATTTTCTCAAAAATGCTAAGACAAAAAGGAGACATGGATTAAAAAATCGTGGTTTTGGGATGTAGTTCTGCATTGTGTGTTAGATCAATCTTGTTATTTTTTTTTCTTTATTGGATATTTTTGGGTATTAATTGGATGATTTTGGGTGTTTAATTAGTTTTCTTGGGGATGGGGAAGTTGAAGATGAAGATGGGGTTGAAGATGAGAGAAGAGAGGGGAGGAGCCTCGGGAGGGGAGAAGAAGGAAGGATTTTTTATTTTTTAAGGGACAATCGAGTCATTTAAGGTTTCTTATTGTCTAATAAATTTTTCGAATCCGACGGTAGATAGACCTGACCACGGTTCGAATTTGGATGAATTCGAATCGAATTTATTCGAATTCGAATTCATCAAAACATTAAACCATATTCAATTCTTCACAAGACGAATCGAATACGAATTATGAATTTTCGAATTAGAATCGAATTATAATCGAATTCGAATTCGAATTAATTCCAACGATGTTGAACATCTTGTGGAAAACGTTTTGGTTTCATGTTGTTTAATTTGCAAAAATTTTTCCAATCTTTTAGCAATTTTGGGCGAGGCCATAATAAATTAAGTGCTTGTTTAATTGGTCCTAATGTTAAGTCTAAAGCTTTAATTCCATCTTGGGTACAAAGATTAAATATATGACATGCACATCTAATATGAAAAAAATTTCTTCCGAATCGTGTACAAAAAATTTCTAAATCTTTAACCATAATATTATTAGAACTTGCATTATTTAGAGAAATTGAAAATATTTTTTGAACTAGATTATATTCTTGTAAAATAGTATGCAATATTTTATAACAATTATTCCCACTATGACTATCATCAAAAACTCTATATGCAATTATTCTTTTTTGTATATTCCATTCATTATCAATCAAATGACATGTAACACCAAAATATGAATGTGTTTGCCAATGATCACTCCATATATCACAATAAGAGAAGTAGCTCAAATTAGTAAACTTGAGGGAGAATTTACATAGCTCAAATTTTCAATAAGAGAAGTAGAGAATTGAAATTGGAATGTGTAAAATTTGAAGAATAAGAGGTGGTATTTATAGAGTTGGGAAGAAATTCTGAATTTATAAAAAAAATTTTAAAAAGTACCAACAGTAAAAAAAATGGTAACCTGGGGATTAAAACGGTAACAAAAAAAATGGTAAGAAAAAAATAGTAATTTACCCCTGAAATTCAAATTACCCCCTTCCCTTTTGAATTCCCCCCCCCCCCCCCCCCCCCTTTTGAATTTGAATCGAATTCGAATTCGAATTGAATTCGCTGGTTTGACGAATTACAAAAAACTTGAACCGTATTCAATTCTTATCATGACGAATTCGAATCGAATTTTTTGACGAATCGAATTATTGTCGAATCGAATCAAATTTTTTACGAATCGAATCAAATCGAATCAAATTACGAATCGGATTCAATTCATGGCCAGGTATAACGGTAGAGACCTTAAAATTTAATAAAAAATAAATTAGGGGACCAAAGTTTCGATTTTGGAACATTATGAACTAAAATAATAGTTTAAAAAAATCTCAAGAACCTGAGGACAATTTTGTCCTAAAATATTTGTTATAGGTTACGTTTTATGATCGTTCTTCAGAATCTTCATAGAGACTCGTTATTGGTTTGTCTTTACTAATGATCTCTTGATCGAAATAAAGATTGTATCCACAACCTAAAAACCATTTAGGTTGAGAACTGCACGTTTTCATGATCTTCCTTCTCCTTCTTTTTCATTAGAAGAAGAAGAAGAATTCCTCATAAATCTTGTAGAGCGAGGGAGCCATTTAGAGACATGCCAAAACCATCTGTTTCATCTTCTTTTTTATCTCCAAGTTTCCTCTTTCTACGATAAAAAAAATTCAATAGTTAATTTTTACACCAATATTATATTGTAAGGGTTTGAACCCTAAAATTCTATCTTACTACATTAGGCTGAATCCTCTTTTAAATTTTTAGGATTTTATGATAAAAATATTGTGTATGTTAATTTAGGTAGAACGTATGTAAGGTAGGGTCTCATTTTTGGTCTGTAGGATTGGTGTCTGGATCTATACAAACCCTATAGAGGCCCAGACTTTAAAACTTGACCTTTACCTTACACTAGACCCAAAAGACCTTAGACCTAAAAGACCTTAGACCCGTAAGATAGGGTAAGGATCTTTTTGCCATCTGTAAGTTGTAGGGTTTTGGGTAAGATATGATTCTTATCCTAGATCCGACTTTGGACACTACCGTACCTTTTTATTCACAATATATATATTCACCCCAAGAAACTTAATTTTTTTTATCATTAAATTTATATTGCAAAATTTGATCAGACTTGCATTTTTTATTGAATATTGATGTGTAATGTATGAAATGTGTAAAACTTACTTGAATTTTATATGCAACATTGAAATTTTACGTGAAAACTTATCGGTTGTAAAATAAGGATCGGATCCTCTTGACTCGTAGACCCTATAGGCGGGTTGAATTGGGTGCTGCTAGGGATAAATAAAATAGAAAAGTTCACTAAAGTACCTTGTCGTTTCATGCTTTGTTACTGTAGTATTATGTGGTTTGACTTTTTCTTTTTAGGTGACACAGGTTTTGAAAAGTGAAACTTTTGGTGTCAAATTTTTAACCGGGGTTAATTTTTCTAACTTGACCATACATATCAATGCCACGTCATTACCACATAGTATTTTTTATATCCTAAGTGGCGATGACGTGACAAAATTACAAAATTGCCACATCACCAAAAATTTTATAATTAAGTTTTTGGGGTTTCTAATTAGGGTTAGAAAAATAAAGTGATTGAGATCTTGTAATTTTGCCACGTAATTACCACTTAGGATATAAAAATATGACTTAGTGATGACGTGGCATCTATATGTATGGTCTGGTTGGAAAAATCAACCCTGATTAACAATTTGTCACCAAGAGTGTCACTTTTTGAAACTTCTATTACCTAAAAAGAAAAAGTCAAAACACAAGGTTAGTACTAAGATAAAAAGCATAAAACTATAAGGTATTTAGTAAAGTTTTCCCTTTTACTTTGGTACCTGATATTTTGGTTAAATATTTTTAACGGCCAAAATCTCAAACCCCCACCCCCACACACATTTGGTTAAATTTTACTTTGGTACCTGATATTTATACTCGATTTCATTTACGTACATTTTAATTTTTTTCATTGCTAAATTTCATTTTTGTAATGAAATTTTTTACACGATTTTATTTTCGTACATTTTAATTTTTTCCAGATACGGCTAAACTTTATTTTGGTACACAATATTTTTTACGCTATTTTATTTTTGTACATTTTAATTGTCGTCAAAGTCTTATTTCAACAGAACATCAAGTTTTTCAATGGCACATCAACTTTTTCAATGGCAAAATCATAATGGCACATCAAGTTTTTCAACGACAAAATCACAATGACAAATCAATTTTTAACGGCAAAATCAGGTTTCTCAACGGCAAATCATCCCAACAGCAAAAAAACCCAACAACAAAAATCCCAATGTCACATCAATTTTCAATGGAGCATCAAATTTTTCAACGGCAAAATCACAATAGCATATCAATTTTCAACGGCAAATCATCCCAGCGACAAAAAAATCAATGGCAAAAACATTACAACAGCAAAAAATTAGGTTTTTCAACGGCACATCAAAATTTTCAACAGCACATCGATTTTCAAAAGACAAAATCGTAATTCGTGTAGATCGTTAAATTTTCTTAACAAAAATATATTATAATAGCAAAAATGCAAACGAGTCAAAAGTTATGGTCCGTCAAATTTTTAATAGTTATAGTCCCAAAAAATTTAAAAAAAAATTGTCGGCTAAAATAAGAAAATTAAAATATATGAAAATAAAATTGAGTACAAATATTAGGTACCAAAAAAAAATTTACCACTTTTTAAAAAAAATGAAAAGCGTTTGACACGCGGGCTCCCCGTAGCAGGTGCTGGTGGCCCGCTATTGCAAGCACCCAATCCAGAGGCAAGGATATGAGCCTGATAGTGTATTTTTTAGAATCGAGTGTAGGATATGGTCCAAATCTTCAAACTTCAAACTATAGAGACCCTACCATGTACATGCTATACGCATCGCTATCCCTAAAGAGACGAGAGAAAAAATTAAGGATGGATGAGTATTTCGATGCCTTTCCGTTGCAAAACGGCAATAAAATTTGACGTTCGAACCCATGAATTGTCACATACTTGCAAATTAACAACCGTGATCATCAAAACGAGCATAAAGTTATGGAAAAATTATCCTCAGATCCCTGAATTATAATTTTATTACTCACAAGTCCCTGGCTTTCGAAAATAGTGTATGAGATCCCTACTTTTTAAGAAAATATTGGTCCGAGATCTCTAGTCACCGGATCGAAGATTTTCTTCAGAGATTTTTAAGAAGATCGATTTGGTGACTAAGGACCTCAGACCAATATTTTCTTTAAAAAGCCAGGGACCTGTGAGTAATAAAACTATAATCCAGGGACCTGAGGGTAATTTACCCTAAAATTATATTGGTACTAGACGTCGAATTTGTCATTGATTGCTAATCGTATGTGTACATTTATAGGGAGTTGGTTGAAGGAAGAAGAGCAGTTGCTGGTGATTATCATCTCCTCCTTAGCTGATGATGTTCATGAGAATAGACGAAAAAAGTTGATCAAAAGGATTTAGAACAAACAGAATTCAATCAGTCATGAACGAAACAAGCTACATTCTTTTGACATCAACATATATACATACCTCGCGCTTGGGACTATCCACATGGTCGATGCAGCTGCGAAGTGCTCTGTTTCATCATATTCCCGTCTCTCGTTCCATCCAAGTGTCTTACCAAATCTGGATCGCCTAGTTTATAAGTTTCGTACCTCATGCCGATGGTTTTTTCGTGGAAGAGGACAACTGGGACGTGCTCGATTTTCCAGTAGTCACAGCCTCCATCAGAAATAACAGAAACCTTGTGTTCTTTCTGCAGATCGAAAAACTGCAGCGTCGTCAGGTTTCTCAAGTAATGGATGGAAGGCAACTCCATCAACTGCGGAAACGGTCCTAGGCGCAACTCTTTTATCGAAGGCAATGCTCTTTCTTCAAACACTAGCGTCTCAAGTCCAACTAAGCATTCTAAGCTCAGCACCTTGAGCTTGCCAAAGCTTCCTCGGGGAAAATGCAATTGCTTTCCATCGTATGCTTTGTAAAACCATATTTCTACAAGGTAAGGTAGAAACCCGAGAACTTCTAGTGCTTCACTTCCCACCTTCGACCATTTTAAGGAAATCTTCAGAAGATGCTTAAGCTTTGGGATCCACTGAGGCAATGTTACAAGTGGTCCTGTAAGATAAAGACGCCGAAGCAAAGGAGGAGGAGATGAGACTGGCTGCAAGGATAAGAATTCCCCCTCTCTGGATGAATGAATCTTTAGCGATCTAAGCAGAGTCATTCTTTCCAATACCGTGCATATAGCTAACCCATCTTCTGTCCTCAGGTTCTGTAAACCCAATTTTCTTAACCCAGTCAATCTTCCTACCTCGTTGATTAGATCGACGCCACCATTTACCTCGATGAAGCTGAGCTTCTGCAAGGCCTTTAAACAACCAATTGTCCCATATATTTTAATTCCTTGTCGACTTGTAGGACTAAAGTCATCATCGTAGTTGTCATGATAAGCTAGAAGGAATTTTAGTTTCGACAGGGCATTGATTGCAAACGGTATATCAATGACAGGAGAGTTCCTCAAATCTAGAGTTTCAAGGTTGCACAGCTTACTAAGAGATTTTGGAACCGCCTGAACATTAGTGTTTCGCAGGCTTAAGTATCTCAGGTGCCAGAGGTTTCCTATTTCATCAGGAATGTGATCCACTTGAGCATCTTCAAAATCTAATGCACTTAGGAGCTTGTAGTTGAAGAATATGCCGAGTGAAGACCCTGGTAATTGCTTCACCTGCTGTACAATCAGTGAACGGACTTGGGAATCCTTGAGTCCCTCAGGAAAACTATCTATCTGTCTGTAAATAGAAAGGTGACGGCAACATACTTTAGCATTCATGTTATATCTTGCCAAGCTAAGAACACCTATCTCCTCTGATCTTGAAAGAATGGCCTCTCGTATCATGTCATGGACTCCAAACCGTTTAACTTTATCAGAAATATTGTACCTTACATGAACCAAACTCCTTTGAGTAAGCTCTCTCAAGTACTCGTTTCCAACAATTTGTATTTCCAAGCCTTGCTTTTCTCTTATGAAGCCTTGAGCTACCCATAGCCGGATGAGCCTTGAGCGCTCAATGTAGAAATCTTCAGGAAACAAACCGAGGTACAAGAAGCAAGTCTTCAGGCTATAAGAAAGGTCATGATAACTAAGGGACAAAACTCTTCTTATGCTTGCAAGCCGTGAATCGCTTGCAAGATATTCATCCCTTGCTATCGCTGAACTCAGACCATCATACAAATTTTTCCATTCAGATGCAGTCTTGTCTTTAGTTGCCAATAATCCTCCTATGGTGACAATTGCAAGTGGTAAGCCTCCACATCTTTCAACAATGGCATGAGACAAGTCCATCAATGTTGGAGGGCAATGACCTTCTTCATAACAAAATGCTTTGTTGCAGAAGAGCTCAAAAGCTTTTTCATGTGTTAGAGCTTCCATCTTATGAACATGATAAAGTGTAGACTCCTTGAATGAAGGGGCAGCATCCTCGTTCCGGGTTGTGAAAATGATCCTACTACCTATATTGTTATCAGGCAAAGCAAGTTTCATGTAATCCCAGAAGTCGTTCTTCCAAACATCATCGAAGACCACGATATACCTTTTATTTGCCAAGTACTGCCTCAGATAGGCAATCAGTGAAACCTCTCCCATCATTTCTGTTCCCTCTTTTCCCACAATGGCCTTTTCCTTTGAGTGGTGTAGCTGCCTTATCATGCTCCGCAATAGCTCATCTCCCTTGTAGGATTGAGAAACCGTGATCCAAGCATGACAGTCAAAGTGAGTTATCACTTTCAGGTCATCATATACTTTCTTAGCAAGTGTTGTCTTGCCTAAACCTCCCATTCCAACAATAGAAATCACAACTTTTTTTGACTCCCCTCCATCAAGCAGCCTATTAAGTAAATCATCCTTGGGAGCTTTGATGCCGATAAGATCAGCTTCCTCAATGAAGAGGGAAGCCACCCGAGGGTCATGCCACTGATTAGCTGCTGTTGAACATATAGATAGATTCAAAAGTTAGAATACAACTTTGATTACATGGTTTTGTACTTACATATCTAGTGCCAGTAGGCAATCACATGGAAAGATGAACCTGGACTAAATCCATGATTTAATCCAGAACATGTGATTATTAGATTATCAAGAACAGATGTTCACTTAAGAGACAGCTAAAATCACCAGATTCGCAACAAACCATCGAATTCCCAGATGATATAGCCGAACCTTACAGAATACTGCTGAACACTACTCTATTTACTTGAATATGAATCTTCATGCCATTGCTAATCATGCATTTATGCCATTCCTACTTCGACTCTGGGCTTCAGGTAAGGAACTGTCGCCTAAATAATCTCATCGTCCACCTGTTTCGATCCGGGGGAAAGACGTCATATGGAATAGATTTTGAAGTCTGATAAATCAATTGGCAACAGTAATAACATAGAAAGATCACTTCAAACAGGCTCTTCCGAATCGCTAACATGAGTTTAGTTAAGAGGATCAATTACCAGTAGAGATGCGGCTTCGTCCCGAATAAGCAGTAGGCCTCCACCGGTCGGATCTCTCTTTCACCCCCACCAGTGACAACTTAATCTCTTCGACCTTGGAGGCTATCTGGTGGCGCACTTTCAGTCTCTCGACCAATTCTACCCAAGAAACTACTGCCGTTTTCCAGACCTTTCGCCCTGTCTCGTGTGTACTCGTCGATGACGTCTTCGATGGTGAAAGCGAGCTCTCTTACCTGTTTAACCCAGGCCCTGTCGATGGCGTTTCCTGTCTCAACCTTGGCGTCTGCCTCCTCCAGGACCAAACTGATGCTATCAAGCTCGTCCCTGATGTATTGCATGTCCCTGTGAAGACCTTGGAACTGGTCAAACTCTTTGGCTAAGAGGGCGGACAGCTTGTCAACTACCATGCCCACTACTGCTCCGGCCATCGGCTCCCTGCTTTGGCCGGGGAATAGTCAACGTTTATCTGATCTATGTGTCGTAATGACCCTTTTGGTTGTTGAAGAGTCCAAGTGCAACGTGTGGTATGTAATGAGTTATATGTCCGAGAATAGTTTACTGGGTAAAAGAAAAAAAATAGTATAATCAATAATAGTGTTGCGTCTTCGAATTACGGGTAAACAAACAAATCGAAAACTGTCAAATCGAACCAATTCAGACCAAAAAAAGGAACCAAATTGGACTATGTTAAAAAATGTCCAGTCCGGTCCCCAAAATATTGAAAATCCGGTTTCCAGTCCGGGTTTTTTTTCGGAACTGGAAACAACCGGACCGGACTAGAAATTTGCCAACATATAAATTAGGGCAAATTACCCTCACATCCCTGAGGTTTGGTCACCCTCCCCTAGGATCCCTGATTTTTGGAAAATGATTGTCCCGTCCTTAAGTTTTGACGATAATAGACTCTCGGGTCCCTAGCTGACGTCATCGGCTCTTTTTTCATTTTTGGTCATGGAAATGACCAAAATACCCTTTTAAAAAATTTACCTTTTTCAACTTTGACCAAAAACACCAACAAGTAAAAAACAACCCCAAAACAAGATCAAACTACCAAAATCAAGAACAACAATATGTGTACCCCTCAAAAAAAAATAAGCCTTTGTTCCATTTAACAATCCCTCAAACACCAAACCCAGAAAGCTACTTCCTCCCAACCAACTCTACAATAATTCATCATCCTCAACGCCTAAATACTATACCTTTCCACCGAGGAGAAGACTATCTCTCCCTCCTCTCTCTCTCTCCACCGAGGAGAAGACCATCTCTCCCTCCTCCTACAAGGCCAGCCATTCCTCTACTACCACTGTCGTCTTCTTCTCCCTCCTCCTCTTCCTACCTATCAAGAACAAGAACGGAACCCGCTCGCTGGGCTCCCACGGGTCCTCATTTGGCTGCGGCTTCTTCGCCTCGGGCGGTGGGCTAGGGTTTAATTTGGGGCTAGTTTGCTCTTGCTGGTTCGTCAGTCGCCGGGAGGACCCTTTTCTACGATGAACTCACCAGAAGATGGTCGTTCCAATTTGGGGCGATGGAGGGGTTCTACGATAGGAATGTGGACACGATGAAGCACGCTGCCAGGATGGAGCGGTTTCTCATGGGAGGGAAGGAGGAGGAGAGATTGGAAAAAAATTCCAATTGAAATTAGGGCTTGGAGAGTTGTCGTGATTGTTACGAATTGAAATTAAGGAGAAGAATGAAAAACTTGGTGTGAGAAAAAATCCTAGATCCAGATTTTTAAATGATCGAGTGATTTTCAATTTTGTCGTGATTTTCAAATTTTTTTGTTCTTGATGTTCTTGGTTGTGTTCTTGATTTTAGTTAGTTTGATCTTATTATTGGGTTGATTTTTGGTTGTTGGTGTTTTTGGTCAAAGATTGAAAGAGGTGAATTTTTTTATTTTTTTAAGGGTATTTTGGTCATTTCCATGACAAAAAATGAAAAAAAGAGCCGATGACGTCAACTAGGGACCCGAGAGTCTATTATCGTCAAAACTTAGGGACGGGACAATCATTTTCCAAAAGTCAGGGATCCTAGGGGAGGGTGATCAAACCTCAGGGACGTGAGAGTAATTTGCCCTATAAATTATAATACTTTCACTCTCTCCCCGTAACCAAACACTCACAGTACTCACTCACGGCTCACCTCATTCATCCTCTCACAGTTTCACTCACGAGGCAAAAAAAAAAACCACCACAGCCTGTTCGACGGCCCGACGCTCAGCCACCGCCATGCGACGTCTGCGAGGGCCGAGGCCACCTGGTGGTCCTTGCAGGTAATCAATATTCTAAATTTCGAAAATAAATTAGGGTTTCAAAATTGGAGATTTTTTTAATTAGTATTTTTATTAAGGATTTAAGTATGGGGATTGTTTGGTTTGGGTTTAAATTAGGGATTTAAGCAAGGGAATGGATTTTGAACTGGGTTGTCGAGCTCAGGTTTGATCTAGATGTTCGTTTGGTTTGAGATTCTGGTCTTTGGATGAGGGAATTCGGGTTTGTGGAGGTATGAGAAGACCGGTATGAGAAGAGGATGTGTGCCTCCTGCAATTGGTTTCATTGCTTTGGTTCCTTTGATTCAGCTTTGTGGTGCATTGGAAGGGTTTGGTTATTCTTTTGGTTTCGTGTAGTAGAAGACCTTGTATTTTGGGAACTTGTATTTTGTATTTGTGATTGTGATTTGTGAACGTGAAAAGCCTGCTGCCTGCCAACTTGTTTTCCCGGTTTTTTTTGTCCACATTCCGGTTAGAGTCTGGTCTAGTAATAAATCCGGTCCAGTCCGGTTTTCATTTTTCCTTGTTTTTCGGTTCCGATTTTTCCGGTGCATTTGCTCGACCCTGTAGTTGTGAGTCCAGACTCTCCATTCTCCGGGTAATTTTCCAAAAGGGGGTTTATTTCCCCGACAATTTCCTTGTCTGGGGTCGAGCCAGAAACTGCCCAGCGGGGAGCGTTTTTTGTTTTGCCAAAAACCGCTGCTCGGGCAGCGTGTTTTTTGTTTTGCCAAAAACTGCTCCACGGGGAGCGTTTTTTTGTTTGCCAAAAACTGCTCCATTGGGAGCGTTTTTTGGTTTGCCAAAAAAACTGCTCCGCAATTTTAAATAAGCACTCTAACCAACCAATCTACAATAGCCTATTGACTTATAACTTTGTAATAAATAATATATTACATATATACGATTTCTATGAAATATGTAATATATTACATAAATAAGGGTTCCAAACAAAATTACCCAAAGCGAAGGAAAATTACCGAAAAAACTTATTTTTATCAAAAGCCGCTCCGCTTTTTTGTTTTGCCAAAAATTTTGTTTTGCCAAAAACCGCTCCGCCGGGAGCGCTTTTTGTTTTGCCAAAAATATTTTCTTTTTTTCTAAAAATCGCTCAGTCGGGAGCATTTTTTTTTTACCAATTTAATTGTCATATTTAAATCAGAACCCGGTCTTAACTATTATACAACTTGTTTATTAAAGATAAAGAGGAAGTAATGTTTATTAAAAATATAAATATTTTGGAATTCCCTTTGATAAGGTTGCAATGAAAAAATAACTCCAAATAAAAAATTATATCTTAAAGTTAATATGAACAACTAATTTCGTAATATAATATACCCAGCTAAATACAAAAAAAATGAAGACTTATTTCATAAATACATATTTCATAAGTACATATTTATTTAATAAATAATATATTTCATAAATATATTTATGAAATATGTATTTATTTAAAAATAATATATTTCATAAATATGTATTTCATAAATACATATTTATTTAATAAATAATATATTACATAAATACAAATATATATAATATACATAAATAATAATATATTACATAAATATAGATAATATATTACATAAATATGTATTTCATAAATACGTATTTATGTAATAAATATTATTTTATATAAATATGTATTTATGTAATATATTACATATTTCATAGAAATCGTATATATGTAATATATTATTTATTACAAAGTTATAAGTCAATAGGCTATTGTAGATTGGTTGGTTAGAGTGCTTATTTAAAATTGCGGAGCAGTTTTTGGCAAACCAAAAAATGCTCCCGGTGGAGCAGTTTTTGGTTTGCCAAAAAACGCTCCCCGTTGAGCGGTTTTTGGCAAAACAAAAAACACGCTGCCCGAGCAGCGATTTTTGGCAAAACAAAAAATGCTCCCCGCTGGGCGGTTTCTGGCTCGACCCCAGACAAAAAAAATCCCCTAACAACCCCATTCAGAGAATTGTCGAAGAAATAAACCCCCTTTTGGAAAATTACTCACATTCTCCAAGGGTGGAAAATGACCGCTCACGGGCCGCACTTTGAGTTGAATTTGAATATTTGATACCCAAAATAAAGTAGGACAATTTCGTAACTAGTGTTAAAGTAAAGGTAAAAGTTAATTTTAGTAGCCTGATTTTTTTTAGAAGAAATTGGCGCATAGTTTATCTTTGGTTTGAAAATGTTGGAACAGGTAATAAAGTTTTTTTAGTTAATACCTCATTATTTAACAAATATTTTGGACAAAAATATTCTTAAGTACAATTAGGAAAAAAATAATTTTAATTTTAATTTTTTTCAAAAAAAATCTAAAATATGAAAAATCTCTTCTTCCTCTCTCATAATATTTTTCACATGAACTTTTACATATTTCTGGTGATTTACTTTTCAATTTTTATTTAATGATATTTAGGAATATTTTTGTCCAAAAACTTTGCTCAAATAGATGAATGTCAATCAAAGAAATCTGTCACTCGATCGATATTTTTTCTCAAATATCACCTGGGAATTTTTTTCTCTTTTTCCAAAGTTTAACTCTATTAGTTGTTTTAGTTCTGCATTTTCTAGCACCATTAACGTTGTGTAACGTGTCATTGATGAAGAGAACAACTTACTAACGGGTCATTGATGAAGCATTCAATTTTTTTTGGTGAGACTCAAATTATTTTCACAATTTCGGATCTTAGACGTCATGAGATTCGATCTTCCTACCTCACATTTAAAGACTGATACTGTATCCATCAGACCATACATGAGTCGATAAACATTCAATTTTGAGAGGACGAAGACCTGTCCAAACCTTTTTCAACTCGTCAATATGCGGATTAGGTGGGCAGAAGTCCCTGTTATAATTCCAGCACAAATCTCTAACAGAGAGCACCAAATCCTTACCTCCCACCAACAAAATCATGTCTCGTTGAGCAGGATTAGGGATGCCAAATGGGTAGGGTAGAGTAGGGTATTGATAGGACCCTATTCATACCCTAATTTTTTTGGATGGACTCATACCCTACCCTCGATCCTACAAATTTTTTATTGTTAGATTCATATCCTACCTAGACCTGGCCATGAATTGAATCTGATTCGTGATTCGATTCGATTCGTTAAAAATTCGATTTGATTCGTCAATAATTCGATTAGTAAAAAATTTGATTCGAATTCGTCATAAAACGAATTGAATACGGTTCAAGATATTTATAATTCGCAAAACCGGCGAATTTAATTCGAATTCGATTCGAAAATTTGATTCGAGTTAAATTCGTGTTAAATTCTATTCAAATTCATGTACATATAATAATAATATATGTTAAAAAAATTCAAATAAAATGGGAGGGGATTTGAGAGGAAAAAATTCGGTTATAATTCAATTATAATTCGGTTATAATTCAATTATAATTCTATTATAATTCGATTATAATTTGATTCGAATTCGATTCGAATTCGAAAATTCATAATTCGTATTCGATTCGTCTTGTGAAGAATTGAATATGGTTTAATGTTTTGATGAATTCGAATTTGAATAAATTCGATTCGAATTCATCCAAATTCGAACCGTGGTCAGGTCTAACCCTACCCTCCTGGAAATCCAGGGTCTGTAGGGTCCGATCCTTTAACGTTCTGTATTTTCATAATTTTTAATCAAAACTTAATTTTTATATAAAATTTAAATAAATTCAAGACATCTACTACGCTACACATCAACATTCAATAGAAAATTGATGAAACATCAAATTTTGTAATTTAATTTCAATAGTTCAAGATTTTTCTTTTAGAGTTTGAAGTACATAAACAATTCAACAAAAGAAAAATATACAATGTCAGTTTCTAGTGATCCATCATTCACGACATCTTCTAAGCTAGTTACAGAATAACATAATAAATATATTAAAGTTAATTGTAAAGTATATTATATATATTATCAATATGGTCTAACAAGGGTCTAACTAGAGTCTAATTAGGGTAGAGTCTAAAATAGGGTAAAAATGTAAGGGTAGGGTCCGACCCATAGGGTCTAGCTATGGATTCATACCCTACCCTAGACTCTACCTCTAAATATGGACCCACACCCATATCATATCCTAGACCCAGTCAAAGTCAACATACCCTAGACCCGTAGGGTAAGGGTAGGGTCCAACCCTCAGGATATGGGTATTTCTGCCATCCCTAAGCAAGATCCAACAAAGCCCCATCTATGCTAGTGATTCTGTAAACTTTTCAAGTTTTTGGTAGCACATCGTTAGTTGACCAATTTGCCAAATTTCTGGAACACTCCTGGACTTTATGCCAAAATTACAATTTGTCACTAACTTCATCCAAAGTTCACAATCAGTCCTAAAAAATTCAACCACATTCAAAACTGAAAGTCTACCAAAGTCTCAATCAATCCACTCGATTATGTTAACTTTCGGGAAATGGAACAAATCATAAACCACTAGAGACGGCAGCGCTGTCGCTAAGCATCAGGCTCCTGCAATGTTGGAGGAGCGGCTGGCTGGTGGAGTTGAGTGTCAGAGGTGGCTTGTCAGGTTTCCTCTCCTCAAAACTCATGTTCATGTCTCACTAAGCAAGGTCAGGTGCCTCTCCTTTAACTGGGAGACTGGGAGCCCGAGGGAACAAAGAGGGGCGGAGTCTGCCAGGCGTCAGGTGTGTTCCACGCAGTTGCGTCAGGTGTGCTGCGACTGTGCCAACAAACAACGTGTTATGTTGGGGTGGCTCAGGTGGCATTAGCTTGGAGTGAGCGGTGTCGGCAATGCATGTTTGGAGTGGATGGCAACTCCTTGTGTGAAACCCTTGTCGCGGCTGTCCAAGGAGGTGACGATCTCTGACGACAGACAAATTGGGTCATCCTTGCAGAAACCCTAATTTACGCCTGCCTTTTTTTTAATACATGAAATCAAACACGCGAACAAGGAGAACGAACTTCGACCACGAACGTCGAAACTCTGATATCACCTGATCGTTAACTCTTTAGGGACACAATAGAATGTTTTAACTCTCTAGGGTAGTCTCAAAGGATAAATTTGAGCATATCAATGCTCGATTAAGAAGGAGAGATTAAAAAAGATGGCTCGATCGCAATGAAGAAAAATGCTCTTTAATAAAAAGTTCTTTGATTTTGAATAACAATAATCAACTCTCTCTATCTGATTCAAACAATATTTAGGCCAATCTTTTAAAAAAAATCAACAAACCCTAAATAATCTAAGGCTTAAAACCACATAAGCCTAAATAAAACAAGAAGGTCTGAAATAACAAAATACAAAATATTAAAAGTCCAGTTAAAAATCAGAAAAATATGTGTGCCTATGTCATATACTGTACGCTTTATGTGCCCCAACCAGCTGGATTTAGTGTCCATTTGAGGAGAAGTTTGTTAAGGTTTAGCAATGGTGGAGAGAGGGGAGAGGGAAGATTTTTTTTATTGCAACAGTACAAAAGTCATTTCACATGACCAAAAAATTGATAAACGGCTACTGACGTCAAACAAGGACCCGAGACTAACATTTAAACAAAAACCGAGGACGACAAAATAATTTTGAAATATAAGGACTGTATTCGTAATTATGACATAGACCAGCTACCTGAGGGTAATTTGCCCATTGATTAATTTTCAACATTAAATACTAGAGAAAAGTACAGAATGGTACTTGTAGTTTTGCAAATTTTATGATATGATCCTTAATTCTGTAAATGATCAGAAAAGTATTGATATTGCTTTTTTTTCCGCAAGAGGCTCAGGAAGGCTTGGGAGCCAAAAATGACTCCGAACCTAGAAACGACGCCATTTTTTTGCTCAGTCGGCATGCCACATCAGAGTCTTTTAACCGATTGCCAATATGAGGTAGCACAAAATTAAATATCATTTTCAATCCATTATTTTTAGAGATTACTACATACAGGACCCGAGGGTATAGTCAAATAGATTCTGAGGACCCTGAAGTTTTCTTACTAATTGATGAGCCCCTGTAATTTGTCTATTATTATACATTCTGGTCCCTGTAGTCAGAATCGGCAATTTTTCAGGCGAACTCCCCACCCGAAATGTCTAAAATGCCCCTCCCACTTAAAAACAAAAAATCTCTTCCTTCCCCACTTCATCTTCTTCCCAATTTCAAAACTAATCTCAAATTAAAATCAAGAAACAGAATATGGACATGAACAAAAATTGAAGCTTCAAAAATAAAAAATCTAAGGACCCAACAAAACTCAGAAAATAAAACCATAACCCCCAAGAACTTATACTTGAACTCGAACGACAGTGGCGACTCGAAGTTTCTGCCTTGTGGTTTTCGGCAGCAGCGACAATGCTCGCTTTCTTCCTCTTCCATCTAGCCTAAAGCCACAATCGTTGAATTTTCCAGAACATAATAACACTAATTGGGTTTTCCACCAACATTAAAAGCTTAATAATAGTTCTAATCGGGACTGGTTCAATCGTCTGTTCGCCGGTCAAAGCAGAGAAGGAGATCTACCACGGCGACTCCGTCATACTCCTCGGCAACCTTGAACCAGTGCGTCTGTTCGCCGGCAGCAGAAGGCACTCCATCTACCTCACAATATGACGACGGGGAAGAGGACGATGGTTTCGGGGAAGACGAAGGTTGGGCCATGTTGTGAGACAAGAGTAGGAGGAAGAAGAAGAAGATGACGACGGCGACGAGACCCATATAGGCACCGACGAAGGGGGGAAATGAGCAAGGGGGTACCATGATCTTCAGTCCTTTCCAGAAGAGTAGGAGCGGCGGGGAGCGGTGTCGTCTCCTCCGGTTTAGTCTCCAGACCAGAACCCGCCTCTCCTCCGATTAGGTTACCGTCGTCGGCTTCTGGACCAAGCCTTCAATGCCCTCCACTGATTCCTCATCGATTTTGCGGCAGAGGGGGCTGGCGGCTTCAACCACGTGAGGAGCATGGCGGTATCGGGCTGGGCTGGGTTTTGGTTTCCATCGTCTTCAAGCTCCAGCTTGTCTGTTAATGGCGTTTGTATCTGTTAATAGTATTTCTTATGTTTTTAATTCATCTTCCAATCTGTAAATATGTATTTGTCTCAGCATAACCTCTTGATTTAATTTTGATTATCTCTAATTAGTTTTAATTTTTACTAAAAAAAAGTTAGGGTTTGAGATTAGTTTTGAAATGGGGAAGAAGATGAAGTGGGAAAGGAATATATTTTTTGTTTTTAAGTGGGAGGGGCATTTCAGACATTTCAGGTGGGGAGTTCGCCGAAAAAATTATCGATTCCAGCTACAGGGACCTAAATGTATAATAGTAGCCAAACTAAAGGAGCTCAACAATTAGTAGGGAAACTACAGGGTCTTCAGAGTCTATTTGACGATACCCTGGTGTCCTCTCAGTAAGCATCTCTTATTTTTATACCTTTTTAGAAAATGCCTCCTCTCTTTCTTCTTCTTTTCTTCTCTCTCACCCCTCCATGGCGAAAATCAAGAAGTGGAAAAAAAAGTCCTACACCGTACATATCCCTCACCCAACCATCAAAACCCCTCGCCATTGATTACCCAACAACCATCGATCTTCCCAAAACAAACCCTAGGTCACAACTAATTCAAATCTAAGAGATTTCAAAGAAGTCGATGTGCTCTAGAAACCCAAATCAAAGAATACTAGCTTACCCGAAACCCAATTCCCTCCACCACGTGCTCCCCGACCTCCCTCCAGCTAGTCGTCGTGCTCTGACTTGGCGGCAGTTGCAGCAGAAGAGAGGCGGTGGATGTCCAGGAGGAGAGTCTCGGTGTCGCACCGCTGGATCTTGGATTATCTTCTTCCTCGAGCTGCAGATGCTCACACACTCGAGAGGGCGGTTTTTCGTGGTTGGATCCATGGCCCAGAGACTTTCTTCGGAAGCGCATCGACAAGTACAACGAACGTCCCGCCCTCGTTCTTACTGTTCGCCGAGGTCTACCCCAGCGTTGTCGCCGGAGACTTTATGCCCAGCGTCGGTTTAACCAAAAATATCCCCATCTATCGGCTTTATGCCCAGCGTCGGCTTCACCCAACCAACATTTAATTAATTTGATTTATTATTAATTCAAGGCATATATGGTCGCAGATCCTGCAATTTGCCCATTTTTGTTTAGTTGCTGGGAAGGAGTTGTCTATCTATTCGTTGCCTCCTGACCCAGTTGTCTATTTGAATAAAACTGTCTGCTTTGGTAAAGCCGTGTGCTTTCTGGTTGTTGGGAAGGGGAGAGAGTTGTTTTGAGTTGGGAGCAAAGTTGGGTCTAATGGGTTTCTGAGTTGGTGTATCATGACCCAGTTCGTGAGAGATGGGAGGGGGAAGAGTAGAGGAGAGAGAGTGAGGAAAGGAAGGAGAGAGGGGTGTTTTTGAAAAATTATAAAAAAATAAAGGATTGAAATGGATATTTTAATTTATGCCAACTCAGATTACCAACCGGGCAAAAGAGTCCAACGTGGCGAGACAACTCAGCATCGAACAACACCGTTTCTAGGTTCAGACTCATTTTTGGCTCGGAGAGGCTCCCGAGCCTCCAACGCCAAAAACATGAAACCACAACTACCAAAAAAGTCGTTTCTAAACCTTAGGATCATATCGCAAAATTCGTGTAAACTACAGTATTCAAATGGTACTTATTTCAAAAAATAATGGGATTGTAAATGATATTTAATTTTGTGCCACCTCATATTGCCAACCAGTTAAAAGAGTCTGATGTGGCGTGCCAACTTAGCACAGAAACGACGTCGTTTCTAGGTTTCTCTGATCGTTTACAGAGTTCAAGATCATATTGCAAAATTCGTGAAACCACAAGTATCATTTTTGTACTTTTCCCTAAAAACTAAACATAAACCACCTGCTTCTTCTCCCCCTCTCCTCAGGAACTCCATCGCCCCGAGATCAACCCTAGGCTGCCAGAAATGATCGAAATAGGGAGGGAGGTGTGTTTCCCGTCAAAAAATTGGATCTAGATTTGTATTTATTTGTTTAGTATTCGTGTCTCCAAATCTGAGCTACAAGGAACGGAGAAGATGGCGGTTACTGAGGTTAGTTATTAGTACCGTACACTGCTAATTTTACTACTTTTGCTTTGATGCGGTTATTGTAGGGGTTTACGCTGTCTCTAGAATTAGAATGCAATTGAGAGTGTCAATCTATATGGTCCGTTATGTGTTTAGGGTAATTCCAATGCCGTGAAGGTCGATACCCCGAAGACTCCGTTCGATTTGGGGGCGTTTGTTGGAGATCTGGCCGTTGATGATGATGCTGGAAGGTATATTCCTCTCCCCATTGGATTAGCTCTAGTGTTTGTTTTGGGGTTTTAGTTTGTTTGATGTGTTGTTTGTTGCTTTCGCTTGTAGGTAGTGGCGACGATCTATCCCTTGAAGGACTTGAGCAAGAGTTGGAAGAATGCAGAAATGATGATGTAAGTGTGTCGCTTTTGATGCTTTCGAGTTTTTTGGATGATAGGTCGAGTGCTTCTTTCATTCTTTCTACGACGTGGAATCTGAATTTATGAATTGAAGATGGATAGTCATTGAGATCGATACAAGAATAGCACTAACAGCATGCAGGATTTGAACATGCCTTTTTTTTCCCTCTGGAATTATTGCATTGCTCATGTTTTCTTGTCTCCGATTTCAATTAGGTTGTTTCGAACATATTGTCTAAGGGTACAAAATTAAGGGACTACTCGAAGGAGGTTGAGAACAATTTACGGCAAGTTGAATTAGACTCGATTCAGGTACTTCCTTGTGCTTTTTGGTTGAATATTGCATTTCTAGCTGTCAGTTTATAGGCTTTGGTGCAACACTTCAACTCTCCTAGAATCTTAAATCAACTGCAGACTCTGTGTCCTGAAACCGAAAATGTTCATCTATGGTTCATGTAGCAATCTGAATAGCATATGAATTGAACTCTTACTTCAGTTGCTTGTTAGCTCTGTTCTTCTCCCCTGTTATTGGCTCTTACCTCAATGGTGCAGCCACTCATTTTACTCTGGGTCTCTATAGGCATCAAAGTTATTTGTTTGTCGTCCCTTAGGCATTATTGTGTCTCATGATCTCGGAAAGCAAGAGTGGGTTACTACACTTTAAGTTCAATGGCTTTCCTTTCTATCTTTATGATTATACAGCCTCTATTTGGGAATTCTTTGCTCGAACTGTTTGCTGATCGTTGCTTTTGTATTTACCCTTGCACTTTCCAGGATTACATAAAGGAAAGTGATAGTTTAGTGTCACTTCATGATCAAATTCGTGACTGTGACAACATCTTGTCACAGATGGAAGCTCTCCTCAGCGGATTTCAGGTATGCTAGTCATTATCAGACATGCTTGTACTCTTCACTGTCATTTCTTTCAATTCACATGCTCAGTATCTTCCCAAAATGAAAGGATGCAGTAGATGACTAGATGTGCCGGACATTTTTGGTCTCTTGGTGGAATATTATGTGTCAGACTAACCTTTGATGGAACTGTCTGGAAAATTATGAAGGTCATGCTAGAAAATGACAGATTTTGATTAAATTATTACCACTTTAATGGAAAGTTTTCTTGGTTTGCGGATTCTTTGCATACAGCAGAAGGTCTTTCCTTCCAGATTCATATTCTTTGTTTTTATGATGCTTGTCAATTACAAGATTAATGATTCATCCATACATTCGCCAGATGCAAAGCATCTGTGATTATCTCCATCACCTATGCCTTTGAAGTGCAAGAATTGGTTTTGTTATCTCCATCACCTATGCCTTTGAAGTGCAAGAATTGGTTTTGTTTCCTTCTACCATGGTATATATTAGTGTGCAGCCCCTGCACCTAAATCAAGTTCAAGTTACTTTTATTTTTCTTTTTCCAGTCTTAAAAAAATATATCAGAGATCAAATAAGTTTTTCTGTGCAATATTTGTCTGGCGGGACTATTTTCTAAGATAGGCAATTACACTAGATAAATACTGTGAATAGGTCGTCTTACGCAAAAATTACGAATCTGGGTACCTTTTTAAAAAATTCTGGAACATGCTTCCTTCCCAACGCGGAACTTGGCAACCGGGCGCAGGAAAAAGCGAACTAAAGTTACTAAACCTGTGAGCTGGTCGTGTTTGAAGTTTTCTTAAACTAGCCAGATTCATAATTGTTGCGTAAGATGCCCTATTCACGGTGTTTATGTAGTGTAATTGCCTATTTTATAAAAAGTCCCATGTCTAACTAATTGAGAATTTGTTGGTCTTTTTCTGATTTCTTCCTGGAGGAAATTTTATATTTTGATAAATAATGTGGTTTGCTTTACTATCATGTCTATTCCATTAAATCAGGCATCTGATTTATATGAAAAATCTGATGCTTATTCTATTTTCTTTGAATGAGCCTGCTCTTATCGGAATTGAATAATATTGGTCTGTAAACATTTCTTGATATTTTGTGTCAGGCTGAGATTGGCTCCATAAGTTCAGATATCAAGAGTCTTCAGGAGAAGTCTATGGACATGGGTTTGAAGCTGAAGAATTGCAAGGTACTTTATCTGGAAAGCTTTCCAAAAAATGGTAGTTTGCAAAGAATAAGTTACTGCCTTAATGTAGTGTAATTTGATTTATGGTAAGATCTTGTGCTGATAATTGCTCTCTCATAATTTCTTCTATCTGTCAAGTTCTTTGACACCCTCTTCCTAGGTTTCACATAGATTATTCTTTTAAATTGGTGTATGCATGGATAGATAGAAAGCTGATGGGTAACTTCCCATTTTTTGTATTTCATAAGTTGAGCCCTCTAGGACATCTTAAGCTAAATATTAAATCTGAAGGGAAGTTGCATATTTTCTCTGTGCTCTTCCTGTTCCCTCTATTTTGCTTTCTCCTTCAAATGCCCAATGGCGCAGGATGTGAAGAGGCCTTGGACTTTTGTTTTTTGCTATACAAGATGTCGAACACACGCTTTTGAGGGTGATGCTTTATGCTCCATATTATAACTATTTGTTTCATGTACCTAAAACAGGTTGCTGAATCAAAACTGGGAAAGTTTGTTCAGGACATTATTGTCCCTCCTAGGATGGTGGACATAATTGTTGATGGAGAGGTACTTTTTGTTTAATGCAACTGTTGAGTAGATTGGAATTTAGTTAGCCATTTAAATATACAAATCTATTTGAAAAAGCAAACTCAAATCCAAAAGTATTTGGTCTGTATTGCTTGTCAGTGATATTTGGGCCAGGAACGTTGGGTCCTCTTTTGGCCCTCTTTGCTGAAGCTGTCAAAATTCAGGGAAACCTGATAAGAGCATCCTTAATTATATTTCGTCTCATTCTTTCTAAATGCCTCGGACCGTTGTTGGGTGAGAAAAATTGGCATTACTCTTTAACATATATTTATCCATACATGACTATTTGTTGGAATATGCTTAATGATTGCATCGGCATGGGAACTAATCTAGATGTATGGAGAATTGCATACTTATACTTTGATAATTAAAGTGCAGCATAGTTTTAAATCTTCTAAATATAGGTGGAAGAATGAGTGTGAAGGAATACTGTTTGTGGCAGGTAGGTAGGGGACGTTTGAGTTTGGCTTCCAAGATGTTTAAAGCCTCATTTTCCTGGTTTGAGTATGCTATATCTGTTGTTGAGGAGATAACAAAGTGTAAAGAAAATAGATAAAATTGCTGCCGAAATGATAGGTCCCAAGTTTGGTTGATGGCAAATCAGTTCAAGCAAGCATGAGTTTCTTGAAGTCTTCTGGCATTTCATTTAGCAACGTTTTGTGTTTGCTTCCCTCCTGTCTAGCAGTCTAATCTTTAAGTGCATTATGCACCTTCTAGATTTTGTTGCTCTGTTGCAGCCCTTCAACTCTGCCCAACCCATTTAGTATCTTTTAGCATTTTGTTTATTATGTTCTCTCATTTATGCTCTTCCCTTGGGATGAATGCAGCACATGAGCTGTACTTTATAAGGGAGAAAGAATACAATTCATCATTTGATATTCAGTTAACTGTTAAATGTTACAGTTCGGAAGCCTATATTTTATCTGGCCTAGTACGCTGAAATACCAAACTTGTTCAGGTCAATGATGAGTATCTGAGAGCTCTTGAAATTCTCAGTCAGAAGTTGAAGTTTGTTGAAGTGGATTCTCTGGTGAAAAGTTCAAAAGCTCTGAAAGATGTGCAGCCTGAGCTTGAAAAGCTGAGGCAGAAAGCAGTTTCAAAGGTAATGCTTGAATGCTGCCACTTTATGGTTGCGGCATTCTATGTTCAGCTATCATTAAACGTAAATTTCCTACTCCGAAACAATTTTATGACCCTTTACTAATACTATGTCTGTGATCGGATAGTTGGGTCCTACTTTACTAATGAATTTCATCTCCAAGTATTATGTGGCATATTCATTCCTCAACTCCCGACATTTTGGCATTTAATTTTTTTCTGATTCATTTTGAAGTCTAAATTTATCGCTTCAGATCAAGCATCATTGCTGTAAGCAATGGATGCACTGAAGTTATGTTTACTCTGAAGAATTGTTTCCAGCGTCTATACCAAACTTAATTTTGATGGTTCAAGTTAGTGATGCTGTTCAACATCCTATGGAAACTAGTTTGTCTATTCTGATTAAAGTAGATATTTCTTTGGCGGTGGATTGGAACCATGGAATGATTCCTGATACAAACCTATTCTCTTCACAAAGTGGTTATGATTTAAAGTCATTGCTCGACTGCTCGTCACTCACGATGCGTAGAATTTTTTTTCTTGTAATTTGTTTTGACAAGGACATTGTTGGCAGGTTTTTGACTTCATGGTCCAGAAACTGTATGCATTAAGAAAACCCAAAACTAACATTCAGATTCTTCAACAGAGTGTTCTTTTGAAGTACAAGTAAGTGGTTTCTACTTGACTTAAATTGTCAACCTAAAGCTGTTTAGTTTGATATTTAACTCTCTTTAAGAGATGCAAAATTCATTTTTATACTTCACGTAAAATTACTTATATTGTCATTTCTTGAAATTATAGTTTCTTGAAGAAACTTTGCAACGGCATTTTACTATAGATTATCTAAATGAATGAGTTATAATGCCTTATATCAAAAGAGAGTATGATAGATAAATTGATACGTGTACCACAAATTAATAATGAATTTTGATTAAAAGAAATAATAAGAAATTGTGAGAATACTTGCTTAAAATCAAGCTCAAATCTCTTAAAGAATGTTCTAGATTGAGTGTAACTACCTATATTTATAGGCAACAAAATGTACTACCTATAATCCTGTAAGTAGACATCCATAGGAATTATATCATAATTGTTTGGAAAATATTTTCATGGATATTATTTGTACAAGAAGTAATTTCCTTGGGCAGTATGACTATAGAAGTGTTTCATTCAACTATAGAAGTAATTCCCATTAAGTCAACTTTTCCCTTCAATGCCAATTATAAAGTCTACGTCATAGTTCAAGTGCATCAACTTTGCATCTCTAGCATTTTGGTAGCTATGACATTCAGAATTTCAAATAATGGAAGTTTCAAATTTGTACAGCCATTTTTTCTATGCTTAGATGTAGGTGCTTTTAATTTGTTTAGAATAGGATAAGGCTTTCATTGGCTATGTTTACAAAAGAGTCAGAATCATCTATTTTTTGTATAATTTTTTTCCTGTTACTGCGTGCTCATTTCGATCCTTAACTTTGAGTTCTTACTTATCTTATGAAATAATATAGGTATGTGATAGCATTCCTCAAGGAACATGGCAATGAGGTGTACTCTGAGGTCCGTGCAGCATATATTGACACAATGAACAAGGTGAGCACCGACAGATGTAATGCTTGCATGGTAAAGCTTTCCCCAAAGCTTGTCAGTTTTTCTAAAGCAAGCATGACCAGATTTTGAAACCCTCACCTATATATTTAATGAGAACTCGCTCGTAGAAGGAACATGGAATCTTTGCAAGTTTTGTATAGTAGAATATTTAGCTGATAATTCCTTGTCACCTCAGTTGTGGTGGCCCGTCCTAGTTTCAAATTTGTTGTATACTATTAGATTGTGATGGGTGCTGACTTCTGAGGTTTATAAGAAGTTCGAGCAGTCTATCACTAATTGAAGAACTCTTGGAAACTGTAAAATGTGCCTGTTGATGGTTGTTTCTGGTCAGGAAAAGTAGTTGTGCATTTTAGTTGATTTAGGATTTTGTTGCAATTAAGCCTCACTTCTAAGTCTTCATTTACTGAGCACAAAAAATATTTCGTATTCTTCTTACAGGTCTTAAGTGCACATTTCCGTGCTTATATTGTAGCATTGGAGAAATTACAGTTGGATATAGCAACATACACCGATCTTATCGGTGTGGAGACAAGAAGTTCCAGCCTTTTCTTGAGACCGAGGGAACAGTTGAAGAACAAATCTGCCGTTTTTGCTTTGGGAGACAGAATCAATGTTCTAAAGGTTCGTTTCACTTTTGGATTGTTGTTTTGAAAAATTTTACTAGATAAACGTGTGGAGGATGTCCTTTAATTGCCAATTTATTGTTTCTCTGACTGCCTGTAATTATGTTTCTTGGACATTTGGGTGACTTTATCATGTTCTGTCACCATCTATACATTGTAACTATATAATGCATTGATCATGGAAAGCTAGAATGAAATTAAGGGCCTAACCAGAAGGCAATAACATATAAAGAGTAAGAGTCACAAATGTGCTTGCAAGAAAATAAGTTTGAAATCACGGATGACTAAAAGATTGGCTATGTGGTCATAAGAGGGTCTCCATGGTTCTCCAGCCACTTGTTTTCCTTTATGCTTTTATGTAGCTCTTGGTTCAAGAAGCAACATGCTTTCCTGGATAGTATCTTTTTGTGCTCTGTAAATATACGTTTCATAATTAACCTTCATTTTAAAAAACCTCATACTTCTAAATTTATTGTTTGAAATGGAACAGGAAATTGAACATCCAGCGTTGATACCGCACATAGCTGAAGCCAGTTCCCAGAAATATCCTTACGAGGTCCTTTTTAGAAGTTTGCATAAGCTGCTGATGGATACTGCTACTTCTGAGTAAGTTATAATTGCTCTACTATGCCTTTACTTGGATTTTGGATTTTGAATACCAGAACACTAATTGAATTTTTTTGGTTCCCTTTTGTGCTTCCTAACATCCATCTGAAAACTGAAGGTATCTTTTCTGTGATGATTTCTTTGGGGAGGAAGCTGTATTTTATGAAATTTTTGCTGGTAAGTCCATTCAATGCAAACATGTCTGAATTATTTTCTTTAAGTGGCATGGATGATGTTGCAGGGCAACTACTGACTTACCAAAGTCACCACCGCTTCCGTCTTAAGAGTGTTACATTTTCAATGATTTTACCTAGAAGCTTAAGAGGGGATAGTTCTGGTTAGATGCTCTAAACATCATTGGCACACATCATTACGGAACTGATTTGCTTCTTGTGCATTGTCATCAGGTCCATTTGCAGTTGTTGACGAACACTTCAACTCCATCCTACCAAATTCATACGATGCGATAGGATTGATGCTAATGATTCGAATCATACACCAACACCAGGTCTCTTTTATTTGCCATTTTTATCTAGTTCATGTATGCTGTAATTACTGTCATGATATCATGGATTGGATATGATACGCTTTCTTCATTTTAGGCCAATCCGTACTCTTAACAGCACTTTCATTATTGGTTCCTTGGGTTCTAGATTTTGCATAAAGTGTATTATTTTCTAGGTTTTTCTTAATTTTATATGTTTTCTTCACAAATAGAGCACTATTTATATGTTATTATATGCTTCTGTTGTTATTATGCTTTTGTTCGCATGTTTTTCAAAACTTTCTTTATTTTTCATTTTTTACAAATTGCATTTTTATGTTTGTCTATGCTTTTTTCAAAACTTTCTTGTCTCATTTAATCATAAATACTTCTGTCTTTCAGCTTATCATGTCTCGGCGACGAATTCCATGCTTGGATTCTTACTTGGACAAGGTCTGTTATATTCCCTTATCAACCATTTAAGGCTCACGCGATGGTACATTTTGGAACTTAAATCATTTCAGAAGGATAAGCGCAATAGGACTTCGTAAATAATAAGTGCTTTAGCTTGGCCATTAATCTTTAATAGCTTATTTGAATGTTTGGAGTCTAACATCTCGTGTAATGAATCAGGTGAATATTGCATTGTGGCCCCGCTTTAAGATGGTATTTGACTTGCATCTTAGCAGCCTTCGCAATGCTAATGTGAAAACACTGTGGGAGGATGATGTGCACCCTCATTACGTCATGAGACATTATGCAGAATTCACTGCTTCTCTTATACATCTTAATGTGGAATATGGTGATGGCCAGGTTAGATGCACTCCGAATTGGACGCGAGACGATTTTTTCAATGAACTGAGTATTTAAAGAATCCTTTGTATGTGCAGCTTGAATTGAACCTGGAGAGGTTGAGAATGGCAATTGATGATTTGATTGTCAAACTTGCAAAGATGTTTCCGAAAACAAAGCTTCAGATTGTCTTCCTGATAAACAACTATGATATGACGATTGCTGTTTTGAAGGTAAAAATGATTTTCAACTTTCTGAATGAAGCAAGATCATCATCTTCCTTCAACTGATCTCCATGATCATCTCCATCGGCTTGTGTACAAAGCCTTTGGGCTTCTGGTTTTTCTGATCTTTGCCAATGCAATTTGTTTCAGGAAGCTGGTCCTGAAGGTGGAAAGATTCAATTGCACTTTGAAGAATTGCTCAAGAGCAACACATCTTTGTTCGTGGTAAGACTTGGTGGGAAATTTTTCATTACTCGCCGATCCTGTTCTAGTTGAATTCTGCAATTTGATGTTCTTACATGCATGTACAAGTTGCATAGTTACATGAGCATTATAGAAACGTGAAGCGAAGCGGAATATACATGCGTGCTCTTTCACCAGAGAAAATCTTTGTTCCTTTTCTTTCTCGTGGGATTCGAGGGTATGATAGGCATCAAGTTGCATAGTTACATGAGCATTATAGAAACGTGAAGCGAAGCGGAATATACATGCGTGCTCTTTCACCAGAGAAAATCTTTGTTCCTTTTCTTTGTCGTGGGATTCGAGGGTATGATAGGCATCAAGACCAGTTTCAAATTCTGGATGTTGTGTTGCCTGAAGCTGACTGTAATTGGTCTTAAGGGACTGTAAAGAGCATGCTAATAAAGCACATGCTTTTTTAGTGGTACCGTGACATGGTACACCCACCTGAGGCATTTTTTGGGGGGAAGTACAATTTAGTACTCTTTGGTTTGACGGTTTAACACATATAGTCCCGTGGTTAAAAAATAACCATCACGGTCCTTGTGGTTTCATAAAAACCATGGAAATTCCAATAACAAGTGTCAGCCCATGAACCACGGGGACCATTTTGGTCATTTTTTAACCACAGACGTGTGTCAAACGGACAAACCAAATGGTATTAAAGTGGACTTTTCCCTTCCTTTTTTTTAAAGAAGAGAGAATTCATGTTTTCAGGCCCACAGAACCCTTTAACTCCATTTCAGATTTTAGTTTTTTTTGTCTTCTCAAATTCTCTTCAACTCCATTTCATCTTCGCCTTTTCTTGGTTGTTTCGTGCTTGCAGGAAGAACTACTACTCGAGCATTTTGGCGACCTGATCAGATTTTTGAAGACTCGAGTTTGTAAGCACACACCTTAGTGATTTGAATGTTTTGTTTAATTCCTAAGAATGCTTCCTCATCTGTAAATATTCTCTCAGCCGAGGACTCAACTTCGAGTTCTGACAAGCCCATTACCATAGCCGAAGTTGAGACGATCGTGAAAGATTTTGCCACTAGATGGAAAGCTGCAATTGAGCTGATGCACAAAGATGTCATAACCTCTTTCAGCAACTTCTTGTGCGGCATGAATATTTTGCGGGCTGCGTTGACCCAGCTTCTACTTTATTATACCAGGCTTTCAGATTGCATAAAGAAGGTCGACAGAGGGTCTATACTGAACAAGGATCTTGTATCAATTTCCTCAATCATGTACGAGATCAAGAAATACTCGCGGACTTTCTAGGGTGTTGTTGATACTCGGTGAGAATACGAGTAGTTCATCGACTATGGAGATTATATCTTTGCTCTAGTGGGATCTATGATTGAGCAGGATGATATCAGTCAACGCAACGATGCCCGGAAAGGAACTCCTACATTGAGCAGACAGCAAGCTGCAATACTGGTCAGGTAATAAAAGCAGCTGGATTTTTGTTTTCACTCATCACCTTTCTGTTATACGCAAGGGCTCTTTCACTTGTTGTACATTTCAGACATGAGAGGCGTCCACATGATAACAGAGTTCCAAGGGTAATTTAGGCAAGCTTGTAAATTCATTTTGATCTAAGATTCAGAGTAATGTAGCCTTTATTAATTTAACTTCAAGAGATGTGATTAGTATGTTGTTGGTGGTGAGAAATTTTTTAAACAGAGAGGATCAGAAGTACATTAGTACTTGATGTTCTTTACAAGGGTTGTTTTTTTTTCAATTCTTTATTATTATAAATTTCATTGGTTAAGAGTATCTCTGTATTTCAATCCATGAAAATTTTATTTAATATTTTAGCCCCTAGAACTAAAGATGTAATAGTTAAATGAAGGAAGAAATGATTATCTGGACTAGACCAAAGTAAAGGAGGACTCTGTCTAGAATCTGAGTGAATGGGAAAATATAATTTTTTTAAAAGCAGAAAATCTTCTTATGCTCAAAATATTTGTTGACTTAAAAGCACAAATTACAATCACTTTAGAAAAATAGAAAAATTAATTATAAGTTGTTACAAACCATATTATGGTTCATTTCCATTTTCTTTGATTCGTAAATTGGAGAACCAAATCACAATTGAGAACCGAAATTCTCATAATTTGAGATTCAAAATAAACCAATTAACATCTGGTTTTGGGTCAAAACCGAAAATATGGTTTAATTGTATGGTTATTTGTTTTTCAGTTCAGAACCATATTTGGGATGTGAGCAATGACAAAAAAAATTCATATTCAGCATCTTTGAGTTCCAGAATCACAACCATTGCCATCCTTAATTAAAAATAAAATATCTAACAACAAATACCTTAAAATTCCATGGATCAAGTATTGAATAAGAGTTTAATAACTCCAACAAAATCACATGAGAGCATTCAACTCCAACAAATACACTTCAGTTTAAAGTTAAACATACTTTTTGGTGAAAGCGACTGTTAATTAGTTTCAACTAAATGAAATCCTATCAATATGAACTGAGAATTTTATTTCAGGTTAATTAAGAAGTCTCGAATTTTAATTTCGAGAATACAGCAGCGTTATAAAATATTTTTTTGAAAAACTTTGCCACTCTACGAGATTTGAATATAGATTAGTCAGAAAAAAAGGAAGTAAATCTAGAAACTAATCATGAAGCCTGTGGAGATTGGAAGTCTGTGGATAAAATTAGGAGACGCATCAAGAAATGTTCTAAAACGCCGTGTAATAGTTTAGACGTATAAGAGATGAGGACAAGTCACAAGATCGAACGATGATCTTAACTATCTAAAAGATATCTGAAAAAAACTATCTAAAAGACAACGTTTGGGGTAATGGAGCCGGCAGCCCAGTTGTGATTTGGTCTTGTTTATTCGCAACTTTCATAATTATTTGTTTTTTTTTTTGCGATAGCTTTCATAATTATTTGTTTTTTTGCGATAACTTTCATAATTATTTGTTTCGGTACAACTTCATGGCCTCTTTCTTTGTTTTCTTTCTATGATCCAACAACGTGAGGAAGGACTACTTAATATTATCGGCATAATAATGTGCTGTTCAAAGACGACAATAGTTGTTGGTTCAAAAATTGACCCTAAGTTCTCTTACGACATTCTTCGCCGTTGATTAGATACTAAATGATGCATAAAGATATGACATAAGGATCCAGTTGGAATTTTATTGTTTAAATCCAAATCCAACTATGATTTTGTTACAAGAGATGAATCCCAAATCATATTCAAAGATTAAAAAGATATATGGGATAACTGCGAAATCCGTTTAAATTTAAATTCTCGATTTTTTATACCTAAAAGAGCCCTTATAAAAATGACCTTGGACATACACACGTAGAAACCTACATTTCACACAGGAAAAAAATATGAGATTCTTTTCTCTTAATATCTTGGGGCTTTTACGCCGTGGTAAGTAACGAGCTTTTATTACTGTGATGTTATGTGCTAATTTAAATATGGAAATTGATCCTAAAACAAGAAATATAGAAAGAATGGATTGTAATCTGAACTTTCAATATTTTTGAATTACATTCTGTTCCTTCTAAGGATTTATGAATATGCTTATAATAGTATGGAGTCTTCAACTCCTATGTAAGTAAAAAACTAGAAAAGTTAAAAAATTATAATAATTACAAAGAGTTATTACATTTGGCCTAATGGCAAAAATCATGACATGAGTTGACGTAGATCCAGCGTAACTAGATGTAAAAATTTTATTTTTAAAAAAAAATTATAACAATTAGATAATTTTATTTACTTCTACCGAAAAAAGATAATTTTATTTACAACCAAACAAGAAGTTAAAACCCAAAATCTATTTTGTTACATAAAAATTATCTTTTTTTATTCTATCAAATTAATTGATATAAAAAATTAGGGAAAATTGCCATTTGGTCTCTGGACTTTGCTCAAATTACTAATGTGCTACTTACTATTTTAAATATTATTTTTTCGTCTTCGTAGATATTCTCGGATTCCTCGCAAACATCATCATTCAACTTACATATAATTATCTAATTTTAGTTAAGGAGAGCCGTGTTCTTTTTTATGTACTAGTGTTGCGGGAAAAAAGGACGAGAACGTAAAGAAATGTACTCGATACGGTCCCGGAGTGGTCGTCCCAAAGACGATCTAACGAATCGCAAAAAAGGAAAAAATATCAAAGGGAAAATGAGTTAAGGTAAAGAGAGTAGGGGAAAAAGAGAGCATAGAGGTTATGTTTGTGATTTTTATGGTGTCGTCAAACTTAACCCCGGCCTATGCTTATATACAAAAAAGACACCCAGCTCTGGCCTACTACCTAAGGCCGCTTTTTAGTCTGATACAATGACCTCAAAACATATCCCTATCTAATGTCCATCGTATTCTGACTCGGACTTTTTCGGTCTCTAGAGACCGTATCCAGGTATAACTCCAAGAGTTCGAGTCTATTGGCCTCTTCAAGCTTATATCGTCTTCACAAGAATCTATTTCAACCCGGTGTCTCTTAAGTTGATGCCTCCACTTTAATCAACCGAGACTGGTCGCTGCGTGCCTCAAACTTCCAATCAACCGAAGTCAGTCAGACCAATAACTCTAACCGGTCGCTCATTGTCTCGCACAACCGTCAACGTCGCTCCTTTTGGCCATCTAGCGACTTGGTTGCTCTTTTCATCAAACAAGCGACCCGGTCGTTTTCTTCAGCCAACAAGCGACGTGGTTGCTCCTTCCATCACACAAGCAACTCAGTCGCTTTCTTCAGCCAACAAGCGACGTGGTGGCTCCTTCCATCAAACAAGCGACCCAATCGCTCTTTGCCCCCAACTAGCCACCCGGTCGCTACTTCCAGGAAACAAACAACTTGGTCACTTCAAACGTCATTTTGACACCATTTTGCTCCGAATTTGAAGAAGTTATAAATTACAAAGGTTTAGCTCTAAATCTTAGTTTTGCATAATAATTTGAATAACCTCAATCCAACTTTGGAGTAAAAAATTATGACTTTTCTACCAACACTCGTCGATCCCTTATCTTAAATGGTCGCTGGTTAGGAGGTAGCGACAGAGACGCCTAATTTTATGATAATCAACTTCGACTTAGCCCCACCTATTATCTTTCCATGGCCGCAAGAATCACCTCAATCTAAGGCCTGAGTGAAAAGATGTGATCGATTTACCGAAGTCTTACGACCTCAACGATAAAATGATAAAACTAGTGCCGAGAGTTGAAACATTGTTTTGACTCTCTCAGAAGCATAATTACGCAACACTCGTGAAACATGAAGGTGGAGATCTAGCTCTTAGGTTCCCCTGACCTGAAAAATTATCTCATTCCGAGACTTGAGTACAAACCGATTTTTCAAGGATAGGCTCTTTTGGGAACGTACTATCATCTAACCGAGGTAGTTCCTTCAAAATTGACAAAAGACGGACGAAACAAAAAAAAATTGAAAAGATTTTTCCAATGAATTATATCAATGAATCTTCAGATAGTAAGTTGTATAAAAAACAAACTTGTTTTGAATTTTGAGAAAATATATATAATTTAATTAATTGGGGATAAGGGACACTCAGGTACAGAAACTCCTAAACCGACACCCAATGCCAATGACTAGCTATGAAGCATTGGCAACGGCTCGATTCCATGGACCTGTTTCCAAATAACGGTGGAATAATTCCAAACGAAGATTGCAAGAATGATTAATAGATTATTACAGGCCTGCGAATTGTCGAACGGATCACTGGGACAAAATGGTCGGCGAAAATATATTTCAAAAAAAGGTTTGAGGGAACCTTGTGCGCTAGGTCTTTCGGAGAATGCCGAGCAAGTTAGAGAGATGGTACATGAATAGGAGTTGAATATCTTCGAAAGGTTGGTGTTGTTTTGGTTGAACAGCATGGTATCCGACATCCACCGAACTGCCTAATTCACTTTCGAGTTAAGATAGATATTTAAATACTAACAAAACTCTCATAACAAGTATTTAATATTATTATATTTTCAATGGTTCCAAATCACCTCTTTGTTAAGATAATACAATTTACTCCTAAGTTAATTGAAGTACTTATTGATTCTTGGTTAGATAATAGGTAAAAGGTAAATATATACTTTAGTATAATGTAGTTAACGTCTTTTTACCAAATATCTTTTTTTTATTTTTTTATTCTTTTGCAGAAAATTTTCAAACAAGTAAAAAAATGAATTAAAATTGTGATAATAGTGTCAAACTACGTAGTACATGCATACAATTTTTTACCCTTAGAAGATATCTTCAAATAATATTCTATTTTTTGGTAAGTAGTGTGTTAGTGTTGGAGAATACGATACCCAAGCTAAAAGAGTTATCTTATCGTTAGTGCTAAAAGTCCCTATTGATCGTAAGATACTACCCGTACAACTTCGGCGCGGCCACGGGTTTGAACCGTCGAATCGATAGTTTGAAAATCGATAGGTATTAAGTAAATCCTCCTTTGAAAAAAATCATATTAGATGTACATATTATGTAATAATCTTTGTGCTCAAAGGAATAAAGAGTAAAGATGCATATTTATGTCTGATTAAAAAAATTCTTATTTATGGGTTTGACCAAGTTTACAAAAAGAATAGACAAAATTTTAAAAACAAAATAATATGAGAGCAAGAAATGGACAATTTGCAAATGTCACCTCAGACACTAAATATTGTTCCCCGAAAACAGTTAAAACTGGACAAGCAAATACCTCTTTAGCGATGACCAACATAGTTAGTTAAGATATGTGTCAAATTCCAAATTTGACATACTCCTTTTTTATTTTATTAATAAAAAATAAATCGGCATAACTATATTTACTAGTATCAATAATCTATGTAGAACTATCAAGTCTAACAGTATTTTCAGTCATTAAACCATAAATATCATTTTTGACTTCTTCTATAATTTTGCTACATAAAAAAGATCATTTATAAATAGCCCCAAATTATCATAATATGGAAATAACAAAGTTTGTAAACCATTAAAATTAATGTTTAGATTAAAAATTGTAGCTATTAAATTAATTCATGGAATATCTTGAAAATATTTTATCCATATCTTTGAAATATTTTAACCATTTTTAGCAATATAATATGCATAAATATCAAGTCTAGCAATATATTCAATATCTTCATAAAATCCTCATATTGCATAAAAGTATTAACACATTCCAAAATGAATCTTTGAAGGGACAAACATTATTCCACGATTTGACTAAGGCAAAAAGACGTATACAAAATTGATCCTCCAAAACCCTATACAATTATACGATATAGATTCCGTCTCAACTAGAGAAAGTATAAACAAATCTGTCTAAATGAATAGCTCCATCATGATAAAAAAAATTAAGTGAACTTTGATTCCTTTAAAGCTAACAATATATAACTTAATTTGGTACAATAGTTAAAACTTAGTTACTTTTTGTATTTTTTTTCAAATACTTTTGCATTGCACCAACTGCAGTTCAAATGGAAGTTCAACATGTGTGAACCACTGGCCGGTGGTTCTGAAACCGTCGTCTGATCAATTTTATAGTTACGGCTTGCCCTTTGTATCTTGAACTAGTGGTTCAAGAACCATAACTGCCGGTTTAGGAATTGAACCCTCCTTCTGCCCTTCGAAAGTTAATATTCGACTTATTGTGATAACCACTATAGGACAAAAGGGCTACTTTCCTAATTTACAATAGAAGTTCTAGACTAGTGACACCAAAATATAGAATTCCAACCGGGACCAAAACCCAGAGGTTTTTCTGATTTATGGGAATTTGATTGGAAGACAAAAGTGTGTTTTTTTAAAGAAAATTTAGGCAGGTTGGTCTATAAATCTCAGGATCTTGACGGTATTAAGATTCAATCTTTTTCAACATAAATTTAAGGACGGACCCATATCTATCTAGCTACACTTGCGTTGGTTAGACAAAAATGTGTTTCGTTTGTCCTATCATGTAGACAGAAATACCCCCAAACCAAACACAGATTCCATCACCCATAGACGGCCAACTTGCTACCAAGGAAACCCAACACAGAAATGTTGACTCTGTTTCTCCTCCAACTTGTTCTTCTGACACTCGCCAACTTTATACAACAATCCCACCAGCACGAATCAGCCTTCGCCCCCATCTCATGGAGGAACAACGCCACGGCCACTCCTATGGGAAGCTTCAAATTCTCCGATGGCTCCCACGTGAGGCCCATTCTGTCCATCTTTCGCGCCAACTCCACCACCCCAACCGTCACCTTCGGCTTCTTCAGCAACTCTTCCGACACATCGTCCACTCGTGGTGCCGTCTACTACCTTGCAAGAGTGAAGTTCCCGGTCCCCGCGGCGACGAACCCATCTGTGAATGTCCTTGACTATTCCCCCGTTGTCTTGTGGTGTGCGAACAGGGATCATCCGGTCGGAGAGGACGCCAGCCTCCAGTTCAAGGCGGACGGGAACTTGGTCTTGTCCGGAGCTGATGGAACCAAGGTCTGGTCGACTGGCACGTCCGGATCGTCCGTTAAACGGATGAAACTGGTGGGTTTCGGAGGAGAAGTTGTCCTGATCAATAGCTCACGTGATGCTCCGATATGGCAGTCCTCTGATTTCCCAACCGACACGTGGCTCCAAGGCGACCGCGTTTCGTACTTCCAACGGTTAACCAGCAGCGTATCCGAGTCCGACCTCGCGACAGGGCGGTTCTACCTCTATGCGAATGGCAGTGGTATATATGTCTTCAATACTTCCAATCCTGACAAGCCTTATTTGACGATCTTCCTGTATCGGAGACGCGCTTCATTCGATTTCGGAGCTGGTTCGTTGGTTCGGGGCTTGGATCAGCAGCTGCTGTATAAGGCAAGAGGAGATGAGTTCCAGTACCTGAGGCTCGAGCCGGACGGGCACCTGAGGGTTTATCGGATGGTCGGAGGGTACAGTAACACGGCTGTCGTGGATCTGTTTAAGGACGATCCTGCGCGAGAGGAGGCCCGATCGGGTAACAGAGGCAGCAGAGATAGGATGAAGATTCTTTTGGCAGTTTCCTTGTTCATTGGCATTAGTCTCCTTTGTTTAGGATGCTACTTTAATTTGATGATGTGGAACAAGAGAGGTCGCAAGGAATCTATAAGGCTAGGGAAGTCCAAATGTGAAGTGCTACACTCTTTGAGGACTTTCTCTTACCAAGAACTAGAATCTGCAACCAATTGTTTCAGGGTGTGTCTCGGGCAGGGAGGTTACGGGTCCGTGTTCGAAGGTACTCTGCGAAACGGGACGAAAATCGCGGTGAAGTCGTTGGAGTCGGATGATATCCGGGAAGGATTCTTGGCAGAGGTTAAGACCTTAGGCAGCATTCACCATTTCAATCTTGTCAAGCTTGTAGGATATTGCAGCACGGATTCGAAGCGGTTTCTCGTCTACGAGTACATGCGGAATGGATCGCTGGAGAAGTGGATATTCGGAAAGAACGAAAGACAGAGCCTCGGATGGGAAACTCGGAGGAGGATCATAGTTGGCATTGCAGAAGGGCTCAAGTACCTTCACGTGCATTGCTGTCCGAACATAATACACTTCGACGTAAAGCCTCAGAACATACTTCTGGACGAAGAATTCAACGTCAAGATCGCGGATTTCGGGTTCGCGAAGCTGGTGGAAAGGGACGAGAGCCAAGTGCTCACGAGACTCAAAGGAACATGTGGCTACATTGCTCCGGAGACGTTCGATGGCAACGTTTCGGTCAAGGCTGATGTATACAGCTTCGGAGTCGTCGTACTCGAGATCATCTGTGGAAGAAGGAACTTGGATCTCTCAGAGGACGAGATTCTTATCGCATTGGTGAGGCGAAAAGTCGAAGAGGGCCGGCTAGCTGATCTGGTTGAAGCGCAGGAAGACATGGTTAAGTACATGGATGAGGCAATTAGAATGTTGAAGATTGCCATTTGGTGCTTGCAACCATCCTGCAGAAGGCCAACCATGGCTATGGTTATGAAAGTGCTCGAAGGGTCGATGCTAATGGAACCGATCAGTGACTACAGCTTCCTTCCTATGCCATTTCAGGCAGACCGTGTATCAACGACGATACCAGCAAGCAAATCCATCTTGCCTGAGGTCTTATCAGGACCGCGATGATGTTCCGTCCACGAGTATGACTTTTTCGTAGATCTATTGAAATATGAATGGTCCAAATATTTTATCGTTTTTTCTAGGAAAGGAGCGTGTCATGTTTGAAAATTACTTGTAGTTGATTGGAATTTATATATTAACAACACTATTTTTGAAAAATATTTTACAAAAAAAAATTCAATATGTTTGAGCATAATTCGCAACACAATATAAAACTACTGAGTGCATCTATTAGATTGATTTATAATTTTCCATATATCTGATAATTACTTGTATATATGGTGGACATTAAGTCATTGGAAGGTATTTTGCAGTTACTAGTAGAGGAAGTAATTAGTGGTAGATTAAAGATAACTACAACTAACTAGATTAATCAATATTCTACCAATCTTGATTTGGATGTTCGGATAAGTTGTATCGAAAAAGATAACATCACTGCAATGCTTGCTCTGAAAAATGAAAACAATGCGATCCTTTGATTGTGTAAATATGTGACAATCCACATTCAAAGAATGAAATTAAAAATTACACAAAAGGTTTAAGTTTGTGTATGTTTTCTAGAATAACTTTCGACTGTTTAAGCTGAGGTCCAAATTCATGAGATGCATATTTAGTATTGAGTATTCAGAATATTTCTGTTTTTCTAATCTTATCTTATATTTTGAATTCAAAAAATTAAATATATTTTTTCGTTTCTATCCAACGATTAAAAAATTATTTTTTAATTAAATATGAAATGCTAACAAATCTTTATCAAATAATACGCAAAACCAGTAGCCATAGAGAAAATTCCAGCAGGGGCAACAGACAATCAGCAGGGTAAATAGGCAAAGAGAAAGGACTAGGCCCACCTCATGTAGAATAATGCAAGGAACGGAAAGAATCCAAAGACTTTCAACACAAGGGTTTTTTTTCAAAATAGGCAAAAAAAAATTTAGATATATTCTTTAAATAGGCAAAAATTTAATATATTTTTAAAATAGGAAAAAATTTAATTTAAAATTAAAAAAAAGGGTGACGACCCACATGACGTTTTCTTTTTAATTTTTTTAAATTTCGGTCGACTTTTGATTTCAAACAAAATTTTGACATCGTTACATTCCGTATTCAGAAAATTTATAAACTACAAAGTTGTAGATATACGTCTCAACTTTGCACAGAAACTTGAATCAACTCAATCAGAATTAGGAGTAAAAATTTGTATCTCCCAACTGAAATTAGTCGATCGAACTCGATCGGCTTTTGACTTCAAATTTATTTTTGACATCCTTACACTTTGAATTTAAAAAAAAATCATAAACTACAAAGTTGTAGATATATGTCTCAGCTTTACATTGAAACTTGAATCACCTCAATCAGACTCTGGAGTAAGAAGCTGCAAAAATTACTTTTTCAATCGAAGTACGAGAGAAGAAAAAAAGTAATTTTTGTAACTTCTTATTCCGGAGTCCGATTGAGGTGATTCAAGTTTTTATGCAAAGCAGAGATATATATCTACAACTTTATAGTCTATGATTTTTTCAAATTCAAAGTGTAAGGATGTCAAAAATAAATTTGAAGTCAAAAACTGATCGAGTTCGATCGACTGATTTCGGTTGGGAGACACAAATTTTTACTCCGAAGTTCGATTGAGTTGATTCAAGTTACTGTGCAAAGCTGAGGCGTATATCTACAATTTTATAGTTTATAACTTTTCCAAATACGGAGTGTAACGATGTCAAAATTTTGTTTGAAGTCAAAAGCCGATCGACCGAAATTTAAAAAAAAACGTGTCAGGGAGGCGACCTATAAGCAGGTCGTCTCCATTATTTTAATTATTTTTTTAAGGCACAAAGAGGGAGTCAACCCATGTAGTCGACCTGTACATGGGTCGTCTCCCTATTTTTTTAATTTTAAATTAAATTTTTTCCTATTTTGAGAATATATTAAATTTTTTCCTATTTAGGAAATATATCTAAATTTTTTGCCTATTTTGGAAAAAAATTCTCAACACAGTGTCCATGCTTAAAAAACTACCACGATAGGATGATAACGGTTACTATCTCATTTTTTATGAGTTGGTGAATCAATTTTTACCTCTTGCAGAAATAAAAAATTATACTTGGAAGAGGAACAAAATCCATGTCGTTTAAATTCTCAAAATTTATGCCAACTCGTCTAAACTTTTTTGACCAAAAAAATCACCACCAACTCGTCTAATTCATGTAAGGGCAATACTTCTTTCGGTCATTGGTTAGCTAATTTGTTTAAACTGCTTGATAACCAGGAGACTTCTTATTTGGTCCCCTTAGCAATGTATCTTTGTTGGCAGATTTGGAATGCGATGAATAAATTTATCTTTGAAAATGTGCATCCTGATCCTATTGCCACTACTTCTTTGGCTACTTGTGCTTACATGGAATTTGCACGGGTCAATGATTCCGCTCATGTGGAAGTTGCACTTTTGGTCCGTGATGCTTCGTGGTCTGCTCCGGGAGTGGATGAAACGAAGGTCAACTGTGATGCGTATTGGATGGAGTCTTCCTCCCTCTCTGGTACCATTTCAGTTGCTAGAGACCGTTTTGGCCTCATCGTTGGAGGCAAAGCTGCCCTGGTTCCTATTGCCTCTCCTTTAGAAGCGGAGCTCAAGGTTATCAAGTTGGCGTTAGTGAAGATCACCAACTAGTTTGCTGATGTGAACACTATTATTGAGACTGACTATCTCATTGCTTTTTGTTTGTTCTAGGACCCCAACCCGTATGTGGATTGTCATTTAAAAAATCTTGTTAATGAACTGAAGTATGATTTGCAGCGTCTTCCTTATTGTATTTTGAACTATATTTCTCGTTCAAATAATTGTGTGGCCGATTGTTTGAGTAAGATGTGTAGGTTTACTATCCTTCCAGATAATTAGGTGACTTGTCATCCATCGAAAATTGGGAATTTGCTCTACTCTGAGTACCCTCCTTAATTAATATATTTGGTCCTTTGTTTCTGAAAAAAATGATATATATATATTATTATGTACATAAGAAACATCAATGAAGACCTAGGAAGGAAAGAAATGGTGCGACCCAGCTAGCTCCTGTCATTTGGCCTCAAAATTTTACCAAAATCGAGAGAGGGGAATATCTCTGAAAAGACAAACGGTCCCCCCGCCACGCGCTTTTCTTTTCAACGGTGCCTGCAAAAGACAAGCGCTTTCCCCTTGTCCCTACCAAAACACACAAAATATACGACTGCCCTCCAGGTCATTCTCCTACAAGGTGGGACCCACGACACAATGCACCTCGGTTGATCTCCACCGTCCGATCGGAGGATCATAATCCAACGCACCACATTGCTACCGGAGCAGCTGCGCCAGATAAACCTGACACTGTATCACAGTTTTACCGATCCTGAACCCCGGAACTACTGTGAAAGCTACCGGCGGGTCGGCCTCCGGTGCATTCTCCGATGACGACAAGGCGTCCTCGGCTACGCATTCCATGTACACTTCGGAGAATCTAGAGCCGGCCTCGACCTGGAAGATCGAGGGCTCGGGTTGAAAGGAGAAGGCCAAGCAATGCAGGAGCCATACACGCCTAGCTGCTTCTGCAAAAGCAGCAAACAGAGCACTGTCCGGATATCCTCCGGATGCGACAATGTCTCGTTGGTTCGCATCGCCGTAGAAGGACATTTCCATTTTCGGGTGGACGAGTTTCAAGTACTTGGCGCGTAGAAACTTGGCAAATGTTGATCTCGGCTTGCTTGCGAGATACTCTTTCGGTTTCACAGACTTCAACTCCAAGAACCGCCTGAAGAACATTAGGTGCTGCTGCTGCTGGCTTCTCTTCTCGGGCGGAACAGGGTCCTTCGACATAGCAAAGTACGGGAAATGAAACGAATCGAACATAACCTTGCAAGTGAACGACTCGAACGCGAAGCATATATCATCTGCCCTCCAGTATACCACACCCGGGGCAATAGTCTCTGCAGCAGCATCAAGGTCCCAACCACAAGTTCTCATTTCACTGATCATAACCTTGACGAGGCTTCGGATTGACCTGACCGTATGTCTAAGAACCGCGATGAAGTGGCCGGGGGTTAAGCTTGACTGGACAAAATTGTCAGGCATAGATAACTGTCCGCTTTGATTTAACCTCTTCTCGAACTGCTTGTTCTGTTTATTAGCCTCCTCCAGTTTCTCCTTCATATACAAGACCTCCGAGTCCTTGAGCCTCATCTGAGACTCCAATTTCTTTCCCATTATCTTGTACGTCTTCGCGAGGCTCTTCATCTCCTGAACTTCAGCCTTAGCCATGGTTGACTCCGGATGAAAATCGAGCTGCTTCTTCACATAGCACTGCTTCAACTCAGACAAGCTCTTCAACTCGGAAACTACCAATTGATCAGCGGTCTGAATCCCCTCAGGATCATAAGGCGACTGGCAATACTGCAACTGAGCATAACCTGCTTTCACGGACGAAACACTGGCAAACAGTTTTGCAGTAAGCGCCTCCAGGGCCATTGCCCTTTGAACCTCATCGTCGCTGTTGTCGAACGAATCCAGCCAACTCGACACGCTCTTGCTCAAAATCTTCTCATCATCCTTGACCTTTTCGGATGAGACTTTCTGAACAGTGTCAACCGGAGTAACCCCTGTTGCAGTCCTAAGATGAAGAACCTTAGCAACCGTTTGCGCGAACCTACTCTTTCGAGGAGTCACCGACGACCGCCTCGCGGATTCCATCTGCAAGAAAAAATGATCAGATAATGGACTACCACAATTCACAACCATGTTACTTAAAAGGGTCGAGAAAAGTATTAATAATGGTGATGTAGAAAAAAAGGTTAGATTCCCTGACATGAAAATCAAAGGCAATAAGAAAAGATTTGATTACTTTTATGTTATCTTTTACCTTTCCCTCCAATCTGCTTTCCCTCCTTCAGTGGAACAAAGGAGAGGAAGAGGAGGGTATATAGCTATTAGTATATACTAGCAGCAAGATGCAGGCAAATTCTGGAAGAGTGTAAGAATTGTTGTATACGACCAGAAGCTATTGACACTTGTCCGAATGGCAAAAACGTGTATAAATTGACTGGAAGAAAAAAAATGTGCAGTAGTTTTCTGCCTACTATTCCAAGCTCTTCACCTTGTTTTCTTTTGATTGGTCAAACCATGTGGGTGATAATGACCGCCCAACAACTAAATTAAAATAATTCGTATCTAATTGCAAGGGAGTTTCCTTGTCCTAGAATGAAAATACAAATACGTCCAACATTTCGTATCTGATTGCTTATGAGGTATCAGTTGAGATAATCATGGGTTAATTTTTTTTGGTGAGATTTAAATTGTTTTCACAATTTCGGATCTTAGACGGTCATGGGATTCGATCCTCCCACCTCATGCTTAAGGACTGACACCGTATCCATCAGACCATACATGAGTTGGTAATCATGGGTTAATTTAAACAAAAGGTTACCATCATCACCAACCCAAGAGAGGGGGAATCGTAAAGGGTGAAAATTTTAAAATAGACATAATTAAATATAATAGCATTATAATCAACTAATCGGAAAAAATCTCGGGTCATTGATTTGTAAAATCTAAAGAGCACAAAAATCGTCTCAAATCTGGTCGGAACGGTATTGTTTCCTACTATAGCAAGGGAGTTTCCTTGTCCTAGAATGAAAATAAAATACGACCAACATTTTGCATTCGTATCTGATTGCTTATGAGGTATCAGTTGAGACAATCATGGATTAATTTAAATAAACGGTTGCCATCATCACCAACCCAAGAGAGAGGGAATTGTAAAGGGTGAAATTTTAAAAAAGACATAATTAAATATAACAGCATTATAATCAGCCTATCGGACAAAAAAATCTCAGATCACTGATTTGTAAAACCTAAAGAGCACAAAAATTGTCTGAAATCTGGTCGGACCAATACTATTTACTACTATAGCAAGCCATTCTATGGTATGTGTTCTGTCAAGCAGCATCAATAACATTGCAGAATTATTCTCTTGTCAGTAAAGTGTGATGTTTTTCTAACTTAACTGGGCCTACACTTTCACTTTGGAGCATGTCCATGTTAGCTTGCATGTGGAATCATCACACCGGGACCTTATAGTTTTGATATGGACCCCCCGTAGACCTATCTTCATTCAACTCACCTAAATGCTTTAACCCGCAAATTAAGTACCACGATTATTATAACAGATCATACACGTTTAACTTTTCTGATTGATCATCTCAATGATTGTATTAAATACATCTGATCTACATGACGGTCTAACTAATTGGACCAAGAAATAGAGCGAATTTCGGCCCGCCTCTCAATCCGTTTTTTAAAATATTGTTCTGAATCAAGATTCTGTTCAAACGGCCAGATGTATTTAACCAATAATCTAAATAGATGCTGCACCATGTTTCATATACCTAATTATAACATGCCATTATTGGGAAAAAAATGCTACCTAAAGAATTCAAACGTCTAAGTACTTGTCTGAAAAGGAACCTATAATAATTTTATCAAAACTAAGAATCCATAAAAAAACACCCAACCCCCATCATACCCCATACATTAATTAAGACATTCACTGGCTACTAATATAAAGAAAATGAATAATGCATCATACCCCATTATATATTAATTAAGCCATTTCATTCCAATGCAACCGTTCTTAGTAGTTGAGATTCCATCACAGCAAGATACCAAATAAATTACTAGAAATAGCAAGATATCATATTAATCACTTATCAAAAAAACCGTATTAATTATCAGCAAATTGGAGAGTGTTCAGGAATCAAGTTGGCCCGCCAAGATGCACATAACTTTTTTTTCTTTAATACTACCGGATATTCAAATACTCTTCAGACTTGTTCGAACTTAAAATTTGACTAATTGATCTAGTATGTACTGCCGAAGTATTTGTTGGTAGATTGCACATAACTTATAAGTTATAGCACGTTTTCTAGAACATACAATAAATCAATTCTCTCTCCCAAAAAAATAAATCCTCTGTTAGAAAATGCAAGAAATTAATTATGTTGGCAACCCAACTGTCCTCTCATTTGACTAATTAATTTTGAGATTCGATCACCGTCCAGAAATTTTAGCCACACCGTTTAGATAAAAGGATAACATCAAATGGGATTTTTTTCCAGAAAAAAGATGAAAAATGATTTGGCTTCCACTTAACAACCTGTCAGCCTCCTTTAATAGACCCAGATAAGATCCTCGTAAAGACATTGGGCTCCACTTAGGACCGAACGAACAACTGTATCCACAAAATTTCTGGACCCAGAAATTTATTTTTGATTTTCAGTACCAGGTTCTACCTATTATCGGGCTCTTTCGAAATTGTGAAATTTTCCAAACAAGTTGATGCTTACATAAAACAATCAGTCATAGGTCAAGGGAGGCACGTGCAACCCATCTACTAAATAATAACAATAATAATAATATAAAGAGCTTGGAACTATATTTATGTATAATAATAATAGGTGATTTGTCATCATCAACACTAATCAATTCTAATAATTTTAAAGTGCCCCACCCTGTGTCAGCAAGATATATTGAAAATATTTAGTCTAAAATCGTATCTAAATATATCTTAAATTTAAATCTTACGAATAAAAAATTATAATTAAAAGAGTCATTCTAAAAAGTGGTTTGCCAATACTCAACTCTAATTAATAATTATCAAAATTTTCCCCAAAAATTAATATTTAGTCTAAAAATGGCATACTTTGCAACAAATATATATGTTTTTATTTAGAGACCACGACCAAAGATTAACGTGGTACCGATGTGGCAAGCACTAAAGACCCATTAGAATAACATGAGCCAAGAATGAAAGTTGCCACGTTTGCTGTTCAAACCAATAGAACATTTTTTTAATAAAGAAAAGCTCACTTACACTAATCTTCATCAATCAAAATCAAAATATTCATCTACCAATATAAGAACCTTGGTTTATTTTTTCCTATCTCGATTATCTTATCATTTCCTTTTTTCTATTCCTATTTCGATTGAGCTAGATAAAGAAAAGGCAAATAACAAACAGTTAATAACCGGAACAACCGTACCTTAGAAAATTCCAGAAGATAATGACAATTAATCTCTGCGCATCGGGACGTGTATCTTAAGGTCGCCAATAGCCACAATGAGACAGAAATAACACAGAATTAAAGCCAAATAATATTGAGATTTCTTTTTCGTATAAACTTAAAAGCTACATAATAATAATTATAAAAAAGGTAGGATGTGGATGTAGCAGCAAACAATTAACTATTGTTCAGTTTCTCCTCTGAATGACAAAAATTCCAAATTAAGCTATCAGCACAAATTGAATTAAATTAATATGATTCTCGTGCAAAAAAAATTGCAGAGAAACGGTAAATCAGATATATCATAAATACAATAAAATTCGGCTTCGACTCAATTTTCTTAGAAAAGGACAATCGATATTCTAAAAAGTGAAAAGGCAACATGAAGAAGCAAACAAACATACACAGAAGATCCAAATGGAATGGAAGGAAAAGACCGATGAAACGACTGGGAGAATAAGAGGCTTGAACTTTACATACCAAGCGAAAAAGGAGGAGGAAGGAAAATATAGCTTTGACCAAAACCCTAGTTGGTTGACTCTTCAAAGCCCAATCTCGTCTCCTCTATTCCTTAACCAAGTTGTAAGAAAGAGGGAGGGAGGACGATTTAAGAAGGAAGAGAGGGGAGACCTGACGGTGGAAAATGTGAAAAGACAGGGGGAGGACAGAGACTAGGGAACTGTCGGAAACAGTCTTCGGAATATATTGTAAAAAAAGTAAGGGTTTTTGTTTTGCAATTTGACTTTTGGGGGTTTTGTTCGGCCGTTGAGGTGGACGAGGGATGTGATTTAGAGAAGATTGTAGGGGTAGTTTGGGTAATTCGATAAAACGATCTGACATGCTTAGATCTTGCGCAGGTGGGGTGGGGACATTGGGAGAAGCGAAAGGTGTTTCTCGTTTTGGCTTTAGCGAGCGTCTGGTTTGGTGCGTGGACTGTGCATACAGTACGTGAACCCCCCCCCCCCAACGTTTATATCACACTTTTTTTTTCTGTAAAAGGGGAAAATAGAAAAGGTTGCCGGAACTTTTTTTATGGGCTTGTTGCTAGGAAAGATTCTATTTTAGTAAGCCCACTGTAAGACTTTTACGATTGGGCCCGTCTTCTGTAAAATTTCGTTTTACCGACCAGACCAGCACTTAGATTTAGTTAAATGTGTCACCCATATATTTTAGGGATAAAGACATTTAGATACTCTCTATTATTAGAAATAGATACTTAACAACCTGAATTTTAGAATAACCACAAAGTACATTCAATTATTCAAAACACAAAAAATAACATACTAAAAAGTCAATTATACCCCTCCTTCCCCGAGGAAGGCTTTCTCCTTCCCCCGTCATTTTCGCGAATACTGGTCTCTCCTTCCAATTTTGCTTTTCTAAGGATGTGGAGTGGTAGTGCTTACGGTGGGGCCCACAACGGTGCGGTGGCGGCAGAGATCACCAGAATTCGAAATCGGCGCTGTTTGACGAGGGGCTCGAAGACTGATGTGCCGTTTGTTCAACTTCAGGGGAAATGTGCTATTTTTTCATACTGATGTGCCGCTTGTTCAACTTTCGAATTTGGAAAGTACATCTGAAAACAAGTGGAAAAGAGAGACATGTGGTAAGGAATTTGGATTAAAATAGCAGATAATTTTTTAGTTTGGCCTCTTAATGGGATTATATGCCAATCGTGAATGATAATATGACTACCTCATTAGTTTCTGAAAGCGCTTGTTACGTTCAAAGTCGTGTTAGGGAAGATGAGTTTTTAACAATGACGATTAAGAATGGCAAGTAAACCTTTATCCTGAGAGTTACCTGGATGCAGACCTAAAAGATTCAAGATTTGTTGACTTTGATCGGGTTTAGGTTCAAATTCTTATTTTTTTAAAGGATCGGGACATGAATATAGATTTTTAAGATCCTATTTTCATCCTATCCGAATTTTTCAAAATAATATTATATATATAAATAACTAAACATAAGATCAATTATAAATCTCACACCTTTGAAATTTTTTTGGATTGTTTGTTTTGTTTCCTGAGAGTTACCTGGATGCAGACCTAAAAGATTCAAGATTTGTTGACTTTGATCGGGTTTAGGTTCAAATTCTTATTTTTTTAAAGGATCGGGACATGAATATAGATTTTTAAGATCCTATTTTCATCCTATCCGAATTTTTCAAAATAATATTATATATATAAATAACTAAACATAAGATCAATTATAAATCTCACACCTTTGAAATTTTTTTGGATTGTTTGTTTTGTTTCTTTATTTTAAAATTTTTTATTGAACGAATCGATTGCATTCATATTTTTTAGCGCCTCTTTGCTATGCAAATAATAAAATGATAATTTATTTTTAAAAAATTAAATAATTTTAAAAAAATAGACACGCGAGTCGCCGTGATCTTGCCTGGTTTTTTTAGCAATGGGATTTACCTGAATCCTTATTTAAAAAAAAGATAAGGTTAAAGATCATGATCCATCCTAAAAAAAAGATAAGCATCTAGATCTAAATAAGGTCTTGGTTTAAGCGTCACAGACCTAAAATAAGTGAATAATAGAGTGTTATAAAAAAATTAATTTTACTCCCACCCTTTTGGGTAAAAACTTGTTATCTTATATTAATTAAATTAAAAAATTGGTGTACAATAAAACATTTAGCTCCTTCGGGGATGTATGGTCGAACTGGGAGTATATGGTCCAAACTGTGATCTGATCGTATTGTTACCAAATTAACTACTTCATTCCTCCTTCTACGAGCATACTTTAACGGCATGTTTTGAAATAATTTTGACAGGAAAGAAATTCTATTTCAAATTATTAATGATAATAGAAATGAATCACTTTCATATTTTATTGTTTGGAATCATAAGTTAAATTTTGAGAATTGATTTGAAATATTACATAAATACCCTCCTAAAGGTGAGATAGAAAAGTTTCTTTCAAAGGGTATAATAGACATTTTACTACCAAATCCGGTTTAGTCTCCTATAAATCCGACTTAATTTAAAAAAATTCTAAATCTGAACTTTTAAATAAAATAGAAATTTTTTTCAAAAAATATTTAGTTTTAAATAGACTAAATTTTTAAAAACTCCGAAAAAAATTATATTTTCTATTTTTAAACCTTTTCAAATAGACTGTAAATATAAAGTAGACTATTAAGTGAAAACTTTGCCAAAATGGCTAATATTTATCGCTTAACACTCAATTGGCGTAGAATTGCCGTCGACAAAGTCAGCCGCTCTTCTTTTTTGGATTGGAAATCCAACTTTAACTCCCGAGACACATCACTACTTCCCCTGAAGCACATAGCACTGATCCGTACTGCACCAGCACAGGCAGCGGGGCAATGGAAAAATCTTTTAACTAAAATTTAGACGGGTTGATCTAAATCTGAGACTCCAGATATTATTGAGTTTTGTTTTTTTCTTAAACAAAATTTTGCCATTTCTAAAAGTGGTAAAACGAGGCAGAACTCGTTATCATTCTAACCAACATGTAAATCTAACCCTCTTTTGCTTAAAAAGGAAACCAAATATAAAATTCCCCTTTTCTCTTTCATTAGCTTCTTGTGGTTGGGGTGATCTTAAGGGTCGCTGAAAAGCGAAGAGCTATGAGAAGATCCCATTCCCATTTCGCTTTTATCCTAGCAATTCTCGCAGCTCACACTCTTGGGTTCCAAGCTGATGCCGCTCCTCCCGCAGGTACCCAATTGTTTGTGTTGTGCCTCTTCAAAAGCTATGTGGGTTTGTTGATTCTGGTTTGTTGGTTTGTTGTTGGGTTTGGTGTCCCCACAGGACCATTGATTAAGCACATTTCTTCTCTTCTCAAGTGGAGCACCTCCAAGACATCATCCCAACAAGGTTTTTTTTTTTGTTGGTTGTTGCCATTTACTATTATTCTTTATTTCTTTGATTTGCTCGAGCTCAGTGGTTAGGTTATGCTTTTTTGTGTGTGTGTGTGTGTGTGTGAAGATGCCAATGTGCTTCAGTTTGAGGATGGATACCTAACGGAGACGGTCGTGGAAGGGAATGAAATAGGCGTGGTTCCGTACAGAATTCGCGTGTCCGGAGATGGTGAACTGTTTGCCGTGGATGAAGTTAACAGCAACATTGTCAAGATCACTCCTCCTCTGTCCCAATGTCAGTACCACCGTATGCTTTTTCTTTACTTTCGTAGCTGTCGCTTACATTGGACGACGACTTTCGTGGCCTTTGGATGTGAAGCAATGAACTCAATCTGCAATTTGATGTAGCTAGTTCCATCGTTGATGCTACTAGATGTGCGAATGTTGGTCCGGTTTTCTACTTCTCCTTCCCATTTTCTTCGAGCTCTCGCCAGTGGTATCATGTCTTCGCTCTTGCAGATAGTCGAGGAAGACTGGTGGCTGGGTCGTTTCAGGGATACACGGGGCATGTTGATGGAAAACCAAGTGAAGCACGATTTAATCACCCAAAAGGTGTTACCATGGATGATAAAGGGAATGTATACGTAGCTGACACCATGAATCTTGCCATCAGAAAGATTGGAGATATGGGTAATTAACATTACATATATATAAATAAATGTTATGTATAGGTAACAAATAGGTGTTTGCCATTCCTTTTCTACCTTTTTTTAATTTCCTTTTCCCCTGCTTCTTGAACCTTTCAACATTTTCTGGACATGTGTGAACTTGGTTGATTGATATTTAACTCATGACATATCGTGCTGAATAGGCTGCACAATATTTAACATAAGAATTTTGGAATATACATGCAGGTGTTACAACCATCGCCGGAGGGAAATCAACTGTCCCTGGGTACAGAGATGGACCGAGTGAGGATGCAAAGTTCTCCGGTGATTTTGACGTGTTCTATGTCCATTCAACTTGTTCCTTGCTGGTAATTGACCGGGGTAATGCCGCTCTTCGGCAAATCTCTCTCAACCAAGAAGATTGTGATTATCAATCCAGTTCCATTTCTTTGTCAGGTTTGTTTCATGTCTACTCTTTGAAGTGCTCTTGGTAGTTTATTGGGTAAATGACAATGTGGAACTTTTGGGCGGCCTAGGTTCGAACATGTAAAAACTGATATATGCATATCTATTTCCATGTCGATTAAGTATACCTCATCTCGTACCGAACTGTGGCGACTATCTTAGGACTCCTCAATCAGAGATATTTTCTTGCAGATGTCTTGATGGTTGTAGGTGCCATCTTTTCTGGATATGTCTTGTGCTTGCTTCAGCGGGGATTTGGTACTTCTTTCGGCTCAAAGATGGTACAGTCCTTATTCCATTCATCATTAATTGTTTGACTTGCAAGGAACAAGTAACAAAATCCACCTGTTTAGAATTACTTGTATAACTCTTCATCTTCTTAACAGGCGATAGATTTTTTTATCTCATATCAGTTGGCTTTGACAAATTATTGTTGTTGGAGTTCTGACCAGACTCCACTCTTTAACATTTACACTGCGTTAAGGATGTCTCTCGGATTTTTTCTCCTACTGAATCTTAGAATAAGTTGAATCATGTGCTATTATCCTAAAAAAATCCTGTAACTACATTCCTTCATCAGTTGAAGTTACCTGGGTTAATCTGTTTCCATCTCAAGGAAGATTTTTTTTGGAGGTCATCTCGATGAAGATTGGCATCGCCTGTTGTTTGACGGATTTTTACTTACTGGACTAATCTCTTGCCCTTGCTATTGCAGCAGTATTCTTCAGGCAGTCAGTTTCAAGGGCAACAAAACAAGCAGAAACCAACTCCTATTACTGAGAGCATGGAGGAACATAAGTGGCCTTCTTTTGGGCAACTTTTTGCCGATCTCCCGAAGCTTGCTGTTGAAGCACTAGGTAGTGTTCTCCTTTATTTTATCCCTTCTTGGTTTAGATCTAGTGGAGCTAAGAAGGGGAACCTCACACCATTGAAAGATTCACTAAGAATGCCTGAAGACGATGTTGAGCCCCCGTCGATCAAGAAGCAGAATGCTACTCCAATGACAGAAACCCGACAGCTGAATCCTCCAAATATAAGCGAGAGATACTCAGAAACAAAGCCTCCAAAGCCGAGAACAGCTACTCTAAAAGATCCTTCTTTGTCAAGCAAGCACAGATCCTCTAAGCGGCAAGAATATGCAGAATTTTATGGGGCAGCAGAGGCAAAATTATTTGCAAGGTCGAAGAGCCATAAAGAAAAAACAAGGCACCGACAACGAGATAAAACTGGAGAGGCAGCTTTCAGCAGTACAGGGCCTGAACCAAAACCTGCTGAGATGAAGCCTGTTGATCACGACACTTCAAAGTTTGATCACTATGGTGTTAGGAGCAAATATGAACCTGATGATTCTTACCGATATCGAGGCGGCAGACCCTAATCCTGCTCGTGGACTTGGCTAGCTACGCGTCTCATTCCGTAGTTGCATGTTCCTTCGGCATTCTTGATCATGCTTAATCTATTTTGATCAGAACGGGATTCTTCGGATAGATAAATCCGGACCGACCGACTCTTAAGGTGAAACATGATCGATCTGCCCTTTTAACTAGATGCAGTAAGGACGATGAACTTCTTGTTGAAAGGAGAAACATGTGTAGACTTGGTGTTGTAATTTCCGGGTTGACATTGTAACATAACCAGCCAGTGTAAGGTTGTAGGTGAGAATATATCTGCATACGTAATGTCTACTGGAGACCTAGAATTATGTTTTCATTGGCATTCTTAGAAGGTATTTTATTATGGGTGTTGGTCTTAAAGAATTTGGATTCACTCGAATTCAAGTTCCATAAATGTAAAAAATATCATTGCTAGAATCACCTCTAAAATATGGCTCGTCGACTCTAAAAAGTATATCACTAGCTTCTTTTTTGATTGATGCGGAAAATGTATTTTAGTATTTTGTGGTATGACCGTTCTTCAATTTGATATCCTATGATTTAAAATGAATAAAATGGGTCCTAATTTTTTTCAAATTTTGACACTTGGAACACACATGATTAGGGGTGACCACAAATTGAATCGAATTCGAATTAGCAAAATTATGATTCGTATTCAATTCGTGCAAGGGCAAATTCGAATACGAATTATAAACTGTCGAATTCGAATTGAGTTCGTCCGAATTCAAATTCTTTTTTATTTATTTTTAATTTGATTTTTAGAGTTTTTGAAAAAAAATTTAGTTCCATGTCGAACTACTTTTTCGACGTTTATCAATTGTTCCAAAACAGGATAAGGAAAAATATGTAGAAAATTTATAGAGAGATATCACTAATTATGTGACTAATTATGTAACTAATAATATGAATAAAATAGCTAATTAGTAAACTTTAAGAGAGAATATTTAGAGATCAAATTATCATTAGAGAAATTAGAAATTATAAAATTGGAATTTGAATTATTTTAATTTTGAAGAATAGAATGAGGTAAATAAGAATTTTGAAATTTTAATTCCCCCAATTTTCTCCCTTTAAAAAAATGATCATATTTATTTTATTTTATACATAATTCGACAAATTATTCGGCAAATAAAATCAAAAATTCAATTCGTCGAATAATTGACGAATTTGAATAAATGAATTTAGATTCGATTCGTTAACACAAATTCGAACCAAATTAGAATTCATTTAAATCGGTTCAAATTCAAATCGATTTTTTGACATAATTGATACAATTTATGATCACCCCTGTCCATGAAGTTGTTCCTGGCCATCTGGCATGAGACGTCATATTTTCTCTTCCGGTTTGGACTTCGTGGAATAAATGTGGGTCATTACGTCATATGCGCTAAAAAATTGGCTTCATAAAAAATCTCATTTGAAAGTTATGTTTGTAATTTAGAAAACTGTATATTTATGATATTGATGGAAGTATATATTTATATAATTTTTTATTGTTATTTCATAAATTTATGTAAAATATTAATTTTTTAAGCTAGTCCAAATAATTTACTATAAAAAATATTAGTGTAATTATCCACCGAACAATTTCACTTGTATGAGAAATCTTTTTCACAAATGCAAGCTTCCCGTGACCAATTGAAATAGGAAAGCAAACTAATAAATAGGCCGGCAAGGACGAAAGTGAAAAAAAAGGTATTAAAAAGTAGAAAACAAGAGAGAGAGGAAAAATAAAAAAATAAAAATAAAAAGATAGAGAGAGAAACTCCATTTTGACTTCTCACCAACTGTGCCTCCTCCTCCTCCTCCTTTTCTTCTCTTTTGGCTTATAGTGTTTGGGAAGGAGATGGGTTGCTCTGGATCGTCGCAGGCAAAAGGAGACGGTCAGCTTCATCTCTTTCCTTTGTTCAATTCTATTGTTTTTTCGAGGCGGGTTATTAGACCTTGCCGAGTTGCTCTTTCCTTTCTGCAGGTTTTTCCTTCTAGATTTTATCGCGAGAGTTTGGTGGCTGCAACCTCGAAAAAAAGAATTCTGTGTCAAGTGGTATTTATCACAATGATGAACTAGTAGAACTTTTAATCAGGAGGCTGAATTATGAATAGGACGTTTGTCTAGGATGTAGCTATTCTTTATTTTCGTATTTATATATCGGAAGCTTACCCCTCTATTTTAAAAAAGAAAAGTGGTTTTGGTTAGGAAGTTAGGAACTTGTTGCTCTTTGGTTGGAGGTGAAAAGGATTAGATTGTCTGAACATTAATTAGCTTTAGATTACCCGGTCGGGAAGAAGGTGGTTTGTATTTGTTATAGCAAGGAATCTGTTTTGGTAGAACTTAATTGTTCGAGTTGCGGCCGAATCTAGTTTCTTTCACTATGGGAAGTCAAAGGGCAGGGATGATCAGGTTTGAACATTGTGGTTCAAGACTGATCGAGTCGAGTCGAGTCGAGTCGAGTCGAGTCGGTTTTATTTCTGGTATATAGTAAAGTGGTAGCCTCCAGCAAGTTTAACATTGTCATTTGGTTATGAGTTTTTTACAGGCACTGTAAAGAAGATCCGGAAGCCAAAACCATGGAAGCATCCCCAGCCGATAACAAAATCCCAGCTGATGCAGCTCCGAGATGAGTTCTGGGACACTGCTCCTCATTATGGTGGAAGTAAAGGTATGATTCCAATCCCGCTCCGCATACTAAATTGTGAATGATTCATTTGGATGGTTAATAAGTGGTTCACATTCTGCAAATTTGGAATTTAGTGAGAGAATACAGAAAGATTTGCCGTTGTTGCTGTCACCGTACATTTGGTGTATGCTTGCTTATCCATAGGGACGATCATCAGATACAACTGGTTCATCTTGAAGCGGGATTCTAAATCGCCAGCTTGCTTTCCTTTTGCCGTTCTGGTTAAAAGGGATGATGGGTAAAGAGCCAAAGTAATAAAGATGTTTGTAGAGCACGCTTGTCGGTTGCATATAGAGCATACATGTATCATCTGTAATTTTTTGGACCTTATCGGCAGCATCGAGATAATATGCAGCACGTACCAGATATGTCACGGTTCTTTGGCACCAATGCCTCTTTATGTAATGTAGTAGACATGTTGTAGCGTGCTTCTAACTTGTGTATGTTATGTCGTGGTACCAGAGATATGGGATGCACTCCGAGCTGCTGCTGAAGCTGATATAAGTCTTGCCCAGACAATAATAGACAGTGCTGGTGTCATAATCCAAAATTCCGATTTGACAGTTTGCTACGACGAAAGAGGTACTCCACCAATTTTCATTTTCTATAGCCGTTCCGGTTTTGAGGCACTGATGCATGAGTGAGATTCAGTGACCTTGTTTCATCTAGCTTGTTCTTGAATATTGTACACAACTTTCTCCTGGTTCTCTGGTTGGCATAAAATTGTAACCTTATGATCATCACCACTTGTTCTTTTCTGAATTGTTCTTGCAGGTCGAAAATATGAACTACCCAAGTATGTGTTGAGTGAGCCAACCAATTTGATTCAAGATACATTGTGATTGACCAACAAATTAACAGAAATTATTGTAAATCATTGTACATGTGGGCTATTCTCTGTGAAGTCGGATCCTGTTGTACCATCTTGTCCTTAATCGAACTTCGCTATTTTCTTGTAAATTTCGTTGGTTTCTGTGAACAAGATCGCATCATTTGCTTGGCTTTGGGAAAATGATCAGATTCATTGCCGAACATATGTTGCCAGTAGACTGTCAAGTGACTAGGCCCCTTATTCTCTTGTTGCTGCAAGGAGCATTTGTTTCCTTCCAATTTTATCAGATGTCCCCGAAGGGACACGAGGAGCATTTGTTTGAACTCAGCTACAGCCATGTAATGCTTTTGAAATAGACACGTACGCCATGTTTCCATGTATTTGAGGACGCGACGAACACTCCAGAACCGTAGACGTTCTCGGTAGAACAGATCAAACTTCTATACTTCCTACTTGAAGTTACACTGTTTTCACTAGTCTAATAACTAACAAAAAAGGTATATTACGGTCTGATAAAACTGGTTTTCTTTTACTACAAACAAGGCTACACCAGGGAGAGTCCAACGTTTTGATTCCATTTGCAAGAAGTAATCAAGAGTAACAAGAAGCACCACCGGGAGAAGTTGGACCTTTCTTTGCTCGAAGATAAATGTCAACTTGCACAATAAATGCATACCCACAAACCACATTTCTGGATTGCTTCTTACAACTACAGCAGCAACTGAAGGTCACAACCTAAGTCATGTTCCCAGCATGAAAGCCCTGCGATTTGGCATACAAAACAAACAGACCACTAAGGATTGGCATTTACATTTCACCATTGCTTCAGACTTTCTTTTTGAAAAATGCCATGATGTTGCCTTGTTTGGGATCCTTGTTCCCTCCCTTTTTGTTGCCTGCTTTGCCCCCTGGATTAGGTGCTGTAGATCCAACCGCGGGAGACTTCTTCGATGCAAGACCCCTAAATTCATGAAGCCACAAAGGACGTTAGAAGCAGGATGTACGTTAAGATGCAAAAAATCCTTTCACGGTAGTATTTGACTGATGGACACTAGGATGAGCAGCTTTGCTTTATTTCCATAACATTTAGCCGGGGTTAGAGCAACCTCTAGTAAAAGTTTCTTTGCCTATATACTATATCTCATTTACCAACAAATAATGATTCAGAATTCAACCACAAAAACGTCGGATAAATGAACGCTTACGAGAGCCCTTTCTCGCATTTCTGTTGAAATTACGGAAAAAACATTCTACAGAATATAGATAAAGATGTCCTATGCAAAAACATATTGCCCTGACCTGTTCGTGGGAACTGTGCTTTCAGCTTTCTTGGTGACACTGTCATCCACCTTCTTCGCTTCTGTATCTTCCCCTTCCCAGACTACCTCGGTAACTATGAATGGAAACACCAACACGTCATATCGATATAAACAATGAAATGTTATGTTTTTAACAGTATACTTGAATGCAGAAATGATCAAAAACATGAAACAGAGAAGATGAGATCTAGAGAAGTTCAACAATCCAAATTGACTTACTTCATAAACTGTTAATAAGAGCATGCTGCAGATTTCTTTCTATTAATCTCTATTTGAGTTGGCAAATAATTAGAGAAAACATAATGCTGACAGACCATGTACCTAATAAACAGCATCACTATGCTAAATCCTGATTCCAATAGAAAACGTAAGGATGTGTCTACCTTCTCTTCCACGCTCATCAATCCGCGTCTTCAATATTTTTCTCCTTTTTGGTGAATTTGAAGTTCCGTTGGACACTAGATTCTCTTTAGAATCCTTCTCTACATCGTGAGCATGGATCTTCTCTGAAATTTTAGTACTTGTATTTCGGCTAGTCGAAGAATCTTTGACAGGTACTTGGTTTGATGATCTGTTACATGATTGCTCCTCAAATTTTGGTTTATTTTCAGATCGTTCATTAGAAACAGGTTTCTCTACAACTAAAGTGTTACTGCTTCGCCCCTTGAGAAGTTCTGGAGACGCCAAATCAATCGCATCTTCAACCTCATCATCTGAATAGTCAAGAACAACCCTTCTTTTCCTGTTGCTTTCACCCTTGGCAGTGCGTCTGTAGTTAACATTTTGAGCTTCATCATCACTATCTTCATGATGCATCGCTTCCATAGCACGATTATGAGCCTCCGCACTGGCTATTAAAATGCAGCAATACATGCCAACCAAAAAGTACAAGTGCAATTAGTCAACCAAATCAGATAATGGTTTACCAATAAACACTGTATTGCATACGGCATTCTACCAAAAGCTCAAACAGAGTTTTAGCAAAGGATATAGAACAAAACATTGATAAGAGATGAGAACCAACCAATTGGCTGTAGATTGTCGGCTTTTGCAGGTACACCAGCGGGCTTCGACTTAGCAGATGCTTGACCCCACAAGTTAGCCAATGCACCACCATTTCCAGGGGCTGTCTTCGCACTATCTGCCATCTTATTCTTACCTGGCACGTTTCCTCCATCTGCAGGAACTCCCACTTCTTGACTTTCAGTTTTGACATGGTTACTCAAATTGGGAGATTGAACAGCTACCACAGGGCTTGATTGTTGAAGTTTAGTCTGCTGGACTACAGACTTGTCAAAACAAACTTTACTTGACCCGGATATTCCCTCGGTTTTGCGTTGTGGGGCTGCACTGCTAGTGCTAGTTCCATCGACATTACGCTTAACAAAAGAACTAAGAATTCCACAAAACCTGAAGAAAATAGAAACTTAGTATCATTTTTCTGTATTCCAATATGATACAACCTTGCATGTCTAGCCATGCAGAATCATGTAGTTGCTTCTTCAAGCTGTAAGAGAATAATAGAGAAAAATCAACAACATACGGAAGAAAGGATGTTCCATTCACTTCTGGTGTGCCTTAACAATAGTAGAACTTAAAAAAAGCATAAAAAAGTTTCAGCAAAGTGAAACAAAACCCTCTTGATTCTGTCAGACCACTTCGGAACTAAGTGACTCAGAAAATTGGCATACTAAATCAGTGATGGAAATATATATATATATATATACATGCATGCTCTGTTAATAGCTACTTGAACGAATGCTTGTAGTGGGCGGTTGGCCGGGAGCTTTTGGTGCCTTAGTTATCTACTTCAAGACGATTTAAACATTGTTCAGTGATATCCTTACAAATTAGCCAAAAGTTAACTACAAAAACTATGGGGCTGGTAATGATTCGCGGAGAGGAATAGTAACAAACTATCTCTTTGAAAAAAAAAACATCAGTCTCCAGTTTACAGCTCATAAATATCATGCTAATCAGAAGTTGGAAGAGCTGCAACGAAGCCTAATCCAGCACATATGTTGGAGAGGAAGGTGGCGCATCATACCTGTTGTCTCTCAAACAATTGTTGACTGCAGATGGTTGCTTAAAGAGCTCTTCTGCTTGTACAGATTCTATGTTCCACAACGCTGCCGGATCTTTTGGGATGCAAGATTGGACGCTATACACATGAACTGAGCAACTGTCATCAAATTCCTGTTTCGCTTCTGCATGTAGAAAAAGAGGAACTTGTTATGAATTTCCCAATTCTAAATAGCATCGAGTCACTTTGAGCTGTGGAACCCTAAACCAACACTGCAGGAACATGCTAAAATATTATAGAATAACTTTTAAAGAGCTGACCATCCAGTTTGGAGCCAGAGACAAGCTTTACTTGGTAACTTGTAGGATCATTCTTCATCCAACCAGACAAGGTATATATTACTTGGAAGCCTGCCCCATGTGTTTTGACAAATTCCTGGAGCAACCTGAAAGTTGTTAAATCAATTAGAGTAACAAGGAAAAAAAGAACACAATCTAGCAAAATTAGGCTGAGCAAAATACCGCTTAGCAGCATCTGATGAGACCAGAAAATTGCGACTCAACCATTTATATGAGACCTGAAAAGTAAGGCAATATTAACCCACTTATAGTTGCTATGCATAGCTTTTAAAAAGATGCGCTAACAAGATCTCAAGTGAAACCAAGTTTGAGTAAGCAATGGCAACAACAAAAATAACTTGCAAGAGAACCGAAAGACACTGCCTGAAAAATTTAAACCCATTTTGAGTTACAGTCGCTACCTGTGAAGTTAAAATTTGGCTTTTTTTAATTTAGAAATAGCACTGAAAATTGTGATAAAGACAGGTTGTTCAAAAAACTTCTGAAACTTCTGCCTGAATCATAGAAAAGGGGAATATTTTAAGACCTGAGAAATCAAAGTTCGGAATTTCTTGTCTCAGATAAAACATTCCACTATCTTTCAAAAAATTTAATATTCCGCTCAGCCTATCCCAACAGAAATGCCGATCAGCCCATACAAATTTCCGAAAGAATGCCAATTTGCAGCATCTCTTGCTAGTTAGAAACCACTTCTATATCTTGTTCTAACCACCCGCATTAAATTGATCCACCACAAGAATACATGCACAAAAAGGGAAACCACAATGACGGGGAAATAGACACTTCCCGCACAAAATCAACCGTCAAGTTGAGCTCCAGAGGCTAGATATCATTTAAAACCAATAGATCAACCAGTAACAATAACAAAAGACAACCTCTTGGGACACCTAGAATAGAAAGTACAAAAAACCAAAACCCTGCAAACTTGTACAAACCAAAGGAGCAAAATTAGACACCGCAAATGCGTAAAGAAGCTCGTGATGCGATTTTCACGAAAAAGTTGCAAAATTCATGGATCCCCGCAATCCAATTTCCCGCACAATGCCTCACGGTTAAGGAATCCATCTGACGATCTCCTCTTCCGAACCCGGAAATCAAATATTCCAAAGATTCAATCTCGCCCAAATCAGCAAGTAAGAGAATAGAAAGCTTCGACCTTTAGGTGGCGACTAATTTCGAGAGAGAGAGAGAGTTTACCACTTGAAGCTTGTCGGAGACGAGGGATTCGATTTCCTCGAGAATTCCTAGGGTTTCCATCTCGGGGTTTCGATTTCGATTCGAATCCCTAGCTAGGGTTTCGTTTTTGGGTGGAGCTGTGGTTTGATTGTAAATAATAAGGTAAAATAGGAGCGGGAGGAGGCGGGAGAGGACTCTTATCTGCCGGGAAAATCAGTTTGGGTTTTGGGGTTTTCCCTCTCTTTTAGGATTAGAAGAATGGACAGTCGGAAATATCTATTCTACCCTCCTACTTCCTCAAGGCAAAACTACATTGCACCGGCAAACCACATAATTACTAATTAGAGAAAATGACATACCGACCAATACTAACAAAACTGCAAGCAAAAAGTTGTACCAAATATTAACAAAAAAAAATCATAGAAATTAATTAGAGAAATAGTATATGTAGGGGCATGACAAACCGACCAATACCGCAGAATTGCAAAACCGATATAATTAACGAGTTTGCATGACGGTTTTAGACCGAAATCGCACGAGCGGTTTCATTGTTAGTTTTATTTTTTATAAAATCATCAAAGCAGAAAACCAATACATTAGTTATAACATTGTCATATATATACGTATGTATATCTTTCATTCAATATAATACGTTAGCTCGAATCTAAAACATCAATGTCTTTGGTGCATCTGGTGTTTTTTGTCAAACTTGTTCTATCTCTATGTGAGAACTATAATAAACGTTTGGAAAATAATAGGAAATTGAATGATCTTGTCGCGACCCAGAAATAGAAGCGACAAAGTCCGAGGTATTAATTACTCCGAAAGGCGTCAGACTTTTATTAAGAAATGAAACGATTATCCAAAACGAAAAATTTGTAACATCCAAAGTGATTTAAATATTCAGAAATCCGAATAAATACTAAAAGCTGAAAGTTCAATAGTCTTTATTATTTGGCCAGAAAACCATGTTGATGCATGCAGATGAATCACCCTACTCCCGATCCTGGATCCCACCTGAACGATCTAAAAATGACCAAAGCACCTTTTCATTCAGTGGAAAGAAGTACTACACCTTTAGAGTTAATTCATACCGACATATGCGATATGAAACAAGTGCAAACTAGAGGTGAAAAAAAGTATTTCATCACATTTATTGATGATTGCACAATGTACTGTTATGTACACCTCTTGAAAGAAAAAGACGAAGCTCTAGAAGCTTTCAAGAGTTATAAGAATGAGGTTGAAAATCAACTTAGCACTAAAATCAAGATGATTCGAAGTAATAGAGGGGGAGAATATGTAGCTCCGTTTGAGAAATTCTACCATCAAAATAGTATTATTCATCAGACAACTGCTCCATACTCACCTCAATCAAATAGCGTAGCTGAACGTAAGAATCGAACTCTTAAGGAGATGATGAATGCTATGTCGATTAGCTCGGGCTTACCCCAGAACTTGTGGGGGGAAGCTGTACTCTCAGCTAATCACATTCTAAATAAATTGCCACACAAGAAAAAGGACAAAATTCCATATGAATTATGGAAAGGGAGAAAGTCTTCCTACGGTTACCTTAAAGTGTGGGGGTGCCTAGCCAAGGTAGAAATACCTCTGCCTAAAAGGGTGAGAATAAGACCTAAGACCGTTGACTGCATTTTTATCGGATATGCTTACAATAGTAGCACAAGTCTGAAAATCTTAAAATCAACGAGGGAATGGTCATGGAATCAAGGAATGCAACATTCTTTGAGAATATATTTTCTAAAAAAGAAACGAAAGAAGTAAGCTCAAACAAAAGAAGTTATGATCTGATCAATGTTCTGAGGAACCTAGATGGAGTAAGAGGACCAAAGTAGCCAAGTCGTTTGGTCCAGATTTTCTAAACTACATGTTAGAAAATGAACCTCGGACAATCCAATAGGCATTATCTAGTCCAGATGCTCCTCTCTGGAAAGAAGCTATCAACAATGAGATAGAATTCATCATGCAAAACCACACGTGAGAAATCGTGAATCTCCCACTAGGTTGCAAACCTTTAGGTTGCAAGTGGATCCTTAAAAGGAAATACAAAGCTGATGGATCAATCGACAAATACAAAGCTCGGTTGGTAGCTAAAAGGTTCAAACAGAAGGAAGGATATGATTTCTTTGACACGTATTCGTCGGTCACAAGAATCACATCTATTAGAGTGCTCATAGCTGTCGCAGCATTCTATAACCTCGAGATACATCAGATGGATGTAAAAACAGCTTTCCTAAATGGAGAACTGGAAGAGAAAATATATATGGAACAATCTGAAGGGTTTATTGCCCCCGGACAAAAATATAAGGTATGCAAGCTGGTCAAGTCACTGTACGGGCTGAAACAGGCGCCGAAACAATGGCATGAGAAATTTGACAAAACAATGATGTCAAATGACTTTTAAGATCAATGAGTATGATAAGTGTGTATACATTAAAGGCATAACTGATGCTTACGTGATTGTATGTCTGTATGTAGATGACATGCTAATCACGGAAAGCAGTAATGGTCTTATCGTGAAAACTAAGAACATGTTAAAGAACAACTTTGACATGAAAGATATGGGTCTAGCTGACGTCATACTAGGGATTAAAATCTCTAGGGCAACTGAAAGAATTGTCTTGTCACAATCTCACTACGTTGAGAATGTACTCAAGAAATTTGAAATTTTTGACAAATCTCCAGCTAAGACTCCGATAGACCTGAGTCTACACTTAGCTAAAAATAGAGGGGACCTAGTATCTCAACTAAAGTATGCAAGAATCATCGGGAGTCTGATGTACTTGATAAATTGTACACGCCCTGATGTTGCGTACTTAGTTAGCAAGCTTAGTAGATTCACGAACAATCCAGGATCTGACCACTGGCTAGCTCTGGAAAGGGTTCTAAAGTATCTAAAATATACCATGAACCATGGCATACTTTATACTAGGTATCCAGCTGTATTGGAAGGATACAGTGATGTGAATTGGATATCGGACACTAAAGACTCCAAATCTACTAGTAGTTATGTGTTCACCATAGGTGGAGGAGCAATGTCCTGAAAATCCTCTAAACAAACGTGCATAGCTCGATCCACCATGGAGTCAGAGTTTATAGCACTAGACAAAGCTGGGGAAGAAGCTGAATGACTCAGAAACTTCCTAGAGGATATTCTGTGTTGGAACAAGCCTGTGCCCCCTGTATTGATACATTGTGATAGCATGTCTGCAATCGGGAGAGCACAAAGTACAATGTACAACGGTAAGTCTCGACACATCCGTAGGAGACATAACACTATTAGGTAATTGATCTCTGGTGATATAATTATCATTGATTATGTGAAGTCCAAGTACAACATAGCTAATCCTTTGACGAAAGGAATCAACATAGATCAAATGTATAACGCAGTAAGGGAAATGGGGTTAAAACCCACACATTAAAGAATGTTCATGACGGTAACTCAACTATGATGAGTGGAGATCCCATAAACTTGGTTCAATGAGACAACTAAGTTATGGATGGTTCAGATGATTACTTGGAACCCATCCCATTCTCAGAAGCTGCCCAAGTACGAACCTGCAGAGGTGTGGTAAGGTTAAGAGTCTACGCTTTTAATGATTCCTATACCAGGAAAAGGTGGAGTATGGCAGGATACTCCTGATGGGAGATCACATATATAAGCGTGAAGTGAGGCCGCTTCAAATAAAAAAATACTTATGAATCTAAGATAAAGTCCATGGCCGAAATAGACAAAACATGAGAACCAAAGAATATTAGAGATATCATTGCGTAAATGTTATTGTCTTGGTTTACATAAAAAAGCTGACCAGTTTAAGACATCGTGTTCACTGAGCAGCAAGTAAATCTGATAGCATTTTACTAGGGAAGGTTCAAAGCCGTAAGCTACCTTCCTCGATACAATAATATTTCGTCGGAATTTTTCTTAAAAGTGTCAGCATGCATTAATCATCGTTCATGTAGGGGATTGTTGGGTTTGAATGCAAAATGAATGCATTTGGCCCAAAGTGTGAAAGCCCAAAATGAAAGGCCCAAAAGTAGAAATAGAAAATGGCAATCCTACATTGGAAAGTGCAACAAGATTTTTTTAGTTTATAAGGAGATACTCCTTTTTAGCTAGGAAATGAGTTGACCACCTGAAAAGCCAACTCGGACCATTGCGAGGATGGTGTGTAGCACCATCCGAGCACGAGCACGAGCACGCACTTGTACACATGCACGTGCATATGCGCATGGCGCATTGGACGCAAGTCACAATGGGCACTTTGTGGCACACTTGGTACTTCGCACGTGCGCATCGTCGCGAGGAGCTGAGGAGCCTTTAATTTTGGCAAATTCTGGACGGGTCCAAAACGTCCCAGAAACTTCCAGACGGCCGAAGGAGTGCGAGCGAAGGTTTGTCCACCGAACGGTCATGCAGGCAGCGGCCAGGCAAAGATCCGACAGGGCACGACCAAAACTTGGACTGAATGATGAAGGGATGCGAAGCAGCAACAGACGCCCCTTCGGCCTACAAGCAGACCTGAGATGCCTCTTCGGAAGGGATGGAGTCCTTTCAGAGATGCCAGGCAGTCCCTCGGATTCCAGCCCTCCACAGCCTATAAATAGGCCTCTCCCCCTCATTTGTATCTCACTCCGAACACTCATTGCATAAGCATTAGCAATAGTCGTTCTCCTCTCTCCCTATCTCATAAAGTTCTAAATATCCAAGGTTCGCCTGAAGCTTCGAGGGTCGTTGTGCTGCGAACTCGGAAGCAGCCTAGTTGTTGTATCTTGGGAACGATTGCCGCAGCCCGTAAGCACTGAATACGGGGCAATCTCATCTTACAGAGAAAGAGTCAAACTCTTGCCTCGACTATACCAGATCCTAATCTAGTACAGCACCTCCGATAAAAAATAATGTATGTGTCGTATTCTTCATAATACTTTTGTGCCCCATAGAGCATATCTGTGTTCTACAGGAGCGTAAGAATGATCTGTGCCCATTGAAGATGATAACTTTCTATGTATTTTGGGTCCGTAGTTCATTGTGGGAATGTTTGAGGTTTATGAATGATCTGTTTCTTTCCACGACATGAAGTAAGCAATTTTTGTCTCTAAAATAGACGAGAGGTTGAGATTCTCATTGTTTGCGATACTCGTAAGCAGTTATAGTAGTTGATGATTCTTGTCACACATATATATATATAATGATACCAATAGGGGGGTGAGAGGCCGGTAAGAGAGGGTGAGGATAGAGAGAGCTTACAGTGGTAGGGGGTGCGTGCCGACGGGCTCTACTATGTGCAATCGCCGGTTCGACTGACTCTGACTCTTTTTTTTTTATTTTTTTAAAAGGCTTATCGATCTGAAGATCGGGGGGCTTAAGAACTATGAACTAAGTAGGGAAAACAGAGAGGTTTAAGTACTCATGAGGGGGTGAAAACTTGTGTATATTTTTTTTCGATGATTTTTACAAGAATGGAGGGCTCCTTATATAGAAGGAGCGCCAGAGGCAGAGAACCTCTAGAATTCTCTAAAGTATGCTTGTAGGCGCACTACTAAAAGTAACTTACAGCTGTCTAGCGCACTAAGCCTAATAATTCACAGGCGCACTACTAAAAGTTGCGCATTAGTAAAAAAGTACAATAATTGGCACCAATGTCAATTCTTTGTCTATGATAATTATTAGTAGGCTCTATGCGTGTCTGGGATAGATATGTCGCCACTTGTTATACTAGCAGCTTCTAGTTCCATCTGTCGTTCATCTTCTAGGTGGATGATGTGGCTTTCCTCTAGAAGACCTCCGTCACTACTATGTGGTAAAATCATACGACATTGGTCCGTGCTCCAGATCTGTGTATAGTGTCTTTCTCCGAGGAGTCGGAGATTCTTCCATCCTTGCGGTGTGGGCAGACAGGCTGGGTTCTGAAGCAATCTATAGACTTCTGGATTTTTAATCTCAGTGAGATCATAAGGAGAGGGGGCATCTAAGTTTAATTCTGTTTCTTCGAACTCTGTTTCGTCTAGCAGAATTATCCTCTTCTTGCCTGGGATGGTAGTAAACTCTGTTACTCTTGGGAGAGTTGAATCGATGAGGCAGAAGATCCGTCCTCGAACCGCCATATTTCCTGCTATCAGAAAGAATTTTTCTCCGAACCATTGGAGAATATCTTCCATCTTTCTGTCCTCTTCTAATTTTAGGATCATAACATCTATCATCCCTAAGTGATAAAATTTTAGGATAAGTTTAGCTGGTAAATCTGTTTTGTTTAGATCTACGTGTAACTTTAAGAGTCCCACCGTTCTGTTGTCTAGGCTGTAGGGTTTCTGTGATATATCCACCCCCTGGAAACTCCAATTTGCTTCTTTGAGATGGATTCGTACTAAATCTTGCTGGGCTGTGACTAGATCTTCAATATGGCCTTCTTCGGTTTTCTTTTTTATTAATTCTTCTCCTTCAGGCCATTCATCAAAGAGAGGCTGTAGAACCTGTTGAGCTGGGAGATCGAGTAGTCTAGCTTTTAGCTGTAGAAAGTCTCTGCTAGGGCTTTTTGATGTTGACAGTTTTAACTCAGTGTCGTCTAGTTTTCTTCTTAGTTCTGTTCCTGATTTATTGAGTTTGGCCACCATCTTCTCCATAATGGTTATGGTCTGTTCATTCTTTTGAGCTGTAACTCCAGCTGTTAAAGCCTTTTGTTCAGCTTCTTGTCTTTTTTCCTCCAGGTGTCTAATCTGCTGTTCATTTTGCTGTTGAAGATGTACAATCTGGGCTTCCAGCTGTCTAATTGTATCTTCACGGCGAAGAATAAGCTGGGCTGGTTCCTCCCGGGTTACATCAGAGAAGGGTCTAACTACTTCTGGTTCAATAAAAAAGTTGGGCCCAAAAGCCCCTCGGGCTTCTTCAAGAGCCTCAGCAAAACTATAATAGCCCTTATATAGAGGCTGATTACATAAGATGTATTTTCTAACTGTATCGAAGCTATTAAACACACCTGTTTTTAGACCTCTATATATTACATAATGAGTAAACTTCTTTTTATAGGTCTTAGGAGTATTTTCTGAAAAATACATACTAAGGGCATTTAAGCACTGTACTTTAAAGTTAGTAGCAGCTCCTGCTGTCTGTATATGCCACAGGTTGTCGAGAAGACATTGTTGTGACGTGTCTATAAATAACCCTGGGAAGGGTCTAAATTTTTTATTCCCTATATCTTGGAATTCGGCTAAGGAAATTGTTCCGAATTTAATCTGTTTATGCTGTGAAAAGGTTGGATTCGCAGAGGGCGCTGAAGCACCACTTGCATTTCCTTCTATATAAACTGGCATTGCCAAATTGTTTCTGTATATAATGTTAGCTGGGGGACCAGCTGCTTCTGTTTGTATGGTCTGTATACTTGGCTCTTCTTTTTTCTGTGGAGTCTGTGGAGTAATGGGGCTTTGGGTACTTGGCCCTTCGCCTTCCATTTTCTCTTTGCCCTTAGGCTTAATAACTCGTTTTTTCATCTTATTTTCCTGCATTATTAAAAAACTTATTAATGCTTCTGGATAATAAATCTGCGAGACTATTATTTTTTCCTTTAATATGCTCAAATTCTATGGAATAACTACTGCCTTGTATTAAGTTTTGTAAGTTAATCCATCTAGTTCGATTTATCTTTTTGCTATTTTCATTTTTTAAAAACTTAAATATAGCTTCGCAATCCGTTCTTACTGTAAATTCCTTATTTATATATAATTTGAACTTGTCTAATGCGTTTATTAATGCCTGTATCTCAAAATCTAGGCTGGTCCAGTTCATACCGGCTTTATTAAAATTACCACTAGCGTATGCTGCTATTCTTTCCGTATCTTTGTCTGCATATTTATGTGGTTTGCAGATCATTACTGCTCCCCATCCTTCTTTACTTCCATCACATTCTATAATAATATAATCCGTGGTAAGAGGTAATTCTAAGGGTTTTATCTTTCGAACCTCTTGTTTGATTTTCTTAACTAATTCTATGTCCTCTTTATTGAAATTTCTTTGACCATTTTTGGACGTTTTACTGTATAAAGGCCCTGTTAATTTACTAAGATTTGGAATAAATTTTCTTGCATAATTCATGATTCCTAAGAAAGCTTGTATTTGTTTCAGACCTTCTAATTTATCCGAAAAACTAAGAATTTTTTCGGCTATATGTTGTTGTAATTCTATTTTACCGTTTCCTATTTCTAAGCCCAAAAAGGAGATTTTTCTTTTAAATAATTCCATTTTCTTCTTACTTAATACTATCCCTTGTTTTACTACTTTTTCAAAAATTATAGCTAAATGTTGTTCATGTTCAGTAACCGAGTTACTGGCTATGAGGATATCGTCAATATATACTAGGCAAAAGGCGTATTTTAGAAAAATACTATCCATAAACCTTTGAAAAACCGCGGGTGCATTTTTTAAGCCAAAACTAAGGACATTCCATTCAAAATGTCCTTCTGGACATGTGAAAGCTGTCCATGGTTTAAACCATTCTTCTAATTGTAGCTGATTGTATCCTGATTTTAGATCGAATTTACTAAATATCTTTTTATTCTGAATTAATCCTATAAGATTATCTTTGTTTGGAATATTATACGCATCATCTATCGTATTATCGTTTAACCTTTTATAATTATATACTATTCTAGCCTTCCCTCGTTTGATTTCACTATGGTTTCTGACTATGAAAGCCGCTGTTCTATGTGGACTTTCTGACCTTCGAATTAAATTTTATCTAAGCATTTCGGGGATTTGATTCCTAAATTCGTCCTTATCTAGAGCACTATTTTTACTCATATCTACTTCCATTCCTGCTATTATTACTTTTTTTAAATCGGTCTGCCAAGATTTATCTAGAATTAACACTAAAGCTTTCGTTCCTAACTGCATTACCATTAGTAAACATGTTTATACCTTTCCAACTAATAAACGTTAGTCATAGGTATTAAAGGGTTAGGAAGAAAAGAATTAGGAACGAAAGCTTTAGTGTTAATTCTAGATAAATCTTGGCAGACCGATTTAAAAAAAGTAATAATAGCAGGAATGGAAGTAGATATGAGCAAAAATAGTGCTCTATTTTACTGTTCACCCGCAGTATTAAAAGATATTAAAGATTTAAAAAATTTAAAAATAGGACTGAAAACAAGAGGGTATGAAACTGGGAAAACAAGAGGGGAAGCTAGAACTGGACTAACTGGGAAAACTATTCACCATAATTGACATCACCTCTATCCTTGAGCACAATTTACAAAATTGCGACGAGTAAAAAACATCTGGCCTACTTAGATTTAGAACTTGGCTCCAGAGAAAAATCAAAAATAATATTAGAAGGACACGAGTTAATTTGTCGTTTTGATAGAACTTTTGAACACAAGTTACACAGTAATAATAATCATCTCAATAGTTTAACAGATCTAATAATTAGTCTAGGAAGTCACTTAGAAGTCGAAAGGGAACTAACTATTAAAAATCATCATAACTTGACAGAAGCACTTACGGGAGTAGAAGGATTGTTAAAAGTTTCGGTAGAAAATCAAAATTATATTAAAAATCAGAACGAACAGATTATCTTAGAAATTAAAAAATTAAGTACACTTATAGAAAGGCCTAAAAGAAACGAGGTAGAACTAAAACCAGTCTTAGGCGAATTAGAAAAGCTAGCAGAAAATATCAAAAGACTAAAAGAAGAAAATCACGCTAAGGTAGAAATCAACGGTCTAACAAAAGCCTTAGAAAAACTAAGCTTAGGACAGGGTGAAAGACCCAGAAAAGAGATCCTTCCTCCAAAGTATATTCATTGGTTACCTAAAAAATGACAACGCCATTCCCTGGAAGACCTTATAGAACTGGGACTATAACAGAACCAGCTAGAAATAGTGTAAGTGATAATATCTCAACAGATTCATTTTTGGGAAGACTGCTTAGAGGATCAGGAAGTAATAGTACACAAGATGTAGTTCAGTTAGAAGAAGAAATAGATGTCGAACGAAACCTGGAACTATATAATAATGCCCAGGTAGATGCTTTAAATCCTAGAATTTTATATCAGACAGGACTCCTTAATGTGCGAACGGTACTAGTAAGAAGTAATAGAGAAGAAAGCCTAAGAATTGTGGATAATACAGAAGAAATAGAACTATTTACACCAGAAACTCTAAAACGTTTAAAACAGTCAGGAAAACGCTTTGTACACATAGGGTTAATTGTCATAGGTATTAAAAGGTTAGGAAGAAAAGAATTAGGAACGAAAGCTTTAGTGTTAATTCTAGATAAATCTTGGCAGACCGATTTAAAAAAAGCAATAATAGCAGGAATGGAAGTAGATATGAGTAAAAATAGTGCTCTGTTTTACTGTTCACCCGCAGTATTAAAAGATATTAAAGATTTAAAAATTTTAAAAATAGGACTGAAAACAAGAGGGTATGAAAATTTTATAGGTAATAACCTTGTAATAAGCATAGGAATACTAGGAAAAGCAAGTAATAGGTCCGGAATGAAATTCAAAGTAAACATAGAAGGTATAGTACAGAATCTAGCAAGTAAAGGGGTTAAAATGATAGATCCCGTTAAAATTGATCCAGAAGAATTAGCCGGATTAGAATGGTCTTTAAATGAATTTTCAGGACCAGGAAATAGAATTATGGTTCCCGAAAGAAGTATATTGTATGAAAATACAGATGGATCTTATGGTTTAAGATTTAATAATTACAAGGGAAAAGAAGTAAAAGAAGATCATGAGAATATAGACAGTGATGAAGAAACAAATTTAATGAATTTCGAATTTATAAACGAAGACGAACCATTAGGAGACCCTATCTATGATACAGAAAACGAACAAGAAATACTAGATCTAGAAGAAACAATAGGTTATAGCTATTACGAAGAAGATGATGACTTAGATGATAACTCAGAAGGAATAAACCTAGAAGAAACTGCAGGATTTAAAGCAGAGGAGGTATGTATAGACATAAATCAAATAATAAATAGAAAATTTACTGAACTAAACATACAAGATCAAGTAGATGATATGTTAATAGAATGTATGACAGGATTAGGAATGAGCTATGAAGACGCTTATAACAAGCTAAGCGAATATTTTAATTTATCACTTGTCACAGATATTATAAATGGTAAAAGCTTGCTTAGTGATTTTTATAAACCAGAAGCAAACTATATGGACCAAACAATGGTGCCAGTTGATAGAGGCACTAAGAGACCAAAACCAGAATTTATAACTCCAGGAATATCTGGAACAGAAAGATCAGGAAGAGAACCCTGGCTTCCACCATCTATTACATATCAAGGAGAATCTAATCTTAGAGGTCGAGGATCTAGAATGCCAATTGGACGATTATATAGTTCTGACATGTTACTAGTAGAACAGCAACATCCACAGTTATGGCCAGACGAAGTCCTGGTATGGGAACAAACAGTAGTCAGAAATTGGGAAACTAATAAACGATCAGATGTAGATATGTTCTCTTATTTAGAAACAACCTTAGGACCAACAGCGTTAGGATTTTGGCAAAGCAAAAAGGCTAAAAATTCCGAAGAAATTAATACATTAAAATCATTAGGAGATAATCCTTATAACTTTACGAGTCAGATCAGGATTTTATTATTAGGAGTTGACCCGGCAAAAGAAAATATATTTATACAAGATACGGCAGTTAGGAACTTAGAACAATTAAGTATAACAGACTTTAAGTATATCAAAGAATTTAGCTACGACTTTGCTAGATTACTAGCACAAACTGGACGAGCTATGGATGATAATTTGTGTAATAGATATTTTGTAAAATTACCAGGAGACTTAGGAAGATCTATACATGAAGATTGGGTAGCTGACTATGGCTTAACAGAAGGATTAGGTGTAGGACCACGAATAACCTACGTATTCAATAAATTAGAGGAAAAGTGTAAAGAAGCAACTATGCAAGAACAAATTCGAAGGCAAGCTTGGGCTTTCTGTAAAACAGCAGTTTATACGCCACAAGCATACGGATATTATGATAGAGCTAAAAGTAAGAAAAAATATCTTAGGAAAAGTACGTCATATAGAAAAGATAAACCATGGAAAAATAAAGAAAAGTACGTAAAGAAAAAACCCAAGACTAGGAAGTGTACCTGTTTTATTTGCGGAGATCCAGATCACCTAGCAAATAAATGCCCTAACAAGGCAAAAAATGCGGAAAGATCTAACTTAGTAGAACAGTTAGACGAATATGAAATACAAAGTATTAAAACCAACGATTCTGATAACTCTGTTTATAGTATAACCAGTGAGTCAGACAAAGAAAACCCTCCTAAAATAACATATACGTATATGAATACAGAGAAAAATGAATGTCCCCACTAATGGATTAGAAATAGAGAAAATAATCATATAAGCTGCTATATCTGTAAATTATATCCGGCAATAGATAGACGTTATCAATGTAATTACTGCTTTAAAGAAATCTGCTTTCTATGCATAAAAAAGATCTATAAAATAGAAACAGATTTAACAGGACGAATAAAAGAATTAACTAAAGATAACAACTTTAACTTTTATACTGAAAGAATTGAAAAACATGAATTAGAAATTGAACTCATTAAACAGAGATTAAGAAAACTAGAAATAGAAAGGGATATGGGGAAACATAAAGAAGGTATTAACGAAATTATTGAAGAAAATCACATGGCCGAACAGGTAGCAGAAGAAGAAGCATTTATAATCGGTGACTGTATAGCTAGTCTAATAACCTTGAAATGTAGAGTGTGGTTAGAAGATAATAAATTCCTCGATTTAACAGCCATTTTAGATACAGGAAGTACGAAGAGTTTAATAGGATACAGTATGGTTCCTAAGCAATACCATACACCACTAAAATACAATATCACCACTCGAACAGTAGAAATTAGATTACTAACGTTAACCCATTGTTTAGAATCCACTGGCATTCAATTTTTAGATTTTGCAGGTAGTTATAGTACTAAATATGACCTTCCACAGGTAAATATTGCCCCTGAAGGCACTCGTAGTAAAGAGTTTTTACTAGGCATTAACTTTCTTTGTAGCCTCAATGGAAGTCTTACTATAGCTCGTAACTGCATTACCATTAGTAAACATGTTTATACCTTTCCAACTAATAAATATATTCAAACATCAGAGTTCGCGCGCAAGCGTGGTGGACACTCCCACTTAGATTTTTTAACAACAAAAACAAATGTACAGTCAAGTAATATAGAAAATGAAGCTTATCAGATGTTAGGAAAAATGTTGTCACAAGATTTAGAAAAAGGACCAGATATAAAGAGTAGCATAAACTACCCTAAAATTCAGAAATTAGAAAAATTAGGATTAATAGGGGATGATATAACAAAATCTAGAGTAAACTTTTTAGCAAAAATGAAAATCAAAAACCATGATATCCGAATAGTAACTGCAAATATCGATTATAACCCCCTAGATAGGGACGAATTTAGGAATCAAATCCCCGAAATGCTTAGACAAAATTTAATTCGAAGGTCAGAAAGTCCACATAGAACAGCGGCTTTCATAGTCAGAAACCATAGTGAAATCAAACGAGGGAAGGCTAGAATAGTATATAATTATAAAAGGTTAAACGATAATACAATAGATGATGCATATAATATTTCAAACAAAGATAATCTTATAGGATTAATTCAGAATAAAAAGATATTTAGTAAATTCGATCTAAAATCAGGATACAATCAGCTACAATTAGAAGAATGGTTTAAACCATGGACAGCTTTCACATGTCCAGAAGGACATTTTGAATGGAATGTCCTTAGTTTTGGCTTAAAAAATGCACCCGCAGTTTTTCAAAGGTTTATGGATAGTATTTTTCTAAAATACGCCTTTTGCCTAGTATATATTGACGATATCCTCATAGCCAGTAACTCGGTTACTGAACATGAACAATATTTAGCTATAATTTTTGAAGAAGTAGTAAAACAAGGGATAGTATTAAGTAAGAAGAAAATGGAATTATTTAAAAGAAAAATCTCCTTTTTGGGCTTAGAAATAGGAAACGGTAAAATAGAATTACAACAACATATAGCCGAAAAAATTCTTAGTTTTCCGGATAAATTAGAAGGTCTAAAACAAATACAAGCTTTCTTAGGAATCATGAATTATGCAAGAAAATTTATTCCAAATCTTAGTAAATTAACAGGGCCTTTATACAGTAAAACGTCCAAAAATGGTCAAAGAAATTTCAATAAAGAGGACATAGAATTAGTTAAGAAAATCAAACAAGAGGTTCGAAAGATAAAACCCTTAGAATTACCTCTTACCACGGATTATATTATTATAGAATGTGATGGAAGTAAAGAAGGATGGGGAGCAGTAATGATCTGCAAACCACATAAATATGCAGACAAAGATACGGAAAGAATAGCAGCATACGCTAGTGGTAATTTTAATAAAGCCGGTATGAACTGGACCAGCCTAGATTTTGAGATACATGCATTAATAAACGCATTAGACAAGTTCAAATTATATATAAATAAGGAATTTACAGTAAGAACAGATTGCGAAGCTATATTTAAGTTTTTAAAAAATGAAAATAGCAAAAAGATAAATCAAACTAGATGGATTAACTTACAAAACTTAATACAAGGCAGTAGTTGTTCCATAGAATTTGAGCATATTAAAGGGACAAATAATAGTCTCGCAGATTTATTATCCAGAAGCATTAATAAGTTTTTAATAATGCAGGAAAATAAGATGAAGAAACGAGTTATTAAGCCTAAGGGCAAAGAGAAAATGGAAGGCGAAGGGCCAAGTACCCAAAGCCCCATTACTCCACAGACTCCACAGAAAAAAGAAGAGCCAAGTATACAGACCATACAAACAGAAGCAGCTGGTCCCCCAGCTAACATTATATACAGAAACAATTTGGCAATGCCAGTTTATATAGAAGGAAATGCAAGTGGTGCTTCAGCGCCCTCTGCGAATCCAACCTTTTCACAGCATAAACAGATTAAATTCGGAACAATTTTCTTAGCCGAATTCCAAGATATAGGGAATAAAAAATTTAGACCCTTCCCAGGGTTATCTATAGACAGGTCACAACAATGTCTTCTCGACAACCTGTGGCATATACAGACAGCAGGAGCTGCTACTAACTTTAAAGTACAGTGCTTAAATGCCCTTAGTATGTATTTTTCAGAAAATACTCCTAAGACCTATAAAAAGAAGTTTACTCATTATGTAATATATAGAGGTCTAAAAACAGGAGTGTTTAATAGCTTCGATACAGTTAGAAAATACATCTTATGTAATCAGCCTCTATATAAGGGCTATTATAGTTTTGCTGAGGCTCTTGAAAAAGCCCGAGGGGCTTTTGGGCCCAACTTTTTTATTGAATCAGAAGTAGTTAGACCCTTCTCTGATGTAACCCGGGAGGAACCAGCCCAGCTTATTCTTCGCCATGAAGATACAATTAGACAGCTGGAAGCCCAGATTGTACATCTTCAACAGCAAAATGAACAGCAGATTAGACACCTGGAGGAAAAAAGACAAGAAGCTGAACAAAAGGCTTTAACAGCTGGAGTTACAGCTGTCTAATTGTATCTTCATGGCGAAGAATAAGCTGGGCTAGTTCATAGTTCTTAAGCCCCCCGATCTTCAGATCGATAAGCCTTTTACAAAAAAAAAAAAAAAGAGTCAGAGTCAGTCGAACCGGCGATTGCACATAGTAGAGCCCGTCGGCACGCACCCCCTACCACTGTAAGCTCTCTCTATCCTCACCCTCTCTTACCGGCCTCTCACCCTCATGAGGGTGAGAGGAGATATATCAGTATATATATATATATATATATATATTTTTTTTTTTTTTGTAAACCTGAATCAATACCAATTTTGAGAGGTTGGATTAGGTGTTGTCAATAATACGGATGGGAGAGGAGACGCACATATGACAGATCTATCAGTGGGATCAACTGGGGTTAGAATGAAGAATATTTTTGGGTTTTCATAAAAAATACAAGTCCTCCTCCTTCCCCCCTCCTCCTCTTCCTTCCTCCCAACGCCTCCGTCCTTTCTCCTCCTTCCTCCGGCCTCCCTCCTCCGCCCAACTCCTCCGGCCTTCCTCTCCTCATCCCCCCCACCTCCTCCCTCGTTCGTCCTCCACCTTTCTTCTCCTTCCTTGTTGCACGTGTATCATTGTTGTCACATGTTGTAAATTGTTTGCCGCATGGCGTACTTGATCACGACAACTTGAATTTCTTTTTTTTTCTCAGTGATAACATAAATCAAACTATGATCAACAATGTAAAGAAACACAAATTACTTAAATTTTTTTAATAGTTTTACCAGGCAATTGATCGAATAGATGATATCCAACTCGCACGTTAAATAGTAATGTGTATCATTATTAGCCTCATGAATATTTATGAAATTATCCCTATGTACGAGCATATTGCAAGTTTTCCATAACACATACCGACCTTTCACGTTGTCTGGACCAAGAAAAATATCACCAAATCCAACTCTCAATTCAAGACGTAGTCAAGTATAGAGCATATGCGTGGAAAGAGATTTATTATTGGAATAAAGGGCAAATAGCTCCATATACTTGTCAAAAAAGTATACTTAACATTCTATACTTAAATTTGAGTCAATTTATACGTTATACTTAATAAATTGGCGTACATAAAACATGTCATTACTTACTTGGCATTCGTGTATTAATTACTTTATATTTGGAATTAATTATTTATGAATAGAATGTATATAAAAAATATTTAAAACTAAAACTAAGAAATACTAAATTTTTTATAAATAAAAATATTCCAGAAACAATACCTCTCTTCCCTACCTCTCTTCCCTCCCTCGTGGCACTCTTTCAGTTTTTCTAATCTTTTTATTTAATTTAAATATTTAACTTCTACTTTATTTATAATTTTTATATTTTCGGGAATATTTTGTTATTGAGTTTTTATATTTCTCGAGAGTTTTTATGTCATTAATTGGGTTTTGTTATGCAATATAAATAACAAAAATTCAATATGTGAGAATTTTTCTTAGTTTTAAAAAATTTATATAAAATTCAACATGTTTGATTAATTTTGTTTTTATTTTTAAATTATAAATAACATAAAAATTAAACATTTAAAGTTAAATAAAAATTAAAATACTAAAAAGTGTGCCACAAAATTAGTGTTTCTGGGATTTTTATAATTTTTATGTTTTTTCGGATTTTTGTATTTCTCATTTTTATTTTTATTATTTATAGACACTCTATTTATAAATAATTAATTCTAAATATAAAATAATTAATAACATGGTATTAGAAATGAAATGGATGCTAAATAAGTGATGACATGTCACTATAATTGAGTACAAGGTGTTAAGTGTATCAATTTATTAAATATAGGATGCTAATTGACCCAAATTTGAGTATAGAATATTAAGTATACTTTATGGATAAATATAAAGACCTATTTGCCCTTTATTCCTTTTTTATTTGGGTTTGGATTGACTCGGGTGAGTTGATTGGATTTAAGGTTTACACAAAAAGTGCGAGGAAGGAAGGTTGGCGTTGTTTTCACACTTTGATAATTCCCGATAACAACATAGTTTTTCGGGTAAATTACTCTCAGGTTCTTGGTCTATGTCATAATTACTAGTAGTATTCTTGGCATTTGAAAATTTGTTTTGTGGTCCCTGCTCGTTGGAAAAATGTTGGTCTCGGTTCCTTGGCTGACGTCATCAGTCGTTTTTAAATGTTGGTCTCAGGTCCCTGACTGACCCGAGACCAACATTTAAACAAAGAGTAGGGATGCCAAAATAAAATTTCAAATGGAAGGATCCTACTAATTATTACGCTATAGACTAAGGATCTGAGGATAATTTACCATAGTTTTTTTAACTGAGATTGACGGCCGCAACTTCGAAAGAGGAGATTTCACCTCATATTAAAATAGTAGTAGCCATTACAATGATTAACTAATAGGATCTTCATTTAGGAAGATAAAGCTGCGGATAGGCCATTTAATTAGGATATAATTGTGTATTTTTGTATTTATATATTAGGTCTTGTCCTTCTATTTCAAAAAAAAAACTTTGTGCAGTAGACAACAATCGGTCCACAACTAATGGCATCGATTTCACAAGACAGCCCGAATTAATTTATTAAAAACTGCACTTTTCAGTAAATTAAATCAAAAATTAAAAATTTACGTGTGTTTTACATTATCAATAACTCAAATATTACCAAGTACGTACGGGGGCCAAGTATAAATTTCTGGGGCGGGCCCTCCGTAGCTTCCCCCCCACACTTTGTCCCAGTCCCGAATTTCGAACATCTTCTTACCAAAAAAAAAAAAAGAAGCGGTAACCGCTTCATCTCCCGACCTCCTTCCGCCCAAATCAAAGAAATGGATATCGACCCCGACGACGTCTTCAGAGACGACGACGACGACCTCGACGCCGAATTCTTCCAGGTATTCCCCCCCTTTCCCCCCTTCGCCGAGCTTCGAAGCTGAAGCTTTCTAATTTTGTGTTTTCTTTTTCCCTCTTCGCAGCAAAGGGAAGCCACGAAGGAGTTCGTGGTCTACCTCGTCGACGCGTCCCCGAAGATGTTCAACTCTACTTCCCCCGGGGTGAGTGAGATTGAGTCCTCGCTAGTCAATTTGCCTGTGTTACTTTTCTCAGCTTTGGTAGAAATCGAGCAGTTATTAGGTTCGTTTCGCTCCCGCTCTTCGCGCTTTGAACTTCTAGACCGTTTCGTTTGTGTATCGACAGGATGATCAGAAGGAAGAGACACATTTCCACATTGCTATAAGCTGCATCGCGCAGGCGTTGAAGACTCAGATCATCAGTAGGTCGTACGATGAAGTTGCAGTATGCTTCTTCAACACTGTGAGTTGTTCGTGTTCGAGTGACTTCGATTTTTTGTTTATTGATAATAAGGAAATGCACATCCCGTGTTCGAGTGCCTGTGTTAATTTAATGTTGTTTTTTTGTAATTTTTAGAGGGAAAAAAAGAACTTACAGGAGCTCAATGGGGTGTTTGTTTTCAATGTTCCTGAAAGGGAGTATTTGGACCGGCCGACTGCCAGGCTTATAAAGGAGTTTGATCTCATTGAAGGTAAGGCGCAATCAGAAACTGGAAACTAAGATGATATCTGGTGAAAGTGGTGACTTTGTTTCTCGGTTTTCCCTGTGCATATGTAGGTTAATCACTTGTGCAGTAGATCTAATTTTCAGAAAGGGGAAGAGATATTTGCAAAATTCCTTTCCGTGGCAGTTCAACCTCACTTAATTACTCCTCTATGAGCTAGGCTTTTTTACAGATTGTGTCACCATCATAATTACGCCTGCTGAGATTATGGGGACAAATAACCCACCGGGCAGCATATCAAATGTTTTGAAAAGGATGTTCTCTGTTTAGAGCTGCCGTCTTGTTAATCCATTAGTTCTGTTAGGAATTTTTGTTCCCATAAATGTATGAGAAGGAACATCTGAGTCATAGCACCTAGCTCAACATACATTCAATCTGATGCAGAATCATTTATGAAGGATATTGGCAGTCAGCAGGGCATTGTATCTGGATCACGTGAGAACTCCCTCTATAATGCACTTTGGGTAGCGCAGGGCCTGCTAAGAAAAGGGTATGTACATGCTACACTTTTGCAAATTAAATACTCTGTGCTGATCGAGATGGAAAAATTATTTTGTTCTTTTATATTGTCAGGAGGTATTATTTTCTAATGATTAGTATTTAAACTATGTCAGATCTGCTAGGACAGCTGATAAGAGGATTCTTCTGTTCACAAATGAAGATGATCCTTTTGGGAGCATCAAACTTGCAGCTAGAACAGATATGATAAGAACAACTTTGCAGCGAGCTAAAGTACAGTCGCTGAGTCATTCATTGCATTTTCTCAGTGCTTTTATGTCTTGATTCGCTTAAATTCTCACGTAAACGAGCTGCTGGCATGTCTTTCCAGGATGCACAAGATCTTGGCATCACAATTGAATTACTTCCTCTGAGTCGACCTGATGAGGAGTTCAATGTTTCAACTTTCTATGCGGCATGTAGAAACTTTCTTTTTACCTGATGATGTTCTCCTTATTTCAACCTTGATTTGCTTATTACGGTTGTTCATGCTTACGTCCACCTTCTTTTATTGATATAAAATGTTTTCAAATTTCCAGGGTTTGATTGCACTAGATGAGGATGAGCTTGTTCAATTTATGCCCTCAGCAGGGAAAAAGTGAGAAAGGCTATTCTAAATCTTTTTACCACTGCTTAACTTCGTATCTGAAATTTTCAGTGTTCTCGACTACTTTGAGAATTCTTTGATGAGTTTTCCCAAGGCTAATTCTTCTGTATAAACATATAAAAATTTCAGATTGGAGGATATGAAAGATCAGCTTATGAAACACATGTTTACAAAGCGTATAGTTCGGAGAATCACATTTTCGCTTCTAAATGGATTTTCTATTGAGCTAAATTCATATGCTTTGCTTCGTCCAACGACACCTGGTACCAAGATGCTCAAGTATCTGTGCTTGTTTATGTTGAGCTGAGATTCACAGATGACATATGTAATTAGCTGATAAATATATCTGTTTGCTTATGTGCTTCAGGAGCTTATATATGGCTAGATGCTGTTACAAACCGCCCTCTAAAGGTATAGCAGCTTGCTATGAACAAATATTTTGTTGTGTTCTTTTCTATTCTTTTTCCCTATTGTCAGACTCAAGCAGATCTTCAAATCTTTTGTTTTGGTTGTTTTTTGTGTAGTACTGAAGTTCACAGAAACTGCGAGATTGGGGTCTTGTTTCTAAAATAGAACTGGTTATTCTTTTTCTTAATTTTGTGGTGCCCCGGACATTTTTGTATCACGTTTTCTTACTTCATTACAATCACTTTTATGATCTATTCTTCTAATTCTTTGTTAAAGAAGTGAACTTTGTCTCATGTTTTGTTTGCCATGTTCAGGACTTTACTTTGATAGCCCTGTTTTGTATTATTAGGTCAAAAAATAGCCAAATCACCCTGTCGCTGCCGCTACTGACTTACTGGCATTAGTCTCCTGTATTATTACTTAACTTGATGATGCTTATCTTAGAATAGCATATTTTTCTTCTATCTTTTACTCTTCAAGGAAATCTATTGAAATTTTGTAGACAGAGAGATCTTTCATATGTGCGGATACGGGGGCATTGATGCAAGGAGCTGGGATACGATGTCAAGTCTATCAGAAGTAAGTTTTGACTGTATGCTACAATTTTTTTTTCTCGTTTTCCTTTTTTGGATGATATTTTTGAATTTAGATGTGCTTTTTCTTGCAATGTTGGTTATTTATTTCATGTTGTTCTTCACCTAAATTTTTCTGCTTCTTTGATAGGTATACGCCGTTCCTTTTTGGAAAACTTAACTGTCTTAAACTTACCAGTATTTCATAGAGCTAGTTATTTTGGGACAATGAAACAACATAACCTCAACAAATTTACAAGCCTCTGTTTTGTAGCTTTCATCTTTCGCTTTTGGTAGGAAGAAGTATGCCATGGGCCAGAGTTTATTTGTTAAACCTGCTTCCGATCTAAGTTCAATTACCTGCTTGGTCTTTTTTCGTAACTGTGGAGCTTGTGTTGCAGTGAGACAATAAAGTTTTCTGCAGAGGAGCTATCTCAGATGAAAAGAGTCTCAACTGGACAGCTTCGTCTACTTGGATTCAAACCATTAAGTTGCTTGAAGGATTATCATAACTTGAGGCCTTCAACATTTCTTTTCCCCAGTGACAAGGTTTTTCCGCTGCTGCTCTACAATATTCGTGCATCTTTCTGTGGCTGCACTTCATGCATCTTCTTCATTTTCTCTTTGGGACTTCTGTTTCTGGAAGCTGTCAGTGCTTCCATCTTTTGTAACCCTCTTGACTTTGGTGCTGTTGTTTCTATAAGCTCATAACATTAATGGGGGTTTGAACCAATTATTTTATTTACTATTCTAAGTAGATTGAAATCAGGTGAAGCGTGTCTGCAGAAGGAACTGGGATTATGCTTAATAGCATATAATTTAGTAGCTTTTTTATTGTCATCTACCGATTGAGTTTTTGTAACTTATCGTATCCAAGATGTGATAAAAGTAAGAAAGATAAAAAAACCTACCTATTCGATTTTCAAAAAGAAAGAGTCCTATCATATAGGGAATACTTATTATTTATTCTCTTTTTATTTCTTTCCATTTCACTATTTTCTTTCTGCACTTTGTATTCGGCGTTCACTGATCTTTTACTTTTCATAACTATATGTTATTATTGGTTTCAGGAAGTGATTGGTAGCACTTGCATCTTTATTGCCCTTCTCAGATCCATGTTACGCCTTCAGCGGTTAGTGTTATCCGACTGTTTTGTTAATTTAGATCACTATTCTTTGTTCAATTGCAAGCAGTTTTAGTTTAAAGTGTCTTTTTACTGGTGTTTTATCACTATTTTTTCACTCCTTTTTTGTCATTATATGTAATTTGCAAGAAGCAAAAGAAAAACTGGATCTCAAGTCAGACTAGCTTAGAATATTTAACCCAAAATGGAAAGTGCTATAGTGAAATTGCTCTATATCTTGCACCAGTTTTCTTTTTAAGTTTGCCACTGTGGGTGAGTTAAAGAGAGAACTTGGATCTTGAAATACTTAGTTTTTATAGTTTGATCGGGAAGGCATGCTTTTAGCTTCATTTCATATCAATATATAGTATTGGTCTTATGTTGGTGGGCTAAATTTGTAATTTTCCTGTGATCTATGTTTGATACAAACTTCTGGAACTATTAAATGCTGTGAGTTCTTTGTTCGTTTTTTAGGTTTGCAGTTGCATTCCATGGAGCTTCCACACCTCCTCGATTAGTGGCCCTTGTTCCACAAGTATGACAGTTCTTGTCATGAATTTTTTTTTTGTTTCCATTTCAAAGACAGTGTCTTCTTTGGATTATTCTGCAATTTATATTAATGTATCTATTTATGAAGCTTGCAATGGTAAATACACAGGGAAATTATTTGGTTAAAATTGGTCACATAAGCAGACATATTTGACAGATGAGATGCTAAAGCTATTGGACTTCTTATCAATTGTTTGGTTGTCTAAAAGTTGGATTTTTCTCTCGCAGCAAAGAAGTCCCTAGAGAACATATTGTGCTCACTTGCAGTTTGAGATACCACTATTTGATTAGACATCTTATTTGTTTAATCACCAGATTATGGGGAAATTTCTAGTAAGCTTTTGAAACATCCCGGAGCTTCAAAATTATAACTTTTGTGCTTGGAAACATCACAGGATGAGATCATTAGCGATGGCGGCCAGGTTGAGCCACCTGGAATGCACATGATATACCTCCCGTACTCTGATGATGTTCGGGATATCGAGGAGGTATACTAATGAGATCTAGGAGCAGTTTCCTGGTTGGATATTCTTTTTCTATGTTAGGTTAAGCCATTAACGAAGTACATCACTTGTTGCAGCTTCACTCCAACACCAATGTATCTGCACCTCGAGCTAATGATGAACAAATTAAAAAGGCTGCTGCTTTGATGAAACGAGTTAACTTGAAAGATTTTTCTGTATGCCAGTTCTCCAACCCTGGTGAGTATGACAAGCATTTAGTGGGGACTTCAATCTTGAAAGTATATATCCATATAGCTGGTATGAGCACCTCCTAGGATGCATCTAGTCTTTTCTTTTATGTGGAATTGAAATTCTCCCTGTGGGATTTGTTGGATTCTGTTTCAGACATCCTAAAAATCTGTGTTCTACCGTTCTTTCTAACGCACTTGCCCTGATAATTGACTTTATGTCTTTCTCAGTGCATTTGAACGAAAAATCTGTGGAGTTTCATGCATCACCAACAGCCTCATGCTTTCTTTCCTAACCTAATCTTTAGCTTCAATCATTTTTATAATTCGCTGGTTTCTTCCAGCTCTTACTGGAGAAGCAAACACATTTTTCGTTCAATTGTGCATCCACAGTTTTGATTTGGTTACCTTCGGCCTGTTTTTAATCAACTCACAGGGCTTGTTGCTGTCGAAATAAACGCTGTTCAGGTTAATTTTGTTTCTGTTTGCACACTTTTCCAGCCTTACAGAGACATTATGCTGTGTTGCAAGCGCTGGCCCTTGAAGAAGATGACATTCCAGACATAAAAGATGAAACCCTCCCAGATGAGGAAGGACTGGCACGGTATGAGTAGCATCTTGCCTTTCCTCACATTAGATTATTGTATCTGCCAATCCATATTCCAGACAGCAGCATTTGATGGTGTTCACATATGGTTCTGTTTACAATGACATGGCATACAGGCCAGGAATTGTGAAGGATATTGAAGAATTTAAGCTTTCAGTCTATGGTGACAAGTACGATGAAGATGATATGGCTGTTAATGATGGAAAAACTAGTGATGCCTCAAAAAAACGAAAAGCTAGTGCTGAAAACGCGGCGAAGGAGTCATCAAAGTACAATTGGGAAGAACTTGCTGACAATGGAAAGGTTTGTGGCTTGCTAACTTTCTTAGTTAAATGAACTGATGGAGATGAAATGGCACCATAATCATCTGCTTATTTGGAAAAAAAATTATATCTCTGGGCGTTTGACGGGAATTGTTTGCATCATCTGTTTGATAAGTTTCTTTCTAATCCAAAAAAAAATGCTGTAAAAGAATGATTGGCTGCAAAAGAGAGTTTTAAACCATTGGAGTTTTACCAATTCCAAAATTATGTTTCGTTTTAGAAAAAGGTGGAATTAAAATGTTTCGGGCCAGGGAAAAGTTCGCGAGAGGACAGGCAAAATGGGTTCATTAATTCATTTCAAGTTAATGACATTCCAACTTTGGATGCTATTTACTCAAATGTGTTTTGTGTATTGCAGTTGAAAGACTTGACAGTCGTCAATCTGAAGCACTACTTGGCTGCCCACAACCTACCTCTAACAGGAAAGAAGGAAGCTCTGATAAGCAGAATTTTGACTCATATGGGGAAGTGACTCTTGATCTTATTGACAATTTACACCAACTTGTAACCCGGAGTTGCCTGGCTTTCGTTGCAGTTTTTGCTGTCATCCGACTTCTTATGGCGTATTGAATGGTTACTAGCTTATGTTCCAAAAAGTTTCTAAGATCTTCGATGAAGTCTGACATCAGTTTTAGTTTTAATCATAGGTTAGTCAGTCCCTGAATTTCAGGTTACTATTTAAGGTTGTCGCCGACATTTCCCCTTGGGTTTACCTCTATTTGGATGGGTGTCCAACGTTCAAACCTTCGATCCGACCCACTGCAAAAGGAGAGCTGAGAAATTTGATTTTCCACATGTTTGATGCTCGATGTGTTTCTGGTTGAAATTGTCTTGTCTCGTTGAAATATTTGAGTATTATGTGGAATGCAGCTCTGAAACATGATAAAGTCTGGAAAAATGTGTGAAAATAAGTGTGTATTTTTGTCTTGGGTCTGTTGACAGATGGATAAGAATAAATTTCTGAGTGATTGAGATTATTTTCTGAGACCATAATTTTTAAATTGTTTTTTAGTTGATCTTGAAGATATCTAGCTGCCAATATGTCGAATCTAATTTTTTAATCATGAGATTATTACTCTAAATCTCCACTTTGAAGCAATGGATAAGATAAAAGACAAGTTTGACAAATATTGTAGAAGACATGAAAAGATTTGTATCGGCTGTCATGGATTCTCGATATAAATTTAAATTACTGGAGATCATAATGCAATTTTGTATGATGATCTTTCTAATTTGATGAAGGAATGAGAAAAGAATCTCCTTGCGAACTCTTCAACCATTACAAAAATGAGTTAACACCATGGTTTAAAAATGCGGTTGGATTGGCTAACCCTGGGTCATTTTTTTCAACTTAGATTCGGACTGCGGTTTGATTCGTGGTCAATAGTACTATCGAGCGGTTTAATCGGTTGGATCGACCAATTTACTTAGTTTGACTGAATGGCCGAGCCAAAAAAATAGTTTTTTGAAAAGAATTATATTTTATGTTGGGCTAATTACTTTCATCTCCCTACTTTATGTGATAATTGTAATTCTGTGTAATCTCTTTTTTCACATGGTTTTAATTTTCGGGCCAATTTACCTATTACTTTAAATCTGGAGCATTGATTTAAAGATTCAGACGGCTGAAAATATACGCGTGTAACTCCCTTTTTTCACATTGTGTCCAATTTTGCCTCTCCATCTTCTTCTTCCTCTTACGAAATCGAGTAACCAAAAAAGTCAAAATACACTTTATATCTACTTCTTTCAATTTTACTAACAAAATAACTCAATTAAACAATACCTAGATGTACCCAGTCATTTTTACGCAAACAACATATAGATTTACTCATTGCTAAAGAGGGGAAACTCGTATTGGAAATAGAAATGTATATGAAATTAAGTACTCGAGACCTTGCTTAAGAGGAGAAGCGGTGCATGTACTTGTTCATGGAAGAAGGCTTACAAGTTGAAGACGACTTCGTCTTCTTCCACGAAAAGTTTCAAGTTCTAATTACGACAATTAATGCAACTTTGTATTTTTGTCCCTTTGAAAATTGATTTGTCTTTGTACTTTTACCTTCGAAAATTGACGTGTCTTTGAAAACTGATGTGCCCTTAAGTTTAAACCTTTGAAAACTGATCTGCCCTTGTATTTTTTGCCTCTCAAAACTAATGTATCATTGATCTTGCATAATGTACCGTTAATCTTGTCTGATGTGCAGTTGCAATTTGTCTGATGTGCCCTTTAGGCACGTCTGGACATCAAACAAGATTAATGGCGTATTAGATTTTTGTCTTTGAAACTGATGTGCCGTTGCATTTTTGTCTCTGGAACTTATGTGCCCTTTTATTTTTGCCTTTGGAACTGATGAGCTGAAGGCATTTTTCGACCCAAAAATGCATTATTTATGAAGAAAATCAGGTTTTTAGGGAAAAAAAGTTTACTGGGAATTTTGGTGTTCTGCTTTTATGAATTACTTATAGGCAGGCTATCAAATAGATGTGTCCTTGTGTTTTTGCTTTTGAAACTAATGTGACCTTATTTTTTGCCTTTGAAAGTGATGTGCCCTTCTTTTTTAACTTTGAAATTGATGTTACTTCGTATTTTTTGCCTTTAAAAATTGATGTGCCTTTGTATTTTTTCCTTTCAAAACTGATGTGACATTGACAATTTTGAGTTCGCATATATTTTTTAGGAGTAAGTTCATTTTAATACCCTGTGATTTCACCATTTTTGCCTGGAGTACCATGTGGTTCAAAAGTGGTATTTTAGTACCCTGTGGTTGACCACCAATTTTTCGGGCAGGTCTAGGGCAGCTGCCCGTTCAAACCCATCCAAAATGACGTCATCTTGAGACAACGTGGAAGACACGTGCCGAAAGACTTTTTGAAGTTAAAGCTGACGTGGGCTATGATAAATTACCTATTCAGTCCCTAATTTGTCTACAAGTCCCGAAAGACTTATTTTGACCACTCCACTCGTCAAAAACCCTATCCAATTCCCCCTCCGTCCACATCACCCTCCACAAGACGACAACCTCCCTTCTACCCAACTCCCTCAACCGCCTCATGAAACCCTGACCCACCGCATTGAAATTGGCCCTATAGGCCTGGCTCCCGACCCCGAAAATAGCGAACTGACAATCAGACAGGAGAAGAGACCCCACGCGGAAATCATCGACGCTCTCGATGAGCCAGCTCACAATGAGCTTGCCTCTCGGCGATAGTCCTTGGGGTCGACGAGATCGAACGATAGGCCATTCGATTCGAGGAGGGTATGGAGGCGGGCGGCTAAGGTTTTGGAGGTCCCGGTATGGGAGACGAAGAAGAGCTTGCCTCTGGTGGGAGTAGGGGCAGTTTCAGTATTCCGGGTAGGGTTCGTAGAGGAGAGCTTCTTCTTGAGGCGGTGGGACTTGTAGAAGCAGTAGATGGAGGTGGTTGAGAGGATTGTGAGGACTTGTGGACCCCTTCATCCTAAATAACTCTCTTCACTTCAGTTTGATTTGCTACGACTTCAGCCGGGAAAAAAAAAAGAAGACGAAGATGGGCAAAAGTACACGTCAGCAAGAATAGGGGCTCATGGGGGACTGGTCGTAGGTAATTTACAAATTAGGGATTCTGAAATAATATAAATAAATTGGGAACTGAATATGTAATTTACCATGGTCCACGTCAGCTTTAACTTAAAAAGGTCTTTTGGCACGTGTCTTCCACGTCTTCCCAAAATGACGTCTTTTCGGGCGGGTTCAAACGGGCATCTGCCCTGTACCTGCCCCGAAAATTGATAATCAACCACAGGGTACTAAAATACCAATTTGGAACTACATAGTACTCCAGGCAAAAATGGTGAAACTACAGGATACTAAAATAAACTTATCCCTATTTTTTAAGTGATTCCAAAATTATACTTATGTTTATTTGATAACAGAAGTTTGTCATTTATATCTCTTGTATCGAGTAATTTTATGTTGGTCCATATATACCAAGTCATGATACGTATCTACCAATTGATAAGTAACATGTCAACAACTAGGTTCACTCTATTAGTCTATTGGTACAATGAATATTTAAGGTATAGAATCTTTTTATTAATTTAGGTTGATATAGAATTTGTTTAAAAAGTGAGCTAGATTCTTAAATAATTAAAATTAATTGCCTTTTTTAGTGAAGAAACAGAGTTTGTAAAAAAGTCCATTACTAACCTAACAATTGTTGGGTGTAGTCGTGTACAGAATTGCATCATGTTCATACTAACTAACGAGGAGATGATTTTTTATATCTCCTATATGCTCTTTAACTTTGAGTTGATAGGTTATTTGGTGGTAATTTGACTAACCTTGATTATCCTAATAAAAAAATACGACCAACTTGATTTTCATGGGATGAGAAAAACTAAGACAACCTTTTCCACATGTAAGAAGCGATTTTTGTTATGTATATAGGATTTGTCTTGTTACGAAAATAGGGCTGCACGGAAGAGGCATCCAATCAAGAGAAAAATGACATACAAATTGCTAAATAAATCAAATAGAATAAATCTGTGTCAAAAACTAGTAAAGAAAGTCATAAATGAGATGAAATCTAATTTTCGAAGCCTATTATTTTTGAAGAGCTTCAATAAACAAAGAGATTTTTTGGATTGATTATCAAATTGTTGTTTAACGTATAAATGTATTATATAATATAATTGGTATACAATATTATCATTTATTAGTATAATATCATATAGTTTATCATTATACACTACATAATATCTGTTTGATATGTATAACCAATTATATATTTTGCAACTAAACTATAAATCAATCAAGTAAATAACGAATTAATAATTTTTGGTGTTTCTTTTGCTAAGAAAATTATCATTTGTTAAATAATGAATAATTTTTGCAGCAATACCAATTGAAAGCAAGGTTTATGCTTTATGATTTTGTATCTTGTTATAGTTTCCAATTGTGTCAGGCTGAACATTCAACGCTGTGTCATAAACAAATTTACCACTCAAAACTAACAATCTGATAATTCAACACATTTACATCAAATAAAATTTTCTTTTTAGTAAAAATGAAGACTTGTTCTGAGAAAAAATGAAGAGATTTTTTTTTAAAATTCCTAATAAGCGAGAAAACGAGGTGTTAATTTAACTTTGTCAACATACCAAAAAAATACAAAGAAGCAATACCCTGATCACTACCTACAACAGTAACATCCCAGGACCATGTAAAGTCAGCTGAACTCTATTACCTCTGTTATATTATGGTCTAAACCATGTCATCTAAAACTATATCTTCTTCTTGTTGGTCTTCACTGATGTATCCCATCCCATTACAAGGCACGGAGGCTCTCGGACGGGATACTATACAACCGAGAAGAACTAATCCGACAATCTTAGTTTCCAATGGAGATCCTAGGAGAGCCTGGCTATAAACATTATCAAGTTAGTTCCTGTATTTGGATGTAAACGATCAAAAGAAGTGCTCTGTCGGGTATTCGTTCTCGTATCCATTGTAATTGTAGTACAATCTCTCTCCCTTTGCTATGTCTCTATTGGCAACCAGCAAGGCGCGGCATTCTCCATTAACAGAATATCTCACACATTTTAGGTTCTGCTTCTTTTTCCCTTCCCTGCATTACAAGACAACTTCAGCAGCTAGCAACATGCTATCTGGAGTAGGCAATCAAAGTAAAGAAGTACGAACATACGGTGTATGATTGTTGATGCCGTTGATAAACCGCGCTACATTTCCTCGCTTGTCGGGGCATATGACAAGACTTTGAGATGGATTAGTGGCAAAGAGTAATGTCATCATGCTATCTCCGTCGTCGTTTACACGATTTTGCAAGTAATCAACATCTCCTGTGTACTCTGTGATGATTGTTAAATCTCTTATGAACTTGTCGGCCTCTACGGTGAACCTACCATGATTAAAACATACATTTTGAGAAAAAAGGGTTCTCCTTTATCAAAGAACAATGAAAAAATAGTTTGCTTACCCTTCCCGAGGATCGAAAACAACAATCAGAGGTGGGCATTCTCCCCGTTCCATCATTTTCTTGCACAAATCTAAGGCAGCAGTGTCTTCCTTTGACGCGACCTGCATTCCTCCCTTCTCGAGAGCTGCACGATTGGCGGATCTCGGTGCCATCCCTGGCCGATAGGTTAGTTCATTGCTATACCGAGTTCCAGAGGCTGTCAACGCGGTCGCCAACGAACTCATTTGTTGTAGCCGCCTCTCGGGGTCCTCGCTCGGACAGAAGGGCAACAACCTCCTCTTCTTTTTCGACACTTTCAGGACACGACAGCGTTTCCTTTTCTTTTGAGCATCTGCAGAAGGCCACAACATAAACAAACCAATAAAGGTTATCCCTATCAGATGCAAAACAACACAAAGTGAATACGATGTCTGCTGTGCAAACGAAGAAACTTTACCCTGACAAGGCTTCAGGATCGATTCCGGCCCCCTTCGAATTTTAAAGAAATCAATGATTTTAGTCTGCACGAGAGGAAACGCTGCAAGGACCACCAATACAAAAAAAAAATCAACAGAAATCCAACAAATAATTCAAAAGAGAGCACGAAATCGCACAAACTAGCAACAAATTCGAAAACCCATTACAATGATTCATCCAAAGTTCAGAACTACACTCTCAATCCAGCAAGCAGAAACCCAAAAACAAGAAAGGGACTTCCCCAAATTTCCACTAATCCAAGTTCTAAAACGAGCACGAAATCGCACAAACTAGCATCAAATTCCAAAACCCATTACGATAAATTCATCCAAAGTTCAAAACTACACTCTCATTGCAGAAACCCAAAACAAGAAAGGAAACCCGAACAAGAACGGAATTTGTCCAAAGTCTGACACTTTCCAACAATCCCAAAAGAAAGGAATCGATTTGGAGGATCTGGAAGGGTGCATTACAGTTGGGCAGCTTGAGGTTAGAACAGGAGGGGCAGAACCAGGAGCCCTTAGGGACAGAGACCAAGATGGGCCTCAGGCAGAAGAGATGGAACCCTCTGTCGCACTTGTCACAGATCAGCAGCTTCGCCGGCTCATTCCCCGACCCGCACTCCTCGCACGTCAGCTCGTCGTACCCCCTCGGCTCCGGCGCCGTCGTTCTCTTCCTCTGCGACATCGTATTCGGGATAGGACAGGAACAAGGGAATAGTGTAAGTGGGACTTGAGCTGGGGCCTGGGGTCTCCTTTTTGTTTCGCTTTTTTCGCGGGAAGCAATTGGGAGGTTTCGCGCCAAATAACTAATAGACACACCTTGTCCTCACATTTTTCTTTGTTTTTTGATATGCCCCACGTTGCATTGTTTTAAAATACGGATTTTGGTACGGGCCGGATTTTGTCTATTTTTCGGCCCGACTGGTCAGATTGCTAATTGGACCAAACTTTTTTAATATTTTTTTGAATATATGTAGACTAAATAGTTGAAATATAGGTTTCAAAATATATATTTTAGAAATATCAACCAATTTATAACATATAAAGTCCATTTTTCTTTGTTGATTAAGAAAAATCGAGCATACAATATGACTTTTTGTTTAATTTTTTGCTGATTTGGCTAAAAGTTGGTCAGACTGGGCGGTCCGATTAAAAAAAATACAAACTTCCCGGTTGGACCAGATTATAGGTTGTCTGACCGCAGGTCATTTTTTACCCCTAAAATGGACCGCTCTAATGCCTGATTTATGGTCCAACCGATGGACCTCCGATCTGACCACAATTTTTAAAACTATGCCACATGGGAGCTTTTAAAGAATTTTTTTTAAGAGAAAAGTCCACATTAGTACATTGTGGTTTACCCGTTTGGTAGGGTGGATTTGTGTTCTAAAACTCATAAAAAGGGGAGTAGTGGAGGAGGGATGAAGAAGGGAGAAGAATGGATTTTTCGAATAACTATAAAGAAATGAGTGATTGTTTTGAATAATTTTGACTTGCCACATCAAGAATTTTTTGTTAGGATTTAATCCTACGTGGCATGCCACATAGGATTAAAAACGGTGTCATTCTGACATGGCAAACGCCAAAGATGTTGACTAGGCTTGGAGAAATATATGAGTCTTTAATTGATGAGCCCATAAAACTACAGAGATTTTTTTGATGAGTTTTAAACTACAAACATATCTCTGCCAAACGCATATAGTAATGTGGACTTTTCTCAAATCTTTAAAAAAAAGTTCGTGTGACTAGTAAAGTGGAACTAGTGAAAAGGTTTCAACTACACGTAATGGTTGTGATCAAAATCACTACAAAACATGAATGACCAGGCGAAATCCCATCCTCAAATGACACTTGAAAGTTTTGATGACTAACCTTGAGTTAAATAGCATTTCCTACGTATTATGCATTGGTTTGTTGAGTGATGATGTAACGAAAACCCAATTGGAAGGAACTATTCCTTTTGACTTGTACCAATGCCTAGTTATATAAATTTTGTAATCGTATCAGGTTATAATACAACGTCTATCTTAATATATCTTATTGCAACATCTATCTACTTTTACATTTAATGTTTTATAATATAGTTTCTTAATGAAAGATTTCTAAGTCATATACTTCCAAAAATAATTAATATAAATTTTGGTTCTTAGAAATCTCAACTACTACTTACCAAATCCATATATTATTGGCTTCCCCGTAACTACTTGATCAACTCTTATGAAACTTCGTTGTTCATTTTTCTCATGGCTCCGTTGTGTATCTCCTCACTGGCGAAGGCCATTGCCCGTACGTCCAGCTTCAAGCCACCCCGACATGCAATTCGTACTTTCGTCATGTAAGATATGACTTCTGTTCTGGACCTCTCTATCTTCAATTTTGCCCATGCATGTATCTTTCAATATCTTGTATCTTTAAGTATCTTGCACCTATTGTTATATAATTATCATGGTGTAATTAACCTTAGAGTTTTTTTTAGGAATAATCAAATTTTACTTATAAAAAAATCTTGTATCTTTAAGTCAACATTTCCCTTCGTTATTGCATGATTTCAAGCTTCTATCGGTTTCCGTTAAACCATTTTAGGAGCATAGATGTCATCTTTTTTAACTTCCGAATATTTTGCGATCATTGTCGAACCCTATATAAAAAATAGTCGTTCTGATAAAAAAAAATTTTCCATTAAGTTTTAACCCAAGACTTCTTTGCTTTAACTAGAGGCTGGTATATCTGGCATGTTGTGATGTTTGTCTTGTCTTTTTCAATTTGGAGTTTTGAAAATAACTTGTATATTTACTTGTGTTGGCTACATATTTTCATATAATTAGTTTATCTTTCCGAGTGAACATTTACATAATAAAGAAAAATGATGTACACTTTCGAAAATCTTAATAAGAATTACATAGTTGAGTACGGTCCCTCTCTTGAACTTCCTTTCCCTGGATATATACTTGTATACAAATTTTGTGTCCGATGTATTATTTGCGCGTTCTATGGCAATTAGTTGGTAAAAACAATCAACTTGTTTTAGAATCAGAAAATACAGCGCCCCTGTCGGGCCAGGAGTGAGCACTGGATCAGGTCCTCAGAACAACCTAATGCCGACGACAACCGCTGATCAGGATGCTGCCTCCGACGACGCGGTGGCCGACATGGACAGCTCCTTAGGTGCCACTGACGACGGTGGTCTTAATTCTACCACCCCTGCAGAAGATCAGAACTGATCGACGTGGTTCCGGCCAGAATAAGGGGGAAAATGCATGTATAGTACTATTTTGAATAGGCCCTCGTGTTTTGGGCACCCGTCTCAACTTGTTTCCCCGCTTAAGATTGTTATAGGTGTGTATGCATGTATTGTATAATTCTATTTTGAAATAAATTGTTGCATGTGTAGCGATTGCACGGGATGGAGAAAAATTTAGATCTGTATGTTGAAATTGCAAGGAAGAACTGATGAAGAATCAGCAGCTTCAAAGCAAGGAGGAGGGAAAAGAGAGGAAGGAAGACATGACGCTGGGCCTAACGTTGCTACTTGTGTTCACAGATTTTGGGCCCAACTACATAACAAGAACAAGCCCACACAGCCCGCGAATAAAATGGATAAGAAGGAAGAGATAACGCTGACGCGACAGACAATGTTTTTAAAACCGACCCGGAAGGCCATCCGGAATTTTCAAAATTTTATGTTCGTCTGATCGGACTGGTCAGACCAGAATTTCTACTTTATATTAATATAATTAAATTAGGTTTAACAAATTTAATTTAGCATTAAAAAATATAAAAATATTAAATAAGTTCACATATTTAGCAACTTTTTTATACAATTTATCCAAACAAAGTCTTCAAACATGAATTAAACAAGTCTAGAAGTACAAAAAAATGATTATGCAAGTTTTCTTGTTCGACATATTATTCAAATTCGTTTAACTTAGTTGACATATTATCGAGAATTGTTAAAAAAATAAGTTCGTTGTGATCCAAAAGTGATGTATATGCTCCGAGCGTGGAACTTGAGGTTTTGTTTCTAAATAAAATCCAATAAAATATAAACAAAATTTTTTTCTGATCCGGGGGAACCGGGTCACCGGAAAGTACTTGATCGGATGATCCGACCAGATTTTGGCCGATCGGACCACTTGCTGGATTTTATGCAAAAAATGACCCAGGTTTGTCCCGGGTAGTGATCCGATCGGTCGGACCGTGGTTTTTAAAACATTGTCCCTAGATTTACTGTGCGTTTGGAAGGCGAGTAACCGTACCGTCTTTGATGGGGAATGCTTCGATCACAACAAGCTGCTGCTCCTCATCTCTAGACGCCTATCCGAGTGGGTTTATTGGTCTGGGTTATCTACTCAAATGAGTTCACAGGATGTTCTGTTATTTATCAACTCTCTGGTGTAACTTTGTCTTTGGGAAACGCTTGTGTTCATATCGCTTCCATTGCTAACTATGCAATCAGGCTTTTTGTGTACAGTACTGATTTGGTGAAATAATATATATTTACCTTTAAAAAAAACTAACGTTGGCCACATCATACCATGTTGAAACCAACAAATGTAGGTAATAACAGATTAAACGAAATCGTAGCAAGAGAGAACGACTAAGAGAAAAATACTAATAATGTTACGACTTTTTTTTCGATAGATTGTAGACGATAAGAATAAGAAAGAGATGAATAATAATGGACGCATGCAAGAAACAACAGCCACATGAACACGTATAAAGCAATATCACGAAACTAAACACAAAGGAATGGAAAGAAGGAACCGAACCGGTCATGGTGAGGCTCGAAATGGAAAAAAGAAATCAGAGGAGTGATAGGAGGACCTTAAACATGATGATCGGTCGGATCATCGAGCTGACCGATCATCTGCCGCGGCTTGACCGCAAAGATAAGTTGCTCCTCGGCAGCGATACACTCGTCGGAGGGGCCCGAGTTTTGCAACCACTTGTTTTTGGTGTTAGCTGGTATGCGCGGGCATTGTGCAGTTGCGAGGCTTGTTCTGTAGTTGTACATTTTGTACATATTTTGTCAATTTCTTGTTGAAATTCCACTTATTAAAGAATGTGGTACATAATATCACAGAAATGTTTGACAGATGAATCCATATAAATGTAACAATATCATAATAAAAAACGTGACAAGGACGAATAAAAATGTGTAATGCACTTATGGTGGCCTGTAATCCACAAACATACATCATAGATTTTTTTTATATCACTTCGTATCATACATTCACTGGACCAACTAATCCAGAATCAAGTCATAATCCATGATACGAGACCAAATGGATAAACCTATCCCTCAAGAGGTCGTAACTACAAAAGCAGGATCAGATAAAGCATTGCCTCTTGGTGGAGGCAAACCAAGCATCACCTTTGTGACCATCTGGTTGAGATCCCTCAACTTGTCCGCATCTTCATCTTCCTGCAAACAACTTTCTAGCATTAGATAGGTCACGTTCCTCATGCGCATCCCTCTCTCCAAAAACTGTCTGCAGCATTCTACCGCTTCGTCTGGCCTGTGTCGGGCACAAAGTGCAGTTACCAAAAGATGCAACGCGTTACCATGCGGGCAGAAGCCCTTTTCCAGCAGGTAGTTCCAAAACTGCAGGCCTAAATCGAGCCGCCCGTTCATGCAGAAGTACTTCATCAGCATAACCACCGTTCTCGCCTTGGGAAGAAAGTTGTTTTCAATCATCTTCTGATAAAGCTCGATATAGCCATTGGTGTCACCGGCCTTCATGAATCCGTAAAACAGTGTATGATAGGTCATGTCATCAGGTGTGATACGCATTTCAGCCATCTCAGCCATTAGACTAACGGCGGACTTCAATTCTCTGCAACGGATGAGTGAGCTAATCAAAGCATCAGTTCCCAAGCATTCTCAAAGTAGCGCATCCGTACAAGGATGTGAAGGGTCTTTTCAAATGCATCCGAACTTGGATCATCATGAGAGTACTGGAGGAAGAATCTGAAAAGCTCCAGGGCTTTAAGGCCATTGGAGTGTGCAGCAAAAAGGCGGCCGAGGACAGCCTCAACGAAAGTTTTGGATAGGGAACTTGTTGGGATATGGTTCTGGAGGACGGGTTGCAGAGGCTGATGAGGAAAAGGGTGGTCATTGATTTTTTTGGTAATCCTTTCAACATCCGTCTGGATAGAGGACTTAGAGGCAACAAAGACCAACAAAGGGAGAGTCTTCGATGGTATTTGACAACTTTTGAAAATTCTCTTCGATGCAAATGAGAGGATCATAATTGCGTCTTTCTTGAGAGCCAATCTATTAAAACAGGAGCCATCTTCCGCTCAGTCCCGACTCATTCTAGGGGAGTTTATTCCATTTGACAAATGAGAACCAGAGACTTGATCACAACAGCCACACGGACAACATTCTTCACCAAGATACACTGCAATTATGAGAACCACTGCACACTAAGACTCCCAAGTGATTTGAAAAATAAAAGTAATAAAGAATCGGATCAAGAAGCGTAAGAAATATCCCTTCGTAAAAAACAGAATATGAGAGATAACCCCATTCAGAGCCCTCAACTTCCGGAAAAGTGAAACAGAAGCAATTGCGACACCCCAAAATGACGCAATGAATGTCCAATGCCCTATTATCCTATCCATGAAATTATCCGAGTAATTGTCTTGAGATGCAATACATACAGGTAACCTCAATTATCAACGCAAGATAATATACCGGAAATGCATGCCCTTACTAAAATTTCACCTATAAATTTCACGCCATCAGACAAACGAACATCTCATCTTAGCACTGGAATTATCAAACCAATCAACCAGAAAAAGGGCATGTAAAATTTTGTCAGAAATTCAGCAACACTCCATCTAGTCAAAAACCACACTCTTCCAATGTAAAGCGCAACTAACACAAATCATTAACATAAGCAAACATAAAACAAGGACCCACCCTATAGGTTCACCGTTCACCTCAGATTCAATATCGTTGAGTCATACCAAACACTTAGCAAATCGCGCCCCAGATCCATCGGCCAAGCTCACACCCGGAAATATGCTAAACTAAATGTACAATACTGTTTTGTGCCTAACGACGAGCAAGCAGATATCGACTTGCTCTCAATTGCTCTCTTTGGAGTACTCATATCATGATAGGAAAATACCACCCAGAGGTTTACATCGTGTATAGCAGCAGTATTCTCATATGCTCTGGCGGATTTTTCTCATTGGATTTTACCGTGACGGGTTTTTTTGTACTAGCACGAGGGGATGGATGTTTTACGCTATAAAGAAGCACGCAAAATACAACTTTAAGAAAACAACCAATGACGGAAGCATTCAGAAAAGAAAAAAAAAATACACATCCAAGAAACAGGGTATATCAGAAATCACAAAAGAAAACAACAGTAGAACCCCCCGCGAAAGATAAGCAAAGACAAGAGAAGAGGAACCCACTTCAGTATCAACAAGGGAATGAAAAGAGCTCGCAAAATGGAGTGAGAGAGAGTGAAGAGACTTGATCTGAAGCCAGTGGGCTGATTCTGTGTTGCTGCGAGGGTAGACGGAGCTGGCCCAAGTGAATAACAAAAGTTATTAACGGAGGGGTCAGATTCAGTGGGGACAAGGGTTGTCCCCACTGAAATGGACCAAAAGAAATAATAACATAATTAGGGGTAAAAATGGAAAAGCATTATTAACCTAACCAATCTACAAATTAGGGTTAATAGAAGGCAAAAAAAAAATTTAAAAGGAACAAAAAAAACGGAGCAACCCTTGGTCACCCTTTGGCAAAAACCAATGCATAAAATATTCAAACCAAGACAAAAATCTTTCCGTCTCCTATTTTCTTTGAAGCAGCAAAATTTTGTTGAAGAATATGAAGATGAATGCTCCGATGGGGAAATACAATGTTAACTGGTTTGAGAACATGATATTGGTTTGCATCAAATTTTTGGTTTGTACGGTTTGTAATCTTTTTTTAGGGGCGGTTTGTAATCTTTTTTTTATTTATGAAGTTAAAAAAAAGAGTTCTAATGATATACGTGGATTTTATTATCTTTTACGATTCTGAATAGATTTATCGATGACTGACTGAAGAAAAATATTAGGTGGCTCATGGGGATGCATAATCATTTGACAAATCACCTCGGAGATGAAAAGTCTCGTAGCATCTATCTCATCAATGTTGTTCTCCGATACTTTTAAGCAAGGGAATCCAATTTTAGTCTTGCAAAAATTTCCACCGAAAGTTCTTGTTTCTGCATCTTGTTTCCTTATCTTAGAACTGTTATTTCGTACCCTAAAAAAATTGCTATTTCGTCCTTTTCCAGTAATAAATAATTCTGAAAATCGAATGTGATATTGGTTTGCATCAAATGTGATATTGGTTTGAATCGAGTGTGAGATTGGTTTGCATCGAATGGGATTTTGGTTTGCACCGAAAGTGATATTGGTTTGTGATGTTGGTTTGCACCGAAAGTGATATTGGTTTGAATTAATTGTGATGTTAGTTTGCACCGAAAGTGATATTAGTTTTTGCACCGAAAGTGATATTGATTTGGATCAATTGTAATATTGGTTTGCACTAAAATTGATATTGGTTTGCACAGAAAGTGATATTGGTTTGCATCAATTGCAATGTTGGTTTGCATCGAAAGTGATATTGGTTTGCATCGAATGTGATATTGGCTTGAATCGAAAGTGATATTGGTTTGTACCGAAAGCGATATTGGTTTGCACCGAAAGTGATATTGGTTTGCATCAATTGTGATATTGGTTTGTACCGAAAGTGATATTGGTTTGCATCAATTATGATATTGGTTTGCACCGAAAGTGATATTGGTTTGCATCAATTGTGATACTGGTTTGCACCGAAAGTGATATTGGTTTGAATTAATTATGATGTTGGTTTGCACCAAAAGTGATATTGGTTTGCACCGAAAGTGATATTGGTTTGCATCAATTATGATATTGGTTTGCATTGAATGTGATATTGGTTTGCATCGAAAGTGATATTGGCTTGCATCAATTATGATATTGGTTTGTATGCATAGTGATATTGGTTTGCATGTGTAGTGATTTCGGTTTGGATGTGAAGTGATATAAGTTTGCATGTATAGTGATATTGGTTTGTCTGTGTAGTTACATTGATTTGCATGTATAGTGATATTGGTTTGCATGTGTAATGATATTGGTACAATATACAAATGATATTTGTACAATATACAGATGATATTGGTACGATATACAAATAATATTGGTACAATACACGAATGATATTGATACAATATATAAATAATACTATTACGATGTACGAATGATACTGGTACAATTAAAGGCCAAAGACCCAAACTTTCAACCCCGTCCAGATCTTTCACTTAAGCTTCGATCGATCAAATTAGCGAATCAAAAGTATGAACCAACCAAACCACGGGGAAAAGATTGTAAATTCCACCGATCTCAGATTAAATTGAAGCGAAAAAGTACCGGGTCAGAAAATTACAGTTGTTCGCTTGATTGGGGTAATCTTCCGGATCGAGAAACTACTGTAGTTCGCATGATTGGGGTAATCTATCGAGAGTGACAAGGATCAGGGAAATTACATTTGTTTGCTTTATACCATTGTACAAAGAGAAAAAAATACCAATATCGCTAAAAAAAATATCAATGCAAAAGTATCAATATCACTACAGAAATATCAGTACAAGTAAAAAAAATATTTTTCTTGGTGATAAATAATAATTGTTTGATAAATAAAAAATATTTACTTGTTTGATACCATAATCACATCGCATGTATACCAATATCAAGTAATGTGTATACCAATATTACTACAGAAATATATCATTGTGACTCCGCATATATACCAATACAATATGTGTCAACCAGTGTATACCAATATCAGGTACCAATATCAGTACCAATATCAGTACCAATACTAGTATCACATCGCATGTATACCAAGATAATGTATATACCAATATCACTACAAAAATATATCATTGTGACTCCACCTACATCCCAATACAAACTGTGTCAACAAACCTTCAGGCAAGTTACAAGCTGTAACGAACCCAGCCAACAACCAGTGTCAAAACACCAAAGAACTGCAGTACAGCAAAGGAAAATGCAGAGAACCAAGGAAAATATGAATGCACAGTCCAAGCTGCAGAACAACACCGAGTCAGCAAGAATGCCTGGAAATCATCCCAACCCGTGAAGGTAGAGAAGTGCCTAATAGTAGAAGACGAAGTTGACGAGATTAGCCCAGAACACAACGACCCGAATTTCCACTGTCATCTACTGCCCCGAAGAGAAGCCAACACCAATGACACATCTTGAAATTGAATCAGCCGCCAAACCAGACCAAAAAGTCCAATAAAAAAAGTTCATAAGGATAGAAAATATCACACAGCAAAACCATGTCCCTATATTCCTCTCTACAATCAGAAATAACAGGTTTGCTGTTCCCGGGCATACTGAACAAAATATCATCCCAACAAAAGATGAAGAAGACAATGTGGAATGCTAATGCACCTTATTGCAGAGAAGAAAGATGCCAAAACACAAAGCTCAACCTAAACCAAACCCAAGCCTGTTATCAGCAGTAAAGAAGACCAGTAACAATATGTCTGCCAGGACAGCCAACGACACTTGTTGCTCCAGACAGAAATCGCTCTCCGTAACTCGGCACAAACTATTAATCCCCAAATAACCTGCAATCCAACGACAAACCCCACAAACACAGACTAAGAGAACAAACCCAAGAAAAAGTTGTACCACTTGAGAACCGGCAGTAAGTCGGCTACCATTAATAATTTTTGGAAAAAGTTAATTTAGAACTCACATAATAATAAAAGGTAGTAACTGTTTATTAAAAATTGAATTTATAAATAATAAAAAATTAAACATTTACCTGCTTTGTGGGGCCCAACCGTGGTTCCCATATGAGAAAGAAAGTGATAGCCGATCGGGTGATGTCTAACAGTTGGACCATAACGAGATACACAAAATAAGGCATGGCATTCAAATTTCAATTTCCCTCTTCAGATGAGTCCAGATTTTTTTTAAACATAATATGGACATATCTGTATTGAATTCGAGTGAATGCATGTTAGAGGAATTTCATAAATTTTGAACGACATTTAATTTATCTCCGTACAAATTCGAATCAATTTTTTGATGAATTGAATCAAAATTTTGACGACTCGAATTATAAGAATTGTCGGGTCTAATCCTATGATACAGTAATTTTGGTTTCAGACTTTTAGGACAATTTCTTCTTTCAAAAAGTGAGATAAATGTCTTCTGGAAGTTCATTTGGGCTAAAATTTGGACTAAAATTTTCGTAGTCATTAAATTATGCTCAATTTTTTGATGTGTCATTGATCTTATGTGATGTATCATTAATCTTGTCTGATGTGCTATTGCAATTTGCCTGATGTGTCTTTCTAGTAAAATGGTACATCATATTTTTAACTGATGTACAATTGATTTTTTGTCATTGAAGCCTTGTATCCCTCGTATTTTTCCCTTTAAACTTTTGTGCACTTAGACAATAGTTCCGACAATAAAAAGACTAGTGTTTGAGAGCATGTGCATGAAGAGTCGACAGATTATTGTTGGAAATATTAGTAGTAAATTATGGTTTGCATATGTAAACAAATCGCAAGTAAAATAATAGAGAAGAGTAAGGGTAGCTTACAACCACACTTTGAGCAAAGTGTCAAGAACCGTCTTCTCCAAGGTAAGTGTCACGACCCAACCTATAGTCAGTGACCGGCGCTAGACCCAATGATATACAAACAATAAAATATAGATCTAGCCAGTCTCAAAACATAACATATAGTTCATCAACATACTGAAACCAACACAAAGTTAAACCATATAAACAAGCCTCTAAAAAAAAGATATACAGAGACTGTACGAGAATTCCATCACTCAAAATTTTAGACAAGTTTCCTGTATTACGTGTTCAAAATCTAAAAACGTAATCCAGAATCTAGCCTTTGAAAACCACTATGGAGCATATATAGGTGCACAAAGGACAGCATGATCTGGAGACCTCAAAAAGTAGTCCTGGAAGGAAAGAGGTGGGCATTCACTGCAGACTCCGGACCCAAAGATAACATAGGGTAGCTCGGAACCTGAGATCAATTAGTAAGGGATAAGTGCTTTTATACTTAGTAAAAAGGTAGAACATAATATATTGATTAAGTCAGATACAAGTGGGTGAAACAGAGCTTAACTACGTTCAACATCAGATAAGATCACAAAATGCATGCTAACCATATGATCGCACACACACCCATACAAATAGTCAACAAACGGTGAGCTATAGACAGATTTAGTCGGGCCACTTCCTCTTCAGCGCAGCGATATTAATATGGTCATCAAATCTCCATATCATAATCACATACTAAGTTTATAGCAGTAACTAGGATATCCCCAGTCTATGTGCACATAGGCTAACATCTCCGGTTAGCACGAAAAACCTATCCATTTCTCACCACAAACAAACATAATATATATATCACACAACCAAAGGTTCAAGACCATATCAAAGGAAATTAGACATGTCATACCCTCACAAACTGGCCCCAAGCTAGGAAACACAAATTCTCTAGCTGGCTGTTCACATATACCACATATGTCACCAACCAAATAAAATATGACCAAACATATCACATAAGTACATGACCACTTTATGAACAAACTTCATATGTATGAAACACACATAATCAAGGTCTGAAACATGCACATGTACCAAACAAAAGCAATCTATCATATTCTATCTGCTTACACAAATAAGTATTCCTCAATAGTGCTAATTTTCTGAGTCTTATCCTCCCTTTACTTTAATCTTCAACCGATCTTCCAAGTTGTGAGGAAGTCCTATATGCTCTGTACAATAATTTCCAATCACAAAATGAGGTCAGTTTCTCACTTCCTCCACCAAGTTACACACCAAACATACGATAAGGTTAATCGCTTCTAACTTCGGTAGATATCACACAAAATCCGATATCACACAAAACCCGATCTATTTGTTCACTGTACTCAAACTCTCCTGTATGCTCTTGATAACTCAGATTCCAAAATCAACTTAGAATCCCACAGAATCAACTTACCCAGTGTTTACTCTTGGCCCCCTTCAATAAAGAATCCAAACTGTCTGTCTGACATTTGATAGAGCTTTTAAGATGAACCCTTAATCCAAATAGGACATATAATAAGGCGTTAGAAAACTAGTAGAGTCTTCTACAATCTGTAAGAAGAAACCAAAGTCTAATTTGGAGTCTAAGTAGGCTTACCAAGCACTTCTTCTGACACCCGCTCGATTAAAAACTACAGTAATCAGTCTGTAGTTCAGAACTAATTTTTTGTTGATTCCTTGATCTAAATAGAACATATGATATACCGTTAGAAAGATCTTTGAGTTCTTTACAACTTTTATGAAGAATAAAAGTTTGAATCTGAGTAGAAGATAGCTTACCGAGCTGTTCTTTCTTTCCCTATTTTTTTCTCTTTCTTCTTGCTCTCTCTCCTCTTTCTCTTCTAATTTGGTTTGTGACCTTTTTACCTTTTGTTTCCTCCTTTTTCTAGATATTTTCTTGTTTTAAAAGGTCCTTGAATGGATAAATATTCCTTCCATAAAGGTCCTTGTGTCAATTTCCAAGGAAGGCAAGTGTTAGTTTGTGATTAGTTTCACCTTCCATGTGACCCAATCAGAATTTAGCAACTTGGATCCCATTTTCCACCGACTTATTTTGCTTTTTGCTAAAACTTGTCAACAGATAAATTGTATTCTATGTGTCTAGTTTCCAGATCATATTTATTTGTAGCATTTGGAGCAGAATTGAGAAAGATATACCTAACTAACTGAACAAAGGTCATTCTATCCAAAATTGTCTAACTAAATTCATAAAATTTGGAAATAATTTGACTAAACTTTGTTCTGGTTGAACTAGAATCCTAATGAGACTAAATTATATCTAAGAACACTTTCATAATCATATCACATGTCGATAGCACAATAGAATACCCATTATTCTAACCGACCATTTATGGATATCACAGTAAGGGACTTCGGATTGAATCCTGGACGAGGCCACAGGAAGCCATGTGCCCTTAAACTCTTATTACCCGCCTATATACTTTAGGTCTCTGTGGGCAAGAGAGTTCGCAAGGTATAATACCCAATCACGTGTACAATAGAAAGCACTATTGTACACTTTTCGAACTTTGGTAGCCTTAGAACTCTGACATAGTCTAAAGACATCACACGTTCTCAATAACGTTCTCACGGATTTGTGTCTACGATGTATATGTCTATATACTTTAGGTCTCTGTGGGCAAGAGAGTTCGCAAGGTATAATACCCAATCACGTGTACAATAGAAAGCACTATTGTACACTTTTCGAACTTTGGTAGCCTTAGAACTCTGACATAGTCTAAAGACATCACACGTTCTCAATAACGTTCTCACGGATTTGTGTCTACGATGTATATGTCTAGACTTTCCATTATATACTTACATTGTGCTCTTCCAATAGTTGACTAACTATCACAGTACACGCTAATGGGAGGCACTGGTTTTGACCACATCAGGACATCCTCCAAGAAACTTCAGAGCCAATCTGCCTCTTCAACTGCTAGATCTAACGCTATGAATTCTGATCCCATACTTGATCTAGCAATGTAATTTTTTTTGCATGATCTACACGAGACCACTGCTCCTCCAATTGTAAATATATATCCGCTCGTGGATAAATATTCTTAGAACCGGGATCCAATTCACGTCTGAATATCCTTCAACAACGGCTGGATATCTCGTATAGTGTAATCTATAGTTAGCAGTGTACCTTAGGTATCTAAGAACTTTAACTATCGCTTTCCAATATTCATCATTGGGATTACTCGTATATCTCGATAATCTATTTATCGAGTTTGCAATATCTAGTCTAGTACAGTCCATGAGGTACATTAGACTGTCCATAACTCTAGAATATTCTAGTTGTCGCACACTATCTCCAAGATTCTTGCAAAGACTTGACACCACTTCTATAGGAGTTCTGGCAATTACATTGCTATCCTTATTGTCAAGTATCTTTCTAACATAGCAATCTTGGAAAAGCGTGCAACCTTCTGAAGTCTTGGTGATTTTTATCACATGTATTACATCAGTTTATCCCAAGTCTTTCATGTCAAAATTCAGCGACAATATTCTCTTGGTAATTTTTAGATATTATCATTTTTACACATGATCAACATGTCATCTACGTAGAGACATACTATCACATAGCCTGCATTGTCTCCTTTCACGTAAACACATTTATCACACTGGCTTATCCGAAACCAGTTTGATTGCATTACAATATCAAACTTTTTGTACCATGCTTAGGTGCTTGTTTTAATCCATACAAGAATTTTACAAATTTGCACACCATATGTTCTTTACTCGGAACTACAAACCCTTCAGGTTGTTCCATATAAATCTCCTCTTCCAAATTTCCATTAAGGAAGGTCATTTTATGACCATTTGATGGATCTCTAGGTCAAACAAAACTGTAAAGACTACGATTAACCTTAGGTACTTGTTTTAATCCATACAAGAATTTTACAAGTTTGCACACCATATATTCTTTGCCCGGAATCACAAACCCTTCAGGTTATTTCATATAAATCTCCTCTTCCAAATCTTCATTAAAGAAGGTCATTTTCACATCCATTTGTTGGATCTCTAGGTCAAACAAAACTACAAAGGCTATGATTAACCTTATAGAGATTTTTTTAGAGACAGGAGCATACGTGTCAAAATAATAAACACCCTCGGTTTAATTATAGTCTTTAACTTCAAGTCTAGCCTTGTACTTATCCACTATACCATTTGGCTTCATCTTCTTTTTGAAGATCCACTTGCGGCCTAGTGGTTTACTTCCAAAGGGTAGATCCACTAGTCTCACAAATCATCGCTTCCTTCCAAAGAGTAGAGTCTGTAGAAGATATTGCCTCTTTGTAGGTTACTGAATCCTTTTTTAACAGATAAGTTAGGAAATCTGATCCAAATGACTTTTTTTTCCTTGCCCTTTTTCCATGTCTAGGTTCTTTAACTTCATCTTGAGGTTCCTATCCCCCCACATTGCTCCCACTTTGGTGAACTTGACTGTCAACCTCTGACTGAGCTTTGTGAGGAAAGATATCCTCGAAGAACGAAGTATCCCTAGTTTCAGTGATATTATTCATATGGACATTAGAGTTATTTGACTTGTGTACCAAGAATCGGTATGCAGCACTATCTTGTGCATAACCGATAAACACACAATCCACCATCTTCGGTTCCATCCTTGTCCTAATGAGAGGTGAGATCAGAACCTTAGCAAGACATCCCCAAACCCTTACGAATTTGTAGTTAGGTGCATGACCTTTACGTAATTTATAAGTAATTTTATGCAACTTTTGTGCGATACTCTATTGAGCACATAGTTGACCGAAGCACAACTTCTCCCTACAACTTGGAAGATTATGCATCTTCTTCCCAAGTTGGTTCTCAACTTCATTCTCATAGTGAATGAACAACTCTATTACAGTGGTACTAGTGCTAACCTCTCAGGCTGCATCTCAATCTAAGCATTAGACTTTTCCTTAGAGACTAAAGTCATTCACTCATTTCGAAGAGATTGTTTGTCATTTCCAAAAAATATCTCACTCTTCAACACAATGACTTTTTCGAACTCAAACGTGAGTTGAAAGTCTTTCTTGTTGAGCACAAATCTGAAGATGGGACACGTGATCCGCAAGCTACATATCATTAAGGACATAGCTCAAGCTTGTCTCATCCATATTAGCACGAGTGAGCTTCTTGCTCTGGCCCTTGAAACACTGTTGCCATCAGCAGCATGATGTTTTTAGCAATCCTTAGCTCCATGGCCAGATCTAACCACAAACAAAGCTTGACGGGTGAAGCTCTTTTTCAAGAATCTCCCTTAGAATTATTAAAGTATTTATGCTAATTCCCATGAGAGCTCCCACCAACCTTGACCACATTGGCCTTCACAACCAAGTCGTTGGGTTCTTCTCAACCTTTCAGTTATCTTGCTCGATATGCAACCTTCTCAAAAGGTCCTCTAAATTCATCATCTTCCTCTTATGTTAGAGATATCTCTAAATCCTTCCAAGATGGCGATAATTTTTCAATCACCATCGCCACTTGGAAGGCACCATGGATAATGGTCTTATGATGATCTCTAACATCCTCATCGGGTTTAGTATTTTTGAGATATTGGTCAAGTTCAACGCATTCATGAAGAACATCATCTTTTGTTGCCACCTCTTCAAGTTACGACCCTTGAACTTTTCTGGTTTCTCGAATTGAGAAAACATTAATGGGTTTCTAAGACCCGACATCACGATCTCAGCGTCGCTAGCCCTCACAACCAGAACCTCAGCATTCAAGTTGTCGTTGAAATTAATATCAACCATTTCTATATCAAATATAGTAAATATTGATTTGGCCCCAACATGGAAAAATAAACAATTTTTCATTGGATATATGCTTAGAGCACGTTCTGTAGCAAATATTAAACTAGTTCCACCAAACCCAATGCGCAAAAATAAATAAGCCCACTAAGCTTTTTAAATTTAGCGCAAGGAAAGATCCACGAAGTAAAGTCCAACATATCAATCAATTTCACAAATTGAATTAAGCTTAGTGTGACACAATCTATTTAACAAAAATGGGACCAAAGTGAAGCCCACCCACGATTAAAAATCGGTGAAATTGTTGGCTTCCTTTCTATGCTTCCGTTGAAACCGAGAGGGAGAGACAAAGAAAACTTTGTCCAAAAAACAGTAATTATAATAATGAAACTTAATGGCCTATAAAGTTTATTTCCTCCATTCCCATTATGATTACTTAATTAGTTGGTATCCAACGTATACAAACTGTTGGAGGGTTAAATTATCTCGAGTTCGGAAGTCCAAGTGGTTTCGAAAATGATTGGAGTGGTACGAGTCCGGGCCGACAGCTTTCTTTGTATAAGCTGGACTGATGGCCCCTTCTTGGACAAACAGGACTGACAGCTTGTTGGGCTGGTCCGCGGGCCTTCTGGGTTTCTTCTCCCGAGCCGGGCCAACAGCCTTTCAAGTCGGACCGACGACCCCTTGTTATGCAAGTCGGACCGACGGGCCTTTGTTATGCAAACCAACAGCTTCCATTTAGGTCGGACCAACGACAATTCATTAAGCCGGATCGACGGCCCCTTCTTGGACAAGCTGGACCGACAAGCGTTTGGGCTGGTCCACGGGCCTTCCAGATTTCTCCTTGCGAGTCGGGTCGATAGTCTTTCAGATCGGACCAATGGTTGCCTTTGTCCAAAACGGACCAGCTAACCAGCGAGACAGGCCGATAACTTGTGGGGTCGGTTTGCCCTTTCATTTGTTGGCAGGCTCTCCGTGTTTCTTTGTGCAAGCTGGATCGACGAGGCTCATGTTTGGAGTCAGACCAACAAGGTCATTGTTTCAAGCCGGACCGATGATGACGCTCCATTAGGGCTGGACCGACGGGGCTCTTGTTTGGAGTCAGACCGACGACAAGCCCTTATTGGGCCAGACCGACGAGTAGGTCTTGTTGGAACCTAAACGACGACAAACCCTTGGTTGGCCATACCGGCGAGTATTCCTCTGTGCCGGACCGACAACTTGGTATGTGGAGTCGGACAAACTTGCCTCATTGGGCCGGGCCGGGCCGGATGAGGTGTTTCTTCATGTTGGACTGGCATCTTTTATTTTTTGACTTTTCGCCAGCGATGTCGGGTCGAACGCGTGCCGGTCCGTCGAGGCAATATTCTTGGTTGGGAAACCAACAAAAGTAATAGCTATTTAATTAGTCGTTATAGCGTGAAATAGTTTATTAGTATTCTATCGTTTAATCAACTTATTTCATGACAGTAGTGGCTGTATTATAGTAATCTGTAACAGTAGGTGACCTATCTCAGTTTCACTTTCACGAGTAATTATATCACCATGACTTTCAATTTTCCGAGACCTTTTGAACAGAATGAACCCAATTTCAAAAGTGTAGAAACAGATTACAAGTATATGCTAAAAACGTACAGAATACTCCTTGAACACAAGTACGATAATCAAACCATTACTTACTAAAATTTGAAAGCTAGTAAGAGTTTAAAATTGTTGGAAATATTAGTAGTAAATTATGGTTTGCATATGTAAATAAATCGCAAGTAATATAATAGAGAAGTGTAAAAGTAGCTTACAACCATACTCTGAGCAAAGTGTCAAAAACCGTCTTCTCTAAGGTAAGGGACTTCGGATTGAATCCTGGATGAGGCCACAGCAAGCCTTGTGTCCTTAAACTCTTATTACCCGCTTATATGCTTCAAGCCTCCGTGGATAAAAGAGTTCCCAAAGTACAATGCCAAATCACGTGTAAAATAAGAAGTACTATTGTACACCTTTCGAACTTTAGTAGTCTTAGAACTCCGACACTATATTAAGGGGGGAGAGAGGAGAGCAAAATTCTATCTGACTTTTTGATGTGTCTAAAATGAGAGGAGGAAGTTCCCTTTTATAGGAAGACTTTGAGACCCCATTAAATGGCTGTCATTAAATCTACATATTAACCATGGTTAATAAATGTGCGATTACAGCCATTAATGTCTCCTATTAACCATGGTCAATAAATGAGCGGTTACCGGAGTCATAAATCTCGAATTCAAGACGATCGATAAACCCATATCACTTCAAAGCCAATTTTCATTCACATCGAGAATTAATTTTTTTAAAGTGTCATTTATCATTACAAAACTTTCTCAACGTGTTTCGCATTGATCATATTAATACCCAGAAACTAATTGGCGTGACCTACATTAGCTTGAAATTTTTAAAAAATTATATTTAATTAGAGTTCTCTTTCTAATTAATCTCTTAGGCTGAAGCTCAACATAAACCTTTGTTGGGCCAACCTCCTCGTTGGATTAAAAATCTAATTCTCCAACAATTATTAATTCCAGTAAGGGAACCTATGCCCGGCCAGTGACGAGATACCAGTTTATTGTTAGGTGATCCATATTGGATGATATCCGGTGAAGGAGAGAAGTTAATTGTCATGGTTGATTTCCCCTTCTGTGGAAACTGTACTGATGAAATCAATATACGGTCGGCACTTTGAAGGAGATGCGCTTGGCACTTTTGAATTTGCTTATATTTTTTTAATTGATTTAAAAAATACCTTATTTTTATGTGATATTATATATGTTTGCCATTTATATTGTGACATTGGTGGTGTTAGAATCCGCCCCTTATAGTTGGTTGGTAGTTTACCTTATACAGTTAGATTCGGAGAGTGAACTTTCATTTACTATTAATTTTTGGGTTAAATTATCCCTCGGTTATCCTCCCCCACGGATTCTTTGGTTTCAAAAAAAGAATCGTCCGTTTCGCGTGTTTGGTTTTAGATACTCTCGGGTCCCTACCAGATGTCAGCACTCATTTTTTCATTTTTTTGTCATGGAAATGACCAAAATATATTTTAACAAAAAAAACTTTAGGGAAAATTACCCTATAGTCCTTGATCTATAGTAAAATTACCTCTCGGGTCCCTGCCATTTGAAAAATTATTTTGCCGTTTCTGCTCTACAAAAAAATAATGGTCTCGAGTCCCTTGCTGATGTCACCATTAATTTTTTTAATTTTTTATTATGTGAAATGACATTTATATATTTAAGAAATGATCATCTTTAATCTCTAATCAAGAACACTAAGAACACAAAAATACTCAACTGAGAAACGAACCAAAAAAACCCATCTTCGATTCATTTCACCTTTTTCATTTATTCGTCTCTGTCCCTTAGCACCAAGGCCAAAACCCATCTTCGATTCAAAACAAAATTTGGATTTTTGCAACAATTACAATGTTGGTGCTGAATCAGAGGTGGTCAGGAAAGACGCCGGCGACAATTAGAAAGGAGAACCTGACGGCATGCTTGGGCTGAGGTTTAGGTCGAGGTCGGGAAAGGGGAATTTGGAGATCTTTAAGGCCACCAAGCGCCGGAGTTGGGGTCATCGTTTAGGTCTCACCCTTCGTTCACTGCTCAAGCCGTCGGTTACTGGTCCCCAAGCGCCAGAGAAGGCAACTGGCATCTTCATCCTCAAGCTCCATCCACCAAAATGATAGCGATGCTCCTCTTCCCCTCTCATATTTGTTCCTTGTGCGGATTGTCTTCAGTTAATTCTCTTAACATCTGCTTAGGATTCTTCATCTTCTTAATTCATTGATTTTAGGGCTCATGTTCCTAATTTTAGGTCTTCTCCTCCTCGATTATGAATGAGCCCGGGCTCTTGGTTTTTTGTGAATTTCCAAGTGTAAATGGTGGCTTGCGTTGATTTAATGGATTTGAAATTATCGTTTTAAACCTATTTTTATTTGGATGTTTGGTTGATTTTTTGGTTGAATGTTCTTGGGTGTTCTTGAGCTTGAAGAAGATTTTTTTGTTTTTTTTTGTTTAAGGGTATATCGGTCATTTTTATGAAAAAATTGAAAAAAAAGACTGATGACGTCAGCCAGGGACCCGAGACCAATATTTTTTGGAAAAGCAGGGACGGCTAAATAATTTTTCTAATGGCAGGGGCCCGAGAGGTAATTTCAAGTAACCGAGAACAAGAACACCAACCTAAAAACAAGAACACAACCCAGTTGAACCTTGAATTAGCCAACCTAATATTGTCTGTATACGAGATAGTTTTAACCAAAAACTTAACAATTGAATGCAAGCGAAGTTAGCAGATACTGATGGCAGGGAATATCTATAAGAAAGCGGATCAAAAAGATCTACTTGCTGCACCCATGAGAAGAACCCACTTCGATCTCCCAAGATCGAAGTAAAGAGAAAGCCGCTAGAAAGGGTCTCAAAACCAAGAACCGCCGGACACTATCAAACCTCGTTCACCCTCCCTTCGAGAACAACGAAGCCTACCCGCCTCGAGAAACTAAGTTGGTCGATTATGTTTATCCGTCCCTCGAAATAGAGGGTTTCCCTACGAGCGAAACGACCATCTTCTACCTCAGGTATCAAGAGGAGTCGAGGCAACTTGGTGGGCCCTACAAATACTTTTTGTTGAGTGTATGTGCCTAGCCGAGTGGTGATGAGCGTGTTCATGCTTATTTTGTCTCCTCCTGTTAGGGTCATTTAGACCTAGTTTTGAGTCTTTTTAGATAGAGTCTTGAGTCTTGAGTCTTTTTATTACATTTCTTGGTCTGTTGCCTCGAATGGTTTTACCTGTGTTTATTGTTTGTGAAGGTAGGTTAAAGAGTGAGGAGAAAAAGAAGATGCACAGATCGGAAGGAGTCATGTCAAGAAAAGGCACTGTCCATCGAATGGCAAACACGCCAATTTTGCCCCCGAAAACTATATATTTTAAGGGCATTTTTGGTCATTTCGTAGGCAGCTAGGGTTTGGGGGGTAGACTCTCTATAAATAGCCCCTCAAACCTCTCATTTTGTAAGCTTGAACATAAAGATCAAAGCTAGAATTTTTAGAGAGAGAAAGCTTACCGGAGGCTTGGAGCAGATGCGAGGAGCGGGTCGAGCGGCTCTACGATCTTGAGCATTCTCTTCCCTTCTCTTTACATTTGTTTATGTGACATTACTAGCGTACTTATGCATGATTATTATTAAATGATTATGTGTGAGTAGTTAGCTTTTGGGTTGGGTGTCCTAAGGGCACCTCGAATGGTTTGGTTTTGAATATGCTAATACGATTAGGAGTGTAGAGGGTAAGGATATGTAATGCGTTGGTTCAATGATGACCTTGTGGTAGGCTTGCGTGTGGATAGCACCTTTCTAGCCTATAGGTCCTTACCAATTATCTGTAGCATAACCCGAAGAACTTGATTGAGAAGGCAGACGTGGAGATACCTACCCGAGTGGGCTAGAGGAGACCTAACATAATGAGATCGGAGGGTTGAATCTAGCCAGCTATTAGGTGGAGCGTTAATAAGTTGAGAACTAGGAGGATAGTAGGTGATGCGTGCACTCTCATGTGATTGACAACCCACGGTGAAAGGGGAGTGTCCATGGGTTCCACTTGATACCTAGTCCCGACTTTCTGGTGAGAAGCACCTTGATTGAGAAGCACCATGCCTGAGACTCATCTAGGCCCACCACGCACTTAATATGCCTAGTAGAGACCAAACTGTGAGGGGTCGCTTGATAGGTGCCTGGCCCATTTTTCTTTTATTGTTAAACTCTCTAGCTGTCTTGTGTTTGCTTCACCATTTTCCAAAAACCAACAAAAACAATAATCAACCTAATCTACTTGCACTTCTTTGGAATGTCTTGAACCCGCTCCTCGTGGTTCAACATTTTCACACCCTTTACTCCCTTTATTGCATTGGCATAAAAACTCCCTTGTTAATTGGCGCCATTGCCGGGGAGCGGCGTCTTCCAAGGCCCCCTTGATTTGTATTTGAGTTTAAGTTATTTTTAGTTTATATTGCCTATTTTTAGTTGAATCTTAGTGTGTGTGCTCTCTTCCTCTTAGAGGTGCTTACTTTTGTATGCCTCGAGCATATTTTTTTGGGTCACGCATTGACTTAGAAAAACTTGCCCAAGATATCAGAGTGATCGAGTGGATTCTGAAGAGAGAAAGACGCATGAAGCATAGGATGAACTTTGAGGAAGTCCATGAAGGAGCGCCTAGAAGGGGTGCTCCACAATTAGAGGAGGATATGTCCCTTTCATAGACTTTACTAGATTGACTGTTGATGGGCTAACCTCATGTGTGCCGTGTCCGGTTGTGGATGTCATAAAATTTTCTATTCCTTCCGGTATCCTCAACGCACTCACATCTCTACAATTTGGAGGGGAAGATAGGGAGGATCCGAGAGACCACCTCTCTCATTTTAATGCCATATGTGATACCTTCAAGATCCAAGAGGTGTCTGATGATGCCATGAAGCTCTGCCTTTTCCCTTTCACTTTGCTTGGAAAAGCTAGATTATGGTATGCAAGCCTTGGAGACTCGAGCTTCACTACATGGAGGGAAGTGGCTAACACGTTTTTTGGAAAGTATTTCCAATACTCTAAGGCTAACAAGATCTTGAGGGAGATTAATACCTTCTCATAATTTGGGGATGAATCACTTGGAAAAGCGTGGGAGCATTTCAAGGACTTGAAGAGATCTTACCTCATTCGAAATATGACTGAAGAGCTCCTTCTACAAGCCTTTTTCTTTGGACTTACTGAAATCTCTCAAGCTACCTTAGACTTTGTTGCTAGTAGTTCCTTTGCCAGGAAACCAAAGCGAGAAGCCATTCAAATCTTAGAAGAGATAGCAGCTTCATCTTTGCACCAGCAGGCGAGATATGCACCTTACAAGGCTACTGATTGGAGGAAGAGAGCTAGACCTAGTGGCCCAACTGCAAACATAGGTCGCGACTTTGGAGAAACGCTTGAAGAACAACAACCAACAAGGTAAAGTTGCCTGCATTCAAGGACTTGTTGAAGAACATGTAGAAGATGAACATTACAAGAGAGAGCGAAGAAAACAAGTGTACTACATGGGACAAGGGCAGCGATAGAATTGTCAAAACAGTAGAGGGTTTAATTCTCACAAAACTAGTGGGCAAGTACAAATGAATCAGCCTTATGCACGAGAGGATAATCCATTAGCTATTGTCCCAAATCACAGACCTCCTCTACCTGCTTATTCGAAGGGACAAGGAATGATACCCAGGGGCCGCCATTATGATAGGGTTGAAAGTATGGAAATATGGGCAGATAAATGAGATTCCATGTTGACTAAAATGGAAGACATGTTGAAGAGCCAGAAGGAAATGACAGCTAGCGTGTTAGAACAAGGAGTCAAGATGACCAACCTTAAAAAGATAATGTAAAACCAAGTGGTTGCTCATCGGGAGCTAGCCACATAAGTCTTGAGGCTTCCAAGCGGGGGGAGTCAATTGAACAAAGGGAAAGCTGTGCTAGCAATTGAAGACAAATCTCAAAACGACTGCGCATGACCGTCTTAATAAAGAATCCAAAGCAGGAGAGAATCTCAATGCGTGAGGACCTTAGAAAGATCTCGATCCTAATTTGTGTGGATGGAATACAGGTGGACAAAGTCTTGTGTGATTCTGGTTTAGCAGTGAACGTAATGTCTCATCAGTTCTGGACGAAGTTGAATACTCCTGATCTCCAATCAGCTGACTGCCCAATTCGGATGGCTAACAAATCATCAACAAGATCAGAAGGAATACTAGCGGATATCACTATCAAGGTAAAGGGGATGAATATGATCGCGAGCTTCCTTGTGGTGAAAGGGAGTGAGGAGTTTCAGGAAGAACTCATCCTTGGAAAACTGTTCTTAGCAGCCATAAAAGCTAGAATAGACGTTGTGGGAAGGACGATCAACCTGAGAGTTAGGGAAGGCTCCAAAGAGTTCTCCATAGGGGAGGACAAATACATTACAACAGTAGTTAAGATGGCCTTGCAAGGGAAAGCCCTACTAGTTAAGGGAAAAGGTAATTCAGGAAGCAAGAAAACAATTAAGGAAGAAGTATATATGATGATGAGTTCGAAACCCAAAGAATGGAAGGTATCCTCGAAGCGTAAGGGAAAAGGAAAAAGTGGTACAGATACCAACACTCACCCCCCCCCCCCCCCCCCCCCAAAGATAACCAGGAAATTCCTCCCATAAGAGACCCAAAGAACTTGGCAATCCCCATCAAGATTAATGGCATTTTGGTTCCTAAGGCTATTTGCGATGTAAGGACAAAAGTAAACATCATGCCTTATTCCATGTGGAGGTCGCTGGGCTCAATAAAGTTGTATCCCACCTATAACACCATCAAACTCACAGATGGGAGCTTGGTTATCCTAATAGGCAGAGCACCAGAATTCAAAGTACAAGTGTGGGGGAAGGAGATCTACTTGTTTTCGATCGTCAGGTTTGTAAGGAGAGCATTACTATCACACCGACAAGATTCTCAGTCATTAACCCTTTCAAAGAAGAGGAAGAAGAGACATCAAGTAATGCAATCGGGATGCCACCGTTGCCTGACCAGGTCATCTCTTGAGTCAAGAAGAATCAAGTCAAGCTAAAGACTATAAATTAACAAAATTTGTAATATAAACTTTAACGCGAACAAGTAGGATTTCAAGTAGAATGATAGGTAGCAATATTGTGTCATCTTAGGTACTTTGATGATAGCAATGGTGGATATGGGGCCGAGCACCTTGGCGAAAAAACAAACCCAAAACCACCGATCGGCCAAAATTAGCGCCAAGCGGTGCCCAATGCATAGAAGCTCTTTGTCACACCTCAAGGATTAATTGCTCGTCCCGACCTATTTGAAAAGGAACATCCTCTTAACCCTCCTCCCAATATAATATCTTGTAGCTTGTCTTGTTTATGTTTTCAATCTTTGCAAATATTGTGGCCACGGACTCAAATTTTGATTTTTTTGTCAAAAGTCAAACCTCATACCTTTTAGGGAACATACCCCGGGTGTAAAGCGTAGGAATACAGATTTTTTACACCCTTGATTGTTTAGACTCGTAATTTCCATTAGTGGGTGAACTTGTGGGGTTCACGTGGTACATTTTGAAAGAAACTTGAGCCTAATAAGGAGATTACTATCTCCAATTCTTGTTCATGAGTTGCCTATATATTCTGGATGAGTGGGGTATCCTGCTAACACTCGTGTCTTCTCTTTTGTGTGAGTGTTTGCAGGAGGACGGGGGCCATCTTTGGTGTGAGCCTAGAGCCTTAGAGCCTTACCCTAAAATTTCCATTAATTAACCCTCTTAAGCGTAGCCATTCTTTGCATACACACTCGCCATGTTAAACCCTTACCCAAATATCTCCACTTTTGACACTTGGTCCGAAGTTGTGTATAGGATTCATCTTATGGGGATATTTGTATGGGGAAAATGGTCTTGCAAGCTCATGGTGTTGGGTTTTGATCTTTGGAAAAATGGGGTACAATAGCGGCCAAACCAAAAAGATGTCAAGCTTACCTAAATCCAAAAAGTTCCCAAGGAAGGAATAAAAGGGAAGTGAGGAAAGAAAAGAAAGGAAAAACAAAATAAAAAGTGAAGAAAAATAACAAAAATAAAAAAAGAAGAAAAGCAACAAAAAAAGTGCAAGTTGTGTGAATAAGGCTACCAAATAAGAGGCAAGCTTGTGTTTTGTGGCCTTAAGTCTTGGGTACAATGGATGGAGTGAATTAGACTTAGGGTGAGCATGAAGAATAAATGAGGGTTAGTTTACTTTTGTAACTTGCACCTCAGATTGGGTGGTTTAACTACCTCTCATACCGTTTATCCTCACCCAAACCATAGCCCTATTACAACCCATGACAAAGTCCCCTTGATCGCAAGCCTCACTTTATGTGAGATGATTTTGAGTGGGAGTAGGATATCCTTTGACCCTGTACATATTTGCTAGCGATATGAAGTTGACTACTAAATAATGAGCTTAAATAATTTTCTATCCTCTGAGTGGTCAACCCCTAAGTCTCACCCTCTTCAAGTTAAGGCTTGCTAAAATTTTTGAGGGTGTAGTCCTTGCGTATTCTTATTTTTGTACCCATGGGAATGAACTTCTTGGTCGTGGGGTGGTCTTGCGACTTTAAGTCAAAGTTTTGGGTAGTTCTTTTTGTTAAGAGCGTGCCAACTCTTACTCTATTTAATTATATATTAAGAGTCTTGTTTGAGTCTTTTGCTTGAGGACAAGCAAAGATTCAAGTATAGGGGTGTAATGAGCATAAAAAATGCTCATTTTGTCGCCTCTTGTTAGGGTCATTTAGATCGAGTCTTGAGTCTTTTTATGTCATTTCTAGGTCAGTTGCCTCAAATAGTTTTACCTATGTTTGTTGTTTGTGGAGGTAGGTTAAAGAGTGAGGAGCAACTAAAGATGCGGAGTTCGAAAGGAATCAAGTCAAGAAGAGGTAAGCCGTGAAGAAGCTGCAGTCGCCTAACGGTGAAATACGGTAGCAAATGGCAAAAATCCTGCAATGACCGCCGATCGGCGAAAGAGCCTGCCCCTCGGTGAATACTCTATTTATCCAAGGCCTCCAGATCTCAGTGACTTTTGGCTCAGTGTGATATACGCCGATCAGCAAAGAATCCCGTTCATGTACATCCATCGTTCGACGAAATCTACTGGCAAACGGCGAGGTCAACGTCGAGCACTGTGACCAGCCATCGAATGACAAGATCTTCAAGCCACCGATTGATGCCATCGTCCACCGAATGCAAACATGCCCAGTTTTGCCCCCGAAAACTAGATATTTTAAGGGCATTTAAAATCACTTCGTAGGCAGCTAGGGTTTGGGGGTAGACTCTCTATAAATAGCCCCCCAAACCTCTCATTTTGTAAGCTTGAACATAAATACCAAAGCTAGGGGGTTTAGAGAGAAAACTTACCAAAGGCAAGGAGATACGAGGAACGGGTCGAGTGGTTCTACGATCTCGAACATTCTCTTCCCTTCTTTTTACATTTGTTCTTGTGACATTGCTTCCATACTTATGCATGATTGTTATTAAATAATTATGTGTGAGTAGTTAGCTTTTGGGTTGTGTGTCCTAAGACCACCTCGAATGGTTTGGTTTCGAATGGGCTAATACAATTAGGACTGTAGCGGGTAGGGATACGTAATGCGCTGGCTCAACAATGACTTTGTGGTAGGCTTGAGTGTGAATAGAACATTTTTAGCCTATAGGTTCTTACCAATTGTCCGTAGCGTAACTCGAAGGAATTGATTGAGAAGGAAGACGTGGAGATACCTACCCGAGTGGGCTAGAGGAGACCTAACGTAGTGAGATCGGAGGGTTGAATCTAGCCGGCTATTAGGTGAAGCGTTAATGAGTTCGAAACTAGGAGGATAGTAGGTGATGCGTGCACTTTCGTGCGATTGACTACCCACATTGAAAGGGGAGTGTCCATGGGTTCCACTTGATACCTAGATCCTGACTTTATGGCATGAATGACTTGATTGAGAAGCACCATGCATGAGACTCACCTAGGCCCACCACGTACTTAATATGCCCAATAGAGAAAAAACTGTGAGGGGCTGCTTGATGGGTGTCTGACCCATTTTTCTCTTATTGTTAAACTCTCTAGTTGTCTTGTGTTTGCTTTACCATTTTTCAAAAACCAACAAAAATAATAATCAACCTAATCTACTTGCACTTTTTTGGGATGTCTTGAACCCACTCCTTGTGGTTCGACATTTTCACACCTGTTACTCTTTTTATTGCATCGGGGCGTAAAAACCCCCTTGTTAAGTGGTCGTGGAGTCGACGAAGCTCTTTCAGTGCTCGTGTTGGCCGTTTGTGGGGTGTTGTACTTATTGTTTAGGAAGCACAGCCATCGCCAAACCCTTGACCTAGCTGTCGTCCGCAAACCCAAACACCTAATTTCCAAGCCCGCGCTTCACCTCCTCGTCTTCCAGGCGGCCTCCATCGCTTACTTCCAATTGGGTTCCACCGGCGAACCGAACTCAAATTTAACGAGCCCTAAACTGTCCTCGACGAATTCCTTCCGATTGGGTTCCTCGAGGCGAAGACACCGATTTGGAGACCCAGGCAAAATCGACCATTTACTTGATCTGAAGGGAAATTGAAGTAATCGAAGAGTAAAAAGGATAGAGGGAAAGGTGACATTGACCATTTACTTGTTTGATTGGTTCTGGGGTCAATATTTTTTAGTTTGATGTTGTTTGTGGGTTGTGTTCTTGTTTCTAGGTTGGTGTCCTTGTTCTCTGTTAGTCTTCATATTATTTAGAGGTTGAAGAAGGTAAATTTTTTATCTTTTTTGTTGAAGAGTATTTTGGTCATTTCTATGACAAAAAATGAAAAAATGAGTGTTGAAGTCTGCTAGGAACCCAAGAGTATCTAAAACCAAAAACAGGGGACGGGCGATTGTTTTTTTGAAACAAAAGGATCCGCGAGGGAGAGTGACCAAACATCAGGGACAAAGGAGTAATTTACCCTTTTTCATACAAGTGTTGTGTGTTTTTATGATCTAATTCCTAACACTAACAAAAGTAAATCAATTCATGGTCGACCAAAATTCATTATAAAAAATAACAAAAAAGGCATCAGAGAATCGGTGGTTAATTAGAATAACGTTGTTAAAAAGATGATAATTGTATACATGTCCTCTTTATTTATCGCTTAGAAATAAAAAAAGTATGAGGAAAACAACAAGGACATGATAAATACTACATATTACACCTACTGCCCAAGCACTGAGCATTCGTCGCCCCAATTAAAGCAACTAGCCCGATTAACTGCACAAATTCCAGTGGGTGAAACGTTCCAAGCACATGTATGACCCGGACAAGTTTTATAATCTCTGTCGTAGTCAAAGACGGTGCAACTGTGAAATACTGTATGATTGCCTTGCTGAGCATCATTTTCTACCCACGCAAACCCACAATGAAATATTGTTTCCCCGTAAAAGATTGGACGGAATTTAAATGAATAAGTTGAACTAGGTCCTTCTGCTGTTAGAACATGAACGCCAAGGTCGTCATCCGCAGATTGGCAATGAAGTTTGAGCCACTGACCATAACCAAGAGCGTTATTAATAATGACTGTAATTTTAGCATGTATAATGAACTTATCACTTCTACTGATCAATCTCGCCTCAGTAATAGTCACAAAGAAGAACAATGTTGCCAATTGGCAAAGGGAAAGGCACAAATAGTTAGTCATTTTAACTCGACTATTGAGAAAGTATTTTAAATTATATATGTATGTTTGAGAGTTGGTCTTATTTATATCTAAAATATTCATCTCATGAATAGAAGGAAATTTAGACAGATAATCTATATGGAAGTTGATTTATAAAGTCAAACAATTGTCATTTGCTTCACCTAATAACCTTCTAAAAGATAAGATTTGGAGGTAGATGACTGGTAACTCAATTAAAAATTTTGACCACCAAATTACCTTATCTGCATTTTCTTTGCACCATATGTAGAACTGCGAGTTTTTTTTGGATAAGATGTAGAACTGTGAGTTTTTTTTATAAGATGTAGGGGGTGGGATTGGGTACAGAATGCCCCCTATTCCAAACGGTTTGGAGTGAAGACAAGCATGGATTTTTTTTGTAAAAATACAAAAATACAGGGACCAAAATAAAAAAAACCACACAGGCCAGTATCGTAAATGGGACATGCCACTGTCGCAAACACGAAAAATACACTAGCCAATATCACATAACGGGGCATGCCGGTATCACATAACAAGGCATGCCGATATCACATAACGAGGCATGTCGGTATGGTCCCCTTCACTCCAAACCATTCAAAATTATTTCTTTCACTCTGTACCCAATCCAAAGCCAAGACGTAGAAGTGAGTTGTCTACTTTCGTTGAATCGGGATTATAATATTACTGTATAAACAATATTCAATTTATATTGATATGCTTTTTACCTTATATGAAATTTCTTCGAGCGTATTACCTTATAACTACTTAAATCTATTTATTTATTTTTTTAAATATACTATACAGAATCAGCTAAGTGATATAAGCGGTCTCATAAAAGAATTTTTTCTTTCTTTTGGTTCCACCTTCAATTGCTTTGCTTTTTATGGTAAATAATTTTCCTAAATATGGGTTGTTGGGCTTGGAATTAGTACAAACGCGATAGCCAGGAAGACTTCTGGGTCATTGGAGGGAGCCCACGTCGGTCATTAGTAAATTTGGGTCTGTTTTAACATACTAGAACCTCTTTCAAGTCGTCTAGTCTAAATCAAGGTTTCGTTACCAAAAAAAAAAGGTATTTCCAAAAAAAAGAGGCAAAATAGTGTAGGTCCCTAGCTCGGAAGACCTCTCTCTCAAATTGGGCGCCGTGAAGCAGGAGACAGATGAGTTGTGTACTAGGGGTATTTTTGCACTTAAAATTAGTTTAGGAACTAATGAGTTAATTTATGAAACTTCAGGAACTAAACAATACTATAGTGTCCTTATTCATTAATTTTCTCAAACAACAAGGACATATGACTATTTTGCTCAAAAAAAATCCTAGAAGTGGACCCAAAATTTCTCCAATTTTCTAAGTTAAATGGTCATTCCACTAGTTAGATCAAATTTTTTAAAATAAAATATATATTATTTAGTTTTAAAATGTGAAATAGTTATAAATATTATCTAATTTTATTGCAAAAGCTATAAATTAAAGGGGGCAGTAAGCAGCTTGGCGATAAGCATCAATAAACTCAGAAAAAAACACAAGAGTATCATGTGGTAACACAGTTTTATGTTTGGATACAATGTGATTTAAAACACATAGAATAAATCTAATATTTTTCAACTTTTATTACTGAGAGGATTCGGACAATTGCCCAAAATATATTTACGAAACGACGTCGTTTCATTATGTACTTTGTCTGACATTTCATCCTTTTTTCATTATGACAAGTGAAAACTTTTCAAAATGGTCTTGATTTTTTTAATTACTAAAGATACCCTTCGTCTCTTGTACTCTCTCTCAAGTCCTAAAGCACCAGAAACAAACAAAGACCAAACCTGGTTCTTGATACCCTTCCAATTAAAACCCAGGTCAGTGCCACATATTTTCCTATCTATCTATCCATGTCTTTCTCAAATTGCGTGTCCCAGAAAACGCAACTCCTCAATCAATTGGAAAGAGGAAGTTATGGTTTCAAGCTTCAATGAGACTTAGGACTGAGCAAATGGACCGAACCGAATCGATCCGAACTTAACCATAATAATTGAGGACACGAAAGGGTTTTTAGCCTAATGGTTCAAGGAGTGTACTATTTTTAGGAAGTCCAGGGTTCAAATCCTGGCGTGGTGTAAAAAATTTACCTTCAAAAAAAAAACTAAGAACCATTTAAGAAAACATATGAGATCCAGACCAGACTATTTACTGATTGGTTCCGGACCAGAACTAAACTAATTTTTTTGGTTTAGTCTAGGTTTGGACCAAAATACCCAAAAGTTTTAAAAATAAATTAAAATGGATGCTTATAAACTTGAGAAAGATAACAAGAGACGGTAAAGAGGCCGAGAGGAGAGATGTCAATTAGGATTTGACATTTAGATTTATTGTTTGAGGATGTCGAGCACTCATAAATTATTTGTCATTGTACTGTGTGAGAAAAAATATAAATTGGTTGTGTGACCTTGCCATACGTGGACATTTTTATCCTTGTCCCAAAAATTTTTGGTTTGGTCCGGTTCTCCATAGTTCTTTTCAAAAAGATCTGAACCAGATCCGAGAACTATTTTTTGAGCTAACAAAAAACCGATCTGGACCAATTCTTTTTGGTTCAAGTTCTTGTTCTGGACCAGATTTTTTGGTTTAGTTCGGTCTGGTTCTATAATTTTTGGTTCTTTTGCTCACCTCTAAATGAGACAGAGGCAACCTTGGAGAAGTTTGAAGAAGATGGTAAGTAGACCTGGCCATTGTTAGAATCTGATTCGTGATTCGATTTGATTCGATTCGATTCGTCAAAAATTCGACTCGATTCATCCACAATTCGATTCGTCCAAAATTCGATTCGAATTTGTCCTAAGACAAATTGAATACGGTTTAAGATATCTATAATTCGTCGAACTGGAGAATTCAATTTAAATTTGATTCGAGTCAAATTTGTGTTAAATTCATCCATATTATGTAAAAAAAATTTAAAAAGGGTAAGGCAATGCGCATAGGTGGACTTGAAAATTGAATCCATCCCGGGCCTTATCCCGTCAGGTGGACTTCTGACGCCTTGATACGCATAGGTGGGATGGATTCAATTTGGAATGCTCCGATCATATCAATGAAGTGTTGTTTGTCGGAGGTGGTGTACTTGATTAGGATCTACGGTAGTCGAGGCAAGTGTTGGACACTTTCTCCGTAAGATGAGATTGTCCCGTATATTTCAGTGCGGTACGGGCTACGGCAATCGTCCCCAAGATACAACGACTGTTAGGGCATTTCCAAGAATGTTGCACACGTATCTCGAAACTTTCGGGCGAACCCTTATATACCCAGAACTTTCAGACTCTTTTAAGTGAAGAACGGGGGAGAGAAGAGAAGACAACAATGCTATGGATGTACTTGCTGCTGGGATGAGATTAATGGCAAGGGGGCAGGCCTATTTATAGGCTGGAGGAGGCAAGGAGGCAGCCACCCCGAAAGGACGCGTCTGCTCGTCCAGCAGGCTGGCTGGCTATGCTCGTGGCCCTTCGGTAGCTTGTGGATCCTTCCAGGCGCGCCCAGGCTGTGCTGGCGCCCTTTCGCGAGGGACCTTGCACCCCTTCGGCCTTCTGGAAGTCTCCTGCACATTCCTGCCCGTCGTGCCTCTTCGGTGGCCAACCTAAAGGTGCTCGCAGCTCCTCGACACTCCGGTAGCTGCGCAGCTCTCTCCGGACCTGGGCAAAATACTTAAGGCTCCTCCAGCTCCTCGCGATGATGCGCACGTGCCAAGTGCGCCACAAAGCACCCATTGTGCCATGCGCACACGCACACGCGCGTGCGCGTGCTCATGCTCGTGCTCGTGCTCGGACGGTGCTTTGCACCGTCCTCGTAGCTAGCGGTGGGTCAGCCTTTTGGGTAGTCAATCAAGTTGAGAGGTAAGGAGAGGAATTCCTTATAAACAAGGAAATCCTCCTTGCTCTATTCAATGTGGTACACATTTCTTAACTTGACTTTGGGCCTTCCACTTGGGCCTTTCCAATTTAGGCCTTTCCAATTTGGGCCAAATGCATTAAATATGCATTCAACTTAACAATCCCCCATATGAATGATGATTAATGTATGCAGACTCTAATTAAAAGTTCTGACATGTTATTATTGCATCTAGATAGGTAGCTTGTGGCTTTGAACCTTCTATAGTAATATGTTATCAGATTTACTCGCTGCTCGGTGAACGTAATGTCTCGAACCGTCAGCTTTTGGCGTAAACCAAGACAATAACACTTACACAATAATAATCCTAGTATATTTGGGTTCTCACGTTGTGTCCGTTTCGGCTATGGACCGTATCTTGAATTCATAAGTGTTTTTCCCATTTGAAGCGGCCTCACTTCACACTTACATAGGTGATCTCCTATCAGGAATATCCTGCCATACTCCACCTTTATCAAGGTATAGGAATCATTAAAAGCGTAATGTTTATCTTTACCACACCGCTGCAGGCTAACACCTGGGCAGCTTCTGAGAATGAGATAGGTTCCAGGTGATTAACTGAACCCTCTATAACTTAGTTTTCTCATTGAACCAAGTTTGTGGGATCTCCACTCATTATGGTTGAGTTACCGCTATGGACGTTCTTTAGTGTGTGAATTTTAATCGCATTCCCCTTACTGCGTTGTACATTTGATCTCTATTGATTCCTTTCGTAAAAGGATCAGCTAAGTTGTCCTTGGATTTTACGTAATTAATGGTGATCACCCTACTAGAGATCAACTGTCTAACGGTATTATGTCTCCGACGGATATGTCGAGACTTTCCATTGTATAATGTACTTTGTGCTCTCCTGATTGCAGACATGCTATCACAATGTATCAATACGGGAGGCACCGATTTGCTCCAGCACAGAATATCCTCTAGGAAGTTTCTGAGCCATTCAGCTTCTTCCCTAGCTTTGTCTAGTGCTATAAACTCCGACTTCATGGTGGATCGAGCTATGCACGTTTGTTTAGAGGACTTCCAAGACACAGCTCCTCCTCCTATGGTGAATATGTATCCACTCGTGGATTTGGAGTCCTTAGTGTCCGATATCCAGTTTGCGTCACTTTATCCTTCTAATACAGCTGGATATTTAGCATAATGTATGCCATAATTTATGGTATGTTTTAAATACCGTAAAACCCTTTCCAGAGCTAGCCAGTGATCCTTCCCTGGATTACTTGTGAATCTACTTAGCTTACTAACTGAGTACGCAATATCGGGACGTGTGCAGTTTGTTAAATACATCAAACTCCCGATAATTTGCGCATACCTCAGTTGAGATACTGGGTCCCCTCGATTCTTGGCTAAGTGTAGATTTAAATCTACTGGAGTCTTAACCGGAGGTTTGTCAAAAGCTTCAAATTTCTTGAGCACGCTCTCCACATAGTGGGATTGCGTCAAGATAATTTCGTCAGCTTTCCTAGAAATTTTTATTCCTAGTATGACATCTGCCAGACCCATATCTTTCATGTCAAAGTGGTTCTTTAACATGTTCTTAGTTTTCACAATAACCTCTTTATTGCTTCCCGTAATTAGTAAATCATCTACGTAGAGACATACTATTACGTAAGCTTCAGCTGTGCCCTTAATGTAAACACATTTGTCGCACTCATTGATCTTAAATCCATTCGACAGCATCGTTCTGTCAAATTTCTCGTGCCACTGTTTCGGTGCTTATTTTAGCCCGTATAGTGACTTGACTAGTCGACACATTTTATGTTCTTGATCCGGAGCTACAAACCCTTCAAGTTGCTCCATGTATATCTCCTCTTCCAGTTCTCCATTTAGGAAAGGTGTTTTTACATCCATTTGGTGGATCTCGAGGTTATAGAGTGCTGCAACAGCTATGAGTACTCTAATTGATGTGATTCTTGTGACCTGTGAATACGTGTCAAAGAAATCATATCCCTCCTTCTGTTTGAACCCCTTAGCTACCAATCGAGCTTTGTACTTGTCGATTGATCCATCAGCTTTGTATTTCCTTTTTAGGATCCACCTGCATCCCAAAGGTTTGCAGCCCGGTGGGAGATCCACGATTTCCCACGTGTGGTTTTGTATAATGGATTATATCTCACTATTGATAGCTTCCTTCCAGAGAGGAGCATCTGGACTGGACAATGCCTCTTGGATTGTTCTAGGTTCATCTTCTAACGCATAGGTTAGATAATCTGGACCAAAGAATTTGGTTACCTTCGTCCGTTTACTACGTCTAGGTTCATCATCTTCCTGATTTGACCCTTGCGTAGTCTCGTGAGCCCTTTTCTTTGAGAGCACAGCTTCCCCCCACATGTTCTGGGGTAAGCCCGAGCTAATCAACATAGCGTTCATCATCTCCTTAAGAGTTCAATTTTTGCGTTCAGCTACGCCATTCGATTGAGGTGAGTAAGGAGCAGTCGTCTGATGAATAATGCCATGTTCTCGACAGAGTTCATCAAACGGAGCTACATATTCTCCCCCTCGATCACTTCGGATCATTTTGATTTTCACGCTGAGTTGATTTTCAACCTCATTCTTATATCTCTTAAAGGCATCAAAAGCTTCGTCTTTGCCCTTTAGGAGATATACGTAACAGTATCTCGTGCAATCATCGATAAACGTGATGAAGTATTTCTTCCCGCCTTTAGTTTGCACGTGTTTCATATCGCAAGTGTCCGTATGAATTAACTCTAGAGGCGTAGTACTTCTTTCCACCGAATGGAAAGGTGCTTTGGTCATTTTAGCCTCCACACATACTTCACATTTATTGGATGGGTTGAACTCTAGATTCGGTAATAAATTTAAACTTACTAACTTTCTTAGCGAGTTTAAATTTACGTGTCCTAATCTACCATGCCATAAATTAGAACACTCGGCCAAGTAAGAAGAAGCGTTAACTTTATTTTCACCGTTAAAGGTGCGATGTACAGTTATTACATTCATCTTAAACAGCCCCTTTTCTAGATAACCCTTTCCTATGAATTGACCCGCTTTGGTCAGTACAAACTTATCAGCCTCAAATACAAGCTTAATACCGGCTTTGCTCAACAGTGAGCCGGAAACTAAGTTCTTGCGGATGTCCGAGACATGCAGCACATCCTTGAGGGTCAGCTCCTTTCCTGAGGTCAGCTTCAGGACCACCTTTCCCAGACCGACGATCTTGGACGTTGCGGAGTTTCCCATGAACAGCTTTCGGCCGGTGATCGGGATATAGCTTGAGAACATCTCCTTGTCTGAGCAGATGTGGCGGGTAGCTCCTGTGTCCACGAACCACTCTCTCGGATTGTCCACCAGGTTGGCTTCAAACACAACGGCTGACAGATCCATCTGGGACAAGTCTTCAGCCAGGTTAGCCTTTCTTTCGTCGTCCTTCTTCGGCTGGCGACAGTCCTTAGCCATGTGTCCGGGTTTGCCGCAGTTGTAGCAGTCGCCCTTGATCTTCTTTTTCTTCTTGGGCTCTTGCTTCTCCTGCTTATCCCCGGACTTCTTCCTCTTCTTGCTACATTTTCCCTCGGCGAGGTGCACGGTGGTCTCAGGGTTGGCTTTGCCTTGCTTGACTTCGGACTTTCGGTTGTCTTCCTCGATCCTAAGTCTCACGATCAGGTCTTCTAGGCCCATGTCCTTCCTCTTGTGCTTGAGGTAGCTCTTGAAGTCCTTCCAGAGCAGGGGGAGCTTCTCGATCATCGCAGCTACTTGGAAGGACTCGCTGAGTTACATCCCTTCGGCTTGGATCTCGTGAAGGATTAGCTGCAACTCTTGTACTTGGTCAATGACCTTCTTGGAGTCCACCATCTTGAAGTCGAGGAATCGTCCGACGATGAATTTCTTCATCCCTGCATCCTCCATTTTGTACTTCTTCTCGAGTGAACTCCACAGCTCTTTAGCGGTTTTGGCTTCCGCGTAGATGTTGTAGAGTGTGTCGTCTAGTCTATTCAGGATGTAGTTCCGGCATAGGAAGTTGCTATGACTCCATGCATCGAGGGCATTGATCTTCTGTTGATCTGCCTCATTTTCCGCCACCTTTAAGCCTCTTCCTTCAAGAATCGGACCAGGTTGAGCGTCGTCAGATAGAACAACATCTTCTGTTGCCATCTCTTGAACTCGGTACCGTTGAACTTGGCCGGCCTTTCGGCGTGGACAGTTCCCGGGACCGGTGCTGAGCTTGTCGATGCCATCTTCAAGTACACAATCTCGTCTTACGATTGTTGTTTGTCGGAGGTGGTGTACTTGATTAGGATCTACGGCAGTCGAGGCAAGTGTTGGACACTTTCTCCGTAAGACGAGATTGCCCCGTATATTTGATGAGTGTGGAAATACTCTATCATTTGTGTATGTTTTAGTATTGATTTTCTATTGTTTCTAGTATGTTTGTTCGTTATTTGACATCATTGTCTCGTATTATGTGTTATGTTTGTTTTAGTATAGTCTTGTGATTTTTATTGTGATTCTTTCTTGATAGGAGTCTTGTTACGGTAATGGTGGACGTTCGTGTGCCAAGGGACGCGTCATAGGCGATCGGATCAGTCAGGACGATTGGCGTTTTACGAGACCCATGAAAGCGTAGAGCAAAACTGACCCCTTGAGACTCAAATACTGATAACTTTATCATCCGAAGTCCAATGGAGACAAACAAGGTGGCGCTGGAAAGAAGACATCCGGAGCTACAACTTTGTCTTCATGGGCTTTTTCAAATTCGGAGTCCAAGTGGGAGGAAAATTGCATCCAATGTTGACCTTAGAATCTGCCAACAAATCTGACGAGTGGGCTGAATTTTAGGATTTGTTTTGGGCCCATTTAGGGCCTTGAATGATGAATTTCGTGGCTGGCACTTCCTAAGCCAAGAACTTGTATAAATATCTTCCTTAGACTCCCTTAGTGGAGCACTTAGACATTATTGATCCACTTTTCATTATTGTATTTATTCTCCCACCAAAACTTCCACTAACTCTCTCTTTTTGAGAGAGAAAGCTTGGATCTCCAAGGTTGGATCTAGGAAGCCATTGTTGAAGCTTGTGTAGGGAACTTGAAGGAAGAATATTGGATGCTTGAAGACCATCTTGAGCTTTCTCTTACTCTCTCTTTTAATGTTCTTGCTTTACTTGCTTTGTTCAATAGAATTGTTGAGTTGTTTGGTAAATATGTGTGAGTAGTTGATTAGTGAGTTTGGTGCCTTGATGGCACCTACTTAGCCAATGGTTTAGGGGGTTAATATGCCTAGGTATGTGTACTAGTTAATGAGCTTAATGCTTGATCTAGATTGATCACCTTGATTATGAACTTGGTTAATATTAATCACCGAGAGGGGTTAAGATTAACAGACCATTTAACTAGTTGAGTAGAAACCTATTGATGAGAGATCACCTTATGTGTGAGTAGTTGATTAGTGAGTTTGGTGCCTTGATGGCACCTACTTAGCCAATGGTTTAGGGGGTTAATATGCCTAGGTATGTGTACTAGTTAATGAGCTTAATGCTTGATCTAGATTGATCACCTTGATTATGAACTTGGTTAATATTAATCACCGAGAGGGGTTAAGATTAACAGACCATTTAACTAGTTGAGTAGAAACCTATTGATGAGAGATCACCTTAGGTGACTAGTTGTCCAAAGGATGGAGATTATAGTTGGTGATTAGTTAGATTAGATGGCTAATTTGTCGCGAGAGCGTGGTTAGTTCATCTAAGTCTAGTTAAGAATCGATTTAGACTAATTTGTCGCAAGAGCGTTGATTAGTTACCTTCGAAACATCCGGACCATATCATGAACTTAATAAACCACATAAGCCATTTGGTTATTTAGGTTGTCATTGGTACCAAGCTCACTCTTGTTTTAAGTGTTTAAACCATCACTTTGTTTAGTTGCGATTTTATTTAAAGTAGCATATTGTGTTTGGAATTGACAACTCCATTTCTTATAGTCCTAAACTAGTGGTAAAGTCGAGTTTGCGGCCTAGCTTAGTCCTTGTGGGACGACAATCTCTTACTTACTCATTATTGCAAGAGGGGTGAAAATCTCTCCTTTCAATATTTTAGTGCGGTACGGGCTACGGCAATCGTCCCCAAGATACAACGATTGTTAGGACATTTCCAAGAATTTTGTTCACGTATCTCGAAATTTTCGGGCGAACCCTTATATACCCAGAACTTTCGGACTCTTTTAAGTGAAGAACCTGCTGGGATGAGATTAATAAGTGCCAAGTGCGCCACAAAGCGCCCATTGCGACCTGCGTCCAATGCGCCATGCACACACGCGCGTGCGCGTGCTCTTGCTCGGACGGTGCTTCGCACCGTCCTCGCAGCTAGCGGTGGGTCAACCTTTTGGGTAGTCAATCAAGTTGAGAGGTAAGGAGAGGAATTCCTTATAAACAAGGAAATCCTCCTTGCTCTATTCAATGTGGTACACATTTCTTAACTTGACTTTGGGCCTTCCACTTGGGCCTTTCCAATTTGGGCCAAATGCATTAAATATGCATTCAACCCAACAGGAAGAGGCAATCATGACCTTATAGTTTATTGAATATGATTAATGGATTTCGTTTTATGAGAATAAATAATCTAGTGTGGAAATCAAAGAATTTAGTACAACTATTACAAGTGTTGTTCAAATTTAATACAATAATGTTAAATATTTGTTGAAATAATTTATAATCATTGAAATGTTATATCTAACTTCGATTTAAATCAGTCAATTAAATAAAATGTTCAATATATACAACTCAGAAAATTTACTATTAGACAATTAGACAATGTTAAAAAAAATTTGCTAGTCGGGGGAGCTTTTATATTTTAGCTTTGGTGAAAAACTTAACCCTAACCCTAACCCTAATACTTACCCTAAACATGAACCCGTTAGCCTAACATAATCGTAACCCTAACACTCACCCTAAACAGTAACCAGTTATCCTAACACAATCCTAACCCTAACACTAAACCTAGATAAATGTTTGAGAGAAGGCGTATTCAATTAAACAAGAAAACAAAGTATTAAATATTAAAATTTAAGGAATTAATTTGAATTCAATTCGGATTCGATGCGAATTTAAAAGTTCATAATTCGTATTCGATTCGTCCTTGTACGAATTGAATACGGTTTAAGATTTTGATGAATTCGAATTCGAACTAATTCGATTCGAATTTGTTCAAATTCGAACCGTGGTCAGGTCTAATGGTAAGGACCAGTCCAGTTTGAGGAATTTATTTTTATATCAATATATACGTTAATTGAATCGACTAAGTCAATTTTAAATAGAATATGATATTTTTCCAATAATTATTTAATGATATCGTGTTACTGATCAACTCGAAATTTTATTAAGTAGAGTAACTTTTAAAAAGATAAAGCTCTTCTTTCGCTTTGATTGAATTTGTTCCCAAATTGATACACAAAGTGCCAAACATTAAAAATTCTAGGGTAAATTATCCCTTGTCCTAGTATTTGTTCATCATTCCTTTGGGATCCTTTTGTTTCAAAAAAATGATCTTACCGTTCTCCATCTTTGGTTTTAGAAATTCTCGGGTCCCTGTCACCGGAGTTTGCCATTTTCTTCGGCAAACTCTCATTTGAAAAGACTAAAATACCCCCTTTGTTAAAAAACAAAAAAATTCTCTTTCTTTCTCCCTCCATCTTCTTCCTCCCACCTCATCTTCTTCCTCCCATATTCAACCAAAATTCAAATTTTAAATCCAAAACTTAGAATCAATTAAAAATCGAACTTCTTCCTTGGTTTCAAAAAATGATTTTACTGTCCTCCATCTTTGGTTATAGAAAATCTCGGGTTCCTGTCACCAGAATATGCCATTTTCTCCGGCGAACCCTACTTGAAAAGACTAAAATGCTCTCCCTTTGTTAAAAAATTATATTTCCTTCTCCCTCCATATTCTTCCTCCTTTACTTAAAAAACAAAAAAAAATCTGATTTATGGATCGTCGCCATGTGGTGGTGGGGATTTGAGGGAGCAAGAAAAAGCGGAAGAGGATGATGAGATTGTCATTGATGAGAGTCTGTAACGATGGGTTTTTTTAAATTGAGTTGGTCGAAATCAATTCATTAAAATTAGGGAAAATTACTCTCAAATCTTTCGGATTTGCTTAAATATACTCAAAAATTCCCCTTATTTACAAAATACATGCCGACCCAGATCCAAAAACAAGTGGTTAGCTGGTATGTGTGGGGGTATTGTGCAGTTGTGAGGCTTGTTCTGTAGTAGTACATTTTGTCAATTTCTAGTAGAAATTCCACTTATTAAAGAATGTGGTTCATAACATCACATAAATGTTTGACAGATGAATCCAAATAAATGTAACAATATCATAATAAAAAAAATGTGAGAAGGACGAATCAAAATGTGAAATGCACTTATGGTGGCCTCTAATCCACAAACATACTTCATAGATTTTTTTTTCATATTAGACATTCACTAGACCGACAAATCCAGATTTAAGTTAGTAATCTATAATACTAGACCAAATTGATAAACCTATCCCTTCTTAAGAGGTCGTAACTACAAAAGCAGGATCAGATAAAGCATTGCCTCTTGGTTGAGGCAAAGCAAGCATCACCTTTGTGACCATCTGGTTGAGATCCCTCAACTTGTCCGCATGTTCATCTTCCTGCAAACAACTTTCTAGCATTAGATAGGTCACGTCCCTCATGCGCATCCCTCTCCCCAAAAACTGTCTGCAGCATTCGACCGCTTCGTCTGGCCTGTGTCGGGCACAAAGCGCAGTTACCAAAAGATGCAAAGCGTTACCATGCGGGCAGAAGCCCTTTTCCAGCAGGTAGTGCCAAAACTGCAGGCCTAAATCGAGCCGCCCGTTCATGCAGAAGTACTTCATCAACATAACCACCGTTCTCGCCTTGGGAAGAAAGTTGTTTTCAATCATCTTCTGATAAAGCTCGATATAGCCATTGGTGTCACCGGCCTTCATGAATCCGTAAAACAGTGTATGATAGGTCATGTCATCAGGTGTGATACGCATTTCAGCCATCTCAGCCATTAGACTAACGGCGGACTTCAATTCTCTGCAACGGATGAGTGAGCTAATCAAAGCATTATAAGCTCCAGTGTCGGCCTGCAAGTTTCTCATGGGAATTTCATCAAATATTTCCCTGGCTTTTAGCGCATTCCTCACCACACCGGCTCCATGAACAAGAGTAGTCAGTGTTTCCAACGAAGGTTGGCACTTGGCCTGTTCCATTTCATTGAAAATTCTCAGAGCGTCGGCGAAGTAACCTTTCTTGCAGTAAGCATCAATTCTGATGTGGAATGTCACATTGTTAGGTTGGAAACCTCTTCTACGCATTTCGTGGAAAAACAGATCCACGGAAGTAATATCACCTGATTCCTTGAAACCCAGAAGCAAAATATTCATGGTCTTGATATTGGGAGGAAACCGATCATACATTTTCCAGAACACCGATTGTGCCTCTTTCATTTCCCTCTGAGTACAGATTGCTCGAAGAAGTACATTGAACTCCTCGGTACCAAATGGTCTCCCGACAAAAACCTCCTTCTCCATCCTCTCAAATGCTGTAAGAGTATCTTCATAGGAGCCAAACTTCGCAAGTTTTGAGAGAATTATACTCATCGATTTGATAGTAAGCAAAGATGGGTGGCACTTACTAATTTCCAGCATCAGTTCCCAAGCATTCTCAAAGTAGCGCATCCTTACAAGGATGTGAAGGGTCTTTTCAAATGCATCGGAACTTGGATCATCATGAGAGTACTTGAGGAAGAATCTGAAAAGCTCCAGGGCTTTAAGGCCATTGGAGTGTGCAGCAAAAAGCCGGCCGAGGACAGCCTCAACAAAAGTTTTGGATAGGGAACTTGTTGGGATATGGTTCTGGAGGATGGGTTGCAGAGGCTGATGAGGAAAAGGGTGGTCATTGATGATTTTGGTAATTCTTTCAACATCGGTCTGGATAGAGGACTTAGAGGCAACAAAGACCAACAAAGGGAGAGTCTTCAATGGTATTTGACAACTTTTGCAAATTCTCTTCGATGCAAATGAGAGGATCATACTTGCGTCTTTCTCGAGAGCCGATCTATTAGAACAGGAGCCATCTTGCACTCAGTCCCAACTCATTCTAGGGGAGTTTATTCCATTTGACAAATGAGAACCAGAGACTTGATCAAGCCAGTCACTCAGAGAACATTCTTCACCAAGATACACTGCAATTATGAAACACAATAAGACTCAAGTGAACTGGGAAAAAGTACTAAAGATTGGGATTGAGGAGCGTAAGAAATCTCCCTTCATAAAAAACAGAACATGAGAATAACCCCATTCAAAGCCCTCAACTTTTGAAAAAGTGAAGACAAAATAGAAGTAATTGTGACACCCCAAACTCACAAATCAGTAACCTGAACGTTCATTCCCTATTATCCTATTCATGAAATTATCCGAGTAATTGTCTTGAGATGCAATACAGGTAACCTCAATTATCAACGCAAGATAATATACCGGAAATGCATGCCCTTACTAAAATTTCACCTATAAATTTCACGCCATCAGACAAACGAACATCTGATCTTAGCACTGGAATTATCAAACCAATCAACCAGAAAAGGGCATGTAAAATTTTGTCAGAAATTCAGCAACACTCCATCCAGTCAAAAACCACTCTTCCAATGTAAAGCGCATCTAACACAAATCATTAACATAAGCAAACATAAAACAAGGACCCTATAGGTTCACCGTTCACCTCAGATTCAATATCTTGAGTCATACCAAACACTTAGCAAATCCCGCCCAGATCCATTGGCCAAGCTCACACCCGGAAATATGCTCAACACTGTTTTGTGCCTAACGACGAGCAAGCAGATATCGGTTTGCTCCTCAATCGTAACACAAAGCCACATTGCTATCCTCATATGCTCAAATGAGGTAAACATCGTGTGTAGCAGTATTCTCATATGCTCTTTTCCCGTGGCGGTTTTTTCTCATTGGGTTTTTCCGTGACGGGTTTTTCATGCCAGCACGAGGGGATGGATGTTTTACGCTATAATCAAGCACGCAAAATCTAACTTTAAGAAAACAACCAGTGACGGAAGCATTCAGAAAAGAAAAAAAACACATCCAAATCCTATCTCACGAACCGAAAGAAGGAACAAACTATCTCACGAACCGAAGGAACAAACAAAGGCAACATCGAAAAAAAAAATCCTCACCCAAGAAACAGCATAGAAATCCCAAAAGAAGTAGAACCCGCGAAAGATAAGAGAAGAGAAACCTACTTCATTTTTAGCAAGGGGAATGAAAAGAGCTCGAACATGGAGTGAGAGAGTGAAGAGATTGGAGACCTGATCTGAAGCTGATTCTCTGTTGCTGCGAGGGTAGACGGAGCTAGCCCAAGTGGATAACAAGGTTAACAGAGAAATTTTTTTTTTAGGGGAATTAACGAAGAAAGATGGTTGTCCTCGATGCTTTGGTTCCTAATCCTATGTAGGCGTATTTCGTGCGAATTTGTATTCATCAAACCTTCGATCGTATTTGATTTGTCTGTATTTTATTTTAATAAAATAAAGTTTTTCCAAATTTTAATAAATTCGAATACAGACGAATCAAATACGATCGAAGGTTTGATGAATACAAATTCGCACGAAATACGCCTACATAGGATTAGGAGGACAACCATCTTTCTCCGTTAATTCCCCTCAAAAAAAAATTTTCTCCGTTAACCTTGTTATCCACTTGCTCCGTCTACCCTCGCAGCAACAGAGAATCAGCCCACCGGCTGATCTAATCAGGTCTCCAATCTCTTCACTCTCTCACTCCATTTTCGAGCTCTTTTCATTCCTCTTGCTGAAACTGAAGTGGGTTTCTCTTCTCTTGTCTTTGCTTATCTTTCGCGGGTTCTACTGTTGTCTTTTGGGATTTCTGTGCTGTTTCTTGGGTCAGGATTTTTTTTGTTCGATGTTGCCTTTGTTTGTTCCTTCGGTTCGTGAGATAGTTTGTTCCTTCCTTCGGTTCGTGAGATAGGATTTGGATGTGCTGTTTTTTCTTTTCTGAATGCTTCCGTCACTAGTTGTTTTCTTAAAGTTGTATTTTGCGTGCTTGATTATAGTGTAAAACATCCATCCCCTCGTGCTGGCATGAAAAACCCGTCACGGAAAAACCCAATGAGAAAAAAACCGCCACGGAAAAAGAGCTGCTACACACGATGTTTACCTCATTTGAGCATATGAGGATAGCAATGTGGATGTGTGGCTTTGTGTTACGATTGAGGAGCAAACCGATCATGTAAGCTAGGCCAGTTTCAAACAAAAGCAAAAACAACACAACTACGTGAACCATCTTCTCCCCATTATTCAATTAAAATAAACCAAGTAATCTAACGCAACGAGAAAATCAACCAGAGTCCAATTACCACTACGTCTTTCATATGTGCATATATTTATTTTGAAACATCTCTTGTCAAAAAAACAGCCTTAAGGTTTCAAGGGTTATAAGATTTCACGAGCGCAAGTAAACCAGAGTTACCTCTTGACCCTCGTCCCAAGATTTAGTGCAAAAGCAAGTCCAGCAAATAAAAGATGAAGGCAGCCACGGCATCCTCAAAACGGATGGGAGAATTAATGTATAAGCAAGCATATCGAATCAGTCACAAGCAGATTGACGAATCACAAGCACCCGGAAAAATCATAAGCTCACAGACAAAGACAATATTCAATCAAAAATAGAATCGGAAATATCCAAACAGTGAACTATCGATCAAGAGCAAAGCAGGAACCGACTTACCTCTCGACGCACTAATCTTTCTCAACTAAATTGACCTCATCTTCCCAGTCCAAGAAAATATGAGGAGGGCTTCTAAAATATTTGTGCCCCAAATGAATGACGGCCGAGATCCCTTTTAAATACATTATAGCTAAGCCTAACTCCTAGGTCAAATTACGGTGGCAAATCAGATATCACTACCTGGTAAATTACCAAACAATGCTCAAAGTTTTTAGAAATATCCTATAACGTTTTATGATTATTACACCAATCCCTGGGAGTTTTCAATGGGAAATTAGCGAGACTTCTTCCCCCCAAAATCAGTTGCTTCTTGTGGGCGGCGCTTAAGGGACAAATTAAGACTCGGGAGAATATTGCAAGAATTGGTGTCATCCCCTATCATGCTGCTATATGCGTTTTGTGCAATCAAGATGTTGAATCTTCGGACCACCTTTTCGTTCACTGCACCTTCATCTCAAGAATTTGGAATATGGTTTTGAATTCAGTTGGGGTCGAGTGGTGTGCCGGGAGATTCTCGTGGTCCCTTTTGGATGAGTGGATGGGTCTCGTCAATGGTGGCTTGCTGGGTAAATTTTGGTATTCTATTTTTGCTGCCAGCTGCTGGCATGTGTGGCGCACTCAGAATCGGGACATTTTCGATTCTATTCAGCCTTGCGTGACTGCAGTTTCATTGGCCATCTGGAGGAGTGTTTCGGAATGGACCTTTTGGTCCGGGGTGGCAGCTGATGCAAATTTTTAGGATGTTTCCTTGGTGTTGTCTTCTCTTCGGCAGGTGAGATAGCTGAGGGGAATTGGGCTGGTGGTGTGGCGGTCTTGGCGGATGGGCAGCTTCCACCTTCGCTTTCAGGTACTTAGGCGTGATTGTTGAGTTGGTTTGTTCCTTGGAGTTTCCACATGCCGCACTTTTGTATGTTACTGCTTGTAACTTACTGGGCATCTGGGTTTTGCCTTCTGCTGTTTCTGGGCGATTCGAGTCATCTTTGGCTCCCTTGGGTTGTTGTTGTACTCTTTTCAAGGTGATAAATAAATTTTACTTTTCAAAAAAAAATAAATATAAGTTTCCATAAAGATAAAAAAGCAATAGGGACATAAAAATTAATTTGCATGCTTGGTTACGATCAATTGGAATGCCCGGGTACGATAAAAAATTATGCTTTGTTAGGATCAATTAGCATGTCGAGGTAAGATAAAAAGACATGTTTGGTTACAATCAATTGACATTCCCGAGTACGATAAAGAGAGGCATGCCGTTTATGTTTTAACAACATGCCTAATTAATATTTCTTATCATAAAATAGTTAATTAATTAAATGGCATGTCCAGTTACGATAAAATGGCATACCCGACTATGTCTAAAGGCATGGCCGGTTAATATTTAATAAAAAAATAATAATAATTAATTAAATAAAATATCTGACTATGTCTAATGGCATGCTTGATTATAATTAATGGCATGTCCATCTATTTCTAATGACATACCTGACTATGACAAATGACATATCAATTCGCGAAATTTTAATTAAAAAAATTAAGTGCAAGCTTAAGAAAAGAATTCAATACAAGAAAGGGAGAGTGAATCACATGTCAACCCTCTCCCATTTACTGACATGGGCCCACATCTTCTTTTCTCTCTCCACTGATGCGTGCATCTTCCCTATGCACGTCAGCCACTTTACTATTTCACCCTTCTTCGTGCGTACACAGAATAGGCCATTCCGTACTGACCCCGTCTACAACCACCTCCCAAATCCCAATGTGATTCAATTGTGGACTTGTTAAGGTGATGATGATGCTTCTTCACATATGAAACACCCTCGCTAACTGTCGAGAGTTGAGCTCGTAAGACTGATGATCAAAAGAAAAACTACATTTGAACACCCTTTTGTTCTTAATTCTAAGAACCGAAATCCATCACATGGCATTGGAGTCCAATTAACTTCACACCATGGACTTATTTATTAAAATGTGTAAACATTGAGGACCAGAATGTGACTTGCCTAAAACGCTCCAAGTATCACCTCTCTCCTTCTTCTAGAATAACATCTCTATCCACCAGCTTACCAACCTACCACCCCTAATTAAAGCCTCATAATTTTCCTGGAACTCCTTTTTTTTTTCTTCAAATTATCTCATTTTTTAATTTGAATAATTTCTCTTTTTTCTTCTTCCACACTAATATCCCCAGATCACTACTCCATTCCAAACCCTAGCAACAGGGAAAAGGGCTCCAAGTTGCAATCTTTTTTCTTCAATCTGGCAATAAACTTGCCCAAACACTGGAAGGAGCAAAACCCAGATAGGAAACGAAGCTAACGGTTCGAAAGTTGCGATCTTTTTATCGAAATCACTGGAAAGAGCAAAACCCAGATGGGGAATTGAGTTCCTGAGGGGTTTAGGATGTCGGTAGAGAGGTCATTTGAGGCGTGGGAGGAGGTCCAGAGGCACCTAGCGGACCGGCTCGCCCAAGGTTTCACGGGTTTGATCCACACCCGGCCTCCGGCTTTCCCGTGGCCCAACACTCACAAGTCGAAGCTTTTCGATTTGGAGTTCCCGGAGCTGCACTACTTCGGTGCCAGGACGGGGGACTTTGGGGCGGTGTTGGATCACCACGGGGTTAATGGGGTGTCGGCCATTATTGACATAGGGAGTAAGATAGGGCAGGCCGGGGTCGAGCTCGGGGCGTGCTTGAATGGGATGATGCAGCAGGTGTTTACGCGGTTGCCGGTGCCGTTTAAGCAAGAGGATGGAGGTGGGGTTGGAGTTGCGGTCGGGAGAGTGGATGGAAGCAGGGGCCTTGGCCCGCTGCTGGTTGGGACTAGTGTTCTGGGGGAGTTGGGTTTGTTGAGTGAGCGACTGAGGGAGTTTGGATTTGTGGAAGATGGTGTTGGCGAGGGCGGTGACAGTAGTGAGGGTGGCAGTGTTGGTGAGGCGGACGATGTGGTGGTGGATGAGGCGGTTGGTGGGTTTGATTTGAAGTCCATTGGCCATCCTGCTAAGCCGCAGGTAAACTAGCTGATGCTCTTATGTACATAATTTTCAGTGCAAGTAGATGGTCAATCAAGAGTTCTGAACCTTGGATAACCTGAGACTAGATGTGCTTGTTTTCCGTTGCCATGGGAACTATTTTGAGGAAAAAAGTATGTGTTATACAGGCCCTAGAAGTCACATATGTGCTGACTCACATTTTAAATTGGTGATGGATAAAAATGCCAGTGATTATGGTCGGATGACTTTTTTGTGCCTTCTTTATTATTCACTAGTTCCTATGTTTTAGGTCTTATGCGTTGCTCACTCCATACTTGGTTATCCGGATGATGCTATGGCTATTCTCATTGGCAGTTTATTTGTTTATACAGGGTACCTTGAACATTTCGTCGACCTACGACAGTAGAAATCGAAGTATCGAAAGTTCTTTGGTTGCCAAGGGAGACTTATGGAGAGTGGAAGCATCCCAGGGCAGTCCGACATCAGGAAATGAGACTTCGCCTCTCTTTCTTGTTCAACTTGGACCTATTCTATTTATTCGTGATACAACCCTTCTTTTGCCTGTTCATGGCTCAAAGCAACACCTGCTGTGGTATGGCTACGATCGGAAGGTATAACTAACTTTTCCCGGATATGTTTTTGGGCGTTTATGGCCTTTTCTGGGCAAAGGTGATGTAACTATGCCGATATTTAGTGATCAGCTACTGTTTATTAGTTACCTTGTTTCGGAACGAAATAGTTCTTGGAAAGTGGGGCCTCCTTGTTGTATGAAGAAGAAAAGCCAGAGATTTATGATCAGTACAACCACATTAGGAAAGTGATTTTTGCCTAAGAATAGCCTCTCGTTTTGTAGTTTGCAGCATTTGGTAGATATCTACTTCACGACTTGGTGAATGGTTGCTTTTTCATTCCACATGGAGTACGGGACTTATTTTTAATCTTATTCATTTTCTTTTGTTGTTCAGAATGGAGTACATTCTCTATGCCCAGCTGTGTGGTCAAAGCAGAGAAGGTGGTTATTGATGCCAATGCTCTGTCTCAATCCTTTCACATGTGTAAGTTTACTGCCCCTTTTTCTTGTATTTGCTACTTACTACCTCCAATCTCTTTTGTGTTCCTTTTGACCTTTCTATTCTTTGTTAAGTTACACTGGATTGTATGCTGCTATTTCCTTTTCCTTCTCCATATCAGACGTGTATAATGTAACAAGTAATTATGTCATGGAATTAGATTCATAGTCCTCTCTTTAATTTGATTGGTCTTCTAGTGAATCACCAATCACCTATCAACTTGTTGAACTTGGTTGCATGCATCTTGATTGGCAGTGAACTAACTTGTGGGAGAACTATCATCGTGGTATAATTTGGGGACACAGTCGATGTCTATTGTATTAGAATGCAACTGTTTGCATGCTATGGCTGAACTGTGAATTGAATGGTTAAGGATTGTGGATATGGTAGTGTTGGAACATCGAGTGACCCGTCAACTAGGTTTAACAGAAAATAAAGTAGGTCTGTAGGTGATTGATAAAATTGTTTAGATGAATGATGACTCAACTCCCAGAAGCTGTATCTAGGAAGGCATGAGCCTAGTTGGTCTGTAGCATCAAGTTTCATGTTGACATTATATCTTGCTGGAATGATCTGAAAGTAGGTACTCGTGTGTAATGCAGGGAATCAGATGAGGAGTTGTATTATCTTCTTATGAAACTTCTCATCAATGAAGTAATTGTCTTGATTTCTTTAAGAAAAAGTAACTTTGTCTAGTTGGGGGGAAGTTTTCTCAATGTTCGGTGTATTGAGATATTTGTGGTCTTTTTTTTTTAATCTTAGTTATATTCTGGGACCTGAGTAGGAGCAGTTATCTCATGGTGTTGTATATTTGCTTGTCTCAAAGTTGGTGTACTTATTTTTATCATTGTTTTAGGAATTAGATATCATTTCGCTCTAACCTTGCTGTTCATCTTGTCTCCAATGCAGTCATTTGTCGATCTGCAGTTTCCAAATGGGCAGTTCACATACGTAGCCGGTGAGGGGCTGACTACTAGTGCTTTTGTTCCATTTTGTGGGGGCCTTCTCCAAGCTCAAGGTCAATATCCTGGGGAAATGAGATTTAGCTTCTCGCATAAGGTTTGTTGCCTGACCAATGAACTAGTCATTTTGTGGACTCCTAGTACTAACTTTGCATCAGAATCTGAGGTTTAAAACTTCATAAACTTGATGTTCAAGGGCGTGAATAATCTGCTTTACCTGTGAACTTCTTGCAGAATAAATTCTTTTTCTTGGTAATAACTTGCAGAATAAGTGGGGAACACGCATAACACCAATGGTACAATGGCCTGACAAGTCATTCACGTTAAGTTTTGCACAAGCTTTAGCATGGCAGAGATCTGGTCTCATGGTGAAGCCGACTGTTCAGTTGAGGTAATTACCTATACTGCACTTGTGAATACTGTTGGCTTCCTATAATAGGTGCCTTTTGGGTTTCCTAAAGTGCTTATGCAGGCTTAGGGAATAATTTTGATCATTCTATAATTTTCTTTTCCTAGTTGCTTGCCAATAAATGTAGATGGTTTGCGAAATGTGAATTGTGGTTTTGGCTTCCAAAACTTGTCTTGTTAAAAGAATTCTGAAATGGTACCTTCATGCCATTTATTCAATAGATGCCTCCTAACATATCTGCAGAACCAGAAATATTTTGTTATGTGCAGATGCATAATATGACTGGAACGTAAAACCATTTTGTTATTCAATCTTGACTGTGAAGCATGAAAAGGTCTGGGGCGTGGGCTGTAGTACACTGTAGTCGATAGCTCTCAGTTTGTTTATTGCAAGTGACTTAATATCAGGTTACTCTGTTCTTGCTTCAATTGACAAATGCACTAGTCTGTTCAATTAAATCTACTGGCTTGGTAGTGCCTTAAGGTATAACAGTTGCAACTTTCACTATGCTTTTGTAAAGCATTCAAAATAATGTGAACGAAGTAGGAGATTTCCGGGTTGAGTTTTCCCAGTCTTCTGGATAATGTTCAGCAAGAAAGGCATTCCTGCAACATCGATGATGCATACCTTTGGAGAGCGTTGAAAGTTGTCGATTACGTAATCATAATTTTATTTTTTGATTTTAAACTGATCTGAGATTCCTTGAGGGTTTTTCAGACTTACTGATGGCTTCTTGGATAATATGTTACTCTTCTCTTTCTGGAATTAGAATTGGCTTGATGGAATTGTTGGTTCATACCTAGAAGGTTACTGTTACTTAAATTGACTGTTGGCCATGGGGTAACACATATCTGAAGTTGTTATTTGCTTGAACGCTTTTCACAGTAGTTCGTACGTTGCTTGTGTGTCATGTCGATAGACCATTATTTCACAGTTGTTGACTTTCTAATTATCCAGTCTGCTTTGTTGACCATTATTTCACAGTTTCTAATTTTCCCTGTAGTTTGTGCCCGACTTTTGGCGGCAGCAATCCTGGTGTTCGAACGGAACTAATTCACTCTGTTAACGAGAAACTGAATTTGATATGTGGCTGTGCCTTTACAACACATCCATCTCTCTTTGCATCAGTATCTGTAAGTTCTTCCATTAGTTATCGGTATATTGACATCTACATTGTTTGAGAAAAGAGAAATATCTTGTGGCCGTCTTTCCTTCCAATCTTTTGACAATGATTCTCCAACTGGTCTTTGTCTTTTTGACTAAGTATTAGTTTTGTTTGCCTATCTGCTGTTGGCAGGTCGGCCGGTCGAAGTGGAATGGCAATGTCGGGAGTTCAGGAGTCGTAGTGAGAGTCGATACGCCCCTATGCAACGTCGGGCGACCTTCCTTCTCCGTGCAGATAAACAGTGGTGTGGAGTTTTGAGAAACTTTTATTGAGCAGTCAAAGTGTAAATAGCCGTTGGGCATCCACGATACGAAATGTCACCTGTGAATATATCCGCGCTCCTGCAACACTACTTTATTCACGAGCTTCTTCGTCTTCATCATCATCATCCGGCTCCATTTCTGCTGTTGCCTCACGGGTCTGTCCTTTTGCGCCTTATTTGTCACAGAAAACTTAAATGTTTCATCTGCTAACTAGTTCCTGGATCGCATCACGGCTATGTGTTAAGCTGGTGATCATCGGTCGGATATTCGAATTCTCCATAGGATGAAGAAGGTTTTTAACTGAACGCTGGATTCTGTTGAATTTGTTTTTTTGGGGTTGAATCTCTTAGACTCTAGTTATGGGTGGCTAAAGAGAAGGAAGGTTTTTAACTGAACGCATCGTGATTTCTGGATCCAGTTGAAGTTTCTTTTTTTGGTAAATCTCTTGGTATATAAAGTCGAGAGCATTATGAGAGTTATTTTATTTATGGTTACTCTCTTTTTACCTTCGTACGTTCGATTAAGTTAAAATGAACCCGTGGACTATTCAGAAAGTAGTTAATTAGATAGCTTCACTATTCGCCTTGTATCTTTTGTGGCTGCCTGCGCGTATCTCCCATAATTTTATGGGTCCCTAGTGTAAATTGCTAGAGACAGCACTTATAACTTCCGGCTCCAAAAACAGAAAAATAAATTTTTTTTTGAATACATTAAGAAAGAAACGATTCCAATTTTTTATGATAAGTCTATCAGGGAAATTGCTTGCATTCTGTACAACAGATTATGCCCTAAATTTTTGTTGCTGAATTTGGATGGAATCAATTGTTATAGTATATGGTTTATAACTAACAAAATAGCCATTTACGAATTTTTACAAGAAAGTTGTGTATATCATTCACAAAAAAGAGAGAAAGTTACCATTCCAACCAAAAAAAGAAGAAGAGAGAAAGTTGAGTATGAGCTTGGGGTTGGATTGGGTGCTCCCACTAATAGGGTAGACAGCACTATTCAAGGTGTATTATGGATGGGAGGGGGACGCGCGTGTGATACATCTGCCGGTTGGGATTCACTGGAGCTGGATACATTGATATTTTTTTACTTTTCACCTGACACGCGACTAACAAATGTACAATTGCATTATACATTGGTGCAATATTGGTTATTGGCGTCAGACAATGGTACAACACATGACTCACAATGGTACAACTGCAATTAAAAATGATACATCACGCGAGTAACAATGGTACAATTGCCGCTGACAATGTTACACCAAATGGTAGTTGATGTACGCAGATTGAATTATCTTAAGAAGTTTTTGCGTTAAAATCTTATGAATGGACAAACCAATGTATTTAAAAATGGATCAGGATGCGACTCCGATTTTTTTCGTTTCAGAGTCTCGCCACTTGGACCAAAGATTTTAATAAACAATATTTTAATAAATAATTATACTAAATGATAAAATGTCAAATATTTCAAATTTTATTACAAAGTTTATCATTTACAATGCTTAAAATTATAATTTAATCAATTTTAATCTTTCACAATTCGAAAAAAAATGTTTCCAAAAAAAAATAAAATTTGGACAATCTGGCTTGGACCGATCAATACAGTTGATTGAACCAGCTGGTCCAGTTGATTGATTGTCTGTCCAATCATTCTCCACGTTTTTCATAAAAATTATCGGGTCGCGGTCTGATTGGTAGTGCCATATTTTTTAAAACAATAGAAAATTTTCATTGCGAGATCGACTCCTAAATAATAAATAGGTTTAATAATGTTCGACTTTGAATAACAGATACTAAAAAAAACAGTGATAAACCCCCTAAAAAAACAGTGATACAACTTCAAATATTGTTTCAATATGCAACAACTACATCGTTATTTTATGTCATCCTTGGAGCTCAAATCAAGGGAGATACAGACGGTTAATTAGACAACCAAAAAAAAGACAGAACGCCAAACCTTGAAACTACCCAATCGGTCTGTTACCTCAAAGTTGTTATTTCATTTTTACCAAAAGAAAACCGTTATTATTTCATTTTCGCCTTGTAGCCATCACCAGATCACCTCAGCCACCTTCACAGGAGAAGTTAATAGTTGAACCAGTTGCTCTCTTATTACTTGTACCTTTGGGACCTCCTTCCTCTTCCTCTCGGTAGAACGATCCGCCTAAAGAAGATCAGAACGAACAGAAGCTCAGACAAGAACATGACAATGCTGGTCCATACATAGACAGTCCTCCTCCATTGCCACATTGTTCTCTTGACCGGTGGGAGCTCGGATTCCACTGATATACTTGCTTCGTAAACTTCGGGGGCGCCCGCGCCATCTTTGTACTCCGCTCGTTGCTCCAGGACGACTCTGAATGCCGCGGTTGGCTCTACTCCTTCGCGGAATTCGCCCATTCGGATGTTCAGGATCTGGGTTTCGGATTGGAGGCCCGCGAGGAGCGGAATGCTTCTGATGATGGATTGAGCGAACCGGACGGGTTGGCTTTTGAACCTTAGCATGTATGATCGGCTCGAGGTGGCTGTTACTCTACCACTTGCTGACAGGAATTCCACTCTCACCTTGTGTTTTGAAACAAGGAGAAACAAAGATATATGAATCAATTAATTTTTCGCTCCAACAGATGCAACTCATTTGTATCGGAACTAGATTCGCATACCTGGAAGATGCCAAGTTTCCGATTATATTCGGACTCGGGCATTTTCAGCGAGACAGAGACTTGCAGATTGTGACCATAGGGAATGACCCGAGATCCAGCCGCCTTCCCGGCTTCGAATTCGGTAGAATGATCCATTATAGGCACAAATGCTACTGGACTAGACTTGGTGTAGTCAAAGTTGAGGTCTTCAATAGCTTGGAAAGGCTTCTCCACAATTAGCCTCATCATCAAACCGCCCAGCACCAAACTCGACACCAGCAATCCGAAAAGCAGCGCGCAGACATAGCTCGACCAGAACAATGCGCATCCTAACATCACAGTTGCAGTCCTAATGGATGTTTGTGCTTTCTCGGCGATTGTTCGACTCGAGGCACCCAAGGTTCCGATCAGCTTCCTGAGGAAGTACCGCCTAAGACGCGCCAGGGTGTGGAATGGGAACATCAGGAACATGATCGAGAAGTATGAAGCCCGGATTGGAAATGCGAGAAAGCTGACGAAGAGACCGAACTGGAAACCGATGGATCTCGACAAGAATGTCGCGAAGATGCTGAGGAACTTCGAAGGTTGCGGATTGATCATCGATGCCCGCGACACATCAGTAGGATCGCTGATCCAATCAGCATACCTGTCATTAGCTTCATCCACCTTTTCTCTGTTTGTTCTGCCACCTTTCCTTCCAAAACCATATCGTCTCATGCTCCAAGCATGAGACGCCCTCGAACCGGGCCCCCACTCCATCCGAACACCTCTTGGACCGTTCGGATGGTGTTCGAGGCTCGACACGTAGTCGTCAATGTTGACAACCGAGGACCTCATCCGCCAGGCTTTTCGGTCCATCATGGCCTTGTCTGCACCAACAACAGCCCATCTGAGCAAGCTACATTTGATGGTATAGACAATGCCATTAGTACCATCAGCAGGGTGCTGATCATTTTTCAATTCTGATCCATCCATTTCAAAAAGCTGCGAGTCTTTAACTATTTCGAAGTGTAATTTATCGGATGGATAAGGAAATTTGACAATATTAATGGTGGTACTTCAATGTCTCGGGATGCTCAAATGTTGGAAATATTGGTGCATTAACCAATGAGATTGGATTGTTGGCTGACATTATGACATTATCTAGCAACTGGTCAATTCTGTAGATATAATATGAGTGAGAGAGGCCACGATAAGTAAAGAGCCGACTCGAATCTAGATTAGTAATTTTATGTTCAGATATCATATAAAAAATATATATATTATCCTAATTATATATTTGTCCATGCTTTTTATCCCATAACCATGTTGTCACAACGACCACCTGGTTTGCTCCCACATTTTATTTTTTCATAAAGAAAAAAGATATATTCTAACTTTTTTGGATTAAAAGTTTTTATATCTAAAGTATTGAATTATAACTTCTAACATTTCTTTGATTATTCATTTACATGTATCATAAAATACGGTCTCTAATATGTCAACCTCAGATAATTTTTTTTGGTAAAATTATAGACTTTACAGTACTCTATGTATTTTAAAGCATATGATATTAATACATTTCAAGTTATATAAAATGGAATATATGTAGTTAGTACTTATTTTGTAATGATTATAATGACAAAGATTAAATAACGTCTTTTACTTATTCAAAAGTGTAATTAATTTCACCCTTTCCTCACGAGTACTACTTCATTATTGATCATCCGGGAGTATTTAGCCTTGCAAGATGGCCTTGCTGATTTACACGGGATTCTACGTGCCTCATTCTACTCGGGTCACCTAATACTTGAAATTGGTACAATTAACATCATATACTTTTCAAAATAGGTCAATTAAGCCACATTATAATTAAACGGGTCAATTAGAATTAGCATCTTTATAAGTGCCACATCATCTTGACAAAGCCACACAACAATTTTACAAAACTATAATTTTAATCGATGATATGACACTCTTAAAATAACAAGATGATGTGGAATTGATGTGATTGTTTATTAGGACTTTAACTTGTCGCTGATGATAGGAATATTATATATAAGGTGTTGATTAACGTAAGTTATAGGGTGCTAAACGTACCAATTGTAGGACTTTAATTGCACCCTTTGATTCAATAAAAGGAGTTATTTGCTCTTTATGTCGTAAATAATTATAAATATTTTATTATAAAATTTATTATTTACAATTACCAATATTTTAATTTAATAAACTAAAAAAATCAAAAAAATAAATTTTGGATAATTTGGTTTCACCAACCGGATAAACTAGACAAATCGGGACCAGGATTAACAATTAAAAGATAGAGTTTGGGAAATTCAATCACCAGGATTTAATTATTGGTGTGATGTTTTAGCATATGAATAATACATAATCCAATTCTATTTGGTCCATCAGCAACTTTATCAAGTATACAGAATTCAATTTAATATAACCTTAAGTTGGAAAACAAAACAATCCTTATATACATACATCACAATGGACATGTATAAGCAATCTAGAAAGTGAAAATGTGAAAAACCAACAAATGCATTGTTCACTTGAAGCCAATGTCATAAAGATCCTTGGGCGGCCTTTTAGACGAAGTATGCTGCTCTAGGAAGGACGACGACGACTCATCTTTGCTCTGGAATGAAACACCAGAGGAATCCGCCCATGGTCCACCGTCCAGTGACATGCTTCTCCGGAACGTGCTGTCCCGATTACTCGCGGCGGACACGTTTGTTTGGCTGTCCTGTGACAGGATCTCGAAGGCCTTGAACCTCGCCTCGTCTTCTATGCTCATCCGCTTGACTAGTGGCGTCTGTATCGGGATCTTGCCTTCCAGCATTTTGACCACAGACGTCATTCGAGGCCGCAACGAAGGGGACGGGTTGGCGCACAGGAGAGCCAAGTTGAGCATCTTCATGGCCTCGGTCTTGGAATAGTCCGATCCGAGGACTGGATCCACGAGCTCGAGAAGGTTTCCTTGTTCTTGCAAGACGTAGGCCTGCATTGTTCACATGATAAAGTGTTGAGACCATGAAACAAACTATGCAAATCTTCGACGGAATAGCTATCTTACCCAATCAAGAAGATAGATGAACTCTTCCTTCGGCCTGTAATTCGTGTTGCTCTTGCCGCTGACGATCTCTAACGCTACGATTCCGAAGCTGTAAACATCTGCTTTATCCGTCAAGTAACCCCTCATTGCATATTCTGGAGCCATATAACCTCTGAAGAACAACACCAACACCAACACCAACATCAACATTTTGCATATTCTGTTTTACTTTGGAAATATAAGATAATTCATAGTCTTAGAGCTTACATTGTGCCAGCGATTCTCGTGCTGATGTGAGTGTTCTCATCCTCGTTAAGCTTGGCTAATCCGAAGTCCGAAATCTTGGCGTTTAGATCCTTATCAAGCAGAACATTGGTGGCTTTTATATCTCTGTGCACAATTTTCAGCCTGGATTCCTCATGAAGGTAAGCTAATCCCTTTGCTATACCTAAAAGAATTTTCTTCCTCGTCGACCAGTTCAAGTGAAGTCGCTGCTCTTCCCGGCCTATCAATAAGCAGATAGAGGCAATAAGATCCAAGGGAGAAATTCTTTTTCCGAAGTATCAGAAACATGATAGAACGAAACAATGAAAATAGTCGAGCAATTACCGAAGAGAGCTCGAGCAAGACTGTTGTTCTCCAAGTATTCATACACTAACAACAGTTGATTACCCTCGATACAGCATCCGAAGAGACGCACAAGATTATGATGCTGCAAGGCAGAAATCATGCCTATCTCATTAACAAACTCGCGGTTCCCTTGCTTGGATTTCGCGGATAGCTGCTTAACAGCAATTACTGCACCATCAGAGAGCTCACCCTGAAAATACAAGAAAGCCCTTCCTTAGCTAGTCGAGAGTTTTCGGTTGTATCCATACTATAGACGATGGATCGTTGAATACTCACCTTATAAACTGGTCCGAAACCTCCTTCTCCTATCTTATTTGCAGGGTCAAAGTTGTTGGTAGCTTTCTTAATCTGCCTCAGGGTAAAATACCCTGTTTGCAGGTCTAGGCCGTGAAGTTCTGATACACGAAGATGGAAATCAAGACCCGGATACATATATATTTATCCATTGTTAACTAGGAATCATCTTTACCTTTATCTTCCTCATCTTTTCCTCCAAGGTAACCTGCCTTTCTAAGCGCCAGCAAAATCATAACCACGACGAAAATGGAAGAAATCACGATACCAGCAATAGCTCCGGCCGACAGTCCTCCATTGTCTACTTTAAAGTCTGAATGGCAGACGGAAGAATACAGCATTTCAGTTGCATGTTAACAGATGAAGTAAACATAGAAATCTTAGATTCGAGGCGCGAACTTTACTTGGCGTCACTGTAATCGCGGATATCAGAGGTCCATAGACTCCTCTGTCAGGTACGGCAGTGGTACCTTTACCCAACCAGTACAAGTGTATCTCCAGAGTACTACCATTTATATACGTAGTAAATTCTCGTTCGATCCCTATTCCGACTCCTCCAGCTTCTTCGGCTATATTGAAATCCTTTAGCACCACGTTTCCCTGTGAAAATGGCAGGAAAAATCTCTCAGGAGAATTGACAGAAGCTAAACTGACACTTCGGACAAATATCGAGGTACCTCACCTGAATAGCTACATCGAACATGCGCTTTCCAATGCTGCTGAAACTATGGTCATTAGAGTACATGATCTCAGCAAAATGGAGCTTTACTTGATAGCTTCCCGTATGCAAACACAGCCCGAAGTATCTGAGTGATTGCGGAGCAAGGCGTGCAGACTTGTATAAATCTGAACCATTTACTGTGAGGTTAAACTGGTTTCCGGTTATGAAATTAGCATCGTCGTTTCCCAAGTAGGTTCCTGTGCTGGTATATGCCCATTTTTCTGATACCGCAGCGAAGTTCGATGGGCCCCCGGGGCTAAGATCTTCTTGATATTGATTGTTGTCGACAGGTATCAGGCTCCCTCCACAGTTGATGAACAAGGAAGTGTCTACAGAAACAATTTCGATCAATTCGGAAGCCCTCATCAAAGCAAAGATTTTCGAGAATTGTAATCGAACAGCGCACTAGTACAAACAACTCACATTGAGCCTTTTTCGAGCAGGGAAGATCCTCCATTAAGCACCAAGAGACTCTGCAAAGGATCGGATTTTCTTATCAGTAGGTGATACAAAGAATGTTATCCCACAAGATGATGTGTGAAAAAGGAACTTACGAGTTGCTATTACTAGACCCGGAATGACTAGAAACTAAATTCCTGCAATGTGATGTACAAACTTTAGTTAGGAACAAGTCCGAAGTAAGGAAAAGAAAAGCAACGAGCAATTCGATGCTTACACTGACGACTGCTGACAAGTCGATTGAATTGATCCGGTAAAGTTGTTATAAGATAAATCCCTGTGTGATGCAGATCAACATAACGTGGATCAGAAAAGCCAATATGACAATGTATGTATTGATACACCGTTCCGCTAATATGGCGTCGCGTGGGCTAATTTGCACGGTGACTGAGACCAAGAACATAATGAACCAACAGAAAGAAAACTAACATGTTTTGCTTGTTGTTCTGTATCCAACCGGGTACCTCTCCCGTCAATGAGTTATTGTTGAGAAACCTGACCAATTGATCAACAGCAGAGAGATGAAGTTTTTGACGTGATACTAATATGTGACAAAGAAATTATTACAAACTAAGTATGGTCCTATTGATCTTACAGGTATTGTAGATAATACAAACTCTGCAACTGGCTTGGAACTTCGCCCGTCAATTGGTTGTTACTTAAATCTCTGCAGCAAGACAATTCAACTAGAATGTAAGTAAACAAGTGACAGAAACATAATTTGAAGCTTCTCATTTACATGGAGTATCAGAAGTTGATGAGAAACCCAAATGAGAAGGTCGATCAACTTACAAACTTTTAAGGTTGCTCATTGATCCAAAGACATCCGGGATTGTGCCATTGATTAGGCAATTCCTTAGTGCCCTGGTTCAACAAGTAAAACAAACAACAGATATCAGAGAGCACAACAAAGTAGCATAGCTCAGGTGATTAGTTCAGCCCTTCCAACTCACAATCTTTCCATATTTGTCATCCCCGACAAATCCGGGAAACTTGAACTAGGCCCGCTCAAATCAGTAATTCTCCTGAAAACAAAAGAGTATACCAATCAGTCATCTCCAACCTTGATGTCCCGAATTATAATAGAAGTGCAGATAGTGTATATCAAACTAAATTGTTACTTGACAGTTACATTTCTTTCATGTTTGTTAAGAGTGACAAACTAGACGGAATTGGACCCTGCATCGATGTTCCCTGCCAATCCCTGAAAGGTATCGGTTTAGATGTCAGGGATATGATCTGTTGGCGATAAAAGATCGGACAATGTGGATACTTACAATCTGGTAAGGTTAGTCCAGTTGCCGATAAAATCGGGCATGCTCCCTGATAGTTGATTTCCATCTATCCTCCTGTAATGATCAAAAAAGGGTCATGAGCTTTTGCATACTAAATTCTGATCCGATAATGATACATCAAATGGAGAAACTTACAAGTCCGTTAGGCCCTTTAGCTTGCCGAACGTATCAGGTATCGGTCCCGTGAAATTGTTGGCAGAAAGTAGGCTGTTAGAAGCAACATAAAAGTTTCCAAGTCAAATCCAATAGGTAAGAATCCAGGAAACATATCCAGTTATGTCACAATATTATGAAAAAGAATCTGGAGGATTTATACATTCTCTTCAGGTTGGTCATATTTCCTAGGTTTTCGGGTAGAGGTCCTGTGAGCAGATTATCTTCCAGTATCCTGCAAAAACTCGTACACATAAATCAAATAGCACACAGCATTGCCTGAATCGGACAAACGACAGTCTTTCATTCGCTTACAGCTCAACCAACGAAGAAATATTGGCGATTTCTTCTGGGATGGAGCCATTGATGCGGTTTCCCAACAGGGCCCTGAGCATTAGTCCAGTACAGTCAAAACTCTCGAAAAGCAGGTCGAATTACAAACACGGATAAGGGACTTGCAAGAAAAGCAACAGACTTACAACTTCTGAAGGTTCTGGAGCTTCCCAAGGCCTTTCGGGATGGTTCCGTTGAGATAGTTGCGGCTGAGATCACTGCAAAATTCAACAGTGGTCAACTCCAAGCTTTGATGTTCAACTTACATTTCTTACAACTCTCAGAAACAGAAACACTCACAGTTCTTGCAGGTACGTAAGATTTCCGAATTCATCCGGGACGATGCCACTAAAGTTAAAGCCCTTAACCACGCTGCCACGTCGAATTTTTTGCAGAGTTTTAGTCAAGAGAGCAGCAGACATAAACCATAGTAGCAGTAGTACCAAGAGCATAAGAACATACAAATTGGTGACGTGGCAGACGTCTCCACCCGAAAAAGAGCAGTTGCAAGTGACATTGCTTATGATATTGACTATGATTGTCCAGTTCCATTCTGCTTTGGAACAAGAATCCTCTGTGACTGTCCAATAGGTGTTGTTCATCTTGCTGGATATCGTCTGAAGGAGTGTCACTGTCACATGCAGAGGATCAATTTAGAAATCCCTTTTGTTACTCAATTGTAAAGATAAGAAAATCCTGGTACTAATAATAAAGTTTAGGCGAAAGACTAAAATATACTTTAGTCCTTACGGTTTGACGTAATAGACAGTTTAGTCTTGGACCAAAATATTTGAAACACTTTCTTCCTTGGGTTGAGTTTAGGTCGATATGGAAAATACAACATGTTACCAAAACATGTTAATCCCATTCCATGCTTATTGTTTTCTTCAACGTGGACTTCATCTGAATAACGTGTTGGGATTATTTCATCGTTAATTGTGAGTGTAGTAAGATTGTAACTAACAAAACAAAACTTCAATTCATTGATATTGTTCCATACAGAAAATCAAGCCATCTTTTTTGCATATAATACCTCAGCTATAGAATAGGTGGCTTTCAAGCTGCAAAAGTTTGACGTACACCAAAAGAGAGATATAAAAGCATGCGACTAATCTCACCCTTCCGTTCATGAACTTACACTTTCCACATGGTCAATGCTAATTAAATACTTCGTTTTTCACTCGACAAAAAAACCAAGTATCTTATTTTTTTTTGTTGAACTAATCCAAATTCAATTCTGCTAGAACTTTTAAAATTGCCAAGTTTCATGACCATGAAATAATAGTATATTTCCAATGAGATTTGCACAAAGCTCAAGGTAATCCATAACTATTTTCAACATCTTACTTTGAGCTAAGAGATTAATCAAGTAGTCCCCTAATCTTAGGGAATTATATTAATAATTAATTCCGAGTCACATACACACAATTATAGTTCCAAAGAAAAATAGGACACGAGATGAGTTGTAGCATGGTCAAAATTTATAGCATCTATTTCTAGAACCCGATGTTGGTCAAAATTACATTAAACTATTCATATCGAATTTTCTGAAAAACAGTCAATAATTTATCATCCATAGCATGTGGGAACTAATTAAATAAACATTATATTATAATATGATTCAATTCAAATAAGACAGCGGTGGTCGAACAAGGAACAATAAATACTAATCCCCTCTCTCAATTCTCCGGAAGAAAAGTTGTCCATTCACACTCAAAATAAAAAAATTCTAACCTAGATTAGGCACATAATGTGTTTTTGGTGTATAAACAGAGGGAAATTTGGGAAAATAATGTTTCTAAGTATTTACAAAATCAAACAATGAAATTTAAAATAACAAAAGAATCTGAAAAAACACTCCAAGGAAAAAAAAGAAAAAAAAGAATAATGAAAAACAGTTCATTCAAAGGAACTAAATGATTTTATTTGCACAAAGAAACTCTTTTTTTAATCTATATTATTTAAAATCGAGTTGAACTTTATTTGAGAGCAGTTTTGCCAATGATGTTCTTACCTCCGTAAGTTTTAAATTTAAAACATTTTTTATTAAATTCAATCAACTCTCATACTTGATCTCCTGGAAAAGAATTCACCGTATTTGACCATATTCCAAGTGCGAGAAAATAATATTTTATTTAGCTGATAACTTTTGAACAAAACGACAAGTAATAAAGGATGAAAGGAATACCAATTCAAGATTGACAAGGAAACGTATTATTTTTCTTTTCTTATTAAAAACAAGGTGTTAGAAAATAGCAAAATTCCACATTTGATCCAAATATGTCAGGGAATCCATATTGGCCAAATTTGAAATGAATAATAGGATAGAGCCAATTTAGAAAAAAATGCCACAAATTACAGACTATAGTTGCGTCCAATAAACCAACAAGCACATGGATATAGTGAAAAAATATATTTTAGATTAATTAAAATGTCTGAGTTGAAGTACTTGGTAATGTAGCACCATGTCAATGTTAAATTTTTTTTAGAATTTTATCACTATTTAAATATCTTACGAGATTAAAATCTAAATTAGTTAGTTCAATATTTTTTCGGATATCATGTGATATCATCGAAAAAAGTTGCATCCATATAAGGAACGAGATCGTTAAGGTTATAAAAATTTTATATTATACATGCAGATTACTATCCAAATTCAAACACATCAATCATTCTGCTAAAAGTAAAAAAACACACGTAATGCATGAATGTGGACGGAAGACTAAAAACCATACTTTTAATATGGACCCCACTGACTGCTTTACACACATAAAGAGAAGATACCTCTAATCAGAGACTCAGTCAATAAAACGAATGACATCACATCCACAATAGAGAATGCAAATTAGAATCGATCACAACAAACCCCTAAAAAAAAGAATTGATCCCAACGATCAAAGATTTTTATTTTTTAGGATAATTTGGATTTCAAGTATTACAAAATAGAAAATATTATTTAAAAAATTATTCTTTAAATACAGTTTGATAATGTTCGACTAATTGACAAAGAAAATGCCAGCATTTCATTAGACTTTACTATTGTTAAGAAGGACGAGCATGAATAATGAATCCACGAAGCACAATTAACAAGATAAAGACAACGTAACAAAAAATAGTCATTAATTCCACGGTACATTAGCCATGTACTTCCAAAGAAAAATATAAACGGCCGTACCGCAAGGCTTTAGTGAGAAAATAAATAACAAATCTGAATGATATTTATTTTTCTACTCTTTTTTCAGAAAGTCACCCTCTTCCATCTCACTTCGTTGCTTACAAACAAAGAGACTATTAATGGTTTACCGTACTCAAACTTAATTACCGTAAGTAGAATTTAATTTATTACTTTAAGTAAGTCAAATTTATTCAATTCTAAGCAATGTTTTTAAAAACGTAATTAACAACGGTTGGACCTTTCCATTTGTTTTTTTTACAATCCAGTAAATTTTGAAGGTTGAAAAAATAGTGAAATACAACAAGAGAATAAAAATAAAAAACTATCTAGAGTAAAACCAAATTAATGAGAGAACCCATTAAGCATAACTAATAATTCGTAATTTCTGTCAAGAAAAAAAAGGTAAGAATTACGCACCTTCATCCGCCAGTAACCGCTGAGCCGATGCCTGAGACCCCATATCCATGGAACTTAGTTGCAGTAGCAGAAGACCCAATATAAGGGTGGTGGCCGCCTTCCCTGAACCTAATCGGAGAAAACCCATTTTGGGTTTGGGTACCAATTAATCTGTATAGCCGGCGGCGACGCTCACCTCCTCTTGGTATTCCGTCTCCGGCTTCTATGTGATTTGGTGTATTGGAAACCTTGAAGGCAACGACCAAGATATAAGGTGCTTGATCAGATTAGTCGACGACCAGCGCACAAGGTAGAGCCGGCATATATGACCACGGGGGGAGAGAGGTTATATTGGGGGGAAAAAAGAGGAACCAGACACGAAGTGGTTTTTAAAGACAAAGCTGGTCCCGTTAAACTATTGTTTCTCTTTCCAGGCTTATTTTTATTTTATTTTTCAGAATTTAATGAATATCGTATATGAGGATTTTATTGAAACCATATATGGATAGTTCATGATAACATACAACATAAGAATCCGACAATTGGCAGTATTTTTGGCCAAATAGGTTGGGTAGTAGAAAACAGAAAACATATATTACAAGAGTAGCATTTGGTATAATTGTAGCATGAAAAAAAAGTTAGTACAAAAAACAATAGTAGACATATGGCTGATAATTAGACCTTACCCTGATGGTCTACTCGGATCCAGACCGAAAGGTGTAAGATCTGTTGACTTTGACTTGGTCTAAACCTGAATTTTTCCAGGATCCTTATATTTTAAAAAGATAAGGACATGGATATATATCTATAATATATTGCCTTAATTTTACCTGAATTTTTTAAAATAATATATATGTAATATTTGTTACTAAACAAAATCTCAAATCATCAATCTCAACCTACCTAATTTAATTTTTTATTTACTTTTTGGTTTGTTTTTATTGATTATTTTTACTTATAAAAATAATTTATTTTAATAAATGAATCAATTTTATTCACATTTTTTAGTATCTCCTTGCTATTTGAAAATAATCAAATGATAATTTAATTTTTAAAAATAAAAAATTTAAATAACACGGACCTGAAGTTCGCCCTAATCGTGCCCTATTTTTTAGGACACAAATTCTCCATGAATCCTTATTTTTGAATAGGATTATGATAAGGATTTAGGTCTACCCTTTAAAAAGAGGGAAAAGATGTGACTCCTATAGATCTTACCCACATCATGCCCATTGTCATTCCTAGTTACACATATTTTTACATACAAAATTCAAATTGGATGGTGCTGTTCACAATACACTCGCAACAACCAATCCAACCTCCAATTAGCATATATATTAAATAGTAGATAGAGCAATTTATTTGATAGAATCAATTATTAATTTATAAATTAATAAAAGAATCTAATTACTTATTTAAATAAATGTGATGAAATGTCAGACTTGAATACCAATACTATTAAATTAGCAAAAATAAAAATAAAAAGAATTTTCGTAGATAATGATACAACAAGAAAAACAAAATAAAATTATAGATAGCTATACCCATTATCACTCCATCCATAGTTAACACTAAATCATTTATTTAGTATTTATATAGTTAAGGGGACAGAATAATAGTAGTTAGTAAATGGAACTGATTTTTGAATTAGAAACGTGTGAGTCAACTCAAGTAATAACCAAATAAATATTAGTTTTTGGGAAAAGTATATTTTTGTACCGTATGATATGACCAGTTTTTACTTTAGTACCTATAGTTTAAAATGCATAAAACGAGTGAAAATATTCATTTAGCGAAATGATGTCCTTTCGTGGCTTACATGGTGTGCTAGTTGCAATTGATTGGAATAAGTCAACAATGACGTGACCGTTAGGCAAATAACTAAAATAATCCAGAGTCCAAGACGTTGACAACGACATCTTTCCCGTCGGTGAAGGCCCTATGGTACACGGACCTGAACTATCCTTAACCGATAAGGGGAGAATGTGTGACAAGCGTGTTGAGGCCCTTCAAAATAAACTGATATTTCGTACATCGCAAATTTGTAGAAGCAAGGGAAGATACCAAATCCATCCAAGGAGGAACATATTCAATTAAACTAACAAATTAACAAAAATAACTAAAATTGGAGGTTTTGTGAAATATGAAATCTAAACGAAACCAACAAAAGCAAAAGAGAAGAGTATGCAAAAACTAATGAGAAAGAAAAGCTAGATTCAAGGTCGGACTACCATGATAAATTATTGATCACCAGATCACAAAAGATGATCTAACTTATCTAGCAAGTATATGTAAATCTCTCGCAACTGCGATCACTAACATTATCAATCAATTAGTCAAATAACTATCTAACTAATTATTTACCATCTAATAGGAACCATGCCAACTATAAGACGATAGAACTAAGCACTAGATATTCCTAGTGCGAGTGATTATACTTAAAATCTTGGTATTTATAGACTAACCTTACTTATTCCTAATTAACTAGTCTAGTAACAATCGTTCCTCGTTGAAGTAATTTTTCTCCTAGATTCAACTACTAATCAAGAATCAACCTCGTAAGAAGAGATTTTTGAGCAATAAGACGAGAAGATTAACTTGGTGCTTGAGGCTATCCAAGTGATTCAAGAAGTTCAAGGCAATGGCAAGGGAGTGGAAAAGGAACGAATGTCTCTCCTGCTACCTACTTCTCAAGAAGTGCCAAGAGTGGTGGAAATGGTTGAGGGAAGTGGGTCTTATGACTCGCGTTGTGGGTATGTTTCACACCACCAACTTGATGAGGATGGCGAAGGTCTAAGAAGAGGGTGCGATGGACCAATATCGCGGGTGCCAGAATCTTTGCACCCATGACACCAGGCACGACACCAAGAGGTTAATCGTGTAAATTTCTCTCTGCCCAAGCTAGACATACCTCTATTTTTTGGGTTAAAACCACGAGCTTGAATTCATTGTTGTGAGAAATATTTCTTAATTAATCACGTTCATGAGGAGAGGAAGATAGAAGTTTTTGCCATTTACATGAAAGATAAGGTAGATGTTTGGCATTTGTCATGGTTGTTGAGTAATATGGGTACGATAGAGTTAGTGTCCCATCATTTTAGAATTAAAGGATAAGAGGCATTGGTTTAAGAGTTTAATAAGCTTAGGCAGTCGAGAATCGTGGATGAGTATGTGGGTAGGTTTGAGGAGTTTAATAGCATGATATAGATAGAAAACTAATTCTTTTTATATTTGGTATCGAGTTTCTTAGCTGTCTTAGAGGAGGATAAAAGAGCTATGGTTATGTTTGGTAGTCCTTCTTTGTTGGAGGATGCCATATGTCAGGCAAAGTTGAACGAGTCAGCTATTAATGCCTTATGTAAGAGAAAGGGAGGTAATACTTGAAAGAGATAATTATTGAGGGGACCCCAGGGTATAGTCAAATAGACTCTGAGGACCCTGTAGTTTTCCTACTAATTGCTGAGCCCCTGTAGTTTGATTATTATTATACACTCGGGTCCTTGGCTGATGTCATTAATCAACTTTTTCTTATTTTATATTTAAAATGACTGATATGCCCTTCTGATCTTCTCCATGTTCGTCTTCTTCTTCGTGGTTTGGCCTCCATCTTCGTCGTTCCTGTCGAGAGAATCTGACAGTCGAGAAAAAAATAAAATAAAAGCCATCTCCAATTCCAAGCCATTCCACCCGTTTCCTTTTACATATATCCCCACCGCATCAGCTCCTCAAGCAACCCAAAAACAGAACGGGAAAAAAATGTACGGGAAAGCGGCACTCTCGATTGCGTTCGTGGCGCTCCTCGTCTTCACCGACTCCATCTATATCGACTCCCTCGACATCAGATCCTACTTCTTCTTCTCCCCTTCCTCCTCCTCCGACCACCGCCTTCCTCCCTCCTCCTTCTCCTGCGCGCCCCTCAGGGTCTACTTGTACGACCTCCCGAGGAGGTTCCACGTGGCAATGATGGACCACAGCAAAATCGACGATGCGCCCGTAACCGCTGCCAACCTCTCGCATTGGCCCCCCAACACGAGGCTCCGAAAATAGCACAGCGTAGAGTACTGGATGATGGCGTCGTTGCTGTGGGGGGAGGAGAACGGGGGGATGGAGGCGGTTAGGGTTTCAGATCTCGACGCCGCGGATGTGTTCTTCGTGCCGTTCTTCTCGAAATTGATTTTTTTAATTATAAGGATATTTAAGTCATTTACTTGAGCCAGAGACCCGAAAGTATAATACTAACCAAACTATAGGGGCTCAGCAATTAGTAGGGAAACTACAGGGTCCTCAGAGTCTATTTGACTATACCCTGGGGTCCTCTCAGTAATTATCTCTACTTGAAAATATGGTAAAAGTAATTCTGGTTCTGGAGGGGGAAGGAATGCCTTAGCATCACGTATTAGCGTTGGAAGTGTGAACAATAATCTTGCTGTTGAGAAAGATCCTACTTGTTATCATTATGGTGATAAGTATTTCTATGGGCATGTGTGTGCAATTAAGAAGAAACCTATCTTAAACTTGTTGGGTGGAATATATGATTTTACACAGGAAGCAGGGGAAGTTGATATGTGTGATGCAGCTGCATAATCTTATTGCAGGTAGTAGAAGGTGTTCATAAGTCTAAAAAGAGTGGAACTCTCAAGATTTTGTTAAGAGAAACCTTTGTTGGTGCTACTTGATTTAGGTAGTACCTTTAGCTTTTTAGACAAGACAATGGTGTAATCTTTATCCATGCCTTCTGAGATTACTATAGCTGTTGAGGTCACTATAGCTAATGTTGAGAAGATGGTTAGTAAGGAAAAGTGTAAGGGATTTTAGTGAGAAATGGGAGGCCAACCATTTTATAATGATTTGAGACTCGGTGGTTTTGGTATATTATTAGGAACTGATCGAAAGTGTGGGAAGAAATCTGGTACATCTGTGGAGTTTGAATTTTGGCAAATGCATGCCATTCTGAATAGCGATGGAAAATTAACTCTACTGAAAGGAATGATAGGAGCAGAGCTCCACCAATTATAATTGCTCACGCCTGGAGGAGTTGGAGAGTTGACTTTGATGGGATGGAAGTAATTACAGAGTTCTTCTTCAAAGACCAGTACTGATGCTTTAGAAGAAGTGTATTGGGTTAGGATAGAGTTGCTTAACTCATTAGTAGAGGACGTTGAGAAGCCAGCAGCTGATAACATCAGTATTAAGTTTTCAGTGCTACTGCAATAATTGTTGGATGAATTCTATGATATTTTTGTAAAACCAACTACCCTGCCTACTGTTAGAAATTTTGATCATGAGATTTCTTTGCTACTCGGGTCTCAACTTGTGAGTATACAACCATATAAGTACTCTTGCTATCAGAAGGATAAAATAGAGCAGTAAGTGAAGGCTCTACTGGACTCTTCTTTTATCCAACCAAGTAAGAGTCTATATGCATCACCTATTCTACTAGTCAAGAAGGAGGAGGACAATTGGAGAATGTGTATTGACTACAAACAACTCAATAACATCATAATGAAGAACAAGTTTTTAATGCCTATGATAGATGATATGTTGGATGAACTCTATGGTACTGTGATTTTTTCTAAGTTAGATTTGAGGTCTAGCTACCATCAAACCAGGATGCACAAGGACGATATTTCAAAGACAACTTTCAGGACTCACCATGGACATTTTGAGTTCAAATTTATGCCTTTTGGTATCATAAATGCCCCTGCAAGCTTCCAAGCCTTGATGAACACTGTCTTTGGAGCACATTTGAGAGATTTTATCTTAGTTTTCCTTGATGATATCTTGTTCTACAATAAAATTTGGGAAGAGCATCAGATACATCTCTGATCCACTTTGGAAATCTTTAGAAAGAGCAGTTTTATGCCAAGAGAAATAAATGTTCATTTGGAGCAAAAAAGATTGAGTATCTTGGTCATATCATCACATCTAGGGGAGTGCAGACTAACGTGAACAAGATAAAAGCTATGACTTCTTAGCCTATTCTTGCTACTGTTAGTGATCTGAGATCTTTTTTGGGTATGACTGGATACTACAAACATCTTTATGATCTGTTGAAAATAAATAGTTTTGAATAGAATGAGGAAGCTAATGTTGCCTTTCAAATTCTTAGAAAGGGAATGTCTGAGGTAGCAGTATTACTTTGCCTGACTTTACCAAGCCATTTGTTGTAAAATATATTTCAATATAGAATTGGAGATGTGCTTATGCAAGAAAGAAAACATCTAGCCTTCCTAAGCTAGGAATTTGGTCTAAGAAATGTAGGGAGATCTATATACGAGAAATAGTTATTAGTAGTAGTCTTAACAGCAGTGGAGAAATTGAGGCCTTATCTGGGAAGCTGATTTGGTTATCTGTTTCCCACAATTTTGCACTACCCAAAACATACCTTGAGGATAAGGTTTATTTTGAAGGCATGGATGTTATGTGCTACTGTTGATATTGGCGGAAAGGTTTGTTGGAGAAGATTATGTAGGAAGGCTAAGACACGTGTCTCTCTCTAATTGGGCGCATGAGGCAGTGGAAGGCTAGGACACGTGGCGTGTTGTGATAGGTTGCTATATCCAATTGAGTATAAATGAAAATTGTAAAGAGTTGTAAGGATCATTATGTACTTTGATATCAATATTGATTATTGACGGTTATCCCGTTAGATTCTACGTCCTCTCTTTTGTATCTTTCTTTCTCTCTCTATCATCTGCATTCTCCATTCTTGATCTTCTTCGGCTAGTTTGTTCTCGACACACTACAACCTTGGCAAGTTCGAGTTGGTGTGCAGGTCCTTAATTTGGAAATGCTCATTCGCGATAGACACCGACCTTTGCTGCTACCTATTTTCTCCAAACTTCTCGTAGTTTTTTCAAAATTTTGAACTCCTTCAAGAATTAGATATTTAACAGTAATCTCACTTAGATAATATCTTCCAAAAAGACTGTCTCTTTTGGAAAATCTATCTGCAACTCGTAATGGTGACCCCAAGTAAGAATACAATCCAACGACATGAATTATCTTTTGAGGGGACATCAACATGAACTTTCTCAGGCAAAGCGATGAACCTCTTGGATGAGGATTGTGTTAGCGGCGATCCTAAAATTGGAACTATTTTAGCATAGTTTTAAAATACGACTCGAAAGTCGATCCATATTTTGGTCCGTCCTCCAGATTGTCTGGTCCGACCTGTCAAACTACCAGTCAGATCAGATTTTTTAATAAAAAAATATAAAAAGTAAGATTACTAAGGTTCACTTTAGTTGAAAAAATGATGAATATATTCCCATGCAATCTGAACATATACATCAATAGCTCTTTTCTTTGAAAGAGGTGGCAGTGGCGTTGTTACTTCCTCATCATTGAGATTCTCAAAGTTTCGTGCCTTCTCCTTCAACTTCTTTGAATTCTCGGCTTGTATACTTATAAGTATTTCTCGTACATCAGGAGAAACTTTGCGGCATATCTCAACATCTCCTTTTATTCCCATTAAGTGTTGCTTGAACCGAAAGATCCCTCCATCATCATAGGTTTTCTGACAATAGGTGCATCATATTGATTTCTTTCCTGTTGCACTTTCTAGTACAATTGCATATTTCCATGCACCATCCTTCTTATGTCTCACATTTAGAACGGTGCTTGATTGTGTTTGAACTTTTTCTTGAGATTCAGGACGAGTAACTTTCGAGTTGTACTTGTTTATAATCTTCAAGCACAAAGCACAATGTCCAACAATTATCAGTGAGCAAAAGCAATCAACAAGAAAGCATTCACTGACAGAACTATCGCAAATAAATGAACAATCAACAACAAAAAATCTGTCCAAGAACATAATCTGTCGAATCTGTCCAAGAACATAATCTGTCAAATCTCCCCAATCAATTATGTAATTTATGACTATTAATGAAAGGCTTCTATTCTACCCCTTAAAAAAAACGCCCTAAAGTAGTTGGTGAATCTTGATTTAGCCAATCCATGATTTATTCCGATTCCAGACCCTATTTTTGCCGATCCAAACGCCCTCAATGTATCAGCATGTAACGGGAAGGTCTTAAACAATCTTATTTTTGGTCCGGTAAGGTGGCGCCAAAGACAAAAAAAACGTGGCAAGGAAACTCCCATGTTGTGTAGGGCCAAGCTTGGATGTTCCCACATTGATCAACTTGTTTGTAGGCTGCGGGAACATTCAATTTTGTACACATTCTTTTCAATTAGTACGCTGCTGGAACATTCAATTCTTGCAAGTTTAAGATAAGAATCTATATCACATTTTATGCGGTCCGAGGAGAAAAATTCATCTTATCGTTTTTGTGGGATTAACTTATTGTGCTAATTATTTCTCTAGCTTAAACAAGAGATATTTAGTACAAGTTTTCTGAAAAATTTTATGAAGTTCAAACCGAAGTTTGTCGACCGAGTAGGTAATTGAGGAAAGAAAGGGACTACCAATTACACCTTTGAATACTTTAACCACTTGCAACTTACCTTTTTGTCATTAGATTCTGGATTCCTGCAAAATAGACTAAGTGAGAACTCCTAATTCATATCTAACACATTTTTTAAGAAATGGGATTAAAGTTATTTTATTATGAAAGTTTATTAAATTTGGGTGTGAGGTATCTATCACGAGATGAAAAATCAAGAAATGTGAGGTAAAAGTGTAGATTTTATTTAGAAGAAAGCTTAGCCATGGAAGCTAGCTTCGGAGAGAGAAGAGGAAGGGAAAGCGGTTATTATGCCAGCTGGAAGAAGTAACTATCTCATATACTAAGATGGGCTATTTATACTAGATACAGAAAAAAATGACTTATCCACATGGACTTGTGGGCTTCTTATTTTTGGGCTGGAAGTCAGGCCCATTATCATCAAAGCTACTTCCTGTGTATTGTTTCCTGCTTGTTAACATTCTTCGTCTTGGTTCACTAGTAGCCTGATGGAAGCAATTTTTTCTGTCAACACGCCCCCGTAAGCTGGGCTATGAATATCCAGCAATCCCAGCTTACTCACAAGAAATTCAAAACGGCTTACAGTGAGATTCTTGGTAAACAAATCGGCTAGTTGAAATTGTGTCTTCATGTGGAATAGCTTGATCAATCCTTGTTGAACCTTTTCGCGAACTAGATGACAATCAAGCTCAATGTGTTTTGTTCTTTCATGAAAAACTGGGTTTTCAGCGATGTGTATCGCAGACTTATTATCGCAATAGATCAAGGCTGGTTCCTCACGCTTAATACCCAAATCTTTAAGCAAGAAAGTTATCCACTGTACTTCACAAGTAGTGGCTGTTAGGGCCCTATATTCAGCTTCAGAAGATGACCGAGAGATGGTCACTTGCTTCTTTGCTTTCCATGAAATGAGTGAATTACCAATGTAAACACAGTATCCAGTGACTGACCTCCGCGTATCGACACAAGAGGCCCAATCACTGTCTGAATACGCCTTGAGTTGGGTCTCTGGTGGATTCTCTGGTGGAGTAGCAAAAGCTGTTAATTGCGTTCCTGGTGTGGCAGAATAGAACAAACCCTTCCCTGGAGATCCTTTGATATATTTTAGAACATGGTAGGCTGCTGTGAGATGTGTATCACGGGGCTGGGTGAGATATTGACTCAATTGTTGAACTGAGAAAGCGATATCTGGTCTAGTGGCTGTAAGATACAAGAGCTTGCCAATCAACCTACGATAGTGCGAAGAATCTTCAATTACTTCCTTGCCATCAATCGTGATTTTGACAATCGGCTTGCCATTTGCATCATAAGCCAGCTCATCCAGTAATGTACCCGCTGTAGCACTAAGCTTATAACTTAAATCCATCGGAGCTCTTCTTGGCTTGCAGCCCAAATAACCAGCATCGTTTAACAATTCTAAGGCATACTTCTTTTGGCAGATATGCATACCAGTTGCATTGCGGGCCACCTCCAAGCCAAGAAAGTACTTAAGTTGACCAAGGTCCTTGAGCTTAAGAGTGAGCTCAAGATGTTGTTTGGTCTCTGTGATGACAGTAGAAGAAGTGCCAGCCACGATAATATCATCCACATAAACTAACAACACGGTAAAAGAATCAGACCACGTGAGAGTGAACATAGTGGAATCACTTGTGGATTGTAGGAAGCCAAAAGCAAGAAGAATAGAAGTCAATTTGGCAAACCATTGCCGACTTGCCTGCTTTAATCCATAGAGAGACTTTTGAAGACGACAGACCTTGTGAGAATCAGCGGGAGAAACTTGGAGTCCCTGAGGTAAAGCCATGTACACCTCCTCGGCCAAATCGCCATGGAGAAAGGCATTGTTAACATCTAATTGCTCAAGAATCCAGTTTCGTTGAATAGCTACAGCCAACAAAGTGCGGATGGTAGTCATCTTGGCAACGGGACTGAAGGTATCAAAGTAATCAATACCTAAAGATTGAGTATAGCCCTTAGCAACCAAGCGAGCCTTGTAACGTTCGATGCTACCATCAGCCTTATGTTTGATTTTGAACACCCATTTGCTGCCAATTAGATGTTTTCCAGGTGGTAGATTAACAAGAGACCAAGTCTGGTTGTGAGCAAGAGCAGAGAGCTCCAATTGCATAGCAGAAATCCAACAGTCCTCCTTAGCTGCCTGTTCATAAGTTTCAGGTTCTACATGGCTAGCAAGAGAGATACTAAAGGCTCTAAACACAGGAGAAAGATGAGACAGAGTGAAATAGGATTGCAATGGATAAGGTGTGGAAAAAGAAGTAGACAAAATAGAAGACTGACCTGAGGGAGTCATGGCAAGCTGCGGTGTGGGAATCTCATCGTCAAAGTCTTTGAGGTAAATAGGAATGGATTTAGATCGTGTGGAACGTCTAGGAGGAGTGTGTGGTATTGGATTGGTGGTAGTTGGGTTACGGGGAGCGTGTTCCATATCATGCAGATCCGGAATAGCTGGTAAGGCTGATGGCTGTACTTGTCCCTGATGTTGATGCTCGACATCCAACTGAGATTGCAGCTGTATGACCGTCGAATTGGACTGATCAAGATGTTGCAGATGTGGCGTCTGCAAATTCTGCAGACTAGGTTGCTGCAAATTATGCGGAGGTGGATCATCAAATACAACAGAGTGAGGCGGATGAGGTAGGAACGTGGTAGGTGAGTTGGGAGAGGAGTGATAATAGGTTTCAGAGTAGTGAGAGCTTCGTTGGAATGGAAAAATTCTCTCATAGAAAATAACATCACGAGAAACAATGGTTTGGTGTGTCTCCAGGTTGTATAACTTGTACCCTTTTATCCCGTCAGGAATGCCCAGCAAAATAAACTGTTGTGCTCGCGGAGCCAACTTGGTTCTGTGAACTGGTGGAACTGCTGCATAAGTCAAGCAACCAAATACACGAAGGTGTTGATAACTGGGCTTCCTCCCGTACAAAACTTCAAATGGTGTTTTATTTTCCAGAGATGTAGAGGGCAGCCTATTGAGAAGATAGACAGCAAAAACAACAGCATCGCTCCAAAAACAGGTAGGCATGTGAGCTTGAATGATTAATGCACGAGCAATGTTAAGAATATCTTGATGTTTCCTCTCTACCCTACCATTCTGTTGTGGCGTGTACACGCAGCTAACTTCATGTATAATTCCGTTTGAGTAATAAAACTCTTTCATATCAAATTCTTTTCCTTGGTCTGACCTTATCCTTCGCACCTTTTTATCAAACTGTGTCTCAATTAATCTGCAAAATTGTTCTATGACCACTCGAACAGAAGATTTGTCTTTCAGCAAATATAACCAAACGGATCTTGAGTGATCGTCAACGATTGTCAAAAAATATGAGAAACCATTATGAGAAGGCTCATTGTACTTGCCCCAAATATCCAAATGTATCAATTCAAAACAGGTAGATGCCACAGAATTACTAACAGGAAAAGGCAATCGTTTGTGTCTAGAGAAGTGACACACTTCACAATGTGCAGACTTATTAACAACCATGGAAGGATCCTGCTGACAAATCTGAGCTAACCTGGACCAGGAGACATGGCCCAAACGACAATGCCAGATGTCAAGTTCCTGTTCTTGATAAGCAGTGGCTGCAAGAGGTTGAGGGATGGGTTGGTTAGATGGCAAAGGATGTGGTGAGTGTGTAAGGTCTAGGAGGTAAAGACCATGAGATTCTGCAGCTTTACCAATCACCCTCGAACTGATGTGGTCCTGAATAAGACAAGAATTGTGAGTGAAATAGAAATGGAAGGGAAAGGAAGAGGTCATTTTACTAATTGACAAGAGGTTAAATGTGAAGCTAGGCACTAGAAGGACATGAAATAAGAACAAATGATCAGAGAGCTTGACAGTGCCAACATGAGTAGCAGAAACATGTTGATCATCAGGGAGTGTGATAGTTGTGTTGATAAGTGGATGAAGCTCAGTAAAAAAATGAGCAGAACAGGCTATGTGGTCAGAAGCACCTGAGTCTACAACCCAAGTACTGGAAGGACATGATATACTAGAAGCTCTATGAGAAAGTGAAAAATGCTTACCAGAAAAAGATGCTTTATGAACAGAATTGACCTGAGATTGATCTAAGGAAGAGGTATTAGGAACTGAACACTTAGGAGCACCAGAGGACTGTCGAACCAAAGCCACGAGATTGGTAAACTGCTCAGCTGAGAGCCCTAATCCGTCAAGACTCTTAGTCATAGCCTGCAAACTCTCAGAATCACGAGTATGAGCTGGAACTTGTGGAACAGAAATATGAGAATCAGTCGTTTCTCCTGTGTGCACAGACCCTGCAAAAGAGCCTGAGGAACAGCTGCCATAAGTAGAACTTGCTGCATAACTTGGCTTATGTGTGAACTTGAAATTAGGAGGAAAACCATGTTTTCGATAACATTTCTCAATAGTGTGGCCTTCCTTGCCACAATAAGTACACACTGCTTTCTTTTGATCACTCCAGCTCTTCTTAAAGTTCCCATATGATTTATTGAATCCACCAGAATCCTTAGTCTTGACAGAATTCACAACAATACTGCTATTACCAGAGTGCAGCAATTGTTGTTCATGTTGCAGAGCAAGATACAAAGCCCGACTCATATTTGGCAAGGGATCAACTAACATAATCTGAGATCTAACAGTGTCATAGTTCTCATTCAAGCCAATCAAAAACTTGATCACTTGATCATGCTGCAAATAAACTCTAGTAGAACGCACCGAGTCACAATCCGCAGATCCTTTCTCCTTCTCCACGCACTTGCACAAAGGAATAGGACGATACTGACTAAATTGGTCCCAAAGTGTTCGAAAAGTAGTATAATAATCTGTAACCGAAAGTCCTCCTTGCTTTAAGGTACAGAGTTGCATCTGCAACCTTGCAAGTTGAATAGAATCACCAGTTCCAAGACGTTCCTTCAAGTCATTCCAGACCTCAGCTACAGTGTCCAATCCATTAAGACTTTGAGCAATCGAAGGCTCAACTGACGCCATTAACCAGCTAATGACCATATTGTTACATCCTTCCCACTCTAGATAGTCATCTTCACCAAATTCAGGAGGAACAAAGGACTGATCTACTAGCGGCCATTTCTTTTTGGACCTTAAAGCTCGTTGCATATATTTACTCCAACTATGATAGTTTGTGTTGTTGAGAGGTGGAGTAACTAAAACTGAGGTCGGATTCTCACTCGGATGCAAGTAAAAGAGAGAAGTTTCTCGGTGATTACCAGAAATCGGTGGATCGGAGCGCTCCGGTAAGATCGGAGAACGATCTCCCTGTCGCGGTAAGTTTCCCGCCATTAAAGCAGCTTTGAAGCTCCGGTGAGGTGAAAAATCCAGGATCGGCTCTTAGGCTAGCTTTAGCCTAAGCTCTGATACCATATCACGAGATGAAAAATCAAGAAATGTGAGGTAAAAGTGTAGATTTTATTTAGAAGAAAGCTTAGCCATGGAAGCTAGCTTCGGAGAGAGAAGAGGAAGGGAAAGCGGTTATTATGCCAGCTGGAAGAAGTAACTATCTCATATACTAAGATGGGCTATTTATACTAGATACAGAAAAAAATGACTTATCCACATGGACTTGTGGGCTTCTTATTTTTGGGCTGGAAGTCAGGCCCATTATCATCAAAGCTACTTCCTGTGTATTGTTTCCTGCTTGTTAACATTCTTCGTCTTGGTTCACTAGTAGCCTGATGGAAGCAATTTTTTCTGTCAACAGTATCCATTATCTCCCTAGCTCCATTGACTATTTTCCCATTTTCTCCACCTTCTTTAAATTATAACTGTAAGACGAATAAATGTAATAATGCAAAACTTATATGTTACGCCTATAAATTTAGACTTTTATCGTACAAGATGCGCAATTCTAATGAGAAGCTATCATTTATTTATTCTCTCAATTCTTTTTTCTCTCGTAAAAATATCCAAATAATAGTTGCTTTATTCATATGTATTTTATAACATGAACATGAGCTCGTCTCTCTACGAATTTTTTTAACAATTTCTTGAGAATACACGAGTTACATTTTTGCAAGCATTATTACAATTTTTTATTTATTTATTGTTTCTGAGTGTGTAATATAAAATATAGCTGTATGATGCATACATTAATTACCTTTGGATAATATATATTTACTATTTTTTATCATTAATAATGTTTTTCTCTGCTAAATAGAATGGTGGGTTAGAGGTTCGTTGGATTTGGCAGTTAACTGGCCCCTTTATACTTATAAAAATAATTGGCCTCCGGTATTAGGCATAACTCTCACCATATGTGCTCTCTATATTTTGTTGCTCTCCATATATTATAGTAATGACCGTATGACCTACAACTCGTAACACTTAGAACTCTCACCTTATTTGTTATTGGTATTTATCAGAGAACCATATATATATATATATATATATATATATATATATATATATATATATATATATAACATTTGAGCAAACCATATGTTAAGGATAAATCAATAAAATTTTCTGGTCCTTGAGTCGGTCAACCCCGCCCGTGCTCTTTGTGGGTTTCGGCCCACAGGGCCTTTCCTCGGGGTGGATTTTTGCTGATAGGGCCTCGTTTCGAGTTTTTTTTTGGGTAAATTCAAATCTAGGGGTTCACCTAAAATCGGGAACTTTAAATAGCATTGAGTTTTATTTTTTTCCTAAGTAAAGATTTTTTATTTCTGCAGGATCAGAATTGACCTACCGACCCTCTATAAAACAAGGTATTATTTGTTGCGATTTACCAACTTGTTTCATGGGGCTTTATTTCGTCCTTTTAGACTCTTTTGTCCGAAAAGTAAGACACTTTTGGGATTGTAGGAACAGTGAAATATAGATAGACTATTATGAATGGGGATCCTCCAACACTTGATGTAGGCTGTTCCTGCCTACTATAATGTGGTGCTTTTATATTTCAGAACATTTGCAGGATTTGAGACTTGGACCAAACCGTTTTACAAAAGTGAAATAAACTGGGAACAGGGCATGGTGGCCAATTAAAAATAGTTTATGTTTTAAGCTTAACAGGATGTGCCTAGTTTTTTTGATTGGGTGTATATATATATATACTATATTAATAAATTTGGACAGAATCTTGTAAATTTATATATTTTTTAAAATTTACAACTCACGGGTCTTGGATAGGCCCCGTTATGCATTCGTGTAGGTAGGGCGAGCATTGACGTGACTTTGCCTCAATCAAGGGTGCGCATTTGTGTTGCCTTGCCTCACCTTGCCTTCACATAGGGCTAGCATTGGTGTTATCTTGCCTCGCCTTGGCTTCACCTAGAGCTAGCATTGGCGCTACTTCATGTTGGTAGGTGACATTCCGAAGTGCACGCGTCGAGGTAAGGTCCCGTACCACATGGATCCGAGTCGAGGTAAGATCCCATATGCCATGGGTCTGAGTCGAGGTAAGGTCCCGTGCAACATTGATCCTGAGTCGAGCTAAGGGAGTGCACGTGCCATATTGAACCTAAGTCAAGGCAAAAGGGGCTTGTAAGGCATGGAGCTTGATCAAGATATGGGAGTTCCCAACCACGCGTAAACTAGTGCCAACTGAGGCCAGCACCACACAAAGCCCGCACGCGGCCTGCGCCGCCTGAGGCCTCGGCCGTAGCAGGCCCGTGTTGCATGAGGCTGGTGCTGCATGGTGGGATACAAACTCTTGGTAGACGTGAGGCGTGAGGAGACTTGATGAGCCCAGACTCTTGGAGTTTGGATGGAGATGGACTCAAGGGACCGGATGAGCTTAGAGATGAATAAACTTCCCGAGGTTGGATAGGACTTAGACTTTGATAAGGATTTGGGTTCAGGTAGAGATGGGCTTTGGGTGATTGAGCCACTTTTTTCTTCCTCTCCGTTAGGTCGACATTGAGACGGCCACTGCACATCCATCTAAGGTTCTCTTTACGTTCTACCATTTTTTTCCACCCAACAAATCTGTTGCAGCTCATGCATAAATCTGCCTTGGTGAGGTTCGTCTGAATTTGGCACTCACTTGTATCTACCTCATGTGTCACTGAGTGCACTGAGTGCTCGTCTACGCAGAGTTACATAATTGATAGAGCTATGTGTTTATTAGATGTCATTTTGGTCACCATAACACCGGTTAGCCTTTCCTCTCTATAGAGGATGTCAGCTCTTATAGACGATATCAAAGTCATGAGAATCAACTATGCCACGTTGTCATCGATAAGATCCTCAACTATATATATGCTCTATCATCTCAAGTCTAGTCAATTTATCTTTAGTTTATTGTCCATATACTTTGTTTTCATCTATTATAACACTAGGGACTAATCCAAGACTTTGAAATCCAAACCTTCAAAAAACAATACTGGAGATGGCTCAAACCACGTATGTAAGTGATTTTTTCCCATTAAAAAAATGTATTACTTGTGCGTACGGACTGGCATCAACTTACCACCACGGATGTGACAATAACCTCAATACTAAACACAAAGAGACAGCTGACTCTCATCTCCAACTAAGCTCTAAGAAGTCTCGCATCCCTTACCCGTTCCTCACGCTCTTTCACACATCTCAACAACTATCATTTTCCCCAATACGCCTTCCTCATCTCAATATATATATATGCACCAAAAGTTGAGTATTCTTGCCCATTGGTGACCATTATCTTTTAATTAAGATGTTCTCCTCCAGGCTTCTGGCCTCTTCTCTCCTTTGCCTCATCCTCCCATTATTAGCATTTGCAGCCACTCTACCAAGTGACGAAGGTCAGTTTTAACTTCATTTGTATGATTTTCTTAGTTACTCCCTTCATGTGTTAGTTATGTGCACGTAGCCAATGGACACTTGTCCGGATGACACAAGGCATATATGTATGACGGAAGTCCATGATTCGATTCTTTATTGGTGTCACAAATCGTGTAAAAATTTACTCCTTAAAAAAGTTGTGGAAGTACCCTTAATGTGTTGAGTTGTGTACTTTTTTCTCTCTTTTTACACAGTGAAAACTTTAAGGGACATAGCGAAGACACTGGGAAAGACAAACTGGAACTTCAGCGTGGATCCTTGTGGTGGAGAAAATGGATGGGCTGATCCAAACCCTATCAAGGGCTCCGAGAACGCCGTTACCTGTAACTGCTCTTTCGTCAACTCCACCGTCTGCCATGTTGTTAGCATGTAAGTCACTCTTACAATGGTATCTTTTGCGTTCTTAAAATTGTAACCAAGAACTCGTTAATCCAAGTGATTTATTACTTGCTTCTATTGTTATACTACTGTACCTTGGAGATGGAGTATTCTGGCCAAATAATTGCTTCCAGGACCAGTCAGGTTATGTTGGTCAACTCGTCTAAAACCAAATTGTTCCGTGTAAAATTGATTTAAGTTATGCATTAGCATGATTAGGGAAATGGTCACCGTTTTGAGGAGGTAAAAATCAATTCAAAATAAGACACTTTTCCCACACTTGCATAGATGATTGTAAAGTTGATACCATTCAAATAATCACATATGAGCTAAAAAATAGAGATGAATCCAATCCTATGCATGATGAGGGATCCTCAAAATTCACTAAAAACGAGTAGTTACATCAATTGGCAACAGAATTTTCTAACTTTATCAATAGATTTTGAAATTGAGTCATTAAAAATCTAACAATTTTAAATAATTATTAGGAGATTTTTTAATGTGATTATTTTTAAGCAACTGTTATTATTTTTAGTTCAGAACACAAGTGGCTCTCGTCTACTTCAAGAAGCCAAACAGGAAACGTGTTTTAGTAGTATATGGATGTTGACTTCACTGAAGAAGTTGACAATGTTATACATAACCTTCTCTAGTGGCCAACTTGTAGTTTCTATTTCCTAGGGAAACCCAATCACAGCTCAGGTGACATATATCTTTTCATTTCTATAGACAACAACATGGTTGGTCTCATTGGGACAATAATTTCTTTAAGGCATGAGATCTTAATAAAGAAGAGACAACAAGACTCGATGCAATTTCGGTTGTCTCTTAGTAGTTGACTTTTGACTTTGCCCATTTTGCTATTAGCATATTGTATATGATGATCTCTATGTGACGTGATGTTTGGAGTCATTTTATAATGATCTCTATAGTGATGTTTGGAGAATTACTTTAATTAAAATTTTAAAAAATCAAATCAAATTTTGTAAGATTCACTATAAATAAAAACACTAATAAAATCCTAATTATTAATATATCAAGTCATTGTAAATTTTTGGGTCGTTAGGCCAATTTCGTCCAATATTATTATGTAAACGTATGTATTATTTAATAAAATGTAATTACCAAAGATCGTGACCAGTATGCTCGTTATAGTTTTAATCATCTCAGTAACCACTCCATTTTCTTTAACTTCCAATCAGTGGACTGCGATGGCTTTAATATTTTTTTCGTCTTGTGTTAAAAGGATGAGTGCAAATATAGTGTGAGATCGTTACTCGTTTATTTTCATGATATGGACTCTCCTTTGTTTATCTGTTTTTAGATAGTGTTGGCAAGGATCTGAATAGGTTCTAAAGTCGAACTTATCAAATACCAATAGAGTTTAGTTCTTGTGGTAACAACTAACAACTCTAATTCCCTTGCAAAATATCTCAATTTTAAACTTCCTAAATTATACATACCCCGTAATAAATAGGATAAGAAATTATTTATTTCGTGAGGTTTTAAAAAACGGCCCATAAAGATATGTTCTGTTTTTCGGGTCCGGGTCCGACCCAGAGAGACATGCTCTATATTTAAAATTATTAAATATTTTAATATTAAATATAATTAATAACAGAATCATTTTTGAAATGGTCTGACCCGAAATATGACTTTAATTTAATCTTTTCAATCTAGAAAAATACAATTTTTTTTTGAAAAATTTACTTTTTTCAATTGGATCTTCACCCACCATTCAACACAATTTTGAGATATACCGGGTCACAGCCAGTCCAACTTCAAGAATTACATTTTTTAAAACAATGCTATTTTCAATCAAGTTTTTATCGGTCACATGTTAACATCTAAAAAGTCGTAGACCAAAAATTTTAAAATAGAAAAAAATGATAATAAATATTAAATTAAGTTTATTTAAAATAAAATTACCCCTACTAAAATTGTCTCTAACAAAATCATAGAAAAACAGAAAATCGAAGAATCCTAGCAAATTAAATAGGGAAAGCGACCGTGCCAATAGACATTTATTGAATTTTTTTTAATGACATTTGTTAAAATATGTTCTTCGTATGAAAGTACTTATTTAAGAAATTTTGTTGTTGATTACTCATTTTGAGAATTTCGGTAAATGTTTTATCGGATTTTGTGGTTGCTAGTTAAAACCCCAATTTCTACTGATGAAACAGAGTGGTCAAGTCTCAGAATCTCACAGGAACTCTTCCAAAAGAATTTGCAAGGCTCCCTTACCTCCAAGAAATGTAACCCTCAATAGCTTCTCTATTTTTTTCCTTTAATTTTTTCAATTGTAAAATTATTCCATCTTCTTTTAATTTGCAAATGTTAATTTTGTACAGCGACCTTACTCGCAACTACCTTAACGGTACAATACCTTCAGAATGGGGCTCCATGAAATTGGTCAACGTGTATAATCCCTCTCCCCTACATATTTTCTTATGACCATTTGGGGTTTTTTTTTTAATGACAATGAAGTGCATGATTTAAAATGCAGCTCTCTAATTGGAAACCGGTTGACGGGCCCAATTCCTAAAGAAATTGGAAATATATCTACTCTAGCAAATTTGTAAGTTGATGTATTTATCAGTTGTCATTCACTCGTGAGAAATAGTAATTATATTTAATTAATTGAATATATTTGAATGCAGCACTGTGGAGCAGAATCAATTATCAGGAGTTTTGCCTCCAGAACTTGGAAAACTGGTTCGAATGGATAGAATGTAAGACCCTTTTCATGAATTAATTTCCTGCCAGATGATAATTCACATCATTTTAAAAAAAAATTTACATTCCCATCTGTTTGTTTATAATTAAAATTTTTACTTATTTTAAATATGAAGATTCTAATATGGTACCATAGCAATTCTGATCTACGGGCCACACGATCTCGCCCCTGCCATCACGTTTAGCACATTGTTTTTGTGAACATGTTTAGCGCATTGCTAGTTGTAAGAGCACTTGGCTTAATTAGCTAGCTCGTTGCTTTAAAGTTTTGGATTCGCTTTGGAGATTCTAACCATTTTTTGCTGGAAAACAAATTCTGGTTATGATGATTGTAGACTGCTGACTTCGAATTTCTTCACCGGCAAATTGCCATCGGAATTAGCTCAGATGACCGCTTTGAAGGACTTGTAAGTTTTCTGATGACATTATCTTAGAACAGATCACAGCTTAAAATTTAGTTGGTGTTACTAAATATTTGCTTGTCACTGATGCAGTCGAATTGGAGATAACAACTTCACGGGTCCCTTACCGGATTTTGTTGGAAACTGGACTAAACTTGAAAAACTGTAAGGATACAATTGTTGAGATTGTCACATTGTTAATAAAGAGTTAGTTACAAGTGTACTAAGCTTGCTTTTCCGATGGCAGGGTAATTCAAGGAAGCGGATTAAGTGGGCCATTTCCATCAGCAATTTCTCGTTTGGTCAAGATGACAGACTTGTTAGTATTTCCCACTTGCTAACTTCTGAACAATCTGCTATCCGAAGCACGCTGTGGTTTCGTAGAATTCGTGCTCATTGTTCGATTTTTCGCAGGAGAATAAGTGATTTGACTAATGGAACAGAATCACCATTTCCAGACTTGAGTGGCATGACAAATTTAAAGACATTGTAAGTGACTCAATTGGAACTTTTTCCGTTGGCTATCTTCCTTTGCTTAATTTGGGAGCTGCAGGATATTGAGGAGCTGCAATATTGTTGGGAAGCTACCGGACTATCTCGGGGAATTCACCAAGTTGAAAACATTGTTAGTACACAATGTTAGGTCTGATATAAATCAAATCATATAATCGTCGGAAATATAATCGCGAATGCTTCTCTTTGTTACCCGCAGGGACCTCAGTTTCAACAAGTTGACAGGAGTGGTTCCTAGCAACTATGATGGTCTGACTAATGCACAATATGTGTAAGCTTATATACATTCTCCATAAAGTATCTTTCTTACTCGAATTGTATTCGATTTCCATGAAACGAACCAACTTGACGATGATCTAAGGCCTCGCCATCAACGTCTTAAATTCGCTCTCAGGTACTTGACAGGGAACCTGTTGAACGGAACCGTACCGGACTGGATACTTCAAAGAGGAAAGGTGATGTAAGTAGCTATTCCTACCCAATCCCTGCTATCTTTTCTTGGGCTAATTCTATGGTAATGTCACTCATCGAACCTTGTCGTCGCGCGCAGAGATGTTTCGTATAACAACTTCGCATATAATGGCACATGCGAACAGAGGAGCATGTAAGGAAGCCAACTTGGCAATTTGCTCTAGTTCTTCACATTCTTCGCGGATCGTTGATTTCTTTTCGGTCCTGCTTTGTTGTTGTTGCAGCAACTTGTTTGCGAGCTCTTCGATGGGAAACACCTCGTAATTATTCTGTTCTCTGTAATTCCATACAATATATTTCACAGAACCTGATCATATTTCTCCCTTCTAACTATTCTCTTCTTCCTTGTGATTGTCTTGTGGCAGTGGAATTGTTTCTTGCTTGACAAGCAACCAATGCACAAAAAGTAAGTCGCACTTAGAGCTAAAAACTTTATGTTCCAAGACAAGAACAAGGCTGAATTTGAAGTATTGTTCTGTTATGGATTGACTTATCTTCGTTGACCAGATTTCTATGGCTTGCATATAAACTGTGGAGGAAAAGAAACAACAATTGATGGAAAGGTGTACGAAGAAGATACCGATCCAGCGGGGCCATCCAGGTTCTATTTGAGCAGGACTAACTGGGCATTCAGCAGCACCGGTAACTTCATGGACGACGACCTTCCCGCGGATTTATACATCGAAACAAACTCCGCCGCCCTCTCTCCGAACGCGTCTTCTCTTTACTCGGACGCGCGCCTTTCTCCGCTCTCGTTGACTTACTACAGCTACTGCCTGGGGAACGGAAACTACACGGTCCGCCTTCACTTCGCAGAGATCCGATTCACGAATGACACTACGTATAACAGTCTCGGGAGGCGCATATTCGATGTTTACATTCAGGGACAACGGGTGCTTCAGGAGTTCGACATTGCGGAGGAGGCAGGCGGGTTCGGGAAACCATTTGTCAAGAAGTTCACTGTATCTGTCTCTAGCAGTACGTTGGAGATACGGTTTAATTGGGCCGGAAAGGGCACAACAGCTATCCCTATCAGAGGAGTCTATGGCCCTCTTATATCTGCAATTTCGGTGGATCCTGGTGAGTTCTGAATCATCACCTCATTGAAACAGGCACTTATCGTCATGCTAATCGATACGAGCTTTCTCCGTTTCATCAGATTTCGTACCTCCTTCCGAAGATGGTAGCGGCACACCGACCGGCATTATCATTGGAAGTGTGGCTGCAGGATTGGCTCTTATCATTCTGATACTTGCCATCCTTTGGTGGAAGTGTTGTCTGTCTAAAGATACAATTGAAAATGGTACTTTTAACTCTGATTAAGCTTTTCTTACAATTGAAAATGTTGTCTGTCTAATCATTTACTTATATTGCAGAATTGAAGGGGCTTGATCTGCAAACGGGTTCGTTTACGTTGAAGCAAATTAAAGCTGCTACAAACAACTTTGACCCTGCGAATAAAATCGGAGAGGGTGGTTTTGGTCCTGTTTATAAGGTAATCTCCGGATCTAAACTTTTCGGATCGTCAGGAATCAGATATGAACACTTAATACTCTCTCCTTTACAGGGCCTCCTATCTGATGGGGGCATAATTGCAGTGAAGCAGCTCTCCTCGAAATCGAAGCAAGGGAATCGCGAATTCGTCAACGAGATTGGAATGATCTCTGCCCTTCAACACCCTCATCTTGTCAAACTCTTCGGATGTTGCATCGAGGGAAATCAGCTGTTGTTGGTGTACGAATATATGGAGAATAACAGCCTCGCTCGCGCTTTGTTTGGTCCTGATGAGCACCGGCTGAATTTGGATTGGCCGACAAGGCGAACAATCTGCATTGGCATCGCGCGTGGTCTGGCTTATCTGCACGAGGAGTCGAGATTGAAGATAGTGCATAGGGACATCAAGGCCACGAATGTGCTGCTTGACAAGAACCTGAACCCGAAGATTTCCGATTTCGGTCTAGCCAAGCTTGACGAGGAAGAGAATACCCACATAAGCACCCGAATAGCAGGAACCTTGTAAGTACATATTCTGCTATACAATGAAATATGAACACTTCGAACTCTGACATTACGATTCTGCAGCGGATATATGGCACCTGAGTACGCAATGCGAGGACATCTAACTGACAAAGCAGATGTTTATAGCTTCGGGATCGTGGCGTTGGAGATCGTCAGCGGGAGGAGCAACAGCAGTTACCGGTCTAAGGATGGCTCTTTATATCTCCTTGATGTTGTAAGACTTCTAGTTCCATGGTTCATCCGAAGAATATTTCTCTCAACATGAAGCCAATGCTGAATTTCTTGCTCTTCCAGGCACTTGCAGTAAAAGCGAACGGGACCCTGCTCGAGTTGGTGGATCCGAGGCTAGGCAAAGACTACAACCCAGAAGAGGTCATCACGATGATCAACGTGGCTCTCTCGTGCTCGCACGCCTCTCCCACGGACAGGCCTGCGATGTCTGCGGTGGTGAGCATGTTAGAAGGCAAGGCTTCGGTCCAGGCATTCGCGCGCGATCATTCGACCAGTAGCGTCTCAACCGAACAGAGCAAGATCGAGATGGTAAGGAAGAAGCATTTTGAGCTGGTTTCTGATGGTGAAACACAGACTCAGAGCATGTCTATGGATGGTCCATGGACGACTTCCACTGCATCTACTGGTGATCTCTACCCGGTCAGCTTCGATTCGGGTTACTCCAACAAATGAATGTGTGGAAGAAGCTAAGCTTCGCATGTTTTCGACGTTTGGATTGTTGTTTGGTTTCTGCAGAATAAATATTGGTTACTGCTGCAATTTGTGGGAAGGTGTGTGTCCAAGTGTAATTTGCACATATTAAGAGGAAAAATTTTACATTGGTGCCAGTGTTTAACATTTGGTTGATCCAGATTTCGATCTTAATTTTTATTTATTTTTGTTGTGTTATTCTTTTGTTTGGTGATATAAAGGATTTATAAAAGTCTTTTAGTTGTTGATTTGAAGAGCCGCAAAATATCTATTAAAATGCAATGTGTTGAATCTATCTTTGTCACGTACTGATGACAATTAGACTCAGATTTTACTAATTTTTTTGGATTTAGACTTTTAAGAGTCTAAAACCATTTAATTTTGACTGGTTTAAGCCCAGATCTACTAATACAAGACCTTACTGAGATCCTACCTAATTTTAGAGGCCACTATTGGAGCATGTCAAATTTGTTGGTACCACCCAAACAAAGAACAAAACAAGGTTGATAAATTTGTTTTGTCACATTTAAAAAAAATCAAGAAATTAGATGCTTGAATTTAATTTAATTAGTCAATTGAGATAAAAATTAATATATCAGATTCGAATAAAAATCAAGATATTCTATTCGGCTTTATGGGTTCAAGGAGTTGTCAGATCTACGAAAGAGGTTCCTCGGAAAAAAAAACTACGAAAGAGGACAATACTCAAAGATGAATCAGTATGTGGTTACACGTGTAACGTGAAATATTAAAGGGATAAGTACATTTTAGTATTGTTGAGTTACAAAAATAATCTCAAATTATCAAAGATATCTTGAACTCTTCGGTGCGGTCTCAAAGTGATCGGGTAACCGATGACTGGCATGGTCTCAAAGTGGGTGGTGTTATCTTAGAGAGATCAATGTCGGGTGATCGATGTTAGGTATCGTCCCGAAGAGACCGGTGTCGGATGACCGGTGATTGGTGTCATCTCAAAGAGGTTGCTTCCGGTCTTGAGTTGGGTAGAAATCGATAATGGTCTTCTCTTGGTCAAGACCGATGACGGTCTCCCAATGATGGTTTCTCCTTGGTTGAGACCGGTGACGGTACACCACCTCAGTTTATTGTCCTTCGATACCAAACATTCATCTTTGGTAAACTGGCGGTAACTTATGACTCGGGCATTGGATTAAGTTGGTTCTTTTGGTCATGGAAAGATAGGAGAAGGACCTAGAACTTCTCAGTTAACTACTTCTTTATATTCGAGGCATAACAATGTAAAAAGTCTACATCAAGGCGGGATACTGCTTCCCGCCCGTCTGGGTAATACTCCTCAGTAAAATGATCATAACTTTTGATCCGAATCTTGGATTAGGGTGATTCAAATTGCTATAGAAAGATAAGACATAAGTCTATGACTTTATAGTTGGTGATTTCTTCAGATTCGGAGTGAAAATAGTTCAAAAATGCATATCAATGCGGAAGGACGCCTCAGACCTTGAAGCAGGAGCCCGGATGGTCGCTTTGACCTACAAAGCAAGAGCCCGGATGGTCACTTTGACCTACAAGGCAACTCGCGGAGCAAACGGTCCAGCTGGAGAAACAGAAGGTGCTTCTAGCTCGCCCACACATTGAACACCGATCGGTCCCGACTCGAGGCTGGGCCAAGGAGGTCAAAGCTGATAAGGCAAAGAAGGGAAAGGACCTTAAACATGCTAGAGAGGTTTGACCTAAGGCACCCGCTGACCTACATGGGAAGCTGATCCACAAGTGGATACCTAAGGTGAGTAGCGAGATCCGCCCAAAGAAGGATTACCCTCAGCAGGACAGGACCGATCGTAAAAGCAAGGAGGACTCAGTCGACCTTGATATAGGGTGTCAAGTTTGGGAACTTCCCAAGTAAGCTGACAATCAACATGACGCCAGGTAGTCCCGCGACAGAACCCAATCAACCAAGCCGCTTCAGGGGTGACGTGATCAAAGAGGACCCCAATGAGCTTCAGGTGGTAGAGAAGTCATTGGCCGTACCTTTGGTGGAGAACTTTAGTGGCAACGTCATCATTGTGACGCCTACGCAGATGATGGGAAAACATCTCAAGTCTCTCCACACCACGGCTCACATTTTTGCAAAGTCGATCAAAAGAGTCTTAATAGACAACGCGGCGGTAATGAACGTGCTTCTCCAATTGTTCGTAAGGGACCTTGATAAGGAGAAGGAGGAGGTCGGCCGGACCGACATGATCATAACTATAAAGGCGGCCTTCTACGACGGGACCATAATACCAATAAGGGTGGTATGGAGCAACGTAGATGGCAGGTTTGCCTCGTGTGCAAGTTCGGTCAAGCAGAACATCTTTTTAACCCAACGACCGATTAGTGCCACACCCGGGGGGCAAGTATTCCCCCTCACTTATGGGGAATGAAGCAATAAGTGAGGTGACAAGGCGATCAGAGGTTTTTACCTTGTCACCCTATAAGTCGGCCGGATAGACGGCCTAGACCTCTTCAAGCTGCTCGTCTTCATTCTAAGTTAGCTGATGGATGCCAACCGGAGATGAAGGACCACGTCAATGCTTCTTGCCTGATCGTACTGAAGCATTAACGTGCGGGGGGCATTGTTGAGGTACAAAAATAATCTCAAATTATCAAGGATATCTTGAGCTCTCCAGTGCGGTCTCAAAGTGACCGGGTGACCGATGACCGGCATGGTCTCAAAGTGGGTGGTGTCATCTCAGAGAGATCAATGTCGGGTGATCGATGTTCGGTATCGTCCCGAAGAGACCGGTGTCGGATGACCGATGATTGGTGTCATCTCAAAGAGGTTGCTTCCAGTCTTGAGTTGGGTAGAAATCGATAATAGTCTTCTCTTGGTCAAGACCGATGACGGTCTCCCAATGATGGTCTCTCCTTGGTTGAGACCAGTGACGGTAGACCACCTCTGTTTATTGTCCTTCGATGCCAAACATTCATCTTTGGTAAACTGGTGGTAACTTATGACTCGGGCATTGGATTAAGTTGGTTCTTTCGGTCATGGAAATATAGGAGAAGGAGCTAGAATTTCTCAGTTAACTACTTCTTTATATTCGAGGCATAGCAATGTAAAAAGTCTACATCAAGGCGGGATACCGCTTCCCGCCTGCCTGGGTAATGCTCCTCAGTAAAATGATCATAACTTTTGATCTGAAGCTTGGATTAAGGTAATTCAAATTGCTATGGAAAGATAAGACATAATCTATGACTTAGTAGTTGGTGATTTCTTCAGATTCGGAGTGAAAGTAGTTCAAAAATACATATCAAAGCGGAAGGATGCCTCAGACTTTGAAGCAGAAGCCCGGATGGTCGCTTTGACCTACAAAGCAAGAGCCCGGATGGTCACTTTGACCTACAAGGTGGGAGTTCGGATGGTCACTTTAACCTTTGAGGCAGGAGCCCGGAGGTCGTTTTGACCTTCGAAGTATTCGGGTGGATGTCTCGGCTCGTGAAGTGGGATGTCCGGTTGGATGCCTCGGTACGTGAAGTGATATATCCGAGTGTTAAATTGAAAAATTCATACTCCGGATGTGTAGCAAAGGTGTTCATATCTGGGTTCGTGCGCGAGAATCCATGTTCGGGTTGGTGTGTCCATCCGAATTGGATTGCAGGATGGTCGCCCGAGTCCGCGTTGGACTTCAAGGCGATCGGCGGTAGGCCCTTACTGCCTTAGCTTGTGGGCGGTAGGCCTTTGCCGCCTTGGCTTGTGGACGGTAAGCACGAGCCGCCTAGGACTGATGGGCGGTAGGTACATGCCACCTAGGGTCTACAGGGCGGTAGACACGGACCACCTAGGACCTGCGGGTGAAAGAAGGAAGCCTATTTAGGGGCTCGGGCGGTAAGGTGAAGCCCGCTTAGAGGGCTCATGCGGTCGGTGTCCGGAAGATTATTTGGTCTACATAGGCGGAAAGTTTGGGCTTTTTTTAGTTCACTTCGGGCTTAAGGACGGTAAGTTGTTTCAGCGTTGACGCGCCTAAGACAAGCTTTTGCATGGAAGGTTCGAGAGGAACGGGTCGGCTTATATTTTTCTAAATAGAGCCGGGATTTTTGAGATTCCAAAAAGATTTTGGGACACAGTTGCTTGGTCGACACGACCGGTATATTCCTAATCGGAGAAGAGATTTGTTCATTTGAGGAAGACAGTTTAGATTTTCCTATTCTAAGCCGGGTTGATTTGGAAATGAAATATTCACTCGGGACGGAATTTCTTGCACAGGAAGGATGGAGCTAGGTCAGGACGTGCTATATAAAGGGAGCTTAGGTACCAGAGAAGGACATCCACAACACAACACACAACTACTTTACTTATCTTGTATCGCTTTTCCTTTCCGTAGCCTAGCATAGCCCGTAGTCTAGCTCTAGCTTTAGCATAGTATAGACTGACCTTGGGACGACCACTCCGGATCTGTCTCGGGTTACTTGTTCACTTATTCCCGCAACAAGTACCCTATGATTTTACCCATTTTACCTAGAGTACCATGTGGTTCTAAATTAGTATTTTAGTACCCTGTGGTTAACCACCTATTTTCCGGGCAGGTCCAGGGTAGCTACCTGTCCAAAGCCGCCCGAAACGACGTCATTTTGAAACAACGTGGAAGACACGTGGCAATAGAGTAGGCTTGTTAAAAATTGACATGTACTATGATAAATTACCTATACGATCCCAATTTGTTTATAATGTTTTCCAAAAATTAATTATTTAAATACTATAAAAAATTTATCCTTCTCTCTCTTCTTTCTTACCCTCAGAAGTCTTCTTCCCGGGTTGAGAGTTTTCAGTTTTGCTCTTCTTGTTTCCCCAGCTTTTATTGCATTCTCCCTTCAGGACCATCTTCATTTTTCCACCTTTTAAGTTTGAAGCAGCCATATGTGCCTCAGGATGGACTTTCATCACAAGCAGGCGATCCTCTTCCAACTCAAGGTGGCAGACTACCTCATCAAATGTCTTGACATTATCAGCATGGGTAAGGGTCATTTAATGTGTTCCCAATTTGTAGGCATAGAATGAATAACAGTTTGGATCTTCTCCTCGTCACTAATTACATTGCCAGCTTCTGTCACAACCCAAATCTGAGGTCGTTGACCGGCGCTATACCCTAGCCATTTTACAATACCTAACAAGTCTAGCCAGCCTCAAACATATTTTTAAGCTTTACAAAATCATACATGTTTATTAAAAAAAATTACAATCATTCTTTACATTTATCCCAAGATCAAATTGGACACTGTGACTACGGAGCTACTAGACAAAGAACCTGCAAAACTGGAGAGTTGGGAGTAAGTGTTTTGAAATATTTAGTAAGTAAATATTATAAGTAACATGTATTTAACCAACCATCCGTCCCCAACAAACCCAACGAAGAGCTATAACACAAAGTCACAAACAAAATCACATAGAAGGTCACACAACTAACATATAGCAAGCAAAACCACAACCTCACATAGAAGGTCATCAAATGAAACACATAACAAACACAATCACAACCTCAATAATAGAAGGTCATCATATAGATCACTTAGCAAACATTCACAACTTAACATAAAAGGTCATCATATCAATCACATAAAAAATATAATTACAACTTCATATAAAAGTCAGCATATCAATCACATAGGCACTGAAACATGAGAAAACTACGCAACGTCCCATACCGTCACGCAATTTGAGACATGAACACATAATTCCCAAATCATATAGTAGAACTGAAGAACATTGTGAAGGATTTAGACTGTGTCACTCCAACATTAATACGAGAATACTATATCTCAAAGGTGCCATCACAAACTAACCCGACGACCAAACATATCATATCATATCGTATCAAATCCATAACATACATAATCATATCGTACCAAATCCAAACATAACCATATTGTATCAAATCCATACATAATCATATTATATCCAATTCAAACATAATCATATCACATCCAATCTGATCCAACTATATCCTCTGTATAAGTACACATATGCCAACATTTTCGGTTGGTCACAGGTAGACCTCATCATCCAAAATCACTCAAACCACATACCAAATATTCCAAATTTACATAATACACATATACCAAAGTATATTGGCCTCATATCCATATCAAAATAGCCACAGATCATATCGTTGGGCAAAACAGTCCCAAATAGATAAACAATCCCAAAACATTATCAAATATCGTATAAACAAAAAAATCATCAAACCATACTTCAAACCAATTAAAACTACTCACAAGTGCACCAAATAAAATATATAACCCACGTCTAGTTGACTAAACACATGTTACAAAGAATATCCACTTACACAAATAAAGACCAAATGATGAATGTTCATTCCCCGATGCTATTCTCCTTTCAGTTTGGACCTTCGTCCAACTATTCTTTCCAAGATTATTTCCTTCACAAAGAACCTTGAGTAAGCCTCATATACTCTGTAGAACATTCCCAATTTATAAAATGAGGTCAGTTCCTCACTTCTCCAAGTAAATTACTTCCAACACTTGAAAATAGTCCATCAAAGTAGCTTGATTCTTTTTACTCTCTAGTCCATTATTAACTTACTAATATGTACACAATCTGTACAAAAAATTTTCGTGACCAGAAATTCAAAAAAGAATCTATTTTTCCCAACCGTTATCACACCGAGTACAAGATATATCCAATCACTTCTAACTTTGATAAATAGCACATATAACTCGATATCATACTAAAATCAATTCATTTATTTACTGTACTTAAATTTTTCTGTATGTTCTTGATAACGCAGAGTACAAAAATCAATTTAGAATCTCAAAGAATCAACTTACTAAGTCGTTACTCTCGAACCCCTTCAATTCTGAATCTAGTCAGTCAGTCTGAATTTTACCAAAACTTTGAGGATGATTTCTTCATCCAAACAAGACATATAATATATGAATAGAAAGGTCATTAAGTCCTCTGCAATCTATATGAAGACACCAAGGTCCAATTCGGAGTCTAAATAAATTTACCAAGCACTTTTTCTTTCACCACCTAGAGTGTACAATCTAATAAATAGTTCATCGTTCAAAATATATTTCAGACTGATTCTATGATCAAATCATGACATATGATATATGGTTAGAAATTCTTGAAGTCCTACACAACTTTTATGAAGAAATTAGAGTCCAATTCGAAGCCAAAAGATACTTACCAAATACTTCTTTTTTCACTAGCTCACTTGTATACTCTAGTTATCAGTTTGTAGTTCAAAATCAATTTCACGTTGATTCCTTAATCCAAATAGGACATATAGTATATGGTTGAAAATCTTGTTGAGTCCTATACAACTTTCATGAAGACATGAAAGTCCAAATTAAAGCGGAAGAGAACTTACCAAGCCGTTCTTCCATGACCTACTTCTTTCTCTTTCATCTTTGCTCTCTCTCCTTATCTATTCAATTTTAGTTTATGGATAAGTTCCAGAATTTCTTGCCTCTTTCTTAATATTTCTGAGTTCCAAAAGAGTGTGGATGAGTAAGCATCCAATGTTACTCACCTACTTAACCAATTTTAATGGACTTGCAAGTGGTGAAAAGTTATAGGTTGTCTTTTCCATGGGGTCCAATCAAGATATAATAACTTGAGTCCTGTTTTTGACCAACCTTTGTTACTTTTTATCCAAAATTTATTTCTCTCTCTCCTTATCTATTCAATTTTAGTTTATGGATAAGTTCCAGAATTTCTTGCCTCTTTCTTAATATTTCTGAGTTCCAAAAGAGTGTGGATGAGTAAGCATCCAATGTTACTCACCTACTTAACCAATTTTAATGGACTTGCAAGTGGTGAAAAGTTATAGGTTGTCTTTTCCATGGGGTCCAATCAAGATATAATAACTTGAGTCCTGTTTTTGACCAACCTTTTTTTACTTTTTATCCAAAATTTATTTCTCTCTCTCCTTATCTATTCAATTTTAGTTTATGGATAAGTTCCAGAATTTCTTGCCTCTTTCTTAATATTTCTGAGTTCCAAAAGAGTGTGGATGAGTAAGCATCCAATGTTACTCACCTACTTAACCAATTTTAATGGACTTGCAAGTGGTGAAAAGTTATAGGTTGTCTTTTCCATGGGGTCCAATCAAGATATAATAACTTGAGTCCTGTTTTTGACCAACCTTTGTTACTTTTTATCCAAAATTTATTTCTACTCAATTGTAGGCCTATGTGTCTAATTTCTAAATCATATTCATTTGTACCATTCTGAGAAACATTGAGAAAGATGTGCCCAATTTACCAAGTAGGTGTCAGTACTATCCAAACTTGTCCAACTATCTTTATAACACTTGTGAATTATTTGAGTAGACTTTGTTGAGCTTGATCTAGAATCCTTAGAAGACTAACTTATGTCTATAAACACTTCATAAAGGTGTAGTAAAATGAATCCTTGTTGAGATAAACACGAGAAGTTCAACCAAATCACTTTAAGAATCGATAACACAATGTGTTGCTCATCCACTTGCTAGGCTTGGTCCAAATTGCTAGCATGACAAATCCATATTTATCAAAGCTTATAGATCCATATCTTACCTTTTAATGCCATTTTGATTCATCTCCTTTGTATCCTAGATGAAGACGCTATGAATGATTCATCACACCATATTAGGAACTCACCAATGTATCCCTAGCTAACAAATTATTTTCTTTCAACTATCTTAGGCACTCTATTTACTTAGCAATGTTCCTCTAAATACTAATCCAATATGTTAATACAACTAAGTATACTTCACTTAAGTCAAACAAATACGATCTAAGAAGTAGGGTATTACATTTTTTCCTCCTTATAAAAATTTATCCCCGAATTTACTTCCATTGAGTGTTTACTCACATTGCTATGTAATAGGTGTGACTACTTATTCCAAATGTCTCTTCTAAGTCTCATTTTGCCTTGCCAATTCAGTTGTCCCAACTTATATCCACTGTCAATCACTTAATCTTGAAAAGTTCATCATGGTCTCAACTTCCTGAATGTAGAAAGCACTAACTCAAATCATATATTCTAAACTTTGAATCACTGAGCAAATTTAGAATCATCATAAGTTCTCTTTACTGGAAGAATATAATCTGACAAAGAAACATGTCGATTGCCTGCAACACCAATATTGAAGGGGAAGGGGCTTCCTTTCAAGTGCACGGAGAAAAGGGGGTAGCCAACGTAAATAGCTCAAATGAGACAAGCCAAGGTGTGAACATTGCAGGATAGTTGGGCATAGTGATGATCAGTGCTTTGAGTTGATCGGATATCCACCATGTTGGGTTAAACGATGACAACATTATGGCTTTGCCAAGTAGGGAAAGCCACAATCGTCGAACAACCCTCGTTCGAAAGCCGCACAAGTCTCGTTCGAGCGCAGTCCGGTGCCTGGCCTCACTAGAGACCAGTATTCAAATTTAATGAAATACGACAGTAAGCAAAATTCCAATGCCATGAAATCAAATGTCTGGTAAAGTTCTTCATCCCCATGCTTGGATTATTGACTCTGGAGCATTCGAACATATAGTTTCAGACATTAAGTTATTTTAGGGACAGATCACAAAGATGCAACATTTACCCGTCAAAATTCCTAATGAGGAAAGCATCCTTATACATGGAATTGGAGTAGTGAAGCTGAATGATGAGATTACATTGAATTGTGCTCTCTACATTCCAGATTTTAAGTGCAATTTGATATCTGTTAGCTGTCTGACGAGAGATATCAACTGTGTATTCAATTTCTACCTGATGGTTGTGTTATACAGGACTTACCTTTGAGAAGGCTAATCGGTCTGGGTAGGCAATACGATGGACTCTACTATTTCAACCAAGTACAAGATGGTGGGGTAGTAATGGCGGTCCGAGGGCAAGAAGACATTCGGGTGTGGCATCATCGTTTAGGTCATCCATCTCAGGAGAAGATGGAACATATAGATGTTATTCAAAATAAAGTAGGGACAAGTGCTTTTACATATTGTGATTCATGTATACAAGCTAAGCAGACACAGCTCCCCTTTTTACTTAGTTCAATAAAGACATCTAAATATTTTGATATGGTGTATTGTAATATTTGGGGGCCTTACCACACAGCCTCTCTAACTAGTGTGAGATATTTTCTTACCATTGTCGATGATTATAGTCGAAGAACTTGGGTTTATTTGATGCAGCATAAATCGGAGGTTAGGGGCATTTTGTACACCTTCCATGCGATGATACAAACTCAGTTCGATGTTCAAGTCAAGAGGATACATACTGACAATGGTAAGAATTCAAATCCAATAGGATGATGCAATTTTATGCAGAGATGGGGATAGAACTACAAACATTCTGTGTTAGCACACCATAACAAAATAGTGTTATTGAACGCAAACACAGACACATACTGGAGACCACATGAGCGTTGACGTTTCAAGCAAATCTCCCGATAGAATTATGTGGGGAATGCATACTCATGGCTGTTTATCTCATATTCTCATCAACAGGCTACCATATGTGGTCAACAAACACAAGATGCCCTACGAGGTTATGTTTGGTAAGCCCGTTGACTATAGCAATTTGAGAAGCTTTGGATGCTTAACTTATGCCCATTGTCGCACATCCGATAAGTTCAGCAAAAAGGGAAGAAAGTGTATTTTTCTCGGATATCCCAATGGACAAAAGGGTTATAGAGTGCATGATCTGGCCACCAGAGATATGTTTATCACCCGCGATATCATCTTCATAGAGGATCAATTCCCATTTGCTAAAACTGCAAGCAACCAAGAAGATGAGACGAATAAGAGTCTTACGTCCACCCTTCCAGTTATAGAGGTAATTAAAGATCCAATAATTCTTAATAATCAGGAGCGGACTCTGTCTGAACCAAGAGAAGCAGTTCAACCAGAAAGAAGTAAAGAAAATTCTGAGGTACAAGCTACGGAGAGTTGAGAGGGTAGTATTGAACAGATTTTGGTTCAGAGTGGTGGAGAAGGTCGGCCACAGCAGACAAGAAAATAGTATGTCCACTTGAGCGACTATGAAGTCACATTATCATCCATCATCGCGTTGCCTGAGCTTACCCTGCTTTCAGTCAACTCATTGGTATATCCTCTATCTTACTTTGTCAGTTATGATCATTTTACTAACTCTCATAAGGTTTTGCTTGTGGCCATCACATCGCATGATGAGCCAAAGAATTTTCATAAGGCCGTCCAACATAAACATTGGCGGGATGCGATGCAGCAGGGGATCGACGCTCTTGAATCCAATGGGATGTGGACCTTGCAAGAGTTGCCAAAAGGGAAGAAAGTTGTTGACTCCAAGTGGGTCTGTAAAGTCCAAATTTAAACCCGCAGAGAGATAGAATGATATAAGGTAAGGTTGGTCACAAGAGGGTTATAACAGGTTGAAGGCATAGATTTACATGACACGTATGCACCTTTGGCCAAACTAGTGACTCTATGCTGTTTGTTAGTCTTGGCAATCAAAAGAAACTGGTTGATACATCAGTTGGACATCAACAATGCCTTCCTCTATGGTGTTCTAAAAGAGGAGGTTTACTTAAAGATTCTATAGGGTTTTAATAAGCCTGGAGACACAAGGGTTTACTGATTGCACAAATCACTGTATGGATTGTGACAAGCCTTTCGTAGTTGGTAGAACAAGTTCACTACCGCATTGTTGAAGGCAAAGTTCACATAATCGAAAAATGATTATTCATTGTTTATACACAAAGATCACCAGGTCACAGTCATGGCGTTAATACATATTGATGACGTGACAAATGACGCAAAATCAAAGAGACCAAGAGGTATTTACATTAGCAGTTCGGCATAAAGGACTTGGGCTCTTTAAAGTATTTTCTTGGCATTGAAGCAGCGAGGACAACACAAAGTTTGGTGCTTAGCCAATGCAAGTATACGTTGTACCAACTACGAGATACTGTATACAATGCCCAAGCGGCACACTTATTTTCACGCTTCAAATAGCTTTTTTTTTAGCTTTTGTAATTAGGCCTGCAGAGATTACGGTAGAGATGCTTCATGCTTTTTTACTCTTAATGTGGTTGAGATAATAAAGGTTTAGCTATACTGCTTTACAATGGGGGTTCGCGCAAGGGAAGAACATTATCATTGAACGATATGCAGATTCCTATGTTGTTCTAGACATTCAGCAGGGCCAAGATGAGGGAAGACGATCCGATGACGCTGCAGGCAAGGCACGAACGTTGACGTCGAGAGGTAGCAGGCGGTATTGGAGATCAAGCTCCCTTAAAATTTTAGCTATCTCTTCAACCAAGAGGGCTCGTCGGAACCACTTCTCTCCCATGTCTTGGTGGTTCATTTTGTGAGACAACCGTACAGCTATCCGGACCTTGTTCAAGTCTTCAATGTCCTTGAAGATGATCATCATAGGTGAAGAATTCCAGTGCTCCTTTTTCTCGTCAATATAGCTGCAATACAAAAGCAATGCTTATTCCAACATGATCTTTGACAACATGCACTAGTAAACTAATGATGAACAAGAAAAGAAAAAGCACCTGTAAGATCTTAAATTAAAAAAAATGATAATCCGTATAATGCACGTCAGGGCAACTTCTTTAAAGAATTATACGCAAGAGCCCCAAAAACAATGTATAACTATCATTCTAAGGGGATCTGTTTAACGGAGACTAGAAATTTGGATTGACTTGCGAGCCTTTCATAGTTGTGATCCACTTGACGACTTGACGAGGTTATAAAAATATTTAAGAAATTAGATAATCAATCTAATTGAGAAACAACTTTGATAATATACTTAGGTTGTAGCATGAAACAAAGGAGAAACTCCATCGTCAACCTGACTGCCTTCATGCTCTTCAAATAAGCAACTAATAAAAGAAAAATAACAAGTTTCTCCAAACCTAGCTATTCGCTGCTTTAAGGTTGCTATCTTTTCTGCTGGAGTAGAAATGTGAACGAGGAACTCCACCGCATCGCCCATATCTGGGCTACGGTAGAAGTTACTAATGGCCTTGGTTGCCAAGACGCTATTTGCGATCACAATTTTCAGATTATCATACCTCAGGAAAACAGTAGTTAAGATGTTCATCTCTTCAACAACCATCTGAGAATCCAAAGTAAGGTTTATCACAAACATGAATGAAAGGAAATAGCACAAAGCATTGATGAAACACGATACCAACCTGAACTCCGTCAACTTCGCATCTGTCGCCCACATCAAATGGGTGGATTACAAACAGGAAGATGATGGCTTCAAACACTGTCTTACAGGTGTTTCCAAATACGAATGCCACAACAACTAGTTGGGAGCTAACGAAAAGAAGGAACTTCGTCGTGGCAATTTCAAGTATAATAAGCCATATTACTACTATAAGTATTCCCAGAAGAACGTTGATCAAACGGTGCAGCTTGTTGACGGCCGTTTTCGTGTCATTCAGAGTCAAAGCTAATGCTCTTCTCTCTCTAAAAGCATTGACCTGAAACATTAACACGTAAATCACTATCAAAGTCTATTTAATTGTAGCCACTGGCACAAACGAAGTCAAGCAAACCAAAAAACACATGGGATGGATGTGAAATGAGAAAATGGTCTGTACCACCCAGTTTTTCAACCCTTTCTTGGTTATTCTTTTGCTTTCAGATGCTCCTTCAAATTGACTCATCGTCTTCAAGGCCTCATCTTCTGGCATGAAGCGCATGAGGTCTTCCAGGTAGATATACCTAATAGCAAAGGTAAATTGAAATTCAAAATCATCAATAGAATTTAAGCTTTAGATACTCCTAGGAAGAAGATAGATACACGTCAGACGTTGCCTCTATCAATTTTTGTGTTAACGAAGCAAAGATCAATTTATGTAAAACAATTTTCATGAAAAGTTTTACAAAGATCATGAAAAGTTTTAAACAATTCTCAAGTTATGATAATACAATTAAGCAAAAAATTCTGAACTTAGTGAGCAGCAACTTAACTATATCACAACCCATGATCAGCCTACTGAATTCTATTGCAATACAGTAGAATTGTGAGAAGACCATAGTTGGCAAATAATTGAATGCAACAAAAGTTCGAGCCTACCTGCTCCCTGACTTGGCAATATTCTCAAAAATCTTCCTCGCAGCAGCTTTAGCTTCATATTCGCTCCTAATCTTTTTAGCAGACTCATCCTCGTCATGGCCAGGATGCTGACTCTGCTCATCCAGAGTCCACAGCGCTCCATACCGAATTATATTTATTAGCCTCTTCATATTCCAAGCGAAAACGTTCGTGGGAGTCAACTTATGCAGATGATCTATCGTAATACCATTCTCCCCTTCGTTCACCTTGGTCGACGAAGACCTTGAAAGCCTCGGCGTGCCGCCAATCCGTGGGCTCTTTTGCAGCATGCCACTACCAATCACCCTAGGACCGGGAGGGCCCTCAGCCGCAATCCTCTGCTCCTCCTCCTCCTCGTTCTTCCTCAACTCAACCAAGGGAGGCCCGGACAGTGTCTCGATCACGTACTGGTTAAACAAAGACTCCTGGATCCTATCAAAATAAGTGCTGACGTGGAATGACGACGCCAAGACCTTAACGATCAGGGTCTTAACCAACCACAACAGAGTGCCAACAACCGAACAAATCAAGGCCTTAGTCACCCCTCTGAGCACAATGTTGCTAGTCTCCCTCGCCACGCTTGCATCAAATAAGTAATGCCACGCGATCAGCACCATCCCGAGCCACAGACAATTCTGTACCGCCTTCTTCACCCCGTAAACGAAGTAGAGCACCCTCTTCCTCAGAAGGAAGTTCCTCTCAACAAAGAACACAATGATCCTGATCGCCCAACCCGAGAGCAGCCTGCCGCAGATCAGGACCAAAACCAACACCTCCCACTTCCACAATCTAAGCTTCCAGAGATCCCTATTCCTAAGGAGAGGGAAGGCCAATGTGGATACCAGGGCGGCCACGATCAGCACCAGGCTCGCCCACTCGAGTAGGCCCCACATGTCCAGCTTTTCCCGCTTCAGCTCGTCCGGGAAGTCCTCGTCGAACAGAGGATCGTCCTCCTCCTCGTCCACAACGCTCCCTTTACCCAGGAACCCGGACCTAATCAGCCCGGACCTGGCCCCCACCCTGCCCGACTTCTCCGGGTGGCGGGGCGGCGGAACGTCGAGGAGTCTCGACTTGGACTTCTCCTTGAGCAAGCTCGACTTCCTCTTGAACGACCGGTCGTTCAAGACCGCCTCCGCGTCGACCTCCTTGCTCCTCCTCCGGACGGTGGGGAGCAAGTTGCTGTTGTTGGGAGGGGCCTGGGAGGACGAAGCAGTGTCGTTTCGGAGCTCGGCCATCTCCAAGTCGATGTCGAGGGAGAAGTCCCCGGACTCCCTCTGCTTGCGGAGGAACTGACCGATCAGCTTCGAGGGTGGGTCCCGCTCCTCCACAGCGGCGCCGTTCCGGAAGTCGAACCTGTAACTCCCGTCCCCCTGGAGGAAGTCGTAGCTCGACTCCCTCCATATCTTGGTGCCGCTGGGTCCCACCGGATCATCCCTCACGCCGGCCTTCTCCATGCAATACAACTATGAGACGTCGCTTAAAAACGCTTGGCCCAAAAGAGAGAGATAAAAAAAAGGAAATATAAAGGTGGCGGCAAGTGGAAGGAAGAGAGGTTGAAGTGGAGTTTTGTGGTTTGACTAAAGGCCCTCGGTTTTGTCGACAATTACGAGACTGCCACTGATGAATTAAGTAGCTCTCCTGGATCACCACCTGATGTTGTTTGGCTTCCTAATTGGCTATCAATATTTTCGTTTATATTAATCTGAAGTCGGTAGAACTTTTCTGTAACAAGGATTTGATATTTTAATTTTTTAAGAATTTCAATTCAGTATCTCTCGACAAACTGGAATAGTTATGTATTTTTGCTGATATAAATGATTATCTGTAATTATTTATTAAAATTTTTTTGTCACCTTCTAAAAAATTTACCTCTCTCAAAAATTTAGATTATTTGATACAATAAATTCGGATATTCACACTGAGATTTCTACTTTCCTTTTTTGCGACGGAGTGGGAAACGCGTAGGGCGAATTATATGAGAATGGATTGAGTGGGGACTAAATAAATCTTGTCCATAGGTGGGGAATAAATTTTGGACCGTCAGATTCGATTGTAAAAGAAAATTTTTAAATCTGATGGTTAATAACCAATCAGGGACATTTTTGACTTTTTAACTCTAAAAAAATAATTGGAAAAAAAGAAAATCCCTCTCTCTCATAGAATCTCTTCATCTCTCTCCCTCCCGTCACCAAAACCTAACCTCCTCCTCCTCTTTTCCATGAAAATCTACTAATCTTTCCTCCTAAATCCCTCCTCTCATCACCCTACACCAAAACCTTCACATTTTTTCTTTAATCCACCTAAACTCCTTTACCCCAAAAATCCTAGCCGAGATCCTAATTCTTTTTTTTTTCTTCTCCTTAGGTTATCTACTGCCGCCTCCCATTCCTTCACCTACAGCAACCTCCACATAGCAAACTCCCATTAACCACCCTCCAACAATAACCCACAAGAACCCGACATCTAATTGGAGAGAGAGAAAAAGGGCTCCCGAGAAAAAAAATTCAAATCGATTTCCTTGAACCCTAATCTCCAATCCTCATGATTTCTGCAATTCAATCTCCGTTTCTAACTCTTTTCCTCTCCGTCACCACCGTCGTCATAAGTGCCAGTTTCTATTCTCTTCTGCTCGCCTTCCCCCTCGCCTGTTTTGTGTTTTCTTTCTGTATTTTTTTCGTGGGTCCTCTTCGCCTACAAGGAAGCTGGCTCCCAGGCCCTCGTGGCCTACAAGGACGATGGCTTTGTGGCCATGGGCAAGACCTATAACATTAGCTCTGGGTCATTCGCGGTCTGGGAGCTGGTGTCATTTTTCCATCGTCGAGTAATTAGCGTTCTAGATTTTTTTATCGAGTTGGATAAAAAGCTGTGGTTTCGTTCTTGTACTAGACGCTTTTAACCAAGACTAAAAACACAGAAAGGTATTGGTTTCGTTCTGTTTCAACTCTCATTCTTAATTTAGTTGTTTGGCTCTGCTATTTGGTTTGATTTTGAGTTTTTTATGTGGGAAACTATGTTGTGTTCGGAGTGTCGAGATAGTAATGTGTTTGCGGATGGATGTGATGCAGTATTGGGATTTGGGGTGTAATGCATATTATGGTCATATCCCTCTTTTATTAGGATGTTCTTATATTTGATTTTATTTGGATTGATATTGGTAGTAAGATGATTTTGCAGTGGTTTTTATTTTTATTGATATCATGTTCATGTTGGTTCACTTTTGTTTCAGATTTGTTTGAGTCTGCATTGATATTGGTTAGCGTCTCTATTGATATTAGTTTGAACCTGTATTGATATTGGTTTGTGTCTGTATTGATATTGGTCTGAGTACGTTTTGATATTGGTTTGTGTATGTATTGATATTGGTTTGAACTTGTATTGATATTAGTTTATGTCCGTATTGATATTGGTTTGACGCTGTACTGATATTAGTTTTCAATTGTACTGATATTGGCTTGATGATGTGTTGATTTTGGTTTGACGATGTATTGATATTGGTTATATGCTGTATTGAAATTGTTTTTTTGTTGTATTGATATTGGTCTGATGATGTGGTGCAATTGGTTATAGGCTGTATTGATATTGGTTTGTGTCTGTATTGATATTGGTTTGAGTACGTTTTGATATTGGTTTGCGTATGTATTGATATTGGTTTGCGTATGTATTGATATTGGTTTGCGTATGTTTTGATATTGGTTTGCGTATGTATTGATATTGGTTATAGACTGTATTGAAATTGTTTTTTTGTTGTATTGATATTGGTCTGATGATGTGGTGCAATTGGTTATAGGCTGCATTGATATTGGTTTGTAGATGTAATGATATTGGTTTTGTGTTGTATTGATATTGGTTTGACGATGAGTTGATATTAGTCATAGGCTATATCGATATTCGTGTTAAGGTTTATTGATGTTTGTTTGATTTTTTTTTGGGTTTTTGTTGTAGAGTCTTGTGCTATTTTGCAAGCTGACCAAGATAATAAATGTGAACAAGTTTTTGCATAAGCAGACCTCTCGTGCTTCAAAGGAAGAACGAAGTGGGTATATACGAATGGCTGGATTTGGGTTTCTATTGGAGTTAACTGGCCTGGATCCTGATCCGAGTGAGTTGATGGAAGTTGTCAAAGTCTGTAAATTCAAGCAGAAGTTTGTCTTATCTGATGAGCATGTCAGAAGAATGTACGAATCTGAATTTTGGAAATGAGGATGTCATTTTTGAAAAATGATTGTCTCCAGCAAAAAGGGAAAAATTGAAGACATAAGCTACTAAATTGGTTTTCAAGTGCATTGATATTAGTTTTTACTTTACTTCTATTGGTTTTCAGCTTTAGAGTTATTGGTTTTTAATTGTAAATTGATATTGTTTTCAGAGTGCATTGATTTTGGTTTTGATCTTCAGCAATATTAGGTACAAACCAATATCAATTAGCTGTAGAGACATTGGTTTTGAGTTTAATTGATATTGGTTTTGGTCCATAACGATATTTGGTTTTAGTGTGTGTTACTATTGGTTCTGAACAGAATTGATATTGGTTTTCAAGTGTGTTGATATTGGTTTTCAGCTATACTATTGGTTTTTACCTTTAGAGTTATTAGTTTTTAACTGTAAAGATAATATTTTTTCGCTGTAGTGTCATTGGTTTACACCTGAATTGATATAGTTTTTAAGTATGCACTGATATTAGTTTTGAGCTTTAGCGATATTGGGTACAAACCAATACCAAATAGCGGTTACGATAATGGTTTTGAATTGAATTGATATTAGTTTTGGTCCAGAACGATATTGGTTTTTTCTTGTCTTCCTATTGATTTAGAACTGAATTGATATTAGTTTTCAAGGGTATTGATATTTGTTTTCAGCTTTTCTTCTATTAGTTTTCAAATTTAAGATAAGTTCATATGTAAGATACGCTAAAAGAAATCCCAAATGTTAATAAAAAATATGATGTTAACTTCTAAACAACCTTTTGGTCTTTACAATATTTCAAGTTTAAAAATAGATTAGTGGTCGATTAAAATCTATGTCCATGCCATTTTTATCTTGTGTTGTCTGATGGTTCGAGACATCAGTATGACTGTTTTGTTGCTTCTGTTTTGTCTTCAAATGCTTTGCCATTGCTTTTTGCCGACCGACCTCATTACTGCTTTTCAATCTCTTTCTTAACTTGTTCGGATTTGGGAGTTTCTTTATACATTTACCCCATGCTTTGGATGCTGTCTGGACATCATCAGCTTGTTGTGCTTGACGCATTTTTGTACCTTGTAATGGAAATGTTATAATGTTTATTAAAAATAAACATAATGTTATGATTAACAAATTCAAGTTAGCGATGTTTACCTCGTACGGGACAGTGTGAGAATTGATTAATCATAATGTTAACATTATTGTCAACATTTTTTACAACGTCTGGTTCCATAGAAACGAGAGCTGCCAAATGATTCATCTTCCTTGTTAAATACTGGTAGTTTTGAGAAAAGATATTTTCTGGCTTAGACTCATCCATAGTTATCTCTATTCCTTCTTTTGCCTTTATTGTCCACCGCTTCAACACATACGCAAACCAACAACAGTACAGGATAAAACCAATATCGACAAATAGTCAAACCAATATAAACATATACGCAAACCAACATCATCACAGACTAAAAACTAATATCGATACATACGCAAACCTACATGATAACAGACTAAAACCAATATGTACACAGCGTCAAACCAATATAAACACATACGCAAACCAACATCATCCCAGACTAAAAACCAATATCGATACATACGCAAACCTACATGATAACAGACTGAAACCAATATGTACACAACGTCAAACCAATATAAACACATACGCAAACCAACATCATCCCAGACTAAAAACCAATATCGATACATACGCAAACCTACATGATAACTGACTGAAACCAATATGTACACAGCGTCAAACCAATATCAACACATATGCAAACCAACAATAGCACAGGATAAAACCAATATTTACAAATAGTCAAACCAATATAAACACATACGTAAACCTACATGATAACAGACTGAAACCAATATCTACACAGCGTAAACCAATGTGAACACATACGCAAACCAACAATAGCACAGGATTAAACCAATATCGACAAATAGTCAAACCAATATAAACACATACGCAAACCAACATCATCACATACTAAAAACCAATATCGATACATACGTAAACCTACATGGTGACAGACTGAAACCAATATGTACACAGCGTCAAACCAATATAAACACATACGCAAACCAACATCATCACAGACTAAAAACCAATATCGATACATACACAAACCTACATGATAACAGACTAAAACCAATATGTACACAGCGTCAAACCAATATCAACACATACGCAAACCAATAACAGCACAGGATAAAACTAATATTTACAAATAGTCAAACCAATATAAACACATACGCAAACCAACATCATCACAGACTAAAAACCAATATCGATACATACACAAACCTACATGATAACAGACTAAAACCAATATGTACACAGCGTCAAACCAATATCAACACATACGCAAACCAACAACAGCACAGGATAAAACTAATATTTACAAATAGTCAAACCAATATAAACACATACGCAAACCTACACGATAACAGACTAAAACCAATATCTACACAGCGTAAACCAATATGAACACATACGCAAACCAACAACAGCACAGGATTAAACCAATATCGACAAATAGTCAAACCAATATAAACACATACGCAAACCAACATCATCACATACTAAAAACCAATATCGATACATACGCAAACCTATATGATAACAGACTAAAACCAATATGTACACAGCGTCAAACCAATATAAACACATACGCAAACCAACATCATCACAGATAAAAAACCAATATCGATACACAGTCAAACCTACATGATAAATAAAAAATCTGAAACCAATATCACTGAAGGTACAAACCAATATCACTAAATTAACAATATCAATATATCTCAAAACCAATAGCACTATTGTCCAAAACCAGTATCAATAAATCTGAAAACCAATAGCACTATAAGTGAAAACCAATAACAATAAAGCCAACTGTAACCCATGAACCATCGTCACCCACATCTTGGCCTCTCCTTCAAGTCTCCTAACAACAACCTCAACCCAGAACACCCAATTAATTAATTAATTAATTAATTCTAGACAAGAACACCAAAGATCCATAGGACATAGACGTGAGAATGTTGTCACCCATTAATTAATTCCATCCTCGACCCAATTTCTGGGACCTCCTCATCACTATGATTTTTCACCCAAAAGAATATCAATCATGTATGTTTCAGAATCGGTTTCTTCCATTTTCGCCGCTGCATATGAAAATCTAAAATTACTCAGACGTCAAAATCAAATATACACGTACCTTCAGTACCTTCAAAGACGAAGAAGGTTTGGTTTTAAAGGAAAAAAAATACGTACCTTCAACAAAGGAGAAGTATGTGTAGTTGAATTTACATAGAATGCTAAAAATACTAAAATAATATGCCAACCTTTTTTTTCCGTAACCTTCAAAGAGCTCCAAAAGATTCTTTGTTTTAGGGAATTTAGTTTACTAATAAAGTGGCTGGTAGGGTTAGAGAAAAAGTATCTGCTAGGGTTTTTGATATTGGTAAAGAGTCATTCCTTAAAGGAAGTTGAAAAGTCTTCCACGTTTACTGGTGGTTATTTCTGCTTTTTTTAATTTCTATTTTTTTATTTCCTCAATTTTAGGTGAAGAGTAGTTTTCCAAAATTACCCTTAAAAAGCTTATTAATATCTAGCCTGCCACTCCATCTTCTTTAGTCCCCAAATTTGGGGACTATCCTTGTCCCCCCCAAATCCTCCCCCAAATTATATCCACACTAATATCTCGACAAACTAGTTTAATAATATATCTATAATCAAAGTTTAATAATATTTAATAATAATAATAAATTTATTATAACTAGTGGCTATTAGATATGGATCTGAACAAAAAATCTGTCCTAGTGGACCTAGTCTATATTTGGTGAAGAAAGAACTTGGACAAAATATAAAAAAAAAACCATTATATGATTGTTCTTGCAACTTAAAACGATGACAAAGGTATCACATTCTTTTTCGTCAAATATTTAGATTAATTAATAAGATCGGTTCGGATATCTTATTTAACTAGATATCTCGTATTGGGATATTAAAAAATAGCATTATTCAAATTTATACAAAATAGGAGGGGCAGGGGGTGAGCTGGAGTTTTGTATATTAAAGGCCCTCTGCTTCTTCAACAATTCACGAGACTGCCACTGATTAATTAAGTAGCTCTCTTCTCTCTTTTTTTTAATAACCATTTATTGCGAGATAAGTGAACAAGTAACCTAGGACGGTCCGGATTGGTCGCTTCAAGGTCGGTCTAAAGCTATGCTAGGCTACGGCTATGCTAGGCTACGACTACAAAAAGATAAAGCGACAAGTAAGATAAAGATTTATATTGTTGTGTTGGTGGTAATCGTCTTCCTTGCCCGAGTCCTTCTTATATAGAGTGCATTGACATAACCTCTGCGCCTTAAGAATAGAAAATCATAAACCACTTCCAAGACCTTCGGCTCCAAGTCTCAATCCCGAGAGATCCGCTTCAAGTTATTTGTTCCTACTATGACGGGATCCTCCCGGCTCAGTACAAGATGTCTTCCTTAAATGAGCAGATCCCGTCCTCAAATAGGAAACTTCAAAACGTGACGACCAAGCAATCGTGGCCTAAAGAGGAACTTACCAAGTCTTGCCAAATATTGAGAATTTTGGCTCAACTTAAGAAAATATAGATCGACTTGACCTTCTCGAATCTCCCACCCAAAATCTCGTCTCAAGTCCGTCATCGCCCAAGATGGACATCTCGCCAGGCCCAAAGTGAATCCCAAAACGGGCTCAAGGTGACGACCTCATCAACCAAAGTGGACCTACTCCCAGAATCGCCTTCCCGCCTTCACAGATAAGGTGGCATCTACCGCCTCCATTCTCGGCCAAGCGGCCCAATGGGTCACACGAGCCCGAAGAAAAGCACGTCAAAAGGCCTCCTGCTCTGGCCCATGGGAGCTTTGCTCTGGCCTACGAAGGTCAAGTCGGCTTTTTGCCATCGGCTTCTCGCCTTAAGCTTCCCACTTTAGGCTTCTCACTCGACTTTCAACCTTAGGCTTCCCGCCTTAGGCTTCTCGCTCGACCTCTTGTTCGGCTTCCCGCCTTAGGCTTCCCGTTATTGGCCTCTCGCCTTAAGCTTCTAGCTCGGCCCCTCACCATAGGCTTCCGCCTTAGGCTTCTCGCTTGGGCTCTCGCCGTAGGCTTCTCGCTCGGCCTCTCGCCGTAGGCTTTTCGCCTTCGACTCACAGACCGAAGTGCCCAACTCGGGCACCCCACTTCAAAGAATAAAGCACCCTCCGGGCTTCCACCTCGAAGGTCAAAGCGACTATCCGGGTTCTCGCCTTGTAGGTCGAAGCAACCATCTAGGCTCCTGCCTTGTAGGTCAAAGCACCCTCCTACATTGACTTGCATTTTTTTACCTACTTTTGCTCTGACTCTGAAGATATCACAAACTACAAAGTCGTAGATTTATGTCTTGGTCACATAAAAACTTGAATCGTCTCAATACAAGCTCCGGATAGAAAGTTATGAGCATTTTACCGAGAAGCGTCACCCAAGCAGGCGGGAATTGGACCGAACCGCGCTCCCGCCTTGGTCTTGGAAGTGGACCGAACCGGTTTAAAGTGTACTCATCTTGAAGTAGATTTCAGACCATATTTCGCTTCGAATCGGAAAAAGTTTTAAACTACAAAGTTGTAGATCTTTGTCTTGCCTTTCTATAGCCGAAAGAATCAGCTCAATCTGTTAGAACTCAAAGAGCAAGCTAACGCCAGGACTTGCACTTTGTTTAGACCCGCTTCTGATCCGAATTAGGCAAGGCTCTTGAAAAAAAAAGTTGTAGATACATGTCTCGCCTTTCCATATTCGCAAGAATCTCCTTATTCTAACCTACGAGTCCAAAATAACGGCCAATTTATCACGGAAGGACGTTGTCATCCAAGTACAAGTCGAAGTGAATCAAGGACAACACAACAAAGTGGCCTATCGTCACCGGTTTCGACCAAGTAGGACCATCATTGGACTCGATGGAGGAGGAATTATCGACAATCTTTTTCCAACTCAAAATTAGAAGTGATCGTTTTGAGACAACACCACCCACTGATCACTTTGAGACCACATCGGTCACCGATCTCCCGATCACTTTGAGACCACACCGAATACCTCGAAATATGTTGACAATTCCAAGATTATTTTCGTACCTCGACACCATTAAGTAGCTCTCTTGGATCACCGCCTTATGTTGTGTGGTTTCCTAATTGGCTATAAGTATTTTTGTTTATACCAATCAAGAATGAAGCCGGTAAAACTTTTGAGGCATAGCATTTAATATTCTTATGTTATTAAGAATTTTTTTAAACTATAATAATTATGTTAAATTACTTAATAGAAAATTTTGTCACTTTACAAATTATACTCTCTCAAAACTGCATTATTCAATTCGATACAATAAATTCAGATACCATATCATCGATACTTTTTCGACACGCGTACGTTTGGTGAGTTAAGTTTGCTTATAGATGTGCTTACTTGGGGGTTGATTACAATTTTTTGTACTACGTAGTTAGCTTTGACTCGAGTTATGTGGGTAAGTTTTGATTTTCCACACTTCCCCTAACTTTCTCATCACCTTGCATTCAGACGAACAGATACGAAAAAATTAGTCTACTTAATTTGAATATATAGTTATATCAAATTTAAAATAAATAGTGGTTATAGATATAGATCTGAACAAAAAAGTTTGTCCTAGTCTATATTCGGTGAACAAAGAACTTGCCCAAAATAAAATTAGTACACGATTGTTCTTGCAACTTAAAATGATTTACAAAATATTCCAATTAAAAATAGTACATGATTTATCTTGCAATTTCGTATTCTGTAAGTATTGACTTCTGTTACTTATAATACGAATGAGATTTTTTTAACATTATTGATACAGAGAAAATCATGGCATAATTTTAGAAATTAACAAAACAACAACATCTGTGATAAAGAATTTTAATGTTAATATGTAAATCTATGTTTTCTAAATGAGAAATAATACATAATTCAGAAATTCATTCCCGTATGTACTCGATCAATTGCATAAAATCACGTGTTAGCACCGAAATTGATAAAAGTACACGGACAAATATTATTTTCTATTCTATTAGTATTAAATTAATATTACTTTATCAGTATTAAATTAGTATTAATTTGTGATTTTGAGTTGTATATTAAGTGAATACAATTTACTTGACATTTGCATCAACTGCTCTCAAATTATTTTACTCGTTTCCCAAGAAAATAAGTTATCGACTGTGCAGAAATATGTTATCTTTCAATACATAGTTTGTTATTTTTTCCAAAAAAAATGGCACTTCAGAAATTCACAGAGAGACAGAGTTCTGCTGGCACTAAAATCAATATTTTTAAGGATGCAGCTTTATGATGGTTTGTCAGAAATTGTCATTAGTGAATCGGGTTGTTTAACCAGAAGATAAAAATAAGAAGAGCAAATTGCCCTCAGGTCCCTCGAGTTTGATTAAATTATTATTTTAGTCCCTACTGTTTCAAAATCGAAACTTTGATCCCCTAGTTTACTTTTATTGTACTCTCAGGTCTCTCGCTAACGTCATCATTTGATTTATTATATTTTAATCATAAAAATGACTATTATACCCTTACTTTAAATTTAAAAAAAAATTATCCCCTCTCACCCCTGCTCCGCCGACTTTCTAACAAAGCCGTCATCTTCTCCGGTAATTAAAAATCTCTGGCGACTATCATACCCTTACTTTAAAGCCACCATTTTTGCCACTATAGCTCCCCCCCCCCCCCCCCCCCCCCCCCCCCCCCCCCCCACCTGCTCAACCATTTCTCTGGTAATTAAACATCTACATTTCATTATTCTTTAATTCCCTTTCTCTTTCCCTTTTATTTTCTTATGAAGTTCGTATCTTTAGTGTTGAATTGTTGCTCTCCTGCTATGAACTAGGCTTCTCCCGTTTATTCTCCTATTTCCTCGATGATTTCTCACCTGATTGGGCTCCAATTTTGGCTTTCTCGATGATTTTTATGTAAAGATTATTTCTTTTTTGTTGAGTTGTTAGTGGCCTTTTCTTGATTCTTATGGTTTTTTTGGAGAAATTCTGGATTCTTATGATTTCTATATGGAACCAACATCGAGTGGGACCGAAACGAAGATAAGGGAGGACGGAGCCGGCGGAGCTCATCTGGGGCAGAAACGATGGGGCTTCTGGACTCCTCCAGTGGCCAGGGCCGACTTTCTGGCCGCCTTGGTGGCCAGCTGCTTCCTCGGGGCCTTGCCCCATTGCTTGGTGCGGGCTATTTTGATTTGGGATGATTGAAGCTTGTTATGTTTCTTTGAAGGTTCTGGATGTGGTGCCTGATCGGGTCTCGCGAATGCCATCGGTTGAAAGTGTCAAAGTCAAGGTTGAAGGTTTGAATGGAGGTTGAATATTGAATGGAGGTTGAAGGTGAGGGCATAATTGTCTTTTTTAAAATAAATCGAGTGATGACATCAGCGAGGGAACTTAGAGTACAATAAAAGCAAACTAGGGGATCAAAGTTTTGATTTTGAATGGAGGTTAAGCAAACATCAGGGACCTGAGGGCAATTTTCTCTAAGAAGAATGTCTCCAAAAAGAAAAGAAAAGAGATTCAGTAGCTTCATCCGGCTTATATACAAGATTTTCAAATATGACCCGGAGAGTGACCCGCTCTAGCCTCCGGGTTGTGGTCCGACCAGTTGGACCATCGATTGGACCGGTACTTTTTATATTAAAAATATATTTTTATTAATATTTTAATTACCCCTATCCCACTACCCCAGCCAAAATATCTGACCAAATCCTGATTTTTTGGTTCAAATTTATGAAAATAAACATGATTTTTCTCTTTTTATTATGGTTTGGTTGATTTTTTTTTGTCAAAATATCCGAACAATCCTGATTTATTGGTTCAACCTTACGAATTGAAAAATATGGGGTCAAAAATTTGGTCAAACTGCCCGGTCCGACCATTTTTTAGGCGGTTAGTAAGGTTGGCAGTTTTTGACCAAATCCAGTACGCTGTACTAATCGAATCATGGTCTGACCGGTCGGACCGCATATTTAAAAACTTTGCTTATATATACTTTAAATACTTCAAAGAATAGCTAAGACTTAACTCAAATTGTAAAAAGCATGATAGGGAATTGAGTTTGTAATCAGGTTAGTCAGAAATTGTCATTAGTGAACCGGTCAGTAACTTTTTAACCAGAAGATAATAAAGATGTATCCGAAAAGAAAAGAAAAGAGATTCAATAATTTCATCCGGCTTATATATACTTTAGATACGTCAACGAATAGCTATGACTTAACTCAAAATTGTAAAAAGTGAGATAAGAAATTTTATACTAGACCCTATATGACATAGTATAGATCTACTAATCCCTATTTGACATGTGTATTGGTCACTTATTAATGAAATAGTTGACTAGGATAAAATATGAAAACTAAATCAAGACATTATTTTGATTTATGTTTAAAAAAATTATTTCCTAAATAAAATTCTCTAATTGAAAAGTAGTCCAATTTAATAACGTAGTATCAAAAATTAATTTTTAATAACTAACATACAATTGGCGTCAAAATTCACAAGTGTTTCTTCACCATATGATCTTTTAATTTGGGCCCTTTACTTGATGTGTGTAATTATAAAATTTGTGTATTATTAGATCATGAATGATAACTAAATTGTATATGTAGAAGAAAAATAAGCCAATAAAGCTATTGGCGTATTAAATATTTCAATAGTACGTGAAATGATACATATATCTCATTTAAAAATTAAAAGCAGAAAAAATAATATATAGGTCCCGATTTTGATACTAAGTAAATTAAAATTTGTTTGTTTTGAATAACGCCGAGAAAGCAATCAAAAAGTTGTAGATGATTGTCACGAGTACTTGAAATTCCTTCGCACGAACAAAGAAATGTACAATGTGTCAATTCATTTTCTCGATTCTAGCACTTTTTTCCCTTTCTGATACTGAAACTCTTCAGTATGGCATACGAGTTATATGTCTTATAAACTTTTGGGGAAATTACTCTCGGCTCCCTGGAGTTTGTTTAAATCAATGTTTTAACCCCTCATGTTTCGAAACCTAAACTTTGGCCCCTTAATTTACTTTTATTGAACACTAAGGTCCCTACTGTCGGAACCGTAAAAATTATCTGGCTAGGGAGTACCTGAAATAACATATTCGCCCCTTAGTTAAAAAATAATTAAAAAATAAAAAATTTCTCATATATTCTCTCTCCACCCCTCCATCCCCTCTCTCCTCTCATCTTCAACCCCATCTTCATCTTCAACCTCCTTCATCCCTAAGAAAAATAATTAAACACCCAAAATCATCTAACTAAATACTAAAAAATATCTAATTAATTAAACACCTATGAACATCCGATTAAACATGTCACGACCCGAAAAGTGAAGTGACAAATGTCTGGGGTATTAATTGCCCCGAAAGGCACCAGACTTTATTACAAAATAGTTCAAAATATCCAAAAGTATCGAATTATTCGAAAACTAAACGAGTGTTATCAAAATAAATACTAAAATCAAAAATTCGACAGCCTTTATTATTGAAGAGGAAAACAGCGATGATGCATGCAGATGAACCCCTCTACTCCCGATCCCGGACCTCACCTGAACGATCTGAAACACATACGACTAGGGTGAGTTGAATAACCCAGTAAGTGAAATAAAAACGAACATACTTAACAAACATATTAAACTCAGAATACGCATAACAGACTATTTAATCAACTAAACCAAATAGGACTCCGGAGCCTAACATATCCATGACGGAATTCTCGTGGGGCCCAGAAAAGTACCCTTCTGTTCCCACGTTGCGGGCCCAAAAGACAGAAGGGTATTTCCACGAGCCTAGATAATTTTCACACTCCCTATCCATTTGATCACACACACCTAGGATTACCTGGTAGCCTCTTTGAAATGATGCGTATAAACTATAGGGCCCATAAGGTATGGAAATAATTTTGCCACTAAAAAATAGAACATACCAGTTGCACATCAAAACATATCATACTCAGAATTCGGACATAAGCAATACGGATCCATAAACCATACAGAGAATCATGAAATTTTCGAAATCAGAAAACTACGACGGATCAAAGAACAATACGAAAATGTGATATCTTATAAATGGTCGGTTGGAATAAATGGTATTTTATGGTGTAATCTACATATGAGATGTATTTGGAAGTGTTCCTAGATATGCTATAGTCTCTTTAGGATTCTAGCTCAACCACAACAAAGTCTAGTCAAATTATTTCCAACCTGTAAGAAGTTTGTTGGTCAAGTTCGAACAACAATGACCTTTAATTAGTAAATTGAGTACCACATTCTCAATTTTGCTCCAAATACTGCAAATGAATATGTTTCAGAAACTACACACATATGGCTACATTTCGTTTGTTGAAAGTTTTGATAAAACGCAAAGAAACTCAGTAAAAATGGAGCTTCAATTAGTCAAGTAGACTTGCTAGATCATTAGACTTGGTTAAGGAGGTGAGTCAAGTAGGACTCTTACTCACCCATACACTTTTGGGACTCAGAAACCTTAAGGAAGAGGCAAGAAATTTCGAGACTTAGCCATAACTCAAAAGAGAAGAGAAAGTTGAGAGAGAGAGAGTAAGAGGAAAGAGAAAGAAGCAGGTGACAAAGAATGACTTGGTAAACTATTTTTTGCATCGAACTAGATTTTGGTTCCTTCATCAAAGTTGTAGAAGACATAAAGAGCTTTCTAAAAATATATTATATGTCCGGTTTTGATAATGGAATCGGCATGGAATTAGTTTTGAACGTTGGACTAGTTGCTGGAGTATCAAGTGAGGTGGTCAAAGAAGAATTGATTGGTAAGTTATTTTCGGATTCCAGTTGGACTTTTATGGCTTCATAGAAGTTGTAAAGGACTCAAATACCTTGTTAACAGTGTATTATATGTTCTATTCTGATCAAGGAGTCAATAGAAAATTATTTTTGAATAACGGACTATCTACTGGAGACACAGATGAGCTAGTGGAAGAAGAATGGCTTGGTAAGCCTAGTTGGACTCTGAATTGGACTTAAGTTTCTATCCTAAAGATTGTAGAAGACTTAATTATCTTTCTAACGCCATATTATAAGCTCTATTTGGATGAAGGAATCGCCCTCAAGACCTGGTTGAAAGTCGGACTAGCTAGCTAGTTCAGGATTGAGTAGGGTTTATGAGTAAAGGCTTGGTAAGTTAATTTTTTGGGATTCTAAGTTAATTTTTGGACTCTGAGTTATCAAGAACATACAAGGGAGTTTAAGTACAGTGAATAAATAAATCAGGTTTTGTGTGATATCGGGTTATATGTGATATCTACCGAACTTAGAAATGATTGAGCTTATCGTGTGCTCAATATGTAACTTGGTTGGAGAAGTGAGGAACTGACCTCATTATTCCACCATAGAATACCATTTATTCTAACCGAACATTTATAAGATATCACAGAAAATAGATTAATTAGCACTACATAAATCAGATTAAGTCATAATCAAATCTGAGTCGTACGTGTTTCAGACAACGACGAATTCTACTTACCTGACGTTGCTCCTGAATCCTTAAACCTTCACGAGTCTAATCCAACGATCCTTCTGAAACCCCTTCGAGTCCGACTTATCCCCTCACAGATTCGTCCTCACCACCTTTTGTTTGGGAGACAGAATATGTGCTTTGTTTGAGAATCACTCGAATCAGATTTAAGAAGGAAAAGGAGTGATAAAAGCTTACCCTCCTCGTACAGTGCTTCCCGGATGGTCTCGTCCTCTCCTGGCACCTCCTCCCGAGTCAAATTTTGCTCCTCACCTTCACAGTGAGAGAAAAATCGTAGGTGTTATTTTTGTGACATGATGGACGGCCTAGGGCCTATTTATCATGGCTTTCAAGGCTAAAAACCCTAATCCGATCAGGTTACCCTAATACGGCTAGAGTTTATGTATGAAAAATTACCCTTTGCTCTCCAAACTTTAGAAAGTTAACACTTTAGTTTCTCGATTCTTACAAAACACCCGACCAATATTTTTCCCTTCGTGTCCTTTTGTTTGTGGCTTGATTCTTTGTCCGGAACCTTCGTTGTTCTCTGGTTTTTCCCTCCCTCTTGCATTAGCTTCCAAAAAATGCTGACTTTATTCCTTGGAGCAGTTGCAACAAAACGTAAAGGTACAGGGAGCTAGGTAGGTAGGCCACCAAGTAACCCAAATCTTCCCAATCCAGGGAAACAAATTACCCAGGCCATGAAGCTACCCCTACACCCACGAAGCTACCCCCACACCAGAGGAAGATTTGGGTTTCTTGGTGGCCCAGTGAGTGAAAAAAGCTTAACCTCAAGACCAAAAATTCGAGAAGCGCCTTGAATTAGGGTTTCTATCCCCTAAAAAAATTAGGGTTTGGCAGGGATACCGAAGCCCGTCGATGGGTTGGACTTGAAATTGGGTTCAACGGAGTGATGGGTTGGACTTGAAATTGGGTTCAATGGGCATTCGCTTCCATTTTTGGGTTTTGGTTGGTTAGAATTTCTATTGTGTTTTGGTTTGTAGGATGAAGATGGTTTTGGGGAAGGAGATGATGAGATAACAGGGAAGAAGGAGATGAGTGGGAAGAAAGAGAGGGGAATGAGGAGAGAGTGGATGCCACATGGCGCCACGTCAGCATCAAAATTCTGATGTGGTTGATTTTTTGCGATACTACAGGGTACTTAAGTGAACTTTTCCCTAAATTTTTTATTTCACATAACTTTTTGAGCTAATTGCATAAAGTTCAAAAAATTTGCAAAATAAAAAAAATGCTAACATTTGAACAACCCAACATCAAATATTTTTGAATAAAAATTTAAAAAGAGAGATCATTTAAAAAAATATTTAAGTTTAAACACATTTTGAGAATTTTGGTTTTTTTTCCCAAAACAAAAAAGCACTCGTAGCCCACAACCAAATTTTTAGTTTTAAAAATATACTAATTTTATTTATAAAAAATTAGGAAATAATCAGGAAATTAATCAACTCTAATATTATATTAGCATTTTCGAGCACAAACCTAAAAAAATGTTAGATTTTTTGGAGTCTGCTTCGAGAAAAGGGGTTATTTCGTGGCTCAACAGAGTCTCAAAAGCTCGCGGTCCTTGGCTATAGCCAGAGCCCAGAAGTAGTACAGCCTGGAGGCCGCACTATATGCTATAGCCTTTTATAGTTTAGTGCACGCAAGTAAATTAGGCTTTTGTGGTATACCTGCCAAAAGAAATTGGGGAAAGTACAGAAATGATACTTATAGTTTCATGAATTTTGTGCTATGATTCTAAATTCTGTAAACGATCAGAAAAGTCCCGAGGTTACGTTTTTTTTCTTGCGCAAAAGGCTTGGGAGCCAAATCATGCTCCGAACCGAGAAACGGCGTCATTTTTTTGCTGATTTGGCACGCCACATCGGATAAATTTGCCCGGTTGATAAGCTGACGTGGCTCGAAATAAAATATCTATTTAATCAATTATTTCTTTAAAATTTTCAAAAACACCCCTCACCTCTCTCCTTCCTCCTCCCCTCTCTCACCTCTCTCCTTCCTCCTCCATGAAACCTGGGTACCCTAAAATCACGAAATTAAAAGAAGCAAAAACCTTGGGAATAAGAGCGTTGACTCGTAAACGAAATTAAAATAGGTACAGTTCACATCCTAAACCAATTTGGTCCGATTAACAATTTTTCATAGTGGTCCAATTAGGAAAAATAGGGTTTTCACCCATTCTCACAGCCTTTCTCCTTCCCCGTTTCTCGGCGTCGAAGATCGGGCCCCTCGGTCTCTCCTTGAAGAAGATCGAAGAGGACATCGCCAAGGAGACGGCCCGCCACCGGAAAGGCCTCCGCATCACGGTCCAGAACCGAGAGGCGAAGGTCACGGTGGTCCCCTCTGCCGCGGCGCTCGTCATCAAGGAGCCGGACCGGCACCGTCAAGTTTTGTTGGGGTTTCCGGATTTGGATCTCCTCAAAAGTTGATAAATTTAGGCCCATCTGCTACTTGTACTTTGGTCTAATTTATTTTGGGCCGTATAACTCTTACTAGGCCTCATCTCTACTCGCTTCATTCTTGGGCCCCCGAAAACGTGGGATTTCTAGCACAAAAAGACTGATCCTTTTCGCTGTAGTATATATGCAAAAATAACAAAATGTCAAAATAATCAATCTTTTTTATTAACTTGCTGCATGTGCTACGTAGCCTGGTATGTCATAATATATTTATACATATGGTCGTGTGTGTATATATATATGGGGTAGTTCAACCAATTTTTTAGGATTTTTTTATCCAACTCAAAAAAAAAAAAGTTAAGATGAAGGGTGGGTAATTTTTTCACAACTCTCACTAACCTCAACTATACAGTACTTAATTGAATTTTCAACTATTAATTGTTGCGTTCTCTTCGATTTTCATGTTAGCAAGAATATGTTATGTCATCTTGTGAATTAATTTAATAAATTGGTTTGGTATTAATTGTTTATACAAAATGAAAATCCAGGGGAAATTCTATAAGTTCGAATTTTTTCTAATAACCTAAAACTTGGAAGGAAAAATAATCAGAATAAATTACAAACGACAAATAATGATACTGTTTTGTCCTAAAATTATTTGAAAAAGATAAATGAACATAGAAATATTAAAATAGAATATATCAATATATTTTCTTCAATTTTTTCAGAGAAATCACTCAAAAAATAAAAACAAATGAAGAAAAAGAGAAACCAAAATTTGGAGGAGAAACAGAAAAACGTTTCTCACCTCTCTCTCTCTCTCTCTCTCTCTCTCTACCACCCTTCCTCCCCGCCCGACACCTCTTGTCCCCAGCACGTTGTATTAATTCATTGCCATGTGTTAGCAATAGACTCGTCAACGTGTCGACGCCCTAGTGAACCAAATTTTGTCCCATGTTGTTTATTTATATTGTCAAAATTGTCATCAAAATGCGACATGATAGTCCTTTGGTGAAAGTTGACTTCCGAGCTGTCTGGTTATGTCGAATCTTACTAGGACTACTCGTCTTTTTCAAAGTTTGCTATTTAGTTTTTGATGCATCAGTAGAAGAAAATAATTTTTAATTTTTGGAAGGAAAAAAAAAGCCGCAATTCGATAGTGGGAGCCAAAACAATCGATGTCACTATGTTCATAAAAAATGATCAACAGAATTTTAACAAACTGATGTCGTAGAGAAATAAAGACTACGGCTACTTGAGAAGAGAACAAAAAAGGAGGGATCCAACCGTATTAAAAAAGGAATGTTGCTGGATTGAAAATATAATTAGCTCACTTGGAAAGATATTTGGGTTAGCTAATATATATGATGTTAGTGCCCGATATTGTAATAGTACGAATTGTATATCACTATCATGTTCGACCGGCTAATAGAAATTTTTTAGTTGGATACTTTGTTATCTAAACAAATTTTTTATTAAAAAATTTCCTAAATATAATTTAGAAAAAATGAAAAAATTTGAGAAAGAATATAGAAAAATTTGTGTCAACTCACTTATAAAAATTTCATATCTTTTCTGATTTAATTTTTAATTTAATGATACTTCGAATATTTGGTCCAACATTTTTTTTCAAATAGCAAATTGTCAACTAAAAAAACTTCTGCCCCTTTCATTAGACATTTGTAAGTGACAATAAATAACCAAATCACAAGGTCATTTTAGTAAATTCATTTTTTGGCCAAGGAACATCAATATGTTATCATATTTTGTAATTGAGTAAACTACTAAAAGTTGGGAGTGTTATCATATTTTGGGTAGCTTCGAGGCTTAGACGAAAGAACAAGTATAGTATACTTATTAAAAATGAATGTATTAGCAAGATTTTATTTTCTTAGGCGACATGTGATTGCGATCACTAATGAGTATAATAATTAGCAAATATAATTACTTGCTATTTTAACAGATTTTTTCTTGATAAATATAATCTACTTACCAAAAATATATATATTTTAGAATAAATTAACATGCTTAAAATATTTTTCCGTTGCAAAGTTCAACCCTAAAAGTTAATCGGTGAATCTATGATGTTTCCAGGTGCAACGCTAAGAAACTGAAAATTAATCCGGAAAGAAAAAGAAATCCGTGGTGAAATCGTACAAGAGTTTTCATTTGATATCGTGTTAGGCAAAGGTGAAATTCTTAACATATTAGTGTGATTTCGAGATTTGAGCAAAGACATGAACATTTTGTATTCACCGAAAACATGCATTGAAAATATTTTTGACCAAGGATGAATTGATTTTCATTATTTAGTTTGAATTCGATGATCGACTCGTTTAGGTATATTTTCAAAAGGGTTAAACTGAAAATTGGAAGTTGGAGTGTTTTTTTAATGAATTCAAATTTAAGAATTGATCTAAATTCAAAGACTTTAAAAAAAAATTAAATTTTGTTAGTCTCTCAAATATGATTTTTCATTTTTTGAATTGAGTAAAAATTGATCCATAGAAAACAAAGTACGGAGCATCGAAGTTGGAGTGTTTGCAGGGACGGATCCAGAAAGTTTATACTACGGGGGCAAAATATTTATGTACTTCATGAAATTGACAAAAAAAAAATTCACGACATTAGAATATAATCTTACGTCAAGTAATTACAATATATCATAATTGTTGTCTTTTTTTTTCATGTTCTGAAATCTCTCCATGATCTTCTCTGTATCAATACTGTCAAAAATCTTCTTCTCGATATATGTTACAAGACAGTCATTTACCCATTCATTCTCCATCCGATTTCGCAATTGATTCTTTATAAAATGCATAGCTGAAAATGTTCTCTCCACAGTTGCTGTTGCCACAGGTAAAATCAAAGCCAACTTCATTAGCATATAAACCAACTGATAAACAACATGTCGACCTGTTTGCACCATCATTTTATACAAATGTTCTCTCGTGGTTGACAAGGACCTCGTTCCAAGTAAGTTAGATGAATCGAAGTTCGATTATCTGGATGATAATCTGATAGTTTGTGTCGTTTACCAGGATCTGCTGGAAGAGTTTCTAAGTCCACCTCTAAAAATCTTCTCTTTGCAGCTTCTGGAGCTTTCGGTGCTCTACCAAAATACCTTTCCATGGCTGAAAATAAATAGACATTATTTAATCTCTATATGATCCCAATAAATATTATATGAAAAAAATATTTTTGTAGATAAGTTATTAGATTAACAAAGGGCACATACAATTATCAAAGGGCACATGGTCATAAATAAAAACCAAAAGCTCTTTCCCACAACACAGAATAAACAACCTAATTCCACATTAAACTAACTAACCTAAATATAATTTTTTTTCTCAGAACATAAATTGAATTGCTGTAAAAAATTAAATAGGTAGACTCTCACCTTCGTGAATCGTAAACTGAGTTCTTTTGGAAAACAAAAAGAGTCTTTTGGCTGCTTTTGAATTGTCTTTCTCTTTTGGAGGAGGAAGGATTTTTTTTAGAGTTGAGGTCTTGGTCTTTTAGCCTTTTAAGGGTTTTTACGTAGGTGGGTAGCTTTTTCTTGGTAAAACATAATGGTTGTGATTGGTGGGCCAAATAGGTTCTTTCCTTTAGGAGTTTGTGGGCCAATAAAAATATCTTAAAATCTTGTTGTGTCAATTTTACCCTTAGGCGATTTTGTCTTTTTTTCAATTGTGGGGGCAAACTAGTTAATATCATTAGGGGCAAACTTTTTTTTATTAAATATACCCATAATTTTTTTGTGTGGGGGCAATTGCCCCCACATCTTCGAAACTACATCCGTCCGTGAGTGTTTGGGAATAAACCTGAGCGGGAAGAGTTATTTCCGCAAGTCGGCCACCCATCACATTTTTGGCTTTTAGTTAGCTGGGCTTGCATGTCGGAGCTTTTGCATAGAAAGAAAACGAAAAAAAAATTAAACTGAAGTGAAGTGAGTAGAGTGGCACAGGTAGAAGCAAAAGACGGTCCAGAAGCTATGTGAGTCAACGACCAAAGCGAAATTTTATCGAGACAAGCAACTGTGTTGAGTGGAAAGCAAAGTTCTCTCCTTCAGTTGGCTCTGTTTATTTTCAGTCATTATTTATGTGTTTTGTTGGTCGTGAGGTGTTGCGTACTTGATTAGGCCCTGCAAAGAAACCAAATAGTCGAGGCAAGAGTTTAACTATTTCTCCGTAAGACATGATTTTCCTGTATTCAGTGCTTACGAGATGTGGCAATCGTCCCCAAGATATAACGACTTCGCACTCCAGGATCGCAGCACGACAATCCTAGAAGTATCGGCAAACCTTTGATGCTCGGAACTTTTTTAGCGATGAGAAAAGAGATCCTACAATTGCTAGAAGAAATGATGCAAGTTATAGTAGGGTAAGTGAAATGGTTGGCAGGGGGGCCTATTTATAGGCGGAAGGGGCCAGATCCAAAGGGCTGCCTGGCAACTCCGAAGGGGCTCCAGCCTCTCGAAGAGGCACCTCATGCCTGCTTGAAGGTCTGACGGGATGCCTAGCCTTGCTGCTTCGCGTCCTTCCGCCTTTCAGCCCAGGTTTTGGTCGTGCCTCGTCGGTTCGCGTCCCTTGCGCATCTTCATCTGGCTGCTGCCTTTGTGCCCCTGCGGAAGTCCCCGAAGGGATATGAGTAAGTGCAAAGTGCGCCTCAAAGTGCCCATTGCGCCCTGCCGTGCGCGTGCGCGTGCGCGTGCTTCGCACCATCCTTGCAACCAGCCTTGGACAGCACTCTAGGTGGAACACTTAATGTTATACTAACTTGGAGTTCCTCCTTTTACCATCCAAAAATTGCTCGAAAAATCGATCCAAAACTAACTTTTTAAAGTCCAATTTCCTACATTTTTTATTGTTATGTGATGTGTTGTATATTCACTGCCTTCCGTTTTTGGTTGGTGATGTATTATTGGGCGATATCTTTCCCATGGTTGTAAGTGGAGAAATTTATCTAAATTAGTTTGCCTGCCCTATTCGAGATCCTTCCTCCCTCGTAATTAATACATCAGTATCATGATGACACAGCGTTAAATTTTTTGGATGTATATATACATGCCTAATTCACTTACCTACGCGCGCTACACTGTGAAAGGCTAGCATGTAGTGCGGCCTCGAAGGTGTACTACTTTTGTCTGTAGTCAAACATCAATAGCTTTATCATTAAAAGTTGGTCCTAACCTATTTAAAATTTTTAAATGTTAAAAAAGGTAAATTATTTCCTAATTCCTGGTATTTGGTTATCTTTCCCTTTGGATTCCTACATTTTCAAAAATGATTTTACCATCCCCCGACTTCGATTTTAGAAACTCTCAGATCCCTGTGCTGAAATATTCCATATTCTCTAGCGAACCCCACTTGAAAAAAAAATACCCCTCTTACTCAAAAACAAAAAAGTCATCTCTCCTTCTCTCTTCCCTTCTTCCTTCTTCTCTTCAATTTATTTTTTCACTCTAAAAAATAAAAATATAAAGAGCCCTAAACCGCCCCGAAACAAATACCAGATCTACCAAGATGCCCATCCATGGAAATTTCTCGACGCCCTAATTTAATAAATAAACAGAATCTTAATTTCTCGACGCCATGAAAAAGGAGCTAAGGGCCTCAAAGTCGGAGCCGCCGTCCCGCGACGACCGACAGTTTCTGAACTTCGGTGCGAACCGGGTGGAACCGTCGCTGGAGGAGTCGAGAAGAAGTATGCGGCGTACGTCCGAAGGGACGTGTACGGGCCGATGGGGAGAGGGAGCTCCCGCTGGTAGAGAAGCTCTTGCTCGCGGTGTTGCTCGTGACGCTGGTTCCGCTCTGGGTGGCTGCCGCGAAGGCCGTGCTCGTGACGTACTATGTATTCTGTAGGGTTTGTACGGTGTTCTCGGCGCTGAATCGGGAGGGGGCAGGAGGACTTCGCGCACATGGGAGGGTAGCGGCGGGAGGTTATTGTTTAGACGGGGCAGTTATTGTCCCGGGCGATGCTTTTCGTGTTCTCGGAAAGATTAGTTTTTGAGACCGGGTTTATTGATTAGGGTTCATCAATAATCGAAATTAGGATTTTTTTAATTCAGAAAATAATTTTGGTTTCAAAATTAGGATTGTTTAAGTTTTGATTCTCTCTAAATGATTTGGAGTATTCAAAATTAAGTTTTGGTTTTAGTTGAAGGTGGGGAAGAAGATGAAGTGGGAGGAAGAAGGGGTGAAGGTAGAAGGAGAGAAGTTTTTTTGTTTTTTAAGTGGGAGGGGCATTTTGGTCTTTTCAAGTAGGGGTTCGCCGGAAAAAATGGCATATTTTGGCAAGAAAATAGAATATTCCGGCACCAGGGATCCGAGAGTTTCTAAAATAAAAAACGGGAGACGGTAAAATCATTTTTAAAATACAGGGACCCGAGAGGGTGGACGATCAAATACCAAGGACTAGACGGTAATTTATCCTAAAAAATATATTCAGGAGAATTATCTTAAAACAGTATCAGACAATACGCGATCTGAATATAAAATCTTAAAAAATCACCAACTTTTGTACTAAAAAAATTCTCGCATTTTTTGATTGGATAAAAAACATAGACCTGGGTAAATTCTAAATAGGGGTATTTATTTTAGTACTTTTTTACGGTTTTTGAGTAATTAGATATAGTAAATAATTAAAGACTGTATGGTTAGTTAGTGAGAATGTACAAAAATGAAAATAAGTTACCAAGTATTTAGTATTTTTAAAATAAATAAGATAGAATAAGTACGATAATTTTTAATTAAGGAGGAAAAAAAGAAGATATATAGGTACTCTCCCGACCCTGACCATAGAGACCAGTTGTACACAGTTGTAGTCGACATGGATACACGGATCCTCAACAAAGACATGATATAATCCAAGCGACGAAAAAACCAAGCGACGAAAAAGGTTGAACAATTCGGTAAGCAAGCAACCGATGTCTACCTACAATTGAACTGGCACCAGTTAGGTTTATTTTATTAATAAATTTTTATATATAAAGAAATATAATTCATTTGGTTACAAGTTTATTTCCTAGTTATTATACGGATACTCATTTATTTATTATAGTAATTTAAATTCGAGTACCTTTTCTTTTAGCAAGTAATTTAAAAAAACATTTAAGAATGTGATACTTTTTTTTAGCAAGTACTTAATATACAGATAAAATTTTTAGATCTTGAGAAATAACCAGGAACAAAGTACATCCAACAAAAAAACCTAGCGTCCTAAAATAATTTAAAATTAAGTAGGATAATACTTTAGATTTTTGGTAGAATGATAATACTTTAGATGATGAAATTTTTTTGTATCAAATTGTAATAATGTTTTGTTTTAAGATCTCAATTCGAGACATCTGAATGAGTGACCATCTATTAATTAATCTAAATATTTGATAATAACGAATGTGATACCTTTCTTATCATCTAACTACAAAACCGGCTAAATAGATAAACTGTACATGGACGAATCTATGAATTTTCTGTTATTTATCATGTAATAAATATAGCTTTACATACTAACAATTCACTTTTTTATCGCAGATATTGTTTGTCTTTTAATTTCTAAAATCACTCCATGATTTTTTCTGTATCAATATTGTCAAAAAAGCTCATTTGCATTATAAGTAACATAAGCCAATAATTACGAAATACGAAAAATCAAACACGAAGTACAACCAGAAACTGTATAAAAAGTATTAACTAATGCAACGCATTTTCATTGTAAAAGTTATCGACGAAATTTAAAGATAAAAATGTCGTTTTTAAATGACTAAATTATTTCGTGATGGATATATGAGTGTGTAGTAATATGACTATTTGGTAAATCGTCTTAAGTTGCAAGAACAATCATATAATGTTTTTATTTTGTGCAAGTTCTTTCTTCACCAAATATAAACTATGACAGTTTTTTTTTCAGATCTACATCTAATAACCACTATTTATAATAAATTTAGTATTATTATAATTTTAAAATTTTAACTCGAAATATATAATTAAGCTAATTTCTTTTCCCATATGTTCGTCTGAAAGCAAGATGATGAGAAAGTGATAGCATAAGCATGTGGAAAATCAAAATCTACCCACATAAATCGAGTCAAAGCTAATGAGTACAAAAAACTGTACAAACCTACGCGGTGTCCACTCCAGCGCAAAAGGCGAACTAGAAATATCAGTGCGGGTGTCTCAAATGGTTAATATCATATGATATCTGAATTAATGAGACCAAATTAAATAATACAGGTTCGATCAAATATAATTTTTAAAAGATATACAAAAATTTGAACTAAGTAGTTGAACGTAATTATTATAGTATGCCTTGCCTCAAAAGTTTTACCGGCTTCATTATAGTATAATAAACAAAAGTAGTTATATTATAGCTAATTAGGAAACCACACAACACAAGGCGGTGATCCAGGAGAGCTACTTAATTAATCAGTGGCAGTCTCGTGAATTGTTTAGAAAACCGAGGGCTTTTAAACTCCAGCTCACCCTCCGTTCTTCCTATTTCCTTCCTTCTTCAACCTCTCTTCCTTCCTCCCACCTGCCACCACCTTTTTTCCTTTTTTTTATTTCCTTAATTTTCCTCTTTTGGGCCAAAGCTTTTTCACGTTTTATTTCTCCCAACACACAAACCCCGGGGCTTCTTGGAACCTTCCACAGAACCCTAAACTCAGAAACAACCCAAAGCGACGTCGCATTGTTGAGTAGCATGGCGAACGCCGGCGTCAAGGAAGATCCGGTGGGTCCCAGCGGCAGCAAGATATGGAGGGAGTCGAGCTACGACTTCCAGGGGGGCGAGAACCACAACAACGGGAGCGGGAGTTACAGGTTCGACTTTAAAAACGGCGCCGCTTTGAAGGAGGAGGAGGAGGAGGAGCGGGACCCACCCTCGAAGCTGATCGGGCAGTTCCTCCACAAGCAGCGGGAGTCCGGGGACTTCTCCATCGACATCGACTTGGAGATGGCCGAGCTTCGAAACGACATCGCTCCGTCCTCCCCCTCCCTTCCCAGTAACACCACCAACTTGCTCCCCACCGTCTCGGAGTCCCCCGCCGCCGCCCCCAACCGCGTATCTTTCGACCCGAACCCGCCCGGGTCGGGGGATTCGCTCCGGAGAAGGAACAGCAAGGAAGAGGGCGCGAGCGACCGGTCGTTCAAGAGGAAGTCGAGCTTGCTCAAGGAGAAGTCCAAGTCGAGACTCCTCGACATGCCGCCCCGTCACCCGGAGAAGTCGGGCAGGCTGGGGCCCAGGTCCGGGCAGATTAGGTCTGGTTTCCTGGGTAAAGCGAGCGTTGTGGACGAGGAGGAGGACGATCCCCTGCTCGACGAGGACTTCCCCGACGAGCTGAAGGGGGAGAAGCTGGACATGTGGGGCCTACTCGAGTGGGCGAGCCTGGTGCTGATCGTGGCCGCCCTGGTATGCACATTGGCCTTCCACTTCCTTAGGAATAGGGATCTCTGGAAGCTTAGACTGTGGAAGTGGGAGGTGTTGGTTTTGGTCCTGATCTGCGGCCGGCTGGTCTCGGGTTGGGTGATTCGGATCATCGTGTTCTTTGTTGAGAGGAACTTCCTTTTGAGGAAGAGGGTGCTCTACTTTGTCTACGGGGTGAAGAAGGCGGTACAGAATTGTCTGTGGCTCGGGCTGGTGCTGATCGCGTGGCATTACTTGTTTGATGCGCGCGTGGCGAGGGAGACTAACAGCAGTGTGCTCAGAGGGGTGACAAAGGCCTTGATATGCTTGGTTGTTGGCACTCTGTTGTGGTTGGTCAAGACCCTGATCGTTAAGGTCTTGGCGTCGTCATTCCACGTTAGCACTTATTTTGATAGGATCCAGGAGTCTTTGTTTAACCAGTATGTGATCGAGACGTTGTCAGGGCCTCCCTTGGTTGAGTTGAGGAAGAACGAGGAGGCAGAGGAGAGAATTGCGGCTGAGGTGCAGAAGCTGCAGAATGCGGGCGTTGTTATCCCCCCCGCCTTGAAGGGGGCTGGGAACACGTTTGTTGCGTCGCCTGCAACTGGTCCTAGGGTGATTGGCAGTGGCATGCTGCAAAAGAGCCCACGGATTGGCGGCACGCCGAGGCTTTCAAGGTCTTTGTCGACCAAGGTGAACGAAGGGGAGAATGGTATTACGATAGATCATCTGCATAAGTTGACTCCCACGAACGTTTCCGCTTGGAATATGAAGAGGCTAATAAATATAGTTCGGCATGGAGCGCTCTCGACTCTGGATGAGCAGATTCAGCAATCAGGCCATGACGAGGATGAGTCTGCTACAAAGATTAGGAGCGAATATGAAGCTAAAGCTGCTGCGAGGAAGATTTTTGAGAATGTTGCCAAGTCAGGGAACAGGTAGGCTCAAACTTCTGTTACATTCAATTACTTGCCAACTATGGTCTTCTCACAATTCTATTGTAGAATCATTAGGCTGATCATGAGTTGTGATATAGTTTAGTTGCTGCTCACTAAGTTCATTAACATGATTTCTGTCCCAATTACTGTCAGCATTTTTTGCTTAATTATATTATCATAATACTTGAGAATTGTTTATAACTGTTAATGATCAATATAACTGTAGACTCTGTAAACCGTTAAGAAGAGGGGAGCTTGTAGAAAATTGTTTCACATAAATTGATCTTTGCTGCGTTAACACAAAAGTTGATAGAGGCAACATCTGACGTGTATCTAGAGCCTAAATTCGATTGATGATTTTAATTTCAATTTACCTTTGCTATTAGGTATATCTACCTGGAAGATCTCATGCGCTTTATGCCAGAAGATGAGGCCTTGAAGACGATGAGTCAATTTGAAGGAGCATCTGAAAGCAAAAGAATAACCAAGAAAGGGTTGAAAAACTGGGTGGTACAGATCATTTTCTCATTTCACATCCATCCCATGTGTTTTTTGGTTTGCTTGACTTCGTTTGTGCCAGTGGCTACAATTAAATAGACTTTGATACTGATTTACGTGTTAATGTTTCAGGTCAATGCTTTTAGAGAGAGAAGAGCGTTAGCTTTGACTCTGAATGACACGAAAACGGCCGTCAACAAGCTGCACCGTTTGATCAACGTTGTTCTGGGCATACTTATAGTAATAATATGGCTTATTATACTTGGAATTGCCACTACAAAGTTCCTGCTTTTTGTTAGCTCCCAACTAGTTGTTGTGGCATTCGTATTTGGAAACACCTGCAAGACAGTGTTTGAAGCCATCATCTTCCTGTTTGTAATCCACCCATTTGATGTGGGCGACAGATGTGAAGTTGACGGAGTTCAGGTTGGTATCGTGTTTCATCAATGCTTTGTGCTATTGTAGGCAACTTACATTCTGACAATTGTATTTCAATTCATGGTTGTGATAAACCTTACTTTGGATTCTCAGATGGTTGTTGAAGAGATGAACATCTTGACTACTGTTTTCTTGAGGTATGATAATCAGAAAATTGTGATCGCAAATAGCGTCTTGGCAACCAAGGCCATTGGTAACTTCTACCGTAGCCCAGATATGGGCGATGCAGTGGAGTTCCTCGTTCACATTTCTACTCCAGCAGAAAAGATAGCAACTTTAAAGCAGCGAATAGCTAGGTACGGAAACTTCTTAATTTCTATTATTAGTTGCTTATTTGAAGAGCCTAAAGTCGGTCAATTTAGCATTTATCTTGGAAGTAGTATGGTTGACGATGGAGTTTCTCCTTTGTTGTGATTCATACTGCAACATAATTATATTGAGAAAGTGGTTTCTCAAATAGATAGATCCTCTAATTTCTGAAATAATTTATGGCGAAGTGGTTTCTCTTGCATAGATCTAATTTCTGAAATAATTAGATAACTTCACCGAGTCCTTAAATGGATCACAACTTTGAAAGACTCGCAAGTCAATCAAAACTTCTAGTCTCCGTTGATTAGAGATCCCTTAGAATGACAGTTATACTTTGTTTTTGGGGTTGTTGCGTAGAATTCTTTTCTGAAGTTGACGTGCATTATAGTGATTATCGTTTTTTCCGGGTTCAAGCTCTTACAGGTGTGCCTTTTGCTCTTGTTCATCACTTGTTGACTAGTGCATGCTGTCAAAGATTTTACCATGTCGCTCTTGTACATGATCATGTCGGAATAAGCATTGCTTTTGTGTTGCAGTTATATTGACGAGAAAAAGGAGCACTGGAATTCTTCACCTATGATCATCTTCAAGGACATTGAAGAGTTGAACAAGGTCCGGATAGCTGTATGGTTGTCCCACAAAATGAACCACCAAGACATGGGAGAGAAGTGGTTGCGACGAGCCCTCTTGGTTGAAGAGATGGCTAAAATTTTAAGGGAGCTTGATCTCCAATACCGCCTGCTACCTCTCGACGTCAACGTTCGTGCATTGCCAGCAGCGTCATCGGATCGTCTTCCCTCATCTTGGCCCAGCTGAATGTCTAGAAGAACATAGAAATCAGCATTCCTCTTATGGTAATGTTCTTCCCTTGGGCGACCCCCCATTGTATATCTTCTTCGAGTAAAACCATTGCTGATATTCCAGTACACTACCTGCGGCTTCTCTTACTGTAGCTAACCCTTTATCATCTCAACCATATTAAGATTTGGAAAAACATGAGCATCTCTGTTAGTTTGGCCAGAGCTAGATCTGGTACCTGTTGTAATATTTATTTTCTTTTGGTTGATACCATATGGTACACGGACACTCAATTTTAGTCTTTTCGGAAGACATCTTAAAATAGACTTAAAAACAATAGCCTACAAAAACTATTTCATAAACGTCTTCACATTCACAATGCCAATCCATGATCCACATTAGATAGACTTGCAACTACTACATTCAAATTAGGCATTAGTCCAAAAGTACGTACTAAAATGTCACGACAGTTTCACATCAGAAGACTGTAATAAAACAAGCAAGGTCCAAATTAAATTGTGGATTCCGTGATATCAGAAGACTTGACACATTGAATCCAACAGCTTCTCTCTTCATAAGTCTTGATATTGCCTGCAAGATCAAGCCACAGATATAGTCAGACAAGTTCCGTCGTACCATTTAGGTAAAAATCATTTATATTGTAGTGAAAGTTGGAGAAATCAATCTTTAACATGGGTATCATCCGTTTTTATTAGATATGTTCATCATTTCAATACTTCATAAACTTCTAAGATTGCATTTAAAGGCGTGACATTCAAATATCAAAAAATTCTCTTCGTTTAAATGATGCGTGGCGTGCCAACTTGGCAAACATAAGGTGTAGTAAGAAAAAGCAGCATGAAATAGAAAGATTGTTCTGAAACTCAGATGGCCATGTGCGTATCTTAAAAATGTGCAACTTAACCAACAATTTGACCATACTAAACCTGCAAAACCCAGATTTCATTGTGTTTACCATGTAAACAGGAAAAACCAATTTCGGAGCATCCGAAAAATTGACAGAAGAACTAAATGTAGAAGTCCGGCGTGCGCTTAAAAAAATACGATCCTTTAAAGGCTGCAGAAATATTGCAGTAGCCATACTGAAATCCATATGACATGTAGTTCAAACTCATGAGCAGACAAAGGGGAATGCTTTGTAACACCTAGTAGGAAGTAGCACGAGGCAATGCAATGAAAGTACAATTAACAAAAACCAGTAGGAAGAGAAGATTCAACTAATGCAAGAACACGAATGAAAGCAAAATAAGAAACAGCAGCTACAAAGCGTAGCACGCTGGCTAAGAATACGATTGACTACGAGAACTGTTTCTTTGGTTTCAGAGAACAAAACGAGTTAGTGATGCTTAGAATTGCAGTGCAGTGCAATGCTGATCTGCGTCTAAAGATGTGTTGATGAAACGAGCGTTTAGGGAAGTTGCGCTTTTTAGATCGAAGTGCGCTTTTTAGAATGCCAACTTAATCCAAATACCTATTGATTGCGGAAGACATCCCATACCAGTTCTTTAGGGAAGTTGTGCATCCTCTGCAGCTCTGAAAAAGGCTACTTTGAATGAGACTTCAGCAGCCTCGATCAGTTCAAACACGCAAACGTCACCAACTTTCAAACCATGATCGTTTACGAATTTCTTCCAACCAGAAGTGATCCGTGTGTGTTTTTTATTGTGAAAGAACCCAACTGGCCAATTTTTTCCACATGGACAAGAAAGAATGGCGCTAGTACATTGCTTCACAAGGTGTATTCCGCTGAAACTATATTGTATTTCCTGAAAAGTAATAATTTTGAAGAAAAAAATAAAATAAGTTAGAATGCTAAAAGACATTTCTGTTGTTAAACAGTCACCAAACTAAAGAGGTCATTGTCACTTTACCAGGAAGCAGTTCCGAATATAAGCAGGCTGCAAAACAATCTTGAAGAAAGGCTTATCAGACTTAAAACCAGCAGCTCTCTCTAATGCATCAGCCTTCTCTTTTCTTGTCAATGTTTTCTTTCTTTTCCCTGCTCGAGTTCGTCCACTTCTTGTCTGGCAATTGGAAGACATGCATTCTTCCCCTGATTGATCTGCATACACTGATATTGAACATGACAATCAATGTGATCCGATCCGAACATATGTTCATATCAAACTCCTTTAACTGGATCCTCACTTACCTTCTACTTTAGCTTTAGGTAATGTCGGATCCACGCCTGCCTTGATATTCGTCCTCTTTTGTTGCCCGAGGCAACGCATAGGTCCTCCACGCTCCTTTCTAAGGCTTTGAGGGACTTCATCCACCAATTCAGGACAAGCATCTTCTTCTTCTTCTTTAACTTTTGTCTCCTCGGTTGTACTTTTTCCATTGAGGTACTCTTCACCAGCAGTATTCGTAGTGCTACGAGGATAGTTGATTTCTGTAGAAGTCATGTTGAATATGGAGACTCGAAAACTGCAGCCACCCTCGTATTGAAAAACCATCGAGTGCCCGTACGCTAAACGATGAAACAGAACAAACTCTTCCCAACCTTTTCCAAACAGGATGTCGCCACCATTCTTCTTTACCAACGCTACCTTCCATGTCATACCACTAGGGACCTTGATGAATACAGAACCTGAAAGGGCACTCCCATACTCCTGCACAAACCTTCTAGGAATATCCTGAAATTGAGAAGAAAAGAATACCCTTGTAAAACAAACCCAACCACGGTGATAAAACTGTCTTCCACATCTTGGGTTACAATTATTAGCCAAAATTACATACTTTATGTGCTCTGAAGTCCATAGAACCAACTTATGCTAAACCTTATCAGGATATGCAATGTCATTAACAAGAACAAACCCAAATAGCCCAACAACAAAAATCATTATCTCTCAGTAACAACCTCCTTCAAGATCCTCACATTTTAGTTAACTTTCGCAGTTCCCTCAAACCTTCTAAGAAGCTTCGGATGTTAGATATTTTTGGTCCGACAAGCCAGACGAAGAATGCTCAAAAGAAGATAAACAACATAAGCTAGAGCACTTTCTTTTCTGAGGAGAGACATCACTCACAAGTTTGCCTTGAAGAAGATGGTCACCGTGGGTAATGAACCTGAGAAAAGTTGGCTCCTCAGCTCGGATCATGGCCCTCTCAGAGCTCATTCTGTTGCCTGCAACTTAAGAGATCATTACCAAAAAGTTAACAAGGCATTATAACTTGGACCCAGTGAACAGGGGAGAAGAAAATGGCAGCAAGAAGCTTTACCTAGAGAGAGAGAGAGAGAGAGAGAGAGAGAGAAAGAGAGTTTCAAGGGAAAGAAGGAAGAAGAATAAGGCCTTTGACCACGAGAGAGAAGGAGGAGGGAGAGGACAAAAGTGAGAGAGAGAATTTTTCCCGGTTCAATTTAGGAGATGGCTGTCCTATGTCATTCAAGTGTTGATAGTGTAAGAAATGCACAAGAAAGACTCTGTTAAGAGATTGCATGCTATTTTTGGATAGTGGTGGCAGCCTTTTGGCGCCAATTACTTTTGTTGTCTAGTATCCAAACGGTACGGAAGAAAGTGACATTGAGATGGTATCAAGAAATAATTAATTAGTTCAAGGTATGAAATACTTGGAAAAGTCATCTATGAAAAATAACCAAGAAAAATAACATATCCACATTCGATTCTTCTGGGCCGTTGGATCTCTATGAATATAAGATCCTAGGTGGACGAAATCCAAGTAGTAAATTTTTTTTTCTTGCTGGAGTTAGATTGCACTAAGGGATTACATGAAACAGTTAAACCGTTCGACTATAATGACATCAAAGTGAAATATATGTCGATTGGCTCAGAACAAAGGAGAGTTAAACCGTTTCATTTTCGTTCGATTTAATTACAGCAAAATGAAATATATATATTGATCATCGCCCAATTTAGATTGCAAATTAATTGAGATTTTAAACACACATTTCATCTGTGAATAAATATTCATCATTAATTCAGTTTAATTTTTAATCAAATAATTTCTCGATATATCCTTATTTGATGGTTCATATAAGTTTATCTGTACATCCAAACTTTTTTATGTAATTTAATTTTAATATATTATAATCAACACAAACTAAAAAAATATAATTTCAAAATAAATTCAAACGTCTTATTGAGGAATTGCAAACTAATGGACTACATATAATATCCAACACCAACACAGTCTTGTTCTGCAGGCAAAACTTACTATTGGTACTTCAGAATATCATAGATTAACCTCTCAGTTTTGGGTAGCTTTGCATAGATTTGTTTGGCAATAACATGCTGTTTATTGTCAAGGAAATCTTCCTTTTTAGTTTTTGTTCCTATCTTGGTTGACCTCTTGTCCGCCTCTTCGGTCGGGTTGTATAGAGATCATTAGTGCCCTCCTCGCTTTTGTGTGAGAGATTTTGCATTTTTGCATAGTTGTACATAACACCAAGATTAATATATTTCTACTTTTTCCAAAAAAAAAGAAGTTTAACGAAATTCAAGAACAAATATATTTTGATTGCATAAAGCATCACCGTTCCACATGGTGGGGAAGACATCGCGTTTCTTACCCCACCAAAGTTCGAGGGATGATAACTGAAACAGCAGAAAGCAATTCCCCAAGTTATCCAGCCAGTGTTTCAAAACCCAAACTTATAAAGGCAATCAATATAAAAGAAGTATTCCAAAATGCCTCCTCTTTTTTTATTTATCCACAAAAGATTTGACTGTGTACGAATATAATTAGAACATATTTAGACCCTAGATTAAATATAAATATTTTTTTCTTAAGCTGTATAGCTTTTATATGATATTATTTTCAGCTTAAAATTAAATATTAATAATTTATATCTTGTTGAAGTCGAAGTAGGTACGGGTATATTTTTTATATAGTTTAAACTGAAATTCTAAAAATATTTTGTAAACTAATGGATCGATGAGTAAGATATAGATCTTCAATTACACCTTAAAAAATTGAATCTAATTCTTTACATAAAAGTACACGGATTTAAGATAGAATTTGTGTTAACTCTAACCATAGGGTGTGAGTTTGGATCTTATGGACCTTATACTATTAGTGGCACGACTAAATTTTTTCGTTATCGAGTTTTTACAGAGGTACCTTATCGGAATTGAGATAGAAAATGACTTTTTTTTTGGTAGAACGGAAGAAAATGACTTCAGGGCATCAAAAAATAGTTAAATAACCAGGAATCAGCAGCAGAAATCGTTCATCGCTCTCTACACGCTTGACCAATAATGTAAAGAGATGATACATATGGACGAATGAGAGTTAATTTGCAGTGGAAATAGGAGTGAGCATATTATTCTCAATTCTATTATTTTAAATTTTTTTTTCAGATTGGATAATTATGTATTCAGATTCAGATTTGAATTATCTACATTTTAAATTTAGATTCAGATTCCTATCAACATCGTAAATTAGGATTATTCAAATTATCTTAAATATGGAGCCAAACTTAAAATTACACCAAACATGTTACATCCATGGACTTGGACTGGGCCAATTTTTACTGAGCAGACAAAAATTGATACCATTTCACCTTCTTTCTAACCTAACCTTCTTAAGTAGTGAGGAAACGTATGAATTTCCGAGGTAATCCTCCTGTTGAAGAACATGAGGCGTTGTTCTTCCACTGGAGATTGAAGCAATTGAGTTACTGTAATGATATGCCATGCCATGCCATGACATGGGTTGTATATAGATTGAAGCAACTGCATGTATTGCAGTTTATGTAGGTTGTAAGTTATATTTCGGATAATTCGTATCCGAAAAAGATTCGAATTTTGAACAATTTATTAGTCGGATTCATATAATTTTCTATTCGAATTTGGATATTGAAATAATCGATTCGGATAATAGAATTATCCAAATACTCACCCCTGGGTGGAAAAAGATTTTAATTCCGGAAACTAGTGGTTTCAAATGGTACGGAAGAAAGTGACTTGAGGGCATCAAAAATCAGAAATCAGCAGCAGAATCGGTCATCTCTCTCTGCGCGCTTGACCAATAATGTAAAACGACGGTACGAATGAGAGTTAATTTGCTGTGGAAATACGAGTGCACATATTATTCGATATCCGACTCTATTATTATAATTTTGGATTTAGATAATTTTATATTCAGATTTAGATTTGAATTATCTAAATTTTTAATTCAGATTCACATTCCAATACAGATATCAGCATCTTCTTCCCCAAGTTAGGGAGGAAGTGTTCACTGTGACTAATGTCCCTTAAAAAACGTGGCCCCTCAGTTCGGACCATCAGCCTCTTCTTCCCCAAGTTAGAGCTCATTCTCTTCTTCACCGGGCTCTTACCTTCTCTTCTCTTTCTTGGCTTTATGGTAAAATATAAAATATAAGCTAATAGGTGCTTCTCTTAGTCTTAGCTGTGTTTGTTTATTTCGGACAGAGTAAGAAAGCTTTCTGGTAGGTTTCTTACCTTTAAAGCTTTAATTACCAACAAGGTTAAATGAGTTCTACTTTTCTGATACTTTTTCAGAATTTTTCGGTGAGAAAAATTGATGCTATTATTGAAGTATTGACAATGTAAGAAATGTACGTATCACAAAAAAGACTCGTAAGAGATGCATGCTATTTTTGGATAATAATGGAAGCCTTTTGGCACCAATTAATTACTTTTGTTCCTTTACTATCAAAATGGTACCGAAGGAAATTAGTTCACGGCATCGATAAAACAGTGAAATAGCTAGCCAATACATTGACCAGAAACCTGAGAGAGAAAATAAATTCAAAGTCATACAAAATGGAGCAGCAGAACAGAAATTAATTATCTCTGTCTTTACACGCTTTACCAATAATGTAAATTGATGGTACATATGAATGAGAGTTATCTCAAGTTTCGAGATTTTTTTTTGAATTGAAATTTTACGAATTGAAAAAATATATATCTCAAAGAAAAGAGTTATTATATGATAATATTCAATTATGAATATCATATATTAAAAAAAAAGATGTTGATGCATTTAAGTCTTAGTTTCTTTTATAGGAAATGGTTTTCTCAAATAAACTATTGGAATAGGACTTACTTCTTTAGCTAAAACTTTTTTGGTTTAACATTTAGTAAATAGAAAGTTCTTTTTAGAAACGAGTAGATTATGTGCCACCTCTAATAAGATAAATAACACTATTCGAACAAAAAAAATGGTACCACTACACGCTAAATAGTACTACTGTTCTCAAAATGGTGGACCGCTACTCACAACATGGGGTAGATCAAATTTCTCAAAATGTGTCGATATAATTTTTGATATCATAACTTTGACCTTAGCACACGACCCATTTTGTGTTTTTCAATTAGTGTTGACGAGCCCTCGTCCGTACCCAATCCAAGTCTTTTTAAAAAAGTATTGACTTTCCAAAAACGTACCGTAAGGAAGTGAATAACACATAGAATGATTCTAAAAATTCAATATTAAAGAGTATAAAAACTAAAATAGTGATTATAACTGAAAGAGAGATGGCCTTTTTTTTTACCTCCGTTAGAAGAATTAAAAAAATCCCCTCAAATGTCTCATATTACTATCACAATGATCCAAATCCAAACATGTACTATTACAAGATCGAAGCTTCAATTAACCTGAGTCTCAAAACCTTCCAATTTCAAGTTCCTATCTTGTTACACTAGAACCACCCTGACCAAAAAATAATCCTTCTATGATATCTATCGGGATTTACGATGAAGAAAATAGGACTATACCAATTGAATGGTCATAAAAAATAACATAATAAGAGTACAATTAAAGGAAGTAATTGGAGAAGGGCCTATTGCTACAAAAAATATCAAAGGACCTAAACCGTAGACCCCACGTTTGAAATGATGAATTGGAAAAAAATAATTTATGAATTTGACCAATACTACAATTGTGACATAATGTTGTCACACGCTTATTGACTATAGATAGGTTTGCATGGTCAAGTGGTTGGTACCAAAGAGTGAGGGAAGTGGGGGAAGAACTAGAATACACAAGGTTGACCTAAGCATCGGAGGTGATCGTGATGATAGAGTATTAACTCCCGTTACTCTGGACGTGATGAAATACTTTTTTCATAACATGATCCTTGACAAAAAAAAATCACCAACTTTCTTCCTTATCGCCCACTCGCTGCCTCCGTATCTGCATGCCGCTGCCCCTTGTGGCGGTTTAGGAGTTTGTGGTTTCCCCCTTCCCAATTAGGATTTGGAATTGGAAAGTTTTATTGGATCAAAATGGGGCAGAATTTTGAGACTGGTTGTGTAGCTAGAAGAACTACGAGGACTATTTTAGAAATTTGGCAGGCATAATGACTATTTCAGAATTTTTCATTGGTTAAAGGTAACATGTTTTTTCAATCAAATTTTGAAAATCACTTACTGGTCACATTTTTGCTGGATTAACATGAAGAGAATCTGAATATGGCAAGTTGCAAGCTCTACATATTCTTACTTTGGATGATATTCATTCAATTGATCAGTGGATTTCAAAGAGAAATTTCATCTGATAAGTATACTTTGTCATGGAAGAGTCATTAGGATCATATAGGACAAAAATAGTTGCTTCAAAGTTAAGAGGCGTTTTTTGATATTGGTAGTTGATATTGGCATTCTCAGAGAGAATGAGAAGGTAAGAAAATTTTTCAATGGTTCTCAATTCGAAATTTGATCATATATAAAAATTTTGTTCAATATGAAGATGAGATTTTTGATGTTGCTCAAGCGATGTGTGATCATTTTTTGGAAAAATATTTTAGTATCGAGAAAGTCAAGTTGGTTGAGATAAAGCTTAAGATGGAACCCGTTTTAGAGAAAAATAATAAAATCACCAATTATGTTAGCGAGGTACCCGAGGAGAACCCAAGAATAACATTTGTTTTTCAAACTTCAATGAAGGAAAACTAATATTTGGAACAGTAAGGACAGCAATAGTAATTTAATCATACTTTAGAGACCGGAAAGCAATTTTCATCATATTAGTTTAATGACTTTCAACTTAACAAATCTCATAATTTTTTAGGAAAAAAATGGTTAGCTGAATTTGGACGAGTCGGTCCAACCAAATTAACCTTGGGCAATTAAACTGACCACCAATTTGATCACCTTTTCAAATTTTGGGATACGAACTATTCTAGATGTTGGGTCGATCAGACTATTGATGTCTATATTTTTTTAAACATTTGAGCAAGAACTTGTGCAACTAAAATTGCTTCATTTTCCTCGGAAATTGTAAAACTTAAGCAGTATTTGTTTTCGTGAAACTGACAAAATTTACGCTTGAGCTTTTCCAAAAATATCTCTAATGGAATTAAAATAGACAAAAATATAGCCTACAGAAACTATTTCATAAACGTCTTTTTCATAAACTATTTCACCTCTAATGTCAATCCATGCTCCACAGTACATAGACTTGCAACTACTACATTAAAATAGGCAATAGCTTGTCCAAAAGTAATTATTAGAATGTCAACCAATACATTAAAATATGGCACTAGCTTGTCCAAAAGTAATTACTAGAATGTCACTGCATGACACTTCCACATCAGCATTGTCCAAAAGTAATTACTTTTAGCTTCTCCAACATCTATCTGTCTTCATGAGTCTTCATTTTACCTGCAAGATCAAGCCACGGATATAGTCAGACAAGTCTGGTCAATCCAATTTTGCGGAATCCAGAACAATAGACAGAAGAGCTAATGTAGAAGTTAGGCCTAAGCTTGAAACAACATGAGCCATTAGAAGCTGCAGAAAATATTGCAGCAGCCATACTAATGAAAAATTTAACAAGCAAGATTAGTGATTCAAAACATCAAGCTCCGACCATACCGAAACTCATATTACATGCAGTTCAAACTCATGAGCAGACAAAGGGGAATACGTATTGCAAGGCTATGCTTTACTAACACCTAGTAACAAGTAGCACGAGGAAAAGATCCGCGCGAGGCAATGCACTTAGAATTGCAGTTCTATGGTGATCTGCCCCTAAAAATGTGTTGATGAAACAAGCGATCGCACTTTCTAGAATGCCAACTTAATCCAATTACCAATTGATTGTGGAAGATGTTCCATACCTGTTCTTTCTTTAGGAAAGTTGTGCATCCTCCGCAGCTCTGAAGATGACTACTTTGAATGAGATTTCAGTAGCCTTGATCAGTTCGAACGCACAAACATCACCAGCTTCCAAACCATTATCGTTTGCGAATCCCGCCCAACCAGAAGTGATCCGTTTGTGAGTTTTATTGTTATGAAACCCAACAGGCCAAATTTTTCTGCTTCCACAAGAAAGAGTGGCACCAACATATTTCTTCCTAAGGTGTAATTTGCTGAATTTGGATGGTATGGGCTGAAAAGTAATATTTTAGAAGAAAAATAAAATAAAAGTCAAAACATTTCTAATGTTTAACTGTCACCAAACTAAAGAGGTCCATGTCAATTTACCAAGTAGCCTTTCTGACCATATGTAGGCTGCATAACAACCGTAAAGAAAGGCTTTGCAGACTTAAATCCAGCTGCTCTCTGTAATGCATCAGCCTTATCTTTTCTTGTCAATGTCTTCTTTCTTTTTCCTACTCGAGTTCGGCCACTTCTTGTCTGGTCTTTGTTAGGCATGCATTCTTCCTCTTCTTGATCTGCATACATTAATATTGGACATGACAATCGATATGATCCAGAAATATGTGCATATCGAACTCTTTAACTGGATCATCACCTACCTTCTACGTTAGCTTCGGTCTTAATCTTTATCCTCTTTTCTGGCCTGAGGCAAGGCATCGGTACTCCACGCTTCTTTTTAAGGCTTTGAGGGTGCTCATTGATGAATTCGGTTTCAGCATCTTCTTCTTCTCCTCCTCCTCTGTCAGCACTCTTATCTGTATTACTGCTCCTCTCCTCAGGCTTAAAGTAACCCGTTGGCATGTTGCGCTTCTTTTTAAGGCTCGGAGGGACTTCATCCACGAATTCAGGACAATCATCTTCTTCCTCTTCTTTAATATTTCTCTCCTCTGTTATACTTGATCTATTGAGGTCCTCTTCACCAGCAGTATTCGTAGGGCTACAAGGATAGGCGATTTCTGTAAAATCCTTGTCGAATATGGAGACTCGAAAACTGCAGCCACCCTCGTATCGAAAAACCATCGAGTGCCCGCACATTAACTGATGATACACTACAAACTCTTCCCAACCTTTTCCGAACAGAGTGTCAACGCCCCTCTTTACCAACACTACCTTCCATGTCATACCACTAGGGACCTTGATCAATAAAGAACCCGAAAGGGCACTCCCATACTCGCGCATAAACTTTCTAGGAACAGGCTGAAATTGAGAAGAAAAGAATACCCTTGTAAGAAATTGAATGACCAACTTGAATGAATCTACTGTAGACAAGTAAAACAAACTCATCCACAGTGATATAACTGTCTTATGCTTGGATAAATCATTATTACACATCTTGGGTTACAATTATTAGCCAAAATCACATACTTTATGTACTTTAAAGTCCTTAGAAACAACTTAAGCTAAAACTTATTAACAAGAACAAACCCAAATAGCACAGCAACAAAAATCATTCTCTCTCAGCTACAACATCCTTCTAGATCCTCATATTTATAGTACCACGTTCAAAAGAAGAGGCATCACTCACAAGTTTGGCTTGGAAGAGAAGGTCGCTGTCGGTAATGAACCTGAGAAATTCTGGCTCATGAGCTCGGTTCATCTCCCTCTTAGAACTCATTCCTCTTGCCTGCAACTTAAGAGATCATTAACAACAAGTAAACGAGGCATTATAACTTGGACTCGGTGAAGAGGAAAATCGCAGCAACACCGTCAAGATGGAAACTTTACCTAGAGAGAGAGAGAGAGGACAAAGTGTTTGGAGAGAGAAGAATAAGGCCTTTGACCATGAGAGAGGGAGGGAGGGATAGGACAAAAGTGATTCTGGGTTTATGCTGATTGATTGCCTGTCCACGCCTGGTTCAAGAACACAAAGTTACCCAGCGTCAGAATATTGATTACAGGAAGACAGACGTACTTTTTGGTGCCATAATTTGTCAGAGGGACCGATGGAAATTGGTCTTAAAGTTAGGAGACAGACCCGATTCTTTCTTTTTAAGATGGTTTCGACTCTCGTGTTCAATTTTTTGCAAATGGCGAGTGAATACATAACTCTATTTTGGATATTGCATGATCATAGAGAATAAATAAAATTCTTTAAAAAATATTTTGATGCACTGTGTAATTTAATCCAGTTCAATTTATGAGACTATGACTCTATTTAAAAAAATCGATGTCATTATTTTTTTTTTTTTAGAATGTAACACAATGGAAAGTCGACATACAGTAATAGTTTTAGCTCCAAAGGGGATGAACCCTAACGAAGCCCGAGATGGACCTCGTTGTTAACCAATTGGCTACTTCATTTGCCTTGCATGGAATAAAGCTAAGAGAACAAAGATGCAGTTTACATACCGCTAATCTAACCAAGATGGCCAAGGTTTCAATTATCCTCAAAAAAAAAAAAAGAAGAGCGCCCATTGATGAATTCCATCGCAACTAGATAGTCCGAATGGATGTAGGTAACCCGGTCACCAAACATGTCATTTAAGTGTCTATAGAGTAAGAAATGCACGTATCACAAAAAAGACTTTGTAAGAGATGCATGCTATTTTTGGATAATGGTAGCAGCCTTTTGGCGCCAATTACTTTTGTTGTCTAGTATCAAAACGGTACGGAAGAAAGTGACTTGAGATTGTATTAAGAAATAGTTAAATAACCAGGAATCGATCAGCAGTAGAAATCGTTCATCTCTCTCTACACGCTTGACCAATAATGTAAAAAGATGTACTGTACATATGTACGAATGAGAGTTAATTGCTTGCTGGTCGAAACAGAAAACTGATGGTTTTTTCGAAAAGTTTTACAAAAATGGAAAAAGTTAGAACTGGATTGTCTTGGAAAGGGAATGCACAAATAATTCAATTATCTTTCCGAGTAGATGGATCATTTTTTGAGGAAAATAAATAAATGTGTGTGGTGTGTGTGGGGGACACGGATGGTTAGATCTAGAATGAATTTACTAATGCATTTATTTCAGTTGAATGAGCATGGGAGAGTTTAACTTTTCACATTTTCCATCTAATCAACTATTGCATTTAAATGAATTTGTGGCTTCCATGTCCGTATCTCGGTGACGTTTAACTTTTTATATTTCCCACTTATTTTTTCTTTCCTTGAGGCAAGGTAAAATTATAAAGGGAACGGAAAGGAAGTTGAAATTTATTATTAATTTTGATCGTATAGTTTGTTTTAAATATGAGGGTAATAGAAGATTAAAAAAATTAATTGGTTTGAAAATTAAAAAAAGGAGAGAGAGCCAACAAAGTATTTGATCGGATAAATCTTAGTCGTTTTAACACTAGATCTTATACAAAAGCTGCGACCAAATTTTTTGAAACAAACATGTTATAAATAAATTGTGTTTACAAACTCTGCAAAAAAATCGTACAAGAAGCCCAGAACTGTTGCTAGGATTAAGTATGTGTAAAAAAGTAATGAAAAAATTACTATATATATTTTTATATTTTTTTGATATCATGAACAAATCAAGTTGACAAAGACCATTTGGCCTAACGGCATAGACGTAGCAAGATTTGACGGAAATCAAAGATTCAAACCCTAACGTAGGAGTATTCTTAGTGTAATTTACCTTTCCAAAAAAAAAAAATCAAGTTGGTAAGAAAGGAGATAAAGTCCAACACTCTAGACAAAAACAATTATTTGTATATTCCCTTTCCAAGTCATTCTATTTTATTAAATGCATTACTAGAGCCATTCAATTATTTCAAACTCATTCCAAAGTTGTCCTCTCATTTTCCTACGTCTTTCCTCCCCTCCCTTTTTATTTTAATTTTTTCCCGTAAAACGGTGCTACCCCCTTGTTTTCGTATGGTTACTCTTGTTTTACGGGACTAAAATAATGGAGGACTCCACCGTTTACGTAATCCATAAAACACATAACACGGAATATTTTTAATTGGTACCTCATTTTCGTAAATTTTTTTTAAAATCAATAGTTTTGAAGAAAAAAACCCAGGATTTCGGAGCTCTTAGATTTTATTCTAACAAATAAAAAAATATACCCGAGAGAGTAAGACATCATTGGGAGAAATACCGATTCAATAATACTTGATTTTAAATATCATAGATGAAAAAAATAAGATGGTATATGCATAAACGCCTTGATTTCTTATATAAGAAATAATTTTTATGAAATAAACTGTTGGAAGCGTTTACATTTTGAACCTTCAATCCATGCAGGTAGCGGTGATCAAACGATTCGGACCAATCTGAACCGTCTGAATCAGAAATCGAAAAGGCAAGAAAACATAGATCTAACCCGACCATAATTTCTCCAAATCCCGACCAGAACTGGACAAAAATTTCAGTTTAAGTCCGGTCCAGACTCATAACCCAAAAAAATATGTAAATGTCCTAATTGGCATGAGGCCTAGTGTACCTTGAGAAACTTTCACCAATTAAAAAACGTCCAAGATAATCTACAACCTCTAATTATAAGTTCCAAACATTAAACAAGTGATAAGTCAAAATATTCAAGCAGTACTCCAATGTTATATTTGGAGTCTTTCAAATAGGGGTATCCCATTCTCATAGAAGTCTTGGTTGTTTGGATCTGGGGTGTTGAGGCCAGGCCGCCAGGGGCTTGAACTTGGTTTTTTTTTTATAACTTTGATAATTACTGCAAATTATTGCCTAGTGTTGAGGCCAGGGGCTTGAACTAGTGTTGTTCGATCTGATCTTGACAGTTCTTAAGGAAAAGCTTCGGACCAAACTCGAGAACTAATTTTTCTTAGAAATTTGATCGGAACCACTCTAATTACTGTTTGGATAAATTTTTGTCCAAATTGGAACGGTTCTACACTTTCCGTTTTTTTCTCACCCTTAGATGTAGGGACCTACTCCTTTAGGTGACTTTTTTGGGTCAACTTTTAGCAAAGATTCTTTTTCTCAAAGTTCTTTTCAGAAGTATTATTACAAGGAAGTGAATAACGGATAAACTGATCCTAAAAAGGTCAATATTTATATGTGAGTATTAAAAAAAAATAGTGACCAGACTAAATATGACAAAGAAGGTGCCCATATAATTTTTTACACCACTAGAAGAATTAATAATTTTAAAAAACCCTCCAATGTCTCGTATAACTTTAGTTTTTCTCGGTCAACAGAGGCAAGACAGAAGCAATATCTGGAAGAGATGCAGAAGTGCAATGTTAAAGCTATACAAATGATCCATGGAGATAATCCCCAACAGATTCAAGTTCCTTCCAATTCTACTTCTCGTGGAGGAGGCAGTAAAAGTCGAAGCTTATCTGGAAGTTCAGGATCTGCTGTCGCTCCCATCGGATCTCAATTCTCTAATCTGTGGTCCGGTTTCGGAAGGAAGACGAGTTGATCTTCCATCCACTGCCTCTCATCATGCTTTCAAACTTGATCGAACCCAAAAGCATTTGTATCAATGCCGCCCGAGACACCGATCTGTTTCGTGGATCAATTAGAGGCGCGAGTTTTGAAGTAAGGCTTGCTGCATTAGGACTGCCAAAATACTGCCCACTGATATGTTTATGACGTTGACTGCGTCGTTGTTCAGCTGCATACGAGATCAGAAGACAGTGGATAGCTTCAATTAGCCATGTTATTAGGAAATTTTAAGGGAAATGCAAACTAAGATTAGGAATATGATTGTGCACCCATCGGAATCCTTCCTTCTCCTGAAGTGTAGCCCCGATTTAAGCTCTCGCCACAATTCGCAATCTGGAAGCTATCACGCATATAACCGCTTCTGCTGTATTGATCTGATTTAGATTAAGCAGATAATTAATGTCAGGAACGTACTATAGCATGAAGACATGATCTCTATGAAACTTGATTGGAGTTATTGCAATGAAGACTCGTTAAGACAGAAATCAGCTGCAACATGTGAAAGCAGTATTTGATAGCTGCGAAGGGCACTAATCTAACAAAAGTAGACAACCAATCCTCACAAAAATGTGAGCTTAAAGTGAAAAAGAACAGACTCAGCGGATAGTACCTGACCCATGAAACAACCAACAGAAGAAGCAAGAAGAATCGAAGCCAACAATCCAGCAATTGTTCTCTCAAGACTAACAGCCCCTTCTGTTCCTCTTGGAACAACTTTCAGTGTTGTTATTAAGTACCTGATAAATCAAACCGGTAAAACACACAATCCGTGATGGCGAAAATGATGAAGTCTAGGGAGTGCTTGTAAGAAAGCACACTGCCTTCAGAAATTGATCAAAGGTCATATGATTCTATCTCTCAGAAGAGGAAGAAAAAAGTCAAATGAGGTTCAAAGCTCGTAGACACTAAGGATACGACATTTGAAAGGACATGCAAGACTATCCTCGGTAAAGAGTGTAAAATAAGATGTTGCAGGTGAAGCAAAGTTAACCAAAACATAAACGAAGCTACTCATAGATTCAAGCAACTAGATGCATTTGCTTACATTCTAGCTCAGTCACATGAACAGAAAATTATTTAGCAAGTCAAGTTAATAGAATTATAGACGAATAAGCCAGAGGTGGACCAAAAGTACTCCGGATTGGAATCCAATGAGGAAAATGTGATTCACCCTTTTCTTTAAATTATGTTGAGATGCAATGTATCATCTTAATAGGAACTGTAAAATTTGCTACCACAAGGAGCAAGATTTCACCCCAGAAAGTTGACATATGCCCTGCCTAATATCGTGCAGGAATGGTAGCTTCAACAATTAAAAACTAAAAAATGCACATTTAGAAAGTCCACGTCTGGTGAGATGGGTGGGTGGGCGGATTGAGTGTTTAACGGAGACTCCCCCTTCATTCTGTCCATTGAACCAACAAAAAGCATCACATATTTCTCTTGATGCTTGAAGCATCCTTCTTGGACACATTCGTACTAGAACTCATACACCATTCCCTGGCTGACTATCTCCAGCTTCAAAACTTCCCAAATCCAAATCCACTGGGTTCACCAAACCCATAGAAACGGGACTTTACATTCTTTTTCGTATGAACTACATCTACTAAAATCACGGCACATATTTAAACCAAGAGAACCACACACCACATCAAAAATAGCCGATTGAACCAAACTTCCAGAATAGAGCCACTGTCATTCAAACATATATTACTAAGCTAGAAACTGGCAAATAGCAAAAAAGATAATTTCTATAGAAATGGGGAAAAACATTACTTACGTACTTTTTCCATATGCCTTCCCTATCTCGCTCGAGACAGTGTCACTCAACTTCGTACAGAAGCTAGCAACAAAACCAAGTTGCGAAAGCCGAGCGAACGCCTCTCCCCCAACCCCATATATCGAAAGATCCGAGCAGACACAGCCAGCCGCACTAGAACCAATCACGCTTCCCGGCCCCCTCCTTCCCTTCCTCTTCTCAGCCACCCCCTGTGCTTCCTTCTGCGCCATTTTTACCTTTGTAGCTCCCGTCGTTCCCTAACACCAGAAAACCAACCAAACGCCCCACCCATAAGCAATGCACACAAAACCAACTCATGTATGGTCTGATGGATACCGTGTCAGTCCTTAAGCATGAGGTGGGAGGATCGAATCCCATGATCGTCTAAGATCCGAAATTGTGGAAACAATTTAAATCTCACCAAAAAAATAAGCAATGCACACACAGCTCCCCCACACACACAAAACAGGAGGAAAAAAACGCAATCTTTCGAACGAATTCGTTTCGTTGATCCGAGTTCGAGCAATGTACTATCACAAGACCGAAGCTTCCGCTGATCGGAGTCGAAAAACCCTTCAAGTTCTTTAAACAAACTCACAATGGGGAAATAGGAAGCGACGAGGAGGAACCCAGGTGGGCCAAAAGCGCGCCAAGTGAGGGTACCAAGCAGGAAGGCGGCGACAATGCCGGGAAGCGACAGGCCGGTGACCCGGCCGCGAATATGAGAGCGTTGCCGAGGAGGGAGGACTGCCACGTGGGCGGAGACGATTGGAGGAGGCTGATTGCCTCCAGCAAGGCGTGAGGAGGAGGCATTCTTATTCTGCCTCTTGAGGCTCTCTGGGTTTTGGTTAAGGGCAGTGGGAAGGGCAAAGTGGGGATTTTGGGTTGGGAAATTTATGAGAAAGGGAAGGGAGGGACCACTGAGATGGGTTCATAGTGTGAAGAAGCGTTGACTCTGCCATTTTTCTTTCTTCTTTCCTAATTCTTTTTAGTTTTGTGGAGTGTGGGTGAAGCACGAGGTTGACTTGTTCTATTATTTTAGGATGACTTGGTTTCTTCTAGGAGGTTTCCGGTTCCAAAAGAATAGACGACCGGTCGCACGACGTCGTTACTTCTCTGATTTTCTCTAATGTCATTTTTCCGGTTTGAAATGCGAACTATTTGTACCTGGACAGGCTATGAAATTTTACTGTTCTAGTTATATTGTTTTTGAGCCTTTTCAGCACAACTTAGGTGGAAAGCGAACTCTTCCAAGAATTCGAGTCATCAATGAGATACCATTTTAGAATAGTTCAAATTATAATCTTGTATGGCCAAAAAACAATGGCTATGTTTAGCAATGGTCTATAAGGTCAAAATCCTAGATTTACAGATAGAAATCATACATGTATGTTGGACAAATTGTCCTCGGATCCTTGTCTAAATTCTTTTTCTACTGTTACTCTGGTGTGTTATTTTTTAAACTCATCTTTGGTTTAAATGAGGTTATTCATGAATTTTTACATACAGGTAACTGAACTCGTTCGGTTTTTACTATAAGAAAAATAAAGCCTAGAAAAGTTGACAGAATTTTCCAATTAAACTAATTCACCTTAGATAAAGTTTAAGTAGCATCAAATAAAATTGAAGTATTATTATCTGAGATATGTAAAAAGCTCCAACTCAATGGGATCAGCCCAAAACACCTTCCTTTTCTCCTTGTCAAGCCCAATTAAACAAGGAGAAAGTCCTTGGCTTATGTCGTAATTAATGTTAGGGTCCCTGCTATTCGAAAGATTATTTTGCCATCCTTATTTTTTATAAAAATATTGTTCTCGAGTCCCTGATGCCGATATCAAAAGGCCCCTAATAATGAGGGGGAAGGTTCGGGGTACTTATTTTTGACTAAGGGGTATTTTAGTCTTTTCAGATCGCCCTTCGCTGGAGAAAATTTTTGATATCGGCATCGGGAACTCAAGACCAACATATTTACAAAAAACAAGGACGGCAAAATAATATTTCGAATAGCAGGGACCCTAGACTTAATTACGACATAAATCAGGGACCCGAGGGCAATTACCACATTAAATAAACATGGAGAAAGAACCATTGTTTTAAAATACATATTTTGGTACCAACCGAAATTTGTCCGTCTCATGGTTGGATCGGTCAGACTATAGTTTCGAACGATCGGACTAGAACTTTTGTAATATCCTATATTAAAAAATTTCTTTTAATCTCCCCCTTCACATTTGCTTTCCCCATGCTTCCCCTCTCCTTTTCCCCTTTCCCACGCACTCTGTCCCCTTTCCTGTTTTTTTTAAAGAGTGTTACTATTTATGACTTTTTTTCAAATTGGTGTTACAAATTCACGTTTTCTGGATACGGTGTCCACGTGGGCATCCGATTTTTTTTCCGTGTCTCGGACCAAGACACGGAAAAAATTTCCGTTCCTACTGAGACACGGGAATTTTTTCCGTTACCAAGAAACAGAAAAAAATTTCGTGTCTTGGTCACAAACGAGAATTTTTCCCGTGTCTTGGTGGATTGGGCGGTATCTATCCCGAATAAAGATTTCTGATTTCATATCCACCAAGAAACGGAAAAAATTCCCGTATCTTGGTAACACAGCTCTATAAATTGTAGTTCACGCACACAAAATATTACGCCAAAGAAAACAGAGAGTGGGTGCAACTTCGTCCAGAGAAAGGCTTTAAAGGTAATGAATTTTTTTGGTTATACATGTTTTGTATGTTTGTTCATAATATATCTGTAATAATATTTTGAAAATTATATAATGAGATAATTAAATTTTCGGTATGAATTATTTAATTTTATTATTAGGTATGAAAAATTAATCTTATTATTTAATTTTAGAGTTATATTTTTTTAATTACTGCATGACTAATATTCATTAACTATTATCTAATAATTTTTAATATTATGTGCAAATTAAATATATGTTGATTTGTTTGATTTGGAGATTTTGGACTATAAAAGGCTTTTGAGGTTAGTTTTAATTATGAGTTTAATATAATATAATTGTTGAAATGAAAAGTGTACGATGTAAGTCCAAAATATGTAATATGAAATATAATATAATTTATGATTTCTACCAAAAAACCAGGCATAAATTATTACAGTCAAAAGTCCAAAATTTTGCTATTTTATTAAATTAGTTTATGTGAGTTGTGTACTTAGTCGAGTAGTTGAAGCTATTATTTTTTGAAATGGCAGCACTTAGTCGAGTAGTCGAATCTATTATTATATTATAAGGGCAAGTAATTTTGTTTTCATAATAGAAATTTTATATGTAGATGTTGCTAGTTAATTATGTATTAGTTAGGAATATTCGGTAGTTCCGTGTCATTCTTAATTTTTTTAACAAGCATTTTGTATCTTCCTCGTTTAAAAAATATATTGTTTATTTTTGTTGTAGTGTTAATAATATATATGCGTGTCGTAAAAATAAAGTTGAATTACGATGGAGAGATTTACAACAACAGTCAAACTGGTTTTGACTACCAAGGTGGAAAAGTCACAAAGTTGAAGTTTCGTGAATATTTCTTAAGCTATGACATTTTGTGAAAAAGTGTAAATGAAAAGATTTCTTTAGGTCCAAATGAAGAGTTTGCTAGATTGATATTTAGATGTCCTTTTGGAAGAGAAAAGTTTGGACAAATGTCTATTAACGATGAAGAAGATGTAAGGAACATGGTTCAGACCAAGATAAACTATTTTAGACCAATGGCGAGTGTGATTTCGCTAGCAATCATTGTTGAGAAAAGGCAGTGTAATGATTATAATCTGTTGCTCGTTCAAGATTGTCAGTTCTTGAGTGGTGCTGATAATTACTATGAAGCTGGTACGTCTACGGAGATGCCCGTTGCTGGAGATAAATCAATATTTGATTTGTTTGAAAATGATCCTAGAGATGTGGCTCCATATGCAACAAATAATTGTGATAATGATATAAAAGAAGAAGAAGAAGAAGAGCAGGAGGAGCATCAAGAGCAGCAGCATCAACTACAACAATACAGCGAACAAGCACAATAAAATTCTATTGAACAACAATTCAGTGAACAAGCTCCATGGAATTTGGTTGAACAACAACAAAGAGGAGTACCATATTTTAGTCAACTCGTTCTAACTGAGCCCGATGAACAATCTTCGATGACTGTTTATGGTGAAGCATGGGATTGTAATCGAGCAAAAGATGGAAGTTCTTATAGTTTGTTGAAGGAGGGTACGATCTGGAATTGCAAAAAAGATGTAATTAGAGAGATTGAGGCTTTCGTGCTTAAAGATGGGCACGAGTTTGTACAGAAAGAAACAAGACCAAAAATATTTTATGTGAAGTATAAAAAATAGAAAACAGATGATTGCAATTAGAAGATCTGTGTCTCACAGGAAAGAAGGGGCCGACTTTTTGGTACTTGGAAAATAGTGAAATACACCTACCCCCACACATGTGATGACCTCGGAAAGTCAGTGGATGATCATCAACTCACTTCCGCTTTCATTGCGCAAATGATTATGAATCGAGTTGAGGATCAACCGAAAATTCCAGTGAGTTGTATAAGGTCAGAGATTCACGATCGCACTAACTATAAACCCTTTTATAGGAAGGCTTGGTAGGCAAGAGAGAGGGCATTTAAAGCATTATGGGGAGATTAGAAAGAATCATACAATCGCCTTCTGCAATAGTTTACTGCATGCAAGGCAAATAATCCTGGAACTATTGTCCAATGGGAACATTATCATAGTATGCCTGGCAGAGATGATTTTGTGCCTACTTTGATGCCTGGAACAAAGATTTTCAATCGAGTATTCTGGAGCTTCAAGCCTTGCATCGAAGCTTTCAAACATTGCATTCTTGTGTTGGAGATTGATTCAACATTTTTGTATGGAAAGTACAAGCATTCTCTAATGATTGCCACTGCTATTGATGGTAATAATGCTATAATTCCAATAGCATTTGCCCTTGTTGAGGCCGAGAACACTGACAGTTAGCCGAGTTCATAGAATAAGTCAAGAAGCATGTTACGCCTGCCCGACGTGAAATATGTGTTATTTCTGATCGTCACGCAGGTATATTGAAAGCAATGACGGACGTCTATGGTTGGGGAGAAGACACGGATACCGCTCATCGATATTGTCTTCGACACTTAGCAAGCAATTTAAACACTCACTTCAAAAATGACGCCATGAAGAATGTGATGAAGATTGCAGGTAACATATATTAGCAGTTTAATTAATACAATTTTCTAATTCTAAGTCTTTCAGCTCTGCATATAATTATTTTATATCTATGTTGGTCGTAGGAATGGAAGCATAGAAGTGTAAGTTTGAAGCTTACATGTAAAGTATATGGAAGGTCAATCAGGAAGTATACAAATGGATGTATGAACGGTCGGTTCCCAAATGGAGCATAGCTTACAATGGCGGACGTCGATACGGTAACATGATGACAAATATTGCTGATTGCGTTAATATGATCTTCAAAAAAGTTTGTCGCTTGCCGGTGACCGCCTTGGTGGCAGAGACATTTGACAAGCTTACCAAATATTTTGATGAGAGATCAACTATGTGCAATCAAGAGAGTGGTACGGGCAAAATAGTGTTATCGCAGAAGCTTTTAAAAAAGTTGGAGGGGTGGGAGGAAAAGGCTAAACGACACAGAGTGAAGATTTCTAATCATGCAGTTGGTTCGTTCGAAGTTCTCACCGGACACGATATGATCACTCAAAAGGGGGGCAAAATGCATTCAGTCCATCTTGATAACGGATATTGCGACTGCGAAAAATTCTAGGCTTTCCACTACTCGTGCTCACACGTAATGGCATGTTGTGTGGGATTAGGCATCGACTATAAGATATTTGAGGATCATCATTACCGCCTGGAAACCTCGGAAGCTTGCTACCAATATAAATTTGTTCCTCTAGGCAATCTTGCATATTGGCGAGCCCTTGAAGATCCAATGGTTGTCAGACTCATTCCAGACGAAAGATTGGTGAGGGGTAGAGGACAGCCACAGAAGCGCATATAGAATGAAATAGATACAGTGCCTCGAGTCTGCCGTACACTCTGTAAAACGAGGGGTCACGTAAAAGCCAATTGTACTAATATAAGAGCAGTTGCAGCGGCTAAAGTGGCAGAAGCAGCCGGAGGGGCTAGTACTAGTAGACATCGCCGATGACGTTGATTTAATCCAAATTTAGAACTAGAAGAAGAATAATTTGTAATATTATTCGAAACCTGATTTGATTTTGTTGAGTATGCTGTATGCATATCACATGTATTTTGTAATAGTTTGAGTATTCTGTTTGATATATAACACCCAAAAAACTACGTGTATAGTCAAAAATTTCAGGTGTAACAATGAGGAGGAGTGGCAAAGAACCAATCGCGCAAGATGACGACGAACTAGAAAAATGGCTTGCTGAAAATTGGGATACTGACGAAGAGTCTGAACAACAAACTCCTGCAGCACCATTTTATAAACAACCTTTGATTTATTTCAAAATTTTCTTCTCAGATTTATGTTTATCATGTGTGGAACCATCTACATTTTGATGTGGAAAACTACAATGTCATAAAAGTATTCAAGCAGCAACGTTGACAGTAGGTTGAAGGAACATGTTGCAACTTTGTCAACAAAGGAGCTTTGATATGTTTTGTTGTTATTTACTGTCATGCACTATTCTTATTATTTCAAACTACTATATGTTTGTAATGTTATATGTTGTGTTATTTAAAACGAATGGAACAGCTTTTCAATTAATATCATTTGTCATTATTATTAACAAGTTACCTGTTTGGACGAGACAACTATATCTAAATGTCGGTGTTAAATTATGAGGTTTACAATTCGAAAACCATAATACAGAAAAACATAAACCGTCAATAATAACACAAAAGTGAAGCATGTTACGCATGTTAAAAAAATAAAAAAAATTCGGTCGACTAAACTACTTCTTCTTCTTCTGAGGCTTCTCCTTATGAGCCTTCCTTTTCCCTTTCCCGGGCACATTAACGTGTCATCCGGTAAAACAGTGCATACCAGTATCTTTAGCTCCCCGATTAGGTTGATGGCAGAGCAAATGAATTTTATGTTGCTCCCTATCTGTCGGATCGTCGAATTCTGCGTCATCACTATCAGGAGAAGATGCACGTGCCAATGTACCTTCTCGAATGAGATCACTCCTGTAACAAAATAATCAAATTGGGACAAAATTATGTAATCAATACAATAATACTATAACATTAATTTATAATTTAGCAATTAACTTCACAATAAAATAAAAGAGACCAAACCTTCGAGAAGGTACATCGTGGGGGGGGGGGGGGGGGGGGCGATGCTGGAACCCGGCTGATGGTAAAAATCAAACCTTTGACTAGGGGGAGTTAACTGCTGGGAAGGCTGTGATCCGGAGCAGGCGAAGCCGTAACCCGACTGGTCGAATTGGGACGGGTGAGAAGTGAAGGCGGAGGTGGTCACCCCGACACCTGGATGATGGTGGGACGTCCCACCAGAAAAATGCTCTCCAAAGAGACCACTGCTATTAACAAAATAATAAAATACAACAACATTATAAACATAATTTAAAAATATATTAATTAACTTAAAAATTAACACCACAAAATAAAAGAAACCAAACCTTTGACTACGGGGAGTTTACTGCTTGGAAGGTTGGGATCCAGAGTAGGCGAAGCCGTAACTCGACTGGTCGAATTGAAACGGGTGAGAAGCGAAGGCAGAGTTGGTCACCCCGAAACCTGGCTGATGGTAGGACTTCCCACCAGACAAATGCTCTCCAATGCTATAAAAATAATTATGTAATAAATATTTCGAATATGATACACTTAATAAAAAATTAATTAATTAAGTACACAAAATTTAAGAGACCAAACCTCTGACTAGGTTGGCTGAAATGCTGATGGGGCGAGTGGGAAGCGGTGGCAGGGATCTGCTGACTCTGATGGAAGAACAACTGGGAGGCAAAAGTTTCCATCTCGCAACGTGTCGACGTCTGTAATGCCATATGCAACATCGTCTGATAATCTTGCCATTCCATGGGGTGCAACTGAAATTCTAGTATTGGCTCGTCCCTCGGTAATGGTTTTCTCTTGCTAAAAAGGTTTGCTCGACGTCTAACAAGAAAAGTCCTTTTTGCATCCGGAATATCGTATGACATGGTCTTAGCCCGTGTCATAGGTTGCTGGCTGTCCGGCATACCAAAATACCATCTCGTCTCACCAACAAACCCAAGGGCCGCCTGTGACAACTTCAGAATCTGAGAATTCTCTGCACATGAGTGCCATATATACTCAACAGCATCCGCCTATAAACAAAATCATAATATTAGGACAATAGTCAAACACCATTAGTCAAATAATAACATTGAACTCGCATATACATTTACTTACACTTCTGTATCGCATTGCGCCAGCAGGGCTAATAAATCGCTGAGTAGGCTTCCTGTACCAATCCATATATCCATCAGGATAACTGATATATGGTGATGTGGGTACTCCAGGAAGCAACATATATCTATGTCGAAATTCTGCCCATATCTTCACATGGCCTTCGTAAACATCATCCCACTTTGTTCCAGCCTGGCCCCGGCCACCTATCGCGCTATGTGTCTTGTCATCAATCTCAGGTCTAGCTGGAATCCCTTGGAGGTATCCGAATTATCGTAACACAAGATCAGGATAATGCCACTCCACATAGGAAAATGATATCAGTGGCACTCGTACCAACCACAATACGCGATCTCGATGACATATATCTAGCAACTTGCCTAGGATCTCATCGATGTAAGACATTCAAACCACCTACATTAAATACACGCACTCATAGAATCACATGTTGACGAAAAAAACAAATTCACCAAAATAAATTAACTAATTTGTGATTTCTTATTTTCATAATTACCTACATCTGAGTCTCTGAGGTCGTCCAACTTGCGCCTGTAAAATGCCACGCTTATTGATTTTTTGGTGACGCTTCTATCTATTGGACAACTCCACCTGCATTCACACGGTTATATTGCGTCAAGTCTAGAATGTTATTCTAATTTAAAGCGTATAACACAATGATAATTACCTGATGCCCAATGCCTATCCATTTGCTTGCACCTTCGAATTTATAACAACCGGCCGAATTTGGATGATTCTTTCCGAAGCCCACATAGATACCAGGATAAGAGACCTAGAAATAGATTTTGTAGTGACATCAATGGCTTTACATAACTGGTTGTAGAGGTGTGCAAGACAAGCACTGCCCCTACTATAGGTGTGAATCGCATCTACATCCAATAGAAGTGGCAACCAATATGAGTTGACCCTTGACTTAGTTGTCTCTAGACACAACATGCATCCGATAAGTCGCAATATGTTCGCTCGAACATATCGCTTCACAACCTCATCGTCAGCATCAACTGGGATAGTAAGCAGGGTCAAAATTAGCCTCGACCATTTCAGGGCAATTTGGTTATTTGAAACAATTCCTGGGGTGTCTGCTGGAATCATGCAAAATAGGTGCAGGCATAACTCCTTCCACTGATGAGGTGTCTACCTCCCTGTGACGGGGTGTCCATCAATAGGCAGGCCTAACAATACAGCTACGTCCTGGAGAGTGATGGTCATCTCCTCCCTAGCATATGGAACGTGTGTGTCTCAGGCTGCCACCGCTCCACCAAAGCTGTAATAATTGCCGCCTCGACAATGACCTGGTCAATGCTCCAAACATCCCAGAAACCTGCCGCCTTCATATAGGCTATGAAGGCCTCGTTCTGCACGGATGGCTCCTTCCATTTTTGCCGGTAGATCTTTAACGCGTTATCAACGCTATCATCAATTCCTCCCTATATCTCAATGTTCCATACTGCCTGTGAACGATAGACATTCTGGTGCCTTAATAAGGTTGCATCTGAGGGTCCTCCATCCCAAAAAATATCCTCGTATCGCTGTGAATCCATATATCTATACAACATAATAAACATACGAAAGCAATAACCTAATTAACAAATAAAAAATACAACATATAAAAATATTATAATCAAATGAACACAATTATCATTAACCTGAAATTAATCAAATCATTATGCTGAATTAAATAATTTAACATTGCTAATTCAAAAAAATGATTTAAATTTACTAATTTATCAAATCCAATATAATTATGCAATTAACTATTAAAAATAAGATAATAAATTAACTTAATTAATGCTAATTAACATTATAAAAATTAATTCATAAATAGTGAAGTAATTAACCTAATTAACAACAAACAAACTGAAGACGGGGAAGATGAGGACGACGACCAAATCAAATCAATCTAATCAACCTAATTAACCAAAAAATATTCAATCTAACAACACAAAATAGTGAACTAATTAGCCTAATTTACTCGCAATTGAACTAATTATCAACAAAAAATTCAAATTAAATCAATCTAATAAATAGTAATCAATATTGGTTAATTATATTATAAACATTATCCCAAAAAACTGATCAATTTACATTAATTTAAACTTATCGACGGCAGGGGAGCAGCGGGCAAGGACGGCGGAGGAGTAGCGGGCGAGGACGACGGGGGAGCAGCGGGCGAGGACGGCAGGGGAGCAGCGGGCTAGGACGGCGGGCAAGCAGCGGGCGAGGACGGAGGGCGAGGACGGGGAGGAATGAGTTTCAGCGAGAGCGAGCGACGACGACGGGGGAGCAGGGCAGGGGCGACGACGGGGAAGCAGCAGGGTGAGGGCGACTGCGGATCTCGACGAGGCGAGGTCGACCGGAATTGGCGAGCGGCGATACGGATCTAGAGGGGGATGGGTTTTGTGAGGTGTGAACACGGGAAACAAATTTTCGGTCTATTGGTATATGTTTGACCAAGACACGGGAAAAATTTCTGTTTCTACCAAGACACAGAAATTTTTCCCGTTTCTTGGTAACGAAAAAAAATTTCGTGTCTCGGTAGAAACAGAAATTTTTCCCGTGGCTTGGTCCGAGACATGGAAAAAAAATCTGGATACCCATATGGACACCATATCCGAAAAATGTATTTTTGTAATACCAATTAAAAAAAACATGAATAATAACACCATTAAAAAAAGAGATAATTACTCTCAGGACTTGAGGGTATAGTAAAATAGACTTTGAGGACCCTGTAGTTTCCCTACTAATTACTGAGCCCCTATACTTTGGTTATTATTATACACTCGGGTCCCTGTAGCCTGAATCATCTATTTTTCTGGCAAACTCCCCACCTGAAATGTCTAAAATGTCCCTAGGCATCTTCCTCCTTCTCTCTCACATCTTCCTCCTCCGTCCCCTCCTCTCTCTCCCCTCATCTTCAAACCTTCTTCGTCTTCAACCTCCCTCCCCTCATCTTCAAACCTTCTTCGTCTTCAACCTCCCTCCCCTACTGTCCTCCTCCCCTTCTCTCTCTCACCAAAATAATCAAAACTTCCTTCTTCTTTCTCTCTCTCCAACCACACCAACTTGCAAAATCAATTCCACGGTCCACCTTCCATCCCAAACCGCAAGCTTCCAAAAACTTAAATTATCATTATTCGGAGGAGGGAACGAAGGAGGAAGATGTGAGAGAGAAGGAGGAATCTCCAGTAGGGCACTGACCCTCCACGTCATGTGAGTTCGGATCCTCCACGTCACCTAATTCAAACCGGAGAGAGAGAGAGAGAGGGCGGCGATGACGAGGCGGTGCTCCCATTGCAGCCACGACGGGCATAACTCCCGGACATGTCCGAACCGGGGTGTGAAGCTGTTCGGGGTCCGACTCACCGAAGGGTCGTCGATCAGGAAGAGCGCCAGTATGGGGAACTTGAGCCATTACGCCGGGTCCGGTGGGGCCCTCGCGCCGGGCCTCGGCAATCCGACTAGGTCTCCCGGCGGTGACACCCCCGATCACGCCGCTGACGGGTACGGGTCCGAGGACTTCGTGGCCGGCTCGTCTTCCAGCCGCGAGAGGAAGAAAGGTTTGAACTCGCTGCTAAAAGATCATCACTTTGGGTGTTTTAATTGTTGCTTCTGTTTGGGTTTGATTAAAGTTTGGATCTTTGTCCTTGATGATTTTGATATTTAGGGTTGCTGTGAGTTTGTGATTGACTAATTCGGGTAGATTAAGGGGTAGATAAGGGGAGGGAGGTTGAAGACGAAGAAGGTTTGAAGATGAGGGGAGAGAGAGGAGGGGACGAAGGAGGAAGATGTGAGAGAGAAGGAGGAAGATGCCTAGGGGCATTTTAGACATTTCAGGTGGGGAGTTTGCCGGAAAAATAGATGATTCCGGCTACAGGGACCCGAGTGTATAATAATAACAAAACTATAGGGGCTCAGTAATTAGTAAGGAAACTACAGAATCCTCAGAGTCTATTTTACTATACCCTCAAGTCCTGGGAGTAATTATCTCTTAAAAAAATCTCTTTCCCACTCTCTTTCCCCTTTTCCATGTAACTTTCTCTCTCTCTTGTTAATTATAGGTACCACTTTTTAAACTTTTTGTCCTCTCTTTCTTGGACACTTCCATCTACCTTCTAAAATCTAAACACAAGCAAAAACGAAATGACAAACATGGGCATCATTTCTCCTTCTCCACCCATCCTTGTCAAAAAAAAAAAAAAGAAGACGGTGAGGTCGGGGTGTGTTCACCCACCATTTTCCTTCACCTTCACCTCCACCTTCATCTCTCCTCCTCCACCCATCCTTGGCTCCACCTCCCTCCATGGCCGGCCGGAAGCAGAGCACGAGAGACGCCGGCGACGGCGACGAAGGTCGAGCGGTCGCGGGAGGTCGCCGGAGAGTCGGGGGACACAGACTCGAAAGTCGGGGCCGATTTCTCAATATTTTGATTTTTAGGGTTTTTTATTTCTAATTTTTTTTCCTAATTGGTACAAATTTTAGGCTTTTTCCATAAGTTCCGGTCGAACCGGCTGTTTCCGGCCAGTACGAGTCTGAAAACTTCCCGGTCCGACCGGAAAATGGGCGGTTCGAACGGACCCCGTTTTTCCCCTAAAAACGAGCCGCTGTAGGGAACGATTCGCGATCCGATCGGTCAAACCGCCGGTCGGACCGTGTTTTTTAAAACAATGGAAAGAACCAAACCAATCCCAGACCTTATCTTCTTAAAAACAGATTGGGAAGCAGAGGAAAAGAACCAAAAAAAATGGCAGTCCTCTGTGCTTCCTCACCCTCTTCTATGTCTATATGCACTCCCACTTCCACTATTTCCACTCCAAGAAGCGCCTCCTCTCTTGTCTTCCCCGGGCGCCCCCTATTCCCCACCAAGAAGCCCAACCTCCTCCAAGCTTGCTGCGAGAAGACAGTGAAAGACAAGGACAGGTTCATCTCCAAAGTCCCCCTCGACCAGCGCTGGATGTTCGAGGAATGCGAACTCAACGGACCCGTAAATCCCCTTTCTTGCTGCATTCCCACGAACTCGAACTCGAACTCGGGTTTTTGTTTCATTGTCTTTTGATGTGTTTGCCTGTGTTGTTTTTTTGTGTTTTGGGCGAAACAGGACATTTGGAACAACACTTGGTACCCGAAGGCGAAGGACCACGTCAACACGGATAAGCAGTGGTACGTTGTGGACGCCACGGATAAGGTTCTTGGGAGGCTGGCTTCCACCATTGCCATCTATATCCGTGGGAAGAACTTGGCCACTTTCACTCCCAGTGTCGACATGGGGTCCTTCGTCATTGTGGTACTTTCGGATCGCTCTTTTTCTTGTTATTTCCGGGTAGCTCGTGTTGAATTGGTATTAAGCATTGAGGGGGTTGATGGTAAGAGCTGATGCCTGATGATGAGTTGAAATGCTACTTGAGTAATAATGTTGTGTCTTTGGATTGCAACTGTACTGATACTTTATGTTATTGAGGCGGATCATGATGTCCACTAACTTATGACAAAACTACGTTTTAATAGACAAATGCCGAGAAAGTTTTCGTTTCTGGTAATAAGAGAAACCAGAAGCTCTATAGGCGGCATTCCGGGAGGCCTGGTGGAATGACGGTGGAGACGTTTGATCAACTACAGAAGAGGATCCCAGAAAGAATAATTGAACATGCTGTTCGTGGGATGCTTCCTAAAGGGAGAGTAAGTTCTTAACTCTATTAGACTGCTTACACTTTGTCTTCTGGATGAATTGCTGTTCTGAGTGGATTTTGCGATTGGTAGAACATTTACACTGTTCTGGAGAAGTTTTTAGAAACTCTATGTACCAGCATGAATGTACACGACTACATTATCTATATTGCTGCATTGTTGGTAAGGAAGGATACCGAGTGAACGAGAAGTGGTTCTGCCGAGCTGTGTTAGGTTTCTTGAAATAAGCAGAACCAGCAATATGATTATCTGTGGATAGTGAAAAAATGATTGGAAGTTCTTGAGGACGTATTAGGAACAACTGGTCCCAAGTGAGGAACCCTTTTGATGATGGCTACTGCCAGTAATCTGGGTTCTCTTTGTACTCAACCCACTTGAAGACCCGACAAGGCAGTTATAGAATCTCATGATGTTTTGATTGTTGGAGACAGTGATTAGTCGAAGACTTGAAGTTTTCGACCTTTTGGTGTCTCGTTATACCCAAGGAAACTGCTTTATGTTAATCCAGATGTCAATTTCTATTGCATCTATAAAATGTTAAGCTTGTTATTCACTTGGCTTGATTTTGAGATAACTACTCTCCTGCAGCTTGGCAGAGCATTATTCAATCACCTCAAGGTTTACAAGGGTCCGGACCATCCACACGAGGCTCAGAAACCCATCGATCTGCCATTAAATGACAAGAGGATTCAGAAGCAGACCTAGATTGGCGGGCGGGCGGGCGGGCGTGCGTGCGTTGGGATCAGGATCTGAATTCATATCTTCTCGCCGAGATGTTTTCTGTTCATGCTTGATTATTGAAGTAGAATAAAGCACAACCAGACTCGTCTTCAGCTTAGTTTCTGTAACGAGGCGCATACGGAAAATGCTGAGTGTAGATTCTTCTTTTCTTCCCTCTGTTGTTGTATTTTCCGGAACTGGCTTGGTATTTCAACGCAGAGCTGACTTAATTTTTTAATTGATGAAAGAATTTGATCTTTCTTCATTGATTTTATTCTTAATAGATTTGAATCAAATTTGTATTAGTTGGTCAATCCGCTCTTGTTCTTAACAAGAGAAACCCCGGGGTCCCTGGTGGGAATTGATCCTTCACTTTTTTCAAAAGCTCGGACTTCCAAACAGGATCCTTCACTTCCAAATCGAACCTTGCAAAGGAACCTTCAGGTTTCGGGGTATTAAAATCTCACCAATGCTTATGTTACTCAAGTCGACATTTTTGTTTCTGTTTTGTCCGCTCCTACTTGTGCGGGTGCTTGCCATAATCCCTCTTAAGGTAAAATGTTCTCCTATCGGTGCATTTTTACATTCTAGAGCTTCGGCAGATCACTTAGTCACATCCATGAGACGTTACCCGGACAAGATCCACGCAGCTCGCACGTATTGGCCAAAACTCTTCTCCTGAATTCTCAGGTTGGACTAAATTCCAATTGAATAATATAACCAAATAAATTCAACAACTTATATTCGAATGGATTAAACTCACGCACGATCATGGAGAAGGTGTTAATAGCTAATACAAAATTAGTTTAACAATAAACGTGCGACATGAAGAATAGCCAATTACATAATCCACGGTGACCAATTAATTGAATTACCTGTGTCATATTACCCATGCGCAAAAGTGAATAATAATGATAAAAAAAACTCAATCTCATGAGTCTCGGTAGCAAAAAGCTAGCAAAAAGATATCTGAACGACGAATGAAAAAAATCTGATATTACTGATTCAAAACATATAAAAAAATTATGTTAACATAAAAAATTTCGAGTTCAAACCTAGTTTAATAATTCGAAATATATATAATGTATGTTATGACCCAATATATCATCCATATCATTCGCCGACGAAAACCGGCTCCACGTCCGAATAGAATCTATGGCAGATTGTCGTAGCTTGTGAGCTCATCGAACCATTCAGATAGAAACTACCACAGCCTGATCCATTTAAAACATTAAACTAATTTCTAATGGTCAATGTCCAGGCCATTACAAAATCAGCGAAGACAAAGGAATGGGAATCTTGCATTGGCAACGCTTTGTCGGCCTTCCTGATTTGTTCTTTTCTCCAATTCGGCCCTCCTGCAGGAATCCGCTGCCTGGGCGCTTTCTGACTACGTCAATGCCAATAACAGTACCAACAAGTATGCTTTAAAACACCACCACTCATGAAAATTTCTTCTAACTTAATTAAGAAGTTTTCATGTTGGATTTTTTTGTGCATGAAATTTATGCTATTCAGAGTTAAGAATTGTTGGATCCTATTCATGAGCACACTCTCAATAGTTTAACCAAAATATCCTTAAGTGAATCAAATTACTTACCACGTGGACCAATTTTGTGTTCAATATTTATTAGAGAACATTCACATCTTTACAAAAATAAACGGGTGTCCGAATAATAGGTTGTAAGTAAAACAAGTATGCATTAACGTGGAAATGGTCCGGGGCCCGTACGAAACCGGCTTAAAACATATTATAAAATGAGGGCTACGGTAGCGAAGTTACAGACAGCAACACCATCGATACCCAGAAGCTGAAACCTTCAAAAGATGACTGATTTCGAGAGGGAGTGTGAGCAACTAATAGAGCCTCTTCCAAAAGAAACGTGGTTGGGCTGCAATCTTGTACAGCACCAAGGCTTCTGGTACCCGGAGATAGTCTTTCCCGGTATCATCTCCTGTCAGAGGAACTTCCGGGCTCTAGCCACTGACATCTTCTTGGCCGCCAAGCCGAAATGCGGTACGACGTGGTTGAAGGCCCTGGTTTTTGCCATTTCGAACCGCCATTGCTACCCCGAACTAGAAGATCACCCCTTGTGCAAGTCCAATCCCCACCATCTTGTTCCTTTCGTCGAGATGGACATTGGCAACCCTTTTCCTGAACTTTCTCCGCGGATCTTCGGAACCCATCTTGCTTTCGAGAGCATGCCGGAGTCTGTCAAAGACGCTGGCTGCCGGATCATCTACATGTGTCGAAATCCTGTCGACGCATTCGCCTCGTCTTGGCACTTCTTCCTCGCTCTAACGGATTCTGATCAGTTCAATGGCGATGTTCTGCAGGAGAGTTTCGAAAAGTTCTGCCAGGGGGTTGATCCCTGTGGACCATTTCTAGACCATGCTCTTGGGTACTGGAAGGCGAGCCGTGAAAGGCCCAACGAAGTTCTGTTTCTCGATTACGACGACGTGAAGCACGAACCCGCCAAATTCGTGAGAAGGATCGCGGATTTCTTGGGGGTCTCTTTCTCGTCGGAGGAAGAAAGTGATGGTAGGGTCGAAGAGATAACAAGGTTGTGCAGTTTCGAGAGCCTGAGAGACGCAGCAGAGACCAACAAGCACGGTTCTTACAAGGCCAAGTCTATGCAAGTGGACACCAAGTTGTATTTCAGAAAAGCGGAGGTCGGAGATTGGGTTAATCTTCTGAGCCCTTCCATGGTGAAACGATTTGATGACATTATGAAGGACAAGTTGGCGGGTTCCGGTTTAGTGTTTAAGATTTCGACTCCTTGATTCCCTAGCCAGGTTCGGTTGGTCAGCAGACGTTTCGAAGCGTCTACTTCGACTTATTTTTTCTTCTTCTGCTTAAAAAAGTCGAATGAGTGTAAAGACTTCATTTGCATGGGGCAATTATCGGAGTAAAGTCGAGTCGCTCTCGGTCCTAGTCATGATCCGATCAGTCAAACGGCCAAGCGAATACATTTGTAAAACAATCGGATAGGTTTTGTAACACATACACCTGTTGGAAATCAAGATTGAATCTCCATGTCTGCAGGTGCTACTCTGCAGCAACTCTTGCTGTCAACTGCCGCAATATTCATGTCTGCGGCACTCATTCTGATGTTGTATTATCTGCAGCATTGATTATCATTAATCTGCTGCATTCTTGTCTATCTCGAGCCTCACATCCATTACTGTAATTACTCTAGTGATTAGCTATAAATTAACAACTGTACCTAGTCCTAAATTAGCCGTTAGTCATTAGTTGATTATAGCTGCTAGAAGTAGTTGGTTAGACAAAGTGTAATAAATGGCTCTGTATATATATTGCTGGATGCCAATCCAAATAATATAATACACTATTTCATCAATATTGTTTGTTAACATGGTATCAGAGCAGGTTTCGTAAAAAAAAATGGAACAAGGTCAAAATCAAAATCTACCTGCACCTTCTCAAATGTCAAATCCAACTTCTCAATCAAACACTCAAAACACAAGGAGAGTAGGAGCAGTCGAGAATGACTGCAATATCAGCTTAAAGCTCACTCCAATCCCATTAAATGGGGTAAATTATCTCTCATGGTCAAGAGCAGTTGCTTACTCGCTCAACATAAAAGGAATGTTGGGCTACATCAATGGGAAGCTGCCACAACCAGATCCATCAAGTGAAGACTATGAAATATGGCAAGCAAATGATCAGCTTGTAAGTACTTGGATTCACAACTCTATGGATGCCAAAGTTTACGAATTATTCTCTTTCTCTAACAACAGTTCAAAAGAACTCTGGGAGTCTATAAAGGACCTCTACAGCCAGCAAAACAACCTTTACAGGGTGTTTGAGCTGAAGAAGAAGCTAGCTGAGACTAGACAAGGAGACAAGACGATTACCGAATACCTTGGATCTCTTAAAAACATGTGGGATGAGTTGGCCTTGCACAGACCCCCAACCACAGACCTGGTAACTGTGCAAAGGCAAGCCGAACAAGATAAGATTTTCCAACTTCTATCAGGTCTCAGGCCTGAATTCGAAGCTGTGCAGAGTCAGGCCTTAATGAATAATGATCTTCCCTCTCTAGAGAGCATCTGCTCCAAATTACAACAAGAGAAAACAAGGAAGAAGCTCTCAAACACCAACAAGGATAAGGAGACTACTGAAACAGAGAGTAGTGCTTTCTATACCAGTTCAAGAACATTTGCTGGAAACAAGAGCTCCAACAGAGGTCGTGGTAATTACAAAAACTTTGGAAGAAGCCAGATCATCTGCGAGCATTGTAAGAAGCCAGGGCATTCAAAGGAAAAATGCTGGTTCTTACATCCGCATATGAGGATTCAGAGGGACAACAACGGGTACAACACTGCTAATGTAGCTAATACTTCCAATCCTACCTCAAACGTAATGAACAATCAGCAAGGAAATGCTGTTGAGATGTTAACTCTGCAACTCCAGGAAGCTCAACAGCTTCTGCAAAATATTAATAAGAACTTGACAGGGAACTCGAACTCTGAAGAGACCACTCCTTCTGGAAAAATGATCATGCCTGCTGCCAACTCCTCACATGCCTTTTCAGGTACAACAACTCCTTATTCATCTTGTTCTTATTGGATAATTGACTCGGGAGCTAACGATCACATGATAAGTAACAAGCTAATGATGGAGAATCTAAAAGAAAAACATCTTGATTATGTGTCAATTGCAAATGGAGACTGCATTCCTATTACAGGAAAAGGAAGATCTATATTATTTGGTACAAGTATTGACACTTTATACATTCCTAATTTTGCAGCAAATCTACTGTCAGTAAGCAAGATTACTAATCAATTAAACTGCAAAGTCATTTTTGAACCTAATTGTGTCATGTTTCAGGATTTGAAAACACAGAAAATGATTGGTAGAGGAAGTTTGAAGAATGGCTTGTATGTGGTCGATGGATCCGCAATGGCTATGTCCTGCAAGTCACCTAGTGACACAGCCTTATTGCACCTTAGATTAGGCCATCCATCTGACCATGTACTCTCTATGTTAAAACCAGATTGTAAGAACTTTTCAAGTTCATGTGAAAGTTGCATATTTGCTAAGCAAACCAGGCTACCTTTTTATGAATCAAAAACTGAGTACAACAAATGCTTCGAGTTGATTCACTCAGATCTTTGGACATCATCGTGCAGTTCCTACGATGGTTTTAAATATTTCGTGAGTTTTATTGATCATGTTTCAAGAGCTACTTGGATATATCTTCTCAAAAGCAAAAGTGAAGTTTTCAACGTTTTCAAAGAATTTCAAAACTTGATCAACAATCAGTTTAATTCAAAGATTAGGATACTCAGAACAGACAACGGTTCTGAATATCTTAAGGAATTCACTCAAAATCTGAAAGATCAAGGCATTGTGCATCAAACTTCTTGCACATATACACCTCAACAAAATGGCATTGCCGAAAGAAAGAACAGACATGTTCTTGAGGTAGCAAGAGCAATCAGATTTCAAATGAATGTTCCAAAACAGTTTTGGTCGGATGCTGTACTCACGGCTTGTTTTCTAATAAATAGAATTCCAAGCAAAGTGCTTAAATATAAGACTCCATATGAGATCTTAAAAAATCAACCACCTGATATCTCTTTCTTGAGAACATTCGGATGCACATGCTTTGTTCACATCCCATCTCAGAAAAGAGACAAGCATGATCACAGGTCAAATAAATGTATTTTTCTTGGATACTCGATGGTCTCAAAGGGATACAAATGCTTTGATCCTGTTTCTAAGAAAAAGATCATCTTTAGGGATGTTCAATTCTTAGAACAAGTCCCCTATTATACTAACAAGTCTACCGAGCATAAAGGAGAAAGAAATCAGGGGGAGAATATGAGTCAAACCTTGATCAGAAATGAAGAAGAACTACCAGTGAGACATCAAATCTTCAGAGGACGTGATCAGGAGGACCTGCAAGATGATAATCAAAGAATGTAGGAGAGCAGCTCTCAAAGTCTGCAGAATGCTGACAAAGGAAATCAAGTTGTGCCTCCAGCACAACATACACAGGTATCTCATGATCAACCTTGTCAAAATCATGTTAATGAAGTAGAAGTGGAATCTGTGATTGCAGAGAACACCATGGAAGAAACTACTGGACTTGAACTGTTACAAGATGATTCTGTTGCATCTAACAATAGAGAAAATTAACTCAGAAGATCAAGCAGAGTTCACAAGCTGCCATCCCGGTTTAAGGACTTCAAAACATTTAAAGTTTCATTATATCCCATAGAAAGGTATGTCTCCTACAATTCCATCTCCTTTAGGTAGGTGCTTCCTCAGTACATTAGATGCTAATGAGGAACCTTATAGCTATGAGAAAGCCAAGATACAACCAATTTGGGTTAAAGCTATGAATGAGGAGCTTCAGGCTCTAATTAGGAACAATACTTGGGATGTTGTGAGTTTACCTGAAGGCAAAAACACTGTGGGATGCAAGTGGATTTATAAAAATAAATATAACAGTGATGGAACCTTAGAAAGACATAAAGCAAGATTGGTAGCCAAAGGATTTACTCAAGTTCATGGAATTGACTATAATGAGACCTTTGCTCCGGTGGCAAAGATGAATACAATAAGAATTCTTTTGTCTATTGCTATAAATCATAGTTGGCCTTTGTTTCAAATGGATGTGAAGAATGCATTTCTTCAAGGAGAATTAGAGGAGGAGATATTCATGGACTTACCTCCTGGACATCCATTAGAGAACACCAACAAGGTATGTAAACTAAGAAAAGCAATTTATGGATTGAAACAGTCACCTCGGGCATGGTACAACAAACTGAGTAAAGAGCTTATGAATTTAGGCTACACTCGATGTACTAATGATTACTCAATCTTTGTTAAAACTAATCAGTAGCATAAGACCATTGTACTGATATATGTGGATGATATACTCATAACAGGTGATGATAGTGATGAGATAGCTAGTCTAAAGAAAGCGTTAAAAGAGAGATTCGACATTAAAGATCTTGGAAAGATCAAGTATTTCCTTGGCATTGAATTTGCTCAATCTAATAAGGGCATGTTCTTAAGCCAAAGGAAGTATGTGTTGGATCTGTTAAGTGAAACCAAGAAGCTTGACTGTAAACCAGCTTCAATACCAACACAACATGGAGTTAAATTCTCCCTGGAAAATGGAGATCTTGAAGATGACGTGAGTTCATTTCAGAGGCTCGTTGGAAAGTTGATCTACCTTACCATGACTAGACCCGACATTGCGTACGATGTGAGCTTGATCAGCCAAGCAATGCATTGTCCAAGGTCTAGCCACGTACAAATGGCAGATCAAATACTTAAGTACCTTAAGTCCTGCCCTGGAAAAGGATTATGGTTTAAAAATTCTGGAAACTTAGATGTTGTTGGCTATTGTGATGCAGGTTATGCCGGAGGTGTTAATGATAAAAGGTCTACAACCGGCTTCTGCACAATGGTGGGAGAAAATCTGGTCACTTGGCGTAGTAAAAAACGGGATGTGGTATCGTGTTCAAGTGCGGAAGCTGAATATAGGGCAATGTCACAGGCTTCAAGGGAACTAATCTGGATTAAAAACTTGATTTGTGAACTTGGGTTCCCTGTTACATTGCCAATGAAACTGTACTGTGACAATCAAGCCGCAATCCACATTGCAGCAAATCCCGTATTCCACGAGAGGACCAAACACATCGAAGTGGACTGCCACTATGTTCGTGAGAAAGTTCAAGAAGGAATAATCACAACCCCATACATTTGCAGCAAGAGACAATTAGCTGATATCTTCACAAAGTCAGTGCTGCCTACTCAATTCAACTACGTCATTGACAAGCTAGGAATGCTAAATATTTATTCCCCAGCTTGAGGGGGAGTGTTGGAAATCAAGATTGAATCTCCATGTCTGCAGGTGCTACTCTGAAGCAACTCTTGCTGTCAACTGCCGCAATATTCATGTCTGCAGCACTCATTCTGATGTTGTATTATCTGCAGCATTGATTATCATTAATCTGCTGCATTCTTGTCTATCTCGAGCCTCACATCCATTACTCTAATTACTCTAGTGATTAGCTATAAATTAACAACTGTACCTAGTCCTAAATTAGCCGTTAGTCATTAGTTGATTATAGCTGCTAGAAGTAGTTGGTTAGACAAAGTGTAATAAATGGCTCTGTATATATATTGCTGGATGCCAATCCAAATAATATAATGCACTATTTCATCAATATTGTTTGTTAACAACACCAACTAGATAAAACAGAGAAACCAATGCACGATGTACATTAGATAGGCGACAATGATGTCGGATTGCTTCTTCTAGAGGCGAAGGAGACTCTTCAGACTAGAAGTCTTATTTTTGTTAGTATTCACTCTTCAGACTCTTTAGAGAAAAAGTCAGATATTTATAAATTTTTGCAGAAAATTTCTACCAAATTCGATCCCTAATATCGAAATATCGAACTACAACTTACCGAGTACTGATATTTACCTATTAACAATTGTAATTTGCACACCCCTACTTGGAAGTGTCTAGTGCGGATCCCTTTGGCCTAGATTTCTGAACCCTTGTCATTTGTACCTTTCCGACTTAGATTTCATATTTGTTTGAGCAGTTGCGTGATCTCAAATCTTACTGCCCCGCACGCTATTTTCCATAGTTTTAAAAAGTGGTCCGACCGGTTAGACCATGAATCATCCCCTCCACCGGCTCTTTTTAGGGTAAAAAATAGACTCCGCTCGAACCGTCCATTTTCTGGATAATTGATATTACATCAATTATCCGTTGTAAAATGTTGGCCAACCCATGTCGAAGATTTCACCAGCTAAAGGGATTACCTTTAAAGCCCAAGTCCAAAAGTTCACCCTTGTCAATAAAATTATTAAGAATGGATAATTGCCAAGGATCGGGGACATTCCCCCCATTTTTTTCAGTGGCCTTAGCAATTAGATTAAAATTGCCAACACATTGCCAAAGATCAGAACAAATCGATCTGGGAAAGGGTGAACCATCCCAAAAAGCCAATTTTTTTGAAGAATTCGATTCACCATATAAGAAAGTCGAATACCAAACCACACCAGACAAAGTCTGAGTACATCTAGTATCAATAAATTTATCAGAAGAATCCAGAATTTCAACATCAATTCGATCAAGCTGTACACACCCCACAACCAATCGAGTGAATTTTTGTAAGATATTGGATACATTTTGCCAACCTTCAAAAAAAGATTTTTTTGCCAACTTAAGAATTATTGTTGTGGACCATCAATTATAAATAATATAATAGTAAGTAGGTTCGAACCGAGAAATTGGCATGACAATCGATACAAAATAGGTTTGCAAAAAAATTAAACAGAGTAGTAGGAACGAGTGAATAAAATAGAAAACAGAGAATGGAACGTACGCAAATAACAAATCGAGGTGAATGCAATAATAATAAAGTAAAGCACGCTACCCTAACACGTCGATAGGTTCGATTATGGACTATTCACAATTTGGTATTCACAATTTTCTAGAGTACTAATAGTAATGGAGAGGGTGCAAACGCATCTACCAAAACTACTATTAGCATATGGATAAATTTAAAGTGCGAGGCATCAATTTAAGTTCGCCATTCATTAAGTTCCTTTCCCCCCCCCCCCCCCCCCCCCAGTGAATCACCTATAGAGAGTTTCATGTACCCAACTGAGAAGCGTGTTATTAGATCTTTTTGGCTTCTCTACATCTATTTAGGAGATTAGATTGGCTAGAGATCATACCAACTTTCATATTATTATTCTTAAATCAATAATCCATTTCTAGTTTTCACTAGGGTGCGAGGCATCAACCTAAGAGAAAGCCTAGGTTAAGTCTACTTCGATCTCAACAATAATGAAAGTAAAGTAAGCATGAAGCATTCTGAATAACAACTATACCCACAATCAATCTACAATCTCATCCATCAAATGTGTTGTACGAGTACCGCACTTAAAGTTAACTGCTCCCTACTCATAGCAATCATATTCAACATAATCATGATATAACAAATGAAAAGCACAACAGAGAGGATAGAAAAGAAGTCACCAATGATGGAAGTCTCACGAATACTTGATAAAGATCAATCCCGAATAACATAGCAAATGGAAAAAGGTATGTGAAAAAGTGGAGGCCTAACACCTAGAACTAGTCGGGTATATATAGAAACCCAAAAATGTCAAAAATCCTAGTTCTAGATCCTTCTCATTTTCTTCAGTGGAAAAGTCTCTGGTGGCAGACTTTGCTGACATGGCCGACTCCTAAGCGTACAGGCATGCTTGTGTGCGTACGTGGCCTTTGGAAAACCAAAAGATTAGTGTATGCCTGGATGACTTGTCGTACACTCCCTTTAAAATTGAGATAGCTCAGCATACGCGAGGACATGTCAGCGAACACTATGAAAGCCGTATCAGAAAATCTGGCACACGTGGAGACACATCAGCCTACGCCAATACTCCTTATATCTAGCTTTTGACCGCTTTGACCTGCAACTCCTTTACTCCTTTACTCCTTTATGCTCGAATACGATCTCAGACTTTGACAACCCACAAGACAAAATAATGTGTAAACATCCACTCTCACTATTTAACTAGAATCAAACACGATAATATATAGATAAAATGGACTGAAAACAAAATAAATAATATATCAAATAACTATGTGAATTGACACATATCCGTTCTCATTCAAGTAAGAAGCTCTCCATTCTGGTCCTCGTGATTCATATTCAGTCTCCTACTTTGGCTGGAATCCAATGGACCTGATTATCCTTAGAATTTCGAAAGATGATGAGTTGCACACCCTAATAGCAAACTATTGATCAAGTGGTCTCAGACTCTCAACTGGAGCTGGATCAACAGCAGCAATGCTTTATGCTGGTGGATTTACAATGTCCATTTCAAGCCAAAATCTCCAATATATGGTTAGAGAGCCCATATCACCAAGGCAAGCCATTTGTAGCTTAATGCATGATATCATCAAGTAAGATCAGTTAACAGATTTATCATGGTTTTCTGAATAGGGTGTAATCTACATTGATGGTTTTTATGTTCGTCATGATATCCATAATGGAGATGTTATTCAGCTTTCCTCCTAGGCCCCTGTTTTGAGAGTATTTTTGCCTAGCCGTTCGTTATAATAAGATCTTGAGATAATGGTTGTTCTATCATGCCGCCAACGAGGTACAAATCTAATGTAAATGATTGTCAGGCTTGTAATTTCCAATTCTTAGTCTCTTTTCACTAGAATGTCTGAAGCTGGCTTGGCTCTAGGCATTTTCTTTCCTTACTCAGCTACAATTACAAATTTTAAACTGGGATAGTCTCTTTGACCTTCTTAGAATTATCTATACTTATTGTTCTAAGCAAGTGCAGATCTTAAATATCGCAATATATTTATCTTAACAATGTTGGCTTTTTAGTCATTTATCTCATTTTTGGTTGCCAGTATCGTCAATAAAATTTGAGAATACATTGATTATGAAGACAGAAGACCTAGATGCTTCATAGCTTGTTGGTTAATCAAGAAAAAAGTAAGGTCCCACATTGGAAGGAAATAATAATTTTTTGTGTGGTCAAGTTGCAGAGGATTCTCAGATAGAGTCTATGGTCTTTAATATGAAAATATATGTTGCCACCATTATTTTTTTAGATCTTTACATCAAGTATAACACAATAGCCTAACAAAAACGGATACATATGGATAACAAAAGACTATCCATGGTAGTAAATTGTACTAAAATGAAACAGAAAATGGCAGAGAACATGATAGCGATGAGGCATGGTTCACATCTATATAGTACCATAGTTAATATGCATATCTTCTTATAATAGTTGTGCTTGATATGGTTTTGCAGAAGAGAAAAGAATACCAACATGTAGAATGGTCATCACTTTGGACCAGCAGAAAATAAGCAACCAATTCCACCCTGCAATCTGCAAAATGGAAGGGGAAAAAGAAATGGTCAAACATGCAGGTTAGATTCCGACAGATATAGTAGAGCACAACATAATTTTGGGACTTATGTAAAATTGTTGATCAAAAGTTTTTGTGTTTCATGTATTTCATGGTGAAGGAGGAGCATGATTCAGGATCTGGAGGAAAGTCCTTCTTCTGCTATTTCCAGCGCTTGAACTCAGCATGATTCCTCTTCTTTCTCTTCTCCTCCCTTTTCGTCTTCCTTAAAGAAGATGATTGGCCTTGCACTCGTGCAGTCTTCTTCCTGTTCATCGATCCCTTTCCGATGTCCTTCAGGTTCATCGGTCGCTTTCCCTTGTCCTCCAGCTTTATCGATCCCTTGTCCTCCTCTCGAGCAAAAGCTTGCTTAGCAACCTCCTCTCGAACAAAAGCTTGCTTAGCAACCTCCTCTCGAGCAAGCTTTAGCTTTTGCTCCTGCTTTTTTCTAAACTTCTCAAAGATCTTTCGCATCACATCATCAATCTCATCATCACACTCCTCATCATCAGACTCATCATCAAACTCCTCATCATTAGGCTCATCATCAAACTCCTCCTCATCAGGCTTTCCCTTGTTTCCTTTGTCCTCCTCATCATCAATCTCATCATCAAACTCCTCATCATCATACTTCTTCCTAAACTTCTCGAGGACCTTTCGCATCACATCATCAATCTCATCATCAGGCTTTCCTTCTAATCCTCCTTATGATCAATCTCATCATCAAACTCCTCATCATCAGGATTTTCTCGTGAATTCATATTCAGTCTCCTACTTTGGTTGAATCCATTAGACTTGATTATGCTCAGAATTTTGAAAGATGATGAGTTGCACACCCCTATAGCAAATTGTTGATCAAGTGGTTTTAGACTCTCAACTGGTGCTGGATCCACAACGGCGATGCTGTTTGTTGGTGGAGTTACAATGTCCATTTCAAGCCAAGACATCCAAATAAGGTTAGAGAGCCCAAACTACCAAGGCCGACCATTTCTATCTTAATGCATGGTATCATCAAGTCAGCTTAGTCAATGGATTTATCATGGTTTTCATAGAAGGGTGTAATCTACATTGATGGTTCTCATGTTTGTCATGATAATCAGGATGGACATGTTAATCAACTGTCCTCCATGGCCCTTATTTTGAGAGTATTTTTGTCTAGCCGTAGGTTATCAAAAGATCTCGAAATAATGGTTGTTCCGTCATGCTACCAATGCGGTACAAATCTAATGTAAATAATTATCATGCTTGTAAATTCCAATTCTTAGTCTCTTTGATCAATCTCTTCATCAAACTCCTCTTTATCAGGCTTTTCCTTATTTTCCTTGTCATCCTTATCATCAATCTCATCATCAAATTCCCTATCATCCTGCTTCTTCCTAAACTTCTTAAGGACCTTCCATATCACATCATCAATCTCATCATCAAACTCCTCATCATATGACTCATCATCATTAGACTTCTCATCATCAGCCTTTCCTCCCTTGTCCTCCTCATCATCAATCTCATCATCAAACTCCTCAACATCAAGATTTTCTCCCTTGTCCTTCTCTATAGGAGCTAGCTCCTTTTCAATCTGAATAGTAAGCTTGGCAAACTCAAACTTCGCCTCCTCCTAAGGTGCAAACTCAATCTATTAAACACATTAGAATCCACAAATGCGAGAAAGTTCGTTCCAGACGAACTTAGCAAGCAATGAATAAGATTGGTTTTAACAGAAGGGTAGGGTCGAAGATGTAACAATCAGAGAGATGATAAATATTATTTTAATTTGGCACTAATTACACTTGGTTTTCTCTCAGCAACTATGTTGTCTTTTTAAATTCCGAAGTCAAAAATTAAAATATTTTTTGAATCTAAGAATAATTTTTAGTTTTTTGAGAAATGATTATTTTTTACTTTCAAGATAACTATCACCTATCCTCTTTTATTTGCCATCGATCTTATCTCATTGGGTAGGGTAAGAATATATAGTTGTTGAGTGAGTGGTTATAGGGGTAAAAATACGTGGATAAAATTAATTAGGAATGCATGTTTTAAACATATAGGTAGCAAGATATATTAAAAAGGTTAGAATTTTTCGTAATCCAAAATATTTTAAAATATATGGTAGGTAAATTTTTACATTCATAAAGGTCCAAAAATTTCTCTTTAGCAACCTTCTATCGAGCAAGGAGCTTAACATCAATCTCTGCAGCAATCTTATCAAAATCCAAAAATGCCAAAGCAAGCGTCGCAGGAACAATAGACTTCGCCTCGCTCTCATCATAATCAGACACCCACTTGCTCTCATCATCATCATCAGACTCCCACTCGTTCTCATCATCCGACTCTGCCTCTGTAGGCTTTCTCTTGTCCTCCTCTACAGCAGCAGGATTCACAGTAAGTTTTGCAAACTCAAAATTTGCCTCCTTCTGAGGTGCAAACTTCGCCTCCTCCTCCTGAGGCGCGAGGAGCTAAAACAAAAAAAAGGGCAACAAAAGCTAGAAATGTCAATCCAATAAACACATTAAAATTTGGAAAGCAACAGAATCAACAACAAGCGGACCAAAAATACAAAAAAGTTCATTCCCGATGATTTTAGCAAGCAATGCGCAAGAGAATCACACTGTTGGAAACAAAATTGATGCACATGGCGCTAAAAATCAACAGAAAACCATTTTTCTTTTATTCTCTATCTAAGATGAAATGCTATTGCCTAATTAAGCATAAATAAAATGAAAGTAAAAGAGAAATCGAGTTGAAGTCAAAAGAAGGTGAAGAAAAAAGTAAATTATCTTAACTGATCTAAGGTCCTCGATTTGCTACCTTATAGCAACTAACACTTTAATTCAGGAGTTAAGATGATGAGCAGATACTTTGACATGGCAAGCGCGGCAGAGAGCGGCCTCATCAGCGGGCCAGAAGAGCTTTGCCTTGTTATGCTTAGCCTCAGCTCCGTCGATCATTGCCTCCTCGTCTTGTATAAAATGCATCTGCATTAATGGCTATTTTTTAACAAATGGAGACCTAGATCGAAGATCGAGGTTGAAGATGACGAAGAACAAAGAACTGAGCACGCGAGAGAGAGAGAGAGAGAGAGAGAGAGAGCGAGAGCTAATAGGAAGAAGAAGTAACCGCTTTTGAAAAGATTTGGAACTTAAAATATATTTTCGTCAACGTTAAGATTTTTTAGTCCTGGTTTTTATACAAACTACAAATCTATGAAACGACATCGTCCTACTTAAACTACAAAAAGGCTTAAATACCCTTAATGAGCGCACGCCACTCACGTGACCAATCTCTTACAATCCTACGCGTTGCTCCATCAAAAGGTCATTAGTTACCCGCTAACATCTTCAATGGCAAACAACAAAATCTCCATCTTCAATCTCTTCTTTCTTTGTTCCATCTTCAATCTCCTCTCACGTTGTTTGCTACATTTGAATCCTCTAATACTTGAATTGATTTTTTTTCAAAAGCGAGCTCGAGCTTGGGGAAAACTCAGAGAAGAAGAGAAAATGAGAAAGAAAAGATGAGCGGCACTTTCATAAACTTTTTTTTTCTTTCAAAAAGTTTGTTTCCCGTAAATAGCCAAGCCTATTGAGCCCAAGGGGATACCGCGTGACAGTTTTGGGCCTCTTAGCTGGCTTGTAACTTAAGCCCAATCTAGCTTGTAAATTGAAACGTTGAAATGAGAAGTCTTTTCTTCTACTAAAAACTTTCCTCCCTTTCTGTTTCTCTCTAACCAAACCAAATAACTATTTTCTACAGAAATTGATTTTCTTATTCTAAAATTGCTTTTCCTTCACGCTATGCACCTAAAATACCAAATAACTATTTTCTACAGAATGATTTTCCTATTCATAAATTGTTTTTATATAAATTGATTATCTTATTCAGACATTCCTTTTCCTTCAAGCTATGCACCAAAAATACCAAATAACCATTTTCTACAGAAATTGATTTTCTTATTTATATATTGCTTTTCCTTCATGTTATGCACCTAAAATACCAAATATCTATTTTCTACAGTAATTGATTTTCTTATTCAGACATTGCTTTTCCTTCAAGCTATGCACCAGAATACCAAATGACTATTTTTTTTAATAGAAATTGATTTTCTTATTCAGAAATTACTTTTCCTTCATCCTATGCACCTAAAATACCAAATGATAAAATACCAAATAACCATTTTCTACATAAATTGATTTTCTTATTCAAGATGCAACGTCCAGGCAAAGTTCCACGATCTATCTTTGAATGCCTTTGTGGCGAGAAACTTCCTGATCGTAGTGATACCTATGAAGAACACTTGAGGGACTGGCCCATGGTCGAGATCCCTACTTCCGATCCCCCTGCTTTTGATCTTACCACTAATCTTGCTACTTTTGATCTTACCACTTCTAATCGCGCTGCTTTTGATGCACTTCTATGAAAAAAATGGCTGCTATGGGACTTGAACTAACTACCAGAAGGCTATTAGTCAAGTACTGTGCTAGACATGCTCTGATGTACATTTGGCTGATCATCATAAATATAAAAAAATAAAAGCAATACAGATATGATGCGATGATACAAAAATTCCAGATCCACCAGGATCAGTGCTATTAAGTATTAAGGGGAGAATATATAGTTGTTGAGAATATATAGGGGTAAAAATACGTGTATAAAATTAATTAGGTGAGAATATATAGTGATAATAGGGGTAAAAATATATAGTTGTTGGGTGGCTGAAAATATATAGTTGTTGAGTGAGTGGTTATATGGGTAAAAATACGTGTATAAAATTAATTAGGAAAGCATGTTTTAAACGTATAGGGTCATCATGGATCTATTCTATGAGCGCATGCAAAGCAAGATATATTAAAAAGGTTAGAATTTTTTGTAATCCAAAATATTTTAAAATATATGTAGGTAAATTTTTACATTCATAAAGGTCAAAAAATTCCTCTTTAGCAACCTCCTCTCGAGCAAAGAGCTTAACAACAATCTCAGCAGCAATCTTATCAAAATCCAAAAATGCCAAAGCAAGCGTCACAGGATCAATAGACATCGCCTCGCTCTCATCAAAATCTGACTCCCACTTGCTCTCATCATCATCATCAGACTCCCACTCGTTCTCATCATCAACAGAGGACTCCGCCTCAGCAGGCTTTCCCTTGTCCTCCTCTGTAGAGCAGGCTTCATAGTAAGTTTGGCAAACTCAAACTTCGCCTCTTTTTGAGGTGCAAACTTTGCCTCCTCCTCCTGAGGCACGAGGAGCTAAAACAACAAAACGGGGCGACAAAAGCTGGAAATGTCAATCCAATAAACACATTAAAATTTGGAAAGCAACAGAATAAAAAATAAGTGGACCATAAAGACGTGAAAGTTTGTTCCCGACGAACTTAGCAAGCAATGCACAAGAGAATCAGAATGTTGGAAACAAAATTGATGCACGTGGTGATTGAAAGTAGTAAGATCAAAAGCAGTTGGATCAGAAGTAGGGATCTTGACCATGAGGCAGTCCCTCAAGTGTACTTCATAGGTACCACTGCGATCATGAAATTTCTCGCCACAAAGGCATTCAAAGATTGATCGTGGAACTTTGCCTGGATATCCCATCTTGAATAAGAAATTTAATTTATGTAGAAAATAGTTATATGGTATTTAAGGTGCATAGCATGAAGGAAAAATAATTTCTAAATAAGAAAATCAATTTCTGTAGAAAATAATTATTTGGTATTTTAGGTGCATATCATGAAGGAAAAACAATTTCTGAATAAGAAAATCAATTTCTGTTGAAAATGGTTATTTGGTATTTTAGGTGCATAGCATGAAGGAAAAGCAATTTCTGAATAAGAAAATCAATTTCTGTTGAAAATGGTTATTTGGTATTTTAGGTGCATAACATGAAGGAAAAGCAATTTCTGTAGAAAATAATTATTTGGTATTTTAGGGGCATAGCATGAAGGAAAAGTAATTTCCGAATAAGAAAATCAATTTCTGTAGAAAATAGTTATTTGGTATTTTAGGTACATTGCTTGAAGGAAAAGCAATTTCTGAATAAGAAAATTAATTTCTGTGAAAAATGTTATTTGGTATTTTAGGTGCATAGCATGAAGGAAACACAATTTCTGAATAAGAAAATCAATTTATGTAGAAAATAGTTATTTGGTATTTAAGGTGAATAGCATGAATGAAAAATAATTTCTAAATAAGAAAATATATTTCTGTAGAAAACTGTTATTTGGTATTTAAGGTGCATAGCATGAAGAAAAAACAAATTTTAATTAAGAAAATTAATTTCTGTAGAAAATGATTATTTGGTATTTTAGGTGCATAGCATGAAGGAAAAGTAATTTCTGAATAAGAAAATTAATTTTAGTAAAAAATCGTTATTTGGTATTTTAGGTGCATAGCATGAAGGAAAAATAATTTCTGAATAAGAAAATCAATTTCTGTAGAAAATAGTTATTTGGTATTTTAGGTGCATAGCTTGAAGTAAAAGCAATTTCTATAGAAAATGGTTATTTGGTATTTTAGATGCATAGCATAAAGGAAAAACAATTTATGAATAAGAAAATCAATTTATGTAGAAACCAATATCAATCAAAACACACACCAATCACAATACATACTCAAACCAACATCGACACATACTCAAACTAGTTTGTAAATAGACTAAAACTAATATCGAAACATACTCAAGCAAATAACGTTTCAATGTGTAAAATGAGCGTATGTACAGACTTTGACAACTTCCATCAAGTCGATCGGATCAGGATTCAGGCCAGTTAACTCCAATAGAATACCAAATCCAGCTATTCGTATATACCCACTTCTTTGTTCTTTTGACGCGCGAGAGGTTTAGTTATGCAGAAACTCATTCACACTAATTATCTTGGTGGGCTTGCAAAATTGCACAAAACTCTACAACAAAAATTAAAAAAATTCAAACAAATATCAATAAACCTTCAAACCAATATCATTATAGCCTATAACCAATATCAATGCATCGTCAAACCAATATCAATACAACAGAAAACTAATATCAATACATCGTCAAACCAATAACAATACAGCTTATAACCAATTTCAACACATAGTCAAACCGAAATCAATACAACAAATAACAATACAGTCTACAACCAATATCAATACATCGTCAAACCAATATCAATACAACTAAAAACCAATATCGATATATAGTCAAACCAATATCAACATTCAAAATACCAATATCTTTACATCGTCAAACAAATATCAAACAATCAAAAACCAATACCACTACAGCTACAAACCAATATCAACAAATCATCAACCTCTTATCAACACATCAAAAACCAGTATGTAAACACCTAAAAACCAATATCGCAACAGATAGCTGAAAAAAAAGATGAAAACAAACGAAATCTCAAAATATTGATACATCAAATCTTCCACAATATTGTACATCATTCAGCCTACAAATAAATCAAAAATTAGTACCTTTTTCTTTTGAGATTCCCCCTTGTCATCTCTTATGATCTTCTCTACAGCCTCCGACTTCCAGACAAGACTTGCATGTCGGAACAGTGCAATAAAATCACTTGTTAACATAAAAAAATAGACAAGGACACAAGAGCATAAACCAATGAATAGTCGAGGACCATTCGATGCTTGTAAACCCTAATCTGACAAACAGGAAAAACCAATATCTCGGCTAACAAGAGACATAACTTGGAGGAAAAAATTGTACCTTTGGATAGCCCGCAGAAAAAGATTGCTCCTTCAATCGGGTCGCTTCTCGCCGCGGAAAGGAAGGAGACTACTGGAGCACTAGAGAGAGATCCAGACGGGTGGCGGTCACGGAGGGATGGCGGACACGGAGGGGCACTCGAGCACGGAGAGGAGCGCTAGAATAAGGGGTGGTCGTTACGGAGGGGTTTTTGTGACGGAGTGGTGACGACCACAGAGGGAAAAGCGAGCACGGACGGGTGGCGGTCACGGAGGGGAAGGCGAGCAACGACGGGTGGCGGTCACAGAGGCAAAAGCGAGCAACGATGGGCGGCGGTCACGGAAGGGGAGACGGAGAGGAAAAGAAAACTAATGAAAGAGTGGGAGGAAAACGTGGGAGGAAAAAGTGGGAGGTTGAGCCAAAAATTTTGAATTGATATAGGAGAGGAAGAGAATTATTTTTAGAAATTGGTATTTACTTAGTTTAAAAAGTCAATAATGTCCCTGATGATTTTGAACTATCAGATTTTAGAAATTGAACACCCAAATGAATCTAATGGTTAAGAATGTAGTCCTCACCTGTGGACACAAAATCTTTAGTCCCTACTCAATCCAGTCTCTCTTCCCCCCAATCCGTTAGAGGAAAAATTCACCCCCAAATGTGCAAGGTCGGGTGGTCCCCAGCAAAAGGAAAAGTTGTATAAATGGGGAATATTTTTGTAACAGTTTTTTCTAACTTTCTTTTCTCTCTTTGTATAGAGAAATAGAAAATAAGAATTAATTTTTCTCCTCCCAAATACTGCTGTCCATCTTCTCTACCTCTTCAGCCACCATTAATGGTGTTCTTGGTTTAGCTCGAAGTCAAAAATTAACACAAGCTTCTGATGCCTGGAAGCGGTCCACCGGAAAGGACCATGTGTTTGTCCTCGCTGGGCGGTGATTCCCATTTGTTCTGCAATATTGTTGATTACGCTGTAAAGGGTCGGGTTTTTTTGTTACTGGTGAGAGAATTCGATGAGATTAGAGAAATCTGAATATCTGATTTGGGAGAGACGGGAAGAGAGAGAGAGAGAGGAGAATCGGTTTTCTTCCTCCAATTTGGAACCCATTACCAGAAAACTCAAGGAACAAGACCATTACCAGAACCCATTAATTAAAGAATTATAATTACAATGGCTTTGTGGCAGAGAAGACCGAAGTTTTCTAATTGGATTACAGTGACCCAATTAATTAAACTCAAGGAATCCATTAATAACAAAGCCCATAAATCTAATTGGATAATAATCAACAACAAATTCAATCTCTCTTTCCGCCGCCGCCATAATCAACAACAAACCCATAACAACAGATTCAATCAACAAAGAACACAAAGCCCGCTGCCTGACCACCATCCCAACCCTCCCACCGCTGCCGCCTCCCTCTCCCTCCACCGGCTACGACCAAATTCGGGCAACGGTCAACTGCCCGCGCTACGCCTCCCAAATGTTCGTCCTTTCTTGACCCGTCCACAAGCTGGAGCCCCTCCTTCATGGCAGCGTCGAGCTCGAGAAGGTCAAGGCCGCCGCCGTTGATTCCCGCTGCGGATGGATTTGAGATTTAATGACGAGCTCCCCTCCAATCGTCGAAGGTATGGGGCTGGGTTTGAGATTTGGTGTTCTTCGATTTGGATATTGGGATTGGGTGTTCGTCAATCATGTTGATTTTGTTTGCTGATTTTTTTTTGTTGCTTATGGTTTTTTTATTTTTTAAGGGTATAAGAGTTATTTTATATCAAAAAATGATTGATGATGTCAGCGAGAGACCTAAGAGTATAATAAAATCAAACCATGGGGAATTTTTAATCGATTACCAAAATACAAGAGGGTGAGCGTGAAATATACCAAACACCTAGGACCTGAGCATAATTTGCCTTTTTTAAGGGGGTAAAAAGAGGATGACTTGGTTTCTAGGTAGTTTTTGGTTCTAAAAGAATAGAGGACTGGTCGCACGACTGTCTGATGTTCTCCAATGTCATTTCTCTGGTTTGTTCTTTCTAAAAAGCTCCATCCATTAAATTAGTCGATTCGGTGAAATAGACATTGGGCTATTTGTACCTAGATAGACTATGCAATTTTATTGTTTATTGAGATTGACTTTGGGTCTTTCCCGCGTAATTTAGGTGAAAAGCGAAAAAGTTTTCCTTCTAAGAATTCGAATCATTGATCAAATATCACCCTGGAAGAGCTCAAATTATAACTTTGTATCAGGACTTACGAGCGAATAGGTAATGAGTACGTTTGGCAAGGGTGTATAAGGCCCAAATCCTAAATTTACATTTTGGACAAATCATCCTCAGGTCCTTGTCTAAAGATAATTTTTTTTCCACTAGTTACCCGTGTATAATTTATTTAACTCGTGTGTTATTTTTTAAACGCATCTTTCTGCAAGTGGTTGGTTGAAATGAGGTATTATTATTCATGAATTTTCACATAAAAGTAACTTAACTCGTTCGGTTTTTACTATAAGAAAAATAAAGACTAAAAAAGTAGAGAGAAGTTTCCAATTAAAATAATTCACCTTAAATAAAGTTTAAGTAAGCAGCATCAGATAAAATTGAAGTATTATTATCTGATGCATGTAAAAGCTCCACACCAATGGGTTGAAGTATCCCAAAACAACATTCCTATTCTCCTTGTCAAGCCCAACTAAACATGGAGAAACCCACCCCAAAAAACATGGAGAAACCAAACCAAACCAATCCAATCCCCACATCTTAGAACACCCGCATCAGCGAGCAAAATTTCGCACGGGTAATTATTTAATTATTAAAAAAACAACAAATAAAAGAGAAAAGGGGAGGAGCGGTCTAGCGGCATCACTCGCCCGATCGCCGCTCGCGATCTTTTTTTTCTTTACTTATTTATCTATTTAGTTCCACTTGGCATAATATTATTCGTTAAAAATAAATATTTTTGGATAATATTTTCATAGTTATCTAAACTAACCTTATCTTTAGCAAAACTAAAAAAATTATGAAAATTAAAACTAAAAAGTAATAATAAAACTCGTACTCGTAACTCACTCGACTATTGATTTCAAACATATTTTTGACATTTTTACACTTCGAATTTGGAGAAGCCATAAACTAAAAAATTGTAGATATATATCCCACCTTCATAAATCATCTTGAATTAACTCAATCGGATTCCGGAATAAGAAGTTGTTGCTCCCAAATCAAAACTCGTACTCGTAACTCGCTCGACTATTAACTTTAAACCTATTTTTGACATTCTTACACTCCGAATTTGGAGAAGTCATGAACTAAAAAGTTGTAGATATATATCCCACCTTCACAAAGCAACTTAAATCAACTCAATCAGACTCTTAAATAAGAAGTTGTAGTTACCAAACTAAAATTCATACTCGTAATTTATATATAAATAAAAATGATAGTAGATAATATATGAATGAAGTGGAGGGATCTTAATTTCTATCTAATTTTGTAGTCATTTCATTTTTGTTGTAATTATAGAATAATCATTATCGTATTTTAGTATAATTTATATATAAAAAATGATAGTATATAATACGTGGATGAGAGAAAAATTAATTATTTATCCTGTGAACTGAGTTGTTGTTGTGAGTAGGAAAATATGTAATTGGATTGGATTGGGTATGGTGAGAGAAAAATTAATTATTTATTCCGTGAACTGAATTAGGTAGATTACTTTTGTGGGTAATCTTAGAAAGTAAAAGAAATAGAGAGAGGCAAACAACAAAAAGGAAAATGGCACTCCTCTGTGCTTCCTCTTCCTCTTCTACTCGCACTCCCAATTCCTCTATTTCCACTCCAAGAAGCGCATCCTCTCTGGTCTTTCCTTCCCGCCCCCTCTTTCCCTCCAAGAAGCCCAACCTCCTTCAAGCTTGATAGCGAAAGACAATGACAGGTTCATCTCCAACGTCCCCCTCCACCAGCGCTGGATGTTCGAGGAATGCCAACTCAACGGCCCCGTGAGTCCCCTCTCTAGCTGCATTCCTACGAACTCGAACTCAAACTCGAACTCAAACTCATGTTTTTGTTTGTTGTCTTTGTCTGGTGGAATGACGGTGGAGACATTTGATCAGCTACAGAAGAGGATCCCGGAAAGAATAATTGAACATGCTGTTCGTGGGATGCTTCCTAAAGGGAGAGTAAGTTCCTGGCTCTAATTAGACTGCTTACACTCTGTCTTCTAGATGAACTGCTGTGTTGAGTGGATACTGCAACTGGTAGAACATTTACACTGTTCTGGAGATGTTGTTAGAAACTCAATGTACCAGCATGAATGTATAAGGAATCGAGTGAACGAGAACTGGTTCTTGAGGACGTATAAGGAACAATTGGTCCCAAGTGAGGAAACCCTTTTGATGATGGCTACTGCCACTAATCTGGGTTCTCTTTGTACCCAATTCACTTGAAGACCCGACAAGGTAGTTATAGTGCGCCATGCCATCCCTCTTGATGAGGTTTCTGATGTTGTGATTGCTGGAGACAATGATAAGTCGAAGACTTGAAGTTTTCGACCTTTTGGATACCCAAGGAAACTTCTTTATGTTGATGCAGATGTCATTTTTCTGTTGCATCTATAAAATGTTAAGCTTGTTATTCACTTAGCTTGATTTTGAGATAGCTACTCTACTGCAGCTTGGCAGAGCATTATTCAATCACCTTAAGGTTTACAAAGGGTCTAGACCATCCGCACGAGGCTCAGAAATCCATAGATCCGCCATTAACGGACAAGAGGATTCAGAAGCAGACATAGATTGGCGTGCGTGCGCCGGGATCAGGATCTGAATTCGTATCTTCTCGCCGAGAGCTTTGTTGTTCATGCTTGAATATTGAAGTACAATCAGACTCATCTTCAGCTTAGCTTCTGTACGAGGTGCATACGGAAAACGCTGAGTGTAGATTCTAATTTTTCTTCCCCCGTTAATGTCTTTGGCTGGAACTGGCTTGGTATTTCGACGCAGAGCAGATTTCTTTTATATTTGATGAAAAAAAAAATGTTTTTTGAGGGGTTGATGAAGGAATTTGATCTTTCTTCATTAAATTTACACCATTCTAACCATGTTATTCTTGCAAGTTAATACTCAGGGGAGTTGCTAATTTGGTTCAAATTTATATTAATCGGTCAACCCGTTTTTATGATCAGAGTTACTCATAGCTGTTAGAACTGCACGAGCTATTAGAACTGCACGAGCCTGGAGGTGTTAATAGCTAGTACTAAATTAGTTTAATAATAAACGTGCGACATGAAGAATAGCCAAATACATTAGTCCACGGCGACCAATTTATTGAATTACCTATTTTTTTATAGGTAAATTGTATTAAATTCACTAAAAGGTAATTACAAAGTAATTATAACCAATTGCATATTGAGTACTAAACCCGGACACCTAAAGAACTAGATAAAAATGTATCCAAGTAAAAATAAGTACCATTTAGCACTTTTCTAAATAATACTCTGCAAAAGTACCACAACTTCCCCTATTACTCCTAAAAAAGTGCAAAAAGTACCAAAATCATGGAAGGTCAGGGCTCCCAAATTGTACTGGATTACAAGTCGCGTCCTTAATCGCTTATAGATATTTTTTTCCCAAAATTATTCCGGATCACAAGCCGCGTCCTTAACTATGTTACCCATGAAGTTAATAATAATGATAAAAAAAACTCAATCCCATGAGTCCTAGTAGCAAAAAGCTGACAAATAGATATCTGAACGACGAAATAAAAATTCTGATATTACTTATTTGAAATATATATCAACAAACAATTTACTTGGTAAAAAATTGTCCTAACTTAACACTAAAAATCTCACACATACGGTTTAACATTTTTTTTCGAGCATAATTCGAAATATATATAACCTATGACCCAATATCTTATCCATACCATTCGCCAAACCAACGACGAAAACCGGCTCCACGTCCCGAATAGAATCGATGGCAGATTGTCGTACCTTGTGAGCTCATCGAACCATTCAGACAGAAACTACCACAGCCTGATCCATATAAAACATTAAAAGAATTTCTACTAGCCAAGAGAATCTTGCATGGCAAAGCTTTGTCGCCTTCCAGATTTGTTTCACTTCTAATACTACTTATAATGGGCCACCGATTCATAACTTACCGAAATACTGTCAACGATAAGTTGAGGAATTAATGGGAAAAGACATTGTTGCTTCTGCTTCATGAGATGGCTCAGATTAGATTTGAAGTCACAGCTACGACGTGACACCTATACTAAGCTGGTGCATAAAATTATACAATAATCTATCAATAAATATAATTTTGTATAGTTGATTATTATGATTTTATCAATTTTACAGCAGAATATGAATGACTCAATTATTGTTATTCAATATAAGAAAGGGGGCAAATTACGCTCAGGTCTCTGAGATTTGATTTTCCTCTCTCTCGGGTCCCTGTGTTTCTAAAATTCTTGCTGACGTCCCCCAAGTTTGGTTTTAGAAACTTTCGGGTCCCTCGATGGTGTCATCGGTCTTTTTTTATTTTTTGTCATACAAATGACCAAAATGCCCTTAGATTTTTGCTGACATCGACTTCTCCGATTGAGAGTACTATTCCCTTCTCTCTCCGATCGTCGTCGCCACCAAGAATCGCCATCAAACTTTCAATTAATTTTTTGATACCTTCCTCTTTCAATTAAACCCTAAATTCATCGTATTCTCCACGGTCCTCCTCGGCTTCTCCTCCTCGAACCTTCGTCTTCTCTGTCCTCTTCATCTTCTCTGTTTTCGCGAGGGTGAGGCGGCTCGACGAAGAAGGCCATTATGAATTCTGGGCACATCGTTCTTGTTCAAATTCCCAAATCTGGGTTTATGGCTTTCCCCTGTTGGGTTTAAGGCAGGGAAGAGGATGACCTGTATTAGGTGAGGGACGGCAGTGGTCCGGCAGGCGTTGATTCAAAGGAGGCGTCAATTCTGGGTTTATGGTCGTCGGTGAGGGACGGTAGGGAAGAAGCGTTGATTCTGGGTTTATGGCTGTCGCATGTCGATTTTGGGTCACAAGCTCGGGGAAGGCGATGGGGAGCTCATACTCCGGCGACCATGACTGCCGCTTTCTCGTCCTCCTCCGATCCTGAGCTCTGCGACACCTTTGACCTCCACGACCAGAACCACGACGACAAGATCTCCTCCGGCGAGCTCCACCCCCTGTCTTATCATCTCCGGTCGACCCAGATGGAGAGAGAAGAAATTAATTATTTTTTAATTATTTAGTAAGGGTATTTAAGTAATTGCACTGACAAAAATAAAAAAAGAGTGTCTGACGTCAGCGAGGGACCCGAGAATTTCTAAAATCAAACTTGGGGGACGTCAGAAATGATTTTCGAGATCCAGGGACGAGAGGGAGGAAAACCAAACAACAAGGATGCGAGCGTAATTTGCCCTAAGAAAAATCACAAGAAGTTATTCGTAAATGAGATTCACTAATATTTTAGATAGGCGACTAAGAACTAATTATAAAAGTGCGATGATTGATTGATCAATTACTTTGTGGAGAAGGAGAATTGCACTCAATGACTTGGAAAAGCCGCAATTGATGATAAGATTTCTTATTGTGTTGAAATTAGTATTACACATTTTCAGATTTCGGTTCTTTTTTCTCTGTTGTTGTTTTTTTTTGTTTAGGAGTAGTGGAGGAGCATAAATGCGGAAGGTAAGACATTCAGAACTAGTTCCGTGTGAAATTAAACTCGTGAGATTAATTTAAAGGCTTTAACGAAAATAAAGTGGTATTAGAAGTGAAACAAAATTACTCGAGCGAGAAGAAAGGAGGGAGGAGGAGGAGGAGAGGGAGTAAGGAGAAAGAGATAGAAGAGAAGGAGAGGGAGACGAGGGAATAGAAGACATAGAGGATGAGATTTTTGAAACATTAAAATAAATATGAATTATTTTGTAATTTTGTCACCTGCCAGTCACGTTGTTAAAAAAATGACGTCGTTTTGATCAGTTAGGCCGAGGAACATGTCCGAGATTCTAATTGATTTAATAGAAAAAAATTAGACTCGATTAATTTTTTTTGAATTTCACACAAACCCTACCAAATTCAATCCTCATTACCGAACTACCGATTCTCAACTACCAAATATAAAACAAGTTATCGAATATCTTTTGCACCCATAGTTTTGAAACTAAAGCAAATATAAAGGAAAAAATACAATAAATGATTTACTCATAACAAAAGACAATTTATTCTTCATTTCCTCCGACGGTATTCACCGTGATGCCTTTATAATTTTGAGGTTGAGATTTCACTATGCGAATTTCTTGAATCTTTATAATTTTTTGGTTTTAATCTTCTTTGATTTTCTCCAATCCAATATGGTGTCTACCAACTTACCACATTTCCATACTAGTGATACACCCTTGATATCTAATATGATGTCAGTTAGCACAATGTCATATTTGTACCCTTATTAATGTGGCAAACTTATTTGAAACACAAATATTGTTTAAAAAAATAAATATGAAGAAAATAGTTTTTAAAAGAAAAAACACATTGATATAAAAAATAATATGAAAAGGTTCTATATATATTATTTTCACTAAAAAAATTTATGAAAATTTAAACGCATACTAACAAAAATATCTCTTGATTTTTTATGTAAATAAAATTTTAATCCATTAATGTTTCTTACATTGTTCTAACCAATCAAAAGAAAGCTTTGAATATCTACTTTTCCTTCATCCGATGCATTAAAAAACTTGATGTTGGATTTGAGATACACCACATTTTCTTCTTTAGTATGCAGTAAAAGAAACGACAGGAGACAAGAGCCTGCAGGAGAAAAAGTGGTTGCATAAGAGAAGAGACTTGGGGAAGACGTCGCCTGCCCAACTGCGAGGGCCTTCTACATCTCATCAACCAACTCCGCCTCCTCTCTTTCATCATTAACCACATCACCAACCAACTCGACCTCCTCGGGAGCAACAGTCTTTCCCTAAAGAACAAAACAGAGCATCATTAATTCTAAACAACAAAGCAGAGCCTCCTATTCACTAACCTCTTTAATCCTAAATAACAAAACAGAACCTCCTATTCACTATCCTCGACTGCGCTGACTTCAGACTCCTATTCGTCGGTCGCGCTTACCTCCTCGGACTCATGTTCCTCGACCGCACTAGACTCCTTCGCCTCCTTTTACTTGGCCTCGGCCCGCTGGGCTGAGGGTATGGAACAGGAGGCAAAGGAGATCAGCGAGGCCGAGGTTAAGGAACAGGAGGCGAGTTTCAGCATCTCCTCTTCCCGCGCTCCACATCATCAATCCATAGTTTTAGAAACACCATTAAAAAATAAAATTATGAGCACGGAAGGCAGAAAAATAGATTAGAATCATTTTGTTTGAGTATGAAAAAAGAGAGCAGTAGGGCAGGGATGAAGATGTTAATGGCTAGAACTAAATTAGTTTAATCACCGGGCCTTTTGAAGCGATGTCTTCCCCAAGTCTCTTCTCTTATGCAACCACTTTTTCTCTTGCAGGCTCTTGTCTCCTGTCGTTTCTTTTACTGCATACTAAAGAAGAAAATGTGGTGTATCTCAAATCCAACATCAAGTTTTTTAATGCATCGGATGAAGGAAAAGTAGATCTTCAAAGCTTTCTTTTGATTGGTTAGAACAATGTAAGAAACATTAATGGATTAAAAGTTTATTTACATAAAAAATCAAGAGATATTTTTGTTAGTATGCGTTTAAATTTTCATAAATTTTTTTAGTGAAAATAATATATATAGAACCTTTTCATATTATTTTTTATATCAATGTGTTTTTTCTTTTAAAAACTATTTTCTTCATATTTATTTTTTAAAACAATATTTGTGTTTCAAATAAGTTTGCCACATTAATAAGGGTACAAATATGACATTGTGCTAACTGACATCATATTAGATATCAAGGGTGTATCACTAGTATGGAAATGTGGTAAGTTGGTAGACACCATATTGGATTGGAGAAAATCAAAGAAGATTAAAACCAAAAAATTATAAAGATTCAAGAAATTCGCATAGTGAAATCTCAACCTCAAAATTATAAAGGCATAATGGTGAATACGGATTTGGATTCAGTGGGAATTACATAAAAATTATCCCCATGATATGGACTAAATCTGGGTCATATGATTTAATTTTTAAAACTCATTTTCATATCTGATGGTCTTTATCATTCGAGGGTACAATAGTATTTTTACACATATTATTCCATCTAGGGTTTCCACGCAACCCATCATTTCTCTCTTCCTCTCCCATTTTGCCAAGAAAAGTACTACGAAAAGTAACCTCTACGAAGGTTGTTGATATCACCCCTGGTGTTAGTTTATTCCTGACTTTTGCCAAGACAAAAATTACCTTCTCGAAGAAGAAGCTGGAGCCGCTACTTATGATTTCGAAAGCCGAGAACTTGGAGTACCTTGTGAATCTGGTGAAGGAGAAGAAGATCAAGACCGTCATCGACTCGACCTTCCCATTGGACAAAGCTGAGGGTGCTTGGGTGAAGAGTATCGATGGCCATGCCACTGGGAAGATTGTTGTGGAGCCGTAGTAGTACTCCCCGTAAAACTATGGTACCATGTAAAAAATTAAAAATTATGTCATTTGTCAATATCAAAACTTTTTCTCTATTTCTATATACCATACAATTGAATTACGATGAAGTGTAATGTGTGTGCGATCCAATTCGCTACTTCACTTCACTGGCTCTTAAAACTTGACTGTTTCCCTGAAAAATCATATAACTGATGTTCTTGGACCAATATCAGAGTAGAAGGACGCCAATATCATAGAAGAAGGAAACTAATATCCGAGAAGAAGGAAACCAGCATCCGAGTACAAAGATACCAATATCAGAGTAGAAGGAAACCAATATGAGAATAGAAGGATACCAATATTAGAGAAGAAGGAAACCAATATCGGAGTAGAAAGACACTAATATCAGAGTAGAAGGACACCAATGTCAGAGTAGAAGGAAACTAATATCAGAGTAGAAAGAAACCAATATCATAGAAGAATGAAACCAATATTCGAGAAGAAGAAAACCAATATCTGAGTACAAGAATACCAATATTTAAATTCTAGAAAATAATACGGGTTTTTGCATTTTTTATTGTCAATTTTAATATATTTAACATGATATTTTTTTGAGTAATTGGCTGAAATTTTCTTTCCTTTTGAAATATTTTCATAACTATATTATCCCTAATTTGTAGTTTGATTTAGTTAAAAGTAATTTGCCGATATTACCCTTCCTTACCATTGAATCCCCTTTGATTCTTTTCGGTGGGGATTACCTATGTCCCCACTGAATTTGAGCCTGATGAATACCGTCGGAGGAAATGAAGAATAAATTGTCTTTTGTTATGAGTAAATCATTTATTGTATTTTTTTCCCTTTATATTTGCTTTAGTTTCAAAACTATGGGTGCAAAAGATATTCGATAACTTTTTTTATATTTGGTAGTTGAGAATTGGTAGTTCGGTAATGAGGATTGAATTTGGTAGGGGTTTGTGTGAAATTCAAAAAAAAATTAATCAAGTCTAATTTTTCCCTATTAAATCAATTAGAATCTCGGACATGTTCCTCAGCCTAACTGATCAAAACGACGTCATTTTTTTAACAACATGGCTGGCAGGTGACAAAATTACAAAATAATTCATATTTATTTTAATGTTTCAAAAATCTCATCCGCTATGTCTTCTATTCCCTCGTCTCCCTCTCCTTCTCTTCTATCTCTTTCTCCTTACTCCCTCTCCTCCTCCTCCTCCTCCTCCTCCCTCCTTTCTTCTCTCTCGAGTAATTTTGTTTCACTTCTAATACCACTTTATTTTCGTTAAAGCCTTTAAATTAATCTCACGAGTTTAATTTCACACGGAACTAGTTCTGAATGTCTTACCTTCCGCATTTATGCTCCTCCACTACTCCTAAACAAAAAAAAAAACAACAACAGAGAAAAAAGAACCGAAATCTGAAAATGTGTAATACTAATTTCAACACAATAAGAAATCTTATCATCAATTGCGGCTTTTCCAAGTCATTGAGTGCAATTCTCCTTCTCCACAAAGTAATTGATCAATCAATCATCGCACTTTTATAATTAGTTATTAGTCGCCTATCTAAAATATTAGTGAATCTCATTTACGAATAACTTGTTGTGATTTTTCTTAGGGCAAATTACGCTCGCATCCTTGTAGTTTGATTTTCCTCCCTCTCGGATCCCTAGATCTCGAAAATTATTTCTGACGTCCCCTAAGTTTGATTTTAGAAATTCTCGGGTCCCTCGCTGACGTCATACACTCTTTTTTTATTTTTGTCAGTGCAATTACTTAAATACCCTTACCAAATAATTAAAAAATAATTAATTTCTTCTCTCTCCATCTGGGTCCACCGGAGATGATAAGACATGGAGTGGAGCTCGACGGAGGAGATCTTGTCTTCGTGGTTCTGGTTGTGGAGGTCAAAGGTGTCGCAGAGCTCGGGATCGGAGGAGGACGAGGAAGCGGCAGTCATGGTCGCCGGAGTATGAGCTCCCCATCGCCTTCTTCGAGCTTGTGACCCAAAATCGACATGTGACGGCCATAAACCCAGAATCAATGCCTCTTCCCTACCGTCCCTCACCGACGACCATAAACCCAGAATCGACGCCTCTTCTGAATCAACGCCTGCCGGACCACTGCCGTCCCTCACCTAATACCGGTCATCCTCTTCCCTGCCTTGAACCCAACAGGGGAAAGCCATAAACCCAGATTTGGGAATTTAAACAAGAACGATGTGCCCAGAATTCATAATGGCCTTCTTCGTCGAGCCGCCTCACCCTCGCGAGAACAGAGAAGATGAAGAGGACAGAGAAGACGAAGGTTCGAGGAGGAGAAGCCGAGGAGGACCGTGGAAAATACGACAAATTTAGGGTTTAATTGAAAGAGGAAGGTATCAAAAAATTAATTGAAAGTTTGATGGCGATTCTTGGTGGCGACGACGATCGGAGAGAGAAGGGAATAGCACTCTCAATCGGAGAAGTCGATGTCAGCAAAAATCTAAGGGCATTTTGGTCATTTGTATGACAAAAAAATAAAAAAAGACCGATGACACCATCGAGGGACCCGAAAGTTTCTAAAACCAAACTTGGGGGACGTCAGCAAGAATTTTAGAAACACAGGGACCTGAGAGAGAGGAAAATCAAACCTCAGAGACCTGAGCGTAATTTGCCCCCTTTCTTATATTGAATAACAATAATTGAGTCATTCATATTCTGCTGTAAAATTGATAAAATCATAATAATCAACTATACAAAATTATATTTATTGATAGATTATTGTATAATTTTATGCACCAGCTTAGTTTAGGTGTCACGTCGTAGCTGTGACTTCAAATCTAATCTGAGCCATCTCATGAAGTAGAAGCAACAGTGTATTTTCCTAATAATTTCTCAACTTATCCTTGACAGTAGTACGATCTCGTTAAATTATGAATCGTTAGTCCATTATAAATAGTATTAGAAGTGAAACAAATCAGGAAGGCGACAAAGCTTTGCCATGCAAGATTCTCTTGGCTAGTAGAAAATGTTTTATATGGATCAGGCTGTGGTAGTTTCTGTCTGAATGGTTCGATGAGCTCACAAGCTACGACAATCTGCCATAGATTCTATTCGGGACGTGGAGCCGGTTTCCGTCGTTGGGTTGGCGAATGGTATGGATGAGATATTGGGTCATAGGTTATATATATTTGGAGTTATGCTCGAAAAAAAATGTTAAACCGTATGTTTGAAATTTTTAGTGTTTAAGTTAGGAGAATTTTTACCAATTGATATAAATAGTTTATTGATATATATTTCGAATAAGTAATATCATAATTTTTAATTTATCGTTCAGATATCTATTAGTTAGCTTTTTGCTACCGGGACTCATGGGATTGAGTTTGTTATCATTATTATTAACTTCATGGGTAATATAGTTAACGCGGCTTGCGAGCGAGAACAATTTTGGAAAGAAGATACCTCCGAGCGATTAAAAACGCAGCTTGTAATCTGGTACAATTTGAGAGCTTAGACCTTTCATAATTCTGGACGGAATAGAGGTAAAGTTTATACTTTGCATCAAAACCTGAATTTAATTGTTATGTTACTTAAGTGGTGTCTTTGTTATCTTAAAAATGCCACATCATCACACGAAGATGATGCGACAATACATTGTAAGAAATTTTTATTTTTAAAATAACTTAAAGATGATGTGGTATTTTTTAGATGACAAAGATGCCACCTAAGTTGATGATATGTCGTCGATGACCGGAAAAAAGTTTTAAGTGTGTTATTTGACCCATTTAGAGAAATAAAAAAGATTATGTAAACCACTTTCAAATACAGGAGTTTATATGACCCTTTTGGTTGTAATTACTTTGTAATTACTTTTTAATCAGTTTAATACAATTTAGTTATAAAAAATAGATAATTCAATTAATTTTTCACCGTGGACTAATGCATTTGGCTATTCTTCATGTCGCACATTTATTATTAAACTAAGTTAGTACTAGCTATTAACTCCTTCTCCATGCTCGTGCAGTTATACATTGAGTACGAAACCCGGGCACCTAAAAAACTACATAAAAATGTATCTAAGTAAAGATAAGTTCTATTTAGCATTTTTCTAAATAAGATTTTGCCAAGTACCATAACTTTTCCTAATTACACCTAAGAAAGTGCACAAAGTACCAACATCATAGAGGGTCAAAGCTCCCAAATTGGACCAGATTATAAGTCGTGTCCTTAATGGCTTAAAATTTTTTGAAGTATCTTCTTCCCAAGTTAATAATAATGATTAAAAAAACTCAATTCTATGAGTTCCGGTAGCAAAAAGCTAAAGAATAGCTATCTAAACGACAAATTAAAAATTCTCATATTACTTATTCGAAATATATATCAACAAAAAATTTATATCAATTGGTAAAAAATTGTCCTAACTTAAACACTAAAAATCTCAAACATACAGTTTAACATTTTTTCGAGCATAATTCGAAATATAGATAACCTATGACCCAATATATCATCCATATCATTCGCCAGCCCAACTACGAAAACCGACTCCACGTCCTGAATAGAATTCATGGCAGATTGTCGTAGCTTGTGAGCTCATCGAACCATTCAGATTGAAACTACTGCCTGATCCATTTAAAACATTAAACCAATTCCTATTAGACAAGGGAATCTGGCTGGGTCAAGCTCTGTCGCCTTCCTGATATTTTTTTGGGCCCATTCGGCCTCCTGCACAAATCCGCTGCCCGGCCGCTCTCTGACTACGTCAATGCCAATAACAGTACCAACCAGTATGCATTAAACACCACCAAATTAGAAAGATTCGTTCTACTATGTCTTAAGTGAATCAAGTTGTTTCTCATGTGGATGAACTACATTGTCTCTTCTTCGAGCCTTGACAATATAATAATATTAAATATTTATTACAGAATTTTGTCACCTTTCAAATAACAAGTGGATGTCCGGATAATGGATTGTAAAAAAATAAGTATGCATTAAACGTGGAAATGGTCCGAGCCCCGTACGAAACCGGCTTAAAACTTGTTATAAAAAGAGAGCTACGTTAACTTAGAAGCTGAAACTTTTAAAAGATGACTGATTTAGAGAGGGAGTGTGAGCAAATAATAGAGTCTCTTCCAAAAGAATCGTGGTTGGGCTGCAATCTTGTACGGCACCAAGGCTTCTGGTACCCGGAGATGGTCTTTCCGGGTATCATCTCCTGCCAGAGGAACTTCCGGGCTCTAGCCACTGACATCTTCTTGGCCACCAAGCCGAAATGCGGTACAACGTGGTTGAAGGCCCTGGTTTTTGCCATTTCGAACCGCCATCACTACCCCGAACTAGAAGATCACCCCTTGTGCAAGTCCAATCCCCACCATCTCGTCCCTTTCGTCGAGATGGACATCGACAACCCTTTTCCTGAACATTCTCCGCAGATCTTCGGAACCCATCTTGCTTTCGAGAGCCTGCCGGAATCTGTCAAAGACGCTGGCTGCCGGATCATCTACATGTGCCGAAATCCTGTTGACGCCTTTGCCTCGTCTTGGCATTTCTTCCTTGCAGTAGCGCGACAACACGCCTCCACGGATTCTGATCACTTTAATGATGATGATCTGCAGGAGAGTTTCCAAAAATTCTGCCAGGGGGTTGATCCCTGTGGACCATTTCTAGACCATGCTCTGGGGTACTGGAAGGCGAGCTGCGAAAGGCCCAACGAAGTTCTGTTTCTCGATTATGATGATGTCAGGCATGAACCCGCCATATTCGTGAAAAGGATCGCAGAGTTCTTGGGGGTCTCTTTCTCGTCGGAGGAAGAAAGTGACGGTAGGGTCGAAGAGATAATTAGGCTGTGCAGTTTTGAAAGCCTAAGAGACGCAGAGACCAACAAGCACGGTTCTTACAAGACCAAGTCTATTCAAGTAGACACCAAGTTGTATTTCAGGAAAGCGGAGGTCGGAGATTGGGTTAATCTTCTGAGCCCTTCCATGGTGAAACGATTTTATGACATTATGAAGGAAAAGTTGGAGGGTTCCGGTTTAATGTTTAGGATTTCAACTCCTTGATTCCCTAGCCAGGTTTGGTTGGTCAGCAGACGTTTCGAAGCGTCTACTTTGACTTGTTTTTTTTCTTTTTTCTGCTTTAAAAAAAATGTCGAATGAGTCGAAAGACTTGTATGCAGTAATTACCGGAGTAAAGTCAGTCGGGAGATGTAATGTATGATTACCTTGTTCGGATTACAAGTAATTAAGAGGTTAAACTCTTAAAAGTTGACCTCCGCATCTAATAGAGCGAGCGCCATGGGAACATAACAAGGGGGGGAACTCCATTTCTCCAATGATATTCATGAGGTGCCATAGTAGCGTTGATTCTGGAGTCTGTATTTCGAGCCCATCTTATTCGTTCGAGGGCTACACTTTGAGGTCTCCAGACTTGTGCTTCCTTGTACATCTGTATAGATGCTCCGTAGTGGTTAGATCCTGGTTTATGTCCGATTTTGGATTTGTCATGATGAGATAGATTTTTCAGATTTTCGTTGATGGTTGTGTACCATCTTTGCATGTGTTGTATCTTTCTCAGGTTTGTTTGATGTGAGTATTGATGAATTTGTGTGAGGCTTACTAGATTGCATATTTGCGGATGTTTGTCGTGGAGTCTAGCGCCGGTCACCGACCTGAGAGCGGGTCGTGACAGGAGGATGGTTTAAAAAAAATATGATACAATTTAATAAACCAAACTTTTGGAAAAAAATGGTGTAGAGGTCGTCAAAATTACGAAAATTTATAAAGAGAAGGAGGACTACAGATCTAATTAAACAAATAAACTACATACCGAAACTTTGAAAAGCACTTGAACAACCCCCGTCAAATTTTTAAAAACAGCAGAACGAAAAGGTTAAATTATTAATAAAAAATAAGCTTCAAAAGATTATCACACAAAAAAAAGCTTCAAAAGACAAACAATACGAGGATAGTGAGGGGAAAGGCAGAAAATATATTAGAATCCAAGCTATGGTTAAGATTTGTTTTAGCAGAAGGGTAGGGACGAATAGGGTACGTAACAGACAGAGATTTGTTTCACATATTTGTTTCTCACTCATTGTTTTTCGAAAATCGATTAAAAATTTCTCAAAATTTAATTTTATTAATACTCTCATGTCTAGCGATAATTTCTTTTTATTTTTTTGTCATGGAAATGACATTTTTACCCTTAAAAAAATAAGAAATTTCATCTTCAACCCCCAATTAAGAACACCGTATCAACACCAAATTAAACACAACAACAAACACCCAATAACACCACTAATCTCAAACCCAGAAATTAAAAAAAAATTTGTTTGTATTAGAATGAACCCAGAATTTTGTATTATAATGAACCCAGAGAAGGAGCCTGCTCCGTCGAACTCCTTGGGTTCCCTTGAACCCACGACGCTGTGGGTCAGCAACGAGAGGAGAGGAGTTGCTGTTCTTGTTAAATCTGGGTTTAAATCTTCAGATTTTGTTAAATCTTAAGAAGTCGGAGACGAAGTTGAACGCCGGTTGAAGCGTCTGACCTATTGAGATCTAGTGATTTGACGGTCGCTAAATCCAAGTGGAGATTGGGTTCCCTTGAACCCACGACGCTGTGGGTCAGCAACGAGAGGAGATGAGTTGGTGTTCTTGTTAAATCTGGGTTTAAATCTTCAGATTTTGTTAAATCTTAAGAAGTCGGAGCGAAGATGAACGCCGGTTGAAGCGTCTGACCTATTGAGATCTAGTGATTTGACGGTTGCTAAATCCAAATGGAGAATTAAAACCTTTGATTGGATCGGTGATTAAAAGCTTCAATTTTAATGAAGTTGGAGATTAAAAGCTTTATTGGGTCGATGATGGTTGGTTCTCGACAAGGAAAGAGACGAAGATGACTGTTGCAGGGAAAAGGAAGAATAACCTGAGACAGATCTAGTTGTTCCAAGGTCAGTTTAACTATACTAAGACTAAGCTATGTTAAGCTATGAGCTACGGACTATGGAAAGAAAAAGTTAAGCAAGATAAGTAAAATTGTTGTTGTTTGTGTTAGAAATATCTTCTCCTCTGCTCAAACCTTCTTTATATAGGGAGCTTTGACTTAGCTTCATTTGAGAACATGAAAACTTAGGCCGCCTTCAATGTAGGAAGATTTTGGCTCAAAATAGGAAAATCTCTAAGATCCAATCCCGAGAAGTCTGCCTTAATTTATTTGTTCCTAATGTGAAGAGATCCTCTCGGCTTAGTGTAGGAAAATACAAGCCGTCTTTCTCAAACGAACAGATCCCATCTCGAAATAGAAATGTCTAAATCATATGCCCAAGCAACCGTGGCGCAACCAAGAATATACCAAATCTTGCCCAAATCTCAAGAATCCTGGCTCAACTTAGGAAAATATAAGTCGACCTTCTCGAACATCATTATTGAACGTCCCCGCCAAAATACCATCTAACCATAAGTCAAGAAGCACATTCTCTATAAAGTGAGCCGGGCTTCAAGGCGAGCTGGGCCTCGGAGTGAGCCTAAAGTCTGATCGAGCTCTGGACCAATCGAGCTCAACTATACGGCGAGCTGAGCCCCAAGGCGAGTTACATCCTCCAGAAACCCTAGTGAGCTTAGACACCAACAAGCCCAACCCGATTAGCAGTACCTTAAGACGTGATGGGCCTAGCAAGTTCGAAACCTAAACGAGCTTCCAACTTCCATCAACCCAGGCGAGCTTGAACTTAAAAGAACCCAAACCCATTACATCCTGGGCAAACTCCAAACACATCAGTCCAAACGATTCTCAAACTTAGGCGAGCCAGACACCAAAAAGCCCAGCCCGACAATCTCACGATGCAGGAGTTCACTAAGCCTTGCCAGGCATTCTCATGTAGACAAGCCCGCGAACAAGCCCAAAATTGAGGCGAGCCTTCAACGACCTGAGACACAGGCAAGCGCGGTGTTCTTGAAGCTAGGGCATTCTCAACACTAAGGACATTCTCAAGCCCATCATTTCTTAGGCCCAAGGCATCCTCAAGTTCAGGGAGTTCTCAACTTGGCCCAATGATGATATCCAATGCAGGTAAACCTAATCCAAGCCTAACCCACGCAGATCACCCAAGATCAACCAAGCCAAAATCTAGCTCAAGATCACACGCCCAAGTGGCCTCGTGTTGTACTAGCCCAACATAGCGAGCTCAAGCTCAGATGCTTTCAAAACTTGATTTTGTTCCAAACTCGACGCTCATTCAAGCCTAGTGTTCCCTTAAGTCTAGCGTTCTTCCAAACACGGGTTCTTCCAAGTATGGCATTCTCTCAAGCCTGAAGTTCTCTCAAACTCGAAGTTCTTTCAATCCCGATGTTCTCTCATACAGGCGAGCTTCAATTGAAAACTAGGACACATGTGAGCGAGCAAGGCGGGCGGACATGTTAAACGAGTGAGCATACTTTGTAGGGCGAGCAGACAGGTAAGCACCATAGGGCGAGCGAGCATGGTCAAGCACCGTATGGCGAGCGAGCACAAAACAGAAGGCGAGCGAGCATTCTCAAATTGGGCGATCAAAGGTGAGGTGAGAACGGTAAGGTGAGCACCAAGTTGGACGATCACGATGAGCATGGGCGAGCGCGTCGTTAAGGTGATCAAAGTGAGCGAGCAAGGAGCATAAGCAAGCGCGATGTGAGAGCGGGGCCAAGACTATCACAAAACTAAGGCCGGATCACCTTCAACGCCATTTCACATTCAATGCCATTTTAGCTCCAAGGCTAGCTCCGTGAGTAAGTTTCATGCTTCGCAGGCGAGGTGAGCTGGCATGCAAATGAGGGCAAGCTGGCATGCACGCAAGCTAAGATGCAAGCGAGGGCGAGCTAGCATGCAGGCGAAGGCAAGCTAGCATGCAGGCAGGCTGTTGAGACCGAAAGCGATCTCTTTGAGATGCCACTAGCCACTGGCCACCCAACACCAATCTCTTCGGGACGACACCAATCACTTTGAGACCACACCGTCCTCTTGAAGATCAAACAGTCCTCTTAGCATTGTGAAGGGTCTCGTCTTTGCTTGGCATTACGGCGGCCCGATCTTTGATTGACGTTAAGATTGACTTGGTCTCCAAGAGGACTTTTTGGTCCTCCAAGAGACCAAAGGCGGTCTTGCCACACCGGGAAACTTGAGATGTGGACACGATGCCAGGGTTTTTTTTGTACTTCAACAATCACTAAGGAAGAAGAGGAGGGGAGATGCATACAAAAGAAGATGACTGTGGTTTTTTTTGTTGTTGTTAATTTCTGGGTTTGGTATAGTGAGATCTAGAGGTTAAAGAAGGTAGATTTTTTTATTTTTTTCAAGGGTATTTTTGTCATTTTCATGACAAAAAATGAAAAAATTATTGCTGAAGTCGGCGAGGGGTCTGAGAGTATAATAAAACTAAACTTCTGTGAGTTTTTAATCAATTTTCGAAAAACATAGGAGTAAGAGGCGAATATGCCAAAGACAAGGGTCCTGAGAGTAATTACACTTGATTTTCTCTCAGCAACTCTGCTGTCTTTTTAAATTCCACAGTAAAAAACTAAAATGTTTTTGAATCTAAGAATGATTTTTAGTTTTTTGAGAAATAATTATTTTTCAGTTTCAAGGTAACTATCACCTATCCACTTTTATTAGCCATCGATCTTATCTCATTGGCTGGGGTCAAAATATAAAGTTGTTGAGTGAGTGGTTATGGGAGTAGAAATACGTGTATTAAATTAATTAGGAATACGTGTTTTAAACGTATAGGGTCATCATGCATCTATTCTACGAGCGCATGCAAGGCAAGATATATTAAAAAGGTTAGAATTTTTCTTAATCCAAATTATTTTAAAATATTTGGTAGGTAAATTTTTACATTCATAAAGGTCAAAATTTGTACGAATTTTAATGATCATATCTTCCGTTCTCTTAATCAGTTAATAAATTCAGGAACCAAAAATTTAAGTGTAGTAACATGTCTTATTGTAAATTTTCCCGTAATATTTATAAAACAAACTAAAAAAAACTTATACTCTAATAATATAAAGTAAGGATAAAAGAGGAGTAATCATAATATAAAGTAAGGATAAAAGAGGAGTAATCATAATTTAAATCTTAGTCACGACTAAATCACCGAGGTACGTACTTTTCACAACTGGAACAAATGCAATCACATGAATCATGAACGTACAATTACATTATCTATGTTGCTGCATTGTTGGTAAGAAAGGATACCGAGTGAACAAGAAGTGGTTCTGCCGAGCTGTGTTAGGTGTTTAAAAAATAAGCAGAACCAACATATGACCATCTCTGGATAGAGGATAAAATGACTGGAAATTCTTGAGGACGTATTAGGAACAATTGGTACCAAGGGAGTAACCCTTTGTTGATTGCTACTACCACTAATCTGGTTCTCTTTGTTGTACTCAACTCACTTAAAGACCCGACAAGGTAGTTATATTGCTCCATGCCATCCCGTTCGATGAGGTTTCTGGTGTGACATACTGTATAGTCTGACGATGTTGTGATTTCTAAGAGACAATGATAAGTTGAAGATTTTAAGTTTTTGACCTTTTGGATACCCAAGGAAACTTCTTTATGTTGATGCAGATGTCATTTTTCTGTTGCATCTATAAAATGTTAAGCTTGTTATTCACTTGGCTTGATTTTGAGATAGCTACTCTACTGCAGCTTGGCAGAGCATTATTCAATCACCTTAAGGTTTACAAAGGGTCCAGACCATCCGCACGAGGCTCAGAAACCCATAGATCCGCCATTAACGGACAAGAGGATTCAGAAGCAGACATAGATTGGCGTTCATGCGTCGGGATCAGGATCTGAATTCATATCTTTTCGCCGAGAGGTTTTCTGTTCATGTTTGAATATTGAAGTAGAATTAAGTGCAAACAGACTCGTCTTCGGCATAGCATCTGTAACAAGGTGCACACGGAAAATGCTGAGTGTTGTATTTGCCTGGAACTGGCTTCGTATTTCAACGCAGAGCTGACTTAATTTTTCAATTGATGAAAGAATTTGATCTTTCTTGATTGAGTTTACACCATTCTAACCATGTTATTCTTAATAAGTTAATACTGATGGCAGTTGCAAAGTTGAACCCAAATTTACACGCAGGTCCATAACTTTGAGAATAGCACGGAGGCCGACTAAATCCCAATTGAATTAATACAACCAAATAAATTCAATAACTTATGTTCGATTGTATTAAACTCATGCACGATCATGGAGAAGGTGTTAAATAGCTAATACTAAATTAGTTAAATAATAAACGTGCGACATGAAGAATAGCCAAATACATTTGTCCCCGGCGACCAATTAATTGAATTAACTTGGGTGTCATGTTACCCACGCGCAAAAGTGAATAATATTGATATAAAAAAAACTAAATTCCATGAGTCACGGTAGCAAAAAGCTAACGAATAATATTTGAACAACGAATGAAATTTTCTGATATTACTTATTCGAAATATATGTCAACAAACAATTTAATACAAAAAATCTCGAGTTTAAATTATGCTAACATATTATATTTATATATATATATATAATTATGCTAACATATTATATATATATATATATATATATATATATATATATATATATATATAAAATAGGAATTCAGCAACTAGAGAACAAGATCGCACAATGAACACGGAACAAGAGAATTACGTGGTTCGGCCTAATGCCTACATTCACGGAGAGAAAAGAAGAACTTTTATTGATGGATCCAAGCCACAACACAATACATGTCTTTATATAGAGACAAACCCTTGGTGTACAAGTAACCTATTTAGGTCGGATTAGGAGTCCAAAACCTAGTCAGAATAGGAATAGGAATAGGAATAGGAATAGGAATAGGAAATAAGTCTTTCCTATTTCTCGTCATCCCAACAATCTCCACCTTGGTGAGAAATCATCTCGTGGAAGAACTATGAAGCTCCACCCGAACTTCAACAATCTCCACCTTGACAAAATACCGCCCCATTAAAAATCATGAGCTCTTGCAAAACCAATCCGACTCCATCGACTCCATCTCGGACCATAGATAACTGCATCAATAAGACCATCTCAACTTTCTCTTCACCTTTTGTTCAATCACTTGGAGCCAGCCCCCGAACTCGAGCTTCTGAGCTTACTTGGCCTATTCTCTCCAACCTCCATCGAACCCCAACTAGCGAGTCCACTTTCTGAAGCAACCTTACGACCAATAGACGTACCCTCTATTTTTCGATCAGCCCTATGCTCCGCAACCTCGAACTGCTCTTCTGTTAGACCTTTTTGTCTCAAACCAATGCTACTTGCTATAGCATACAAAGGGCAACCTTTTATTCCACCAAGTAAAACCCTCGACATGCCTCGAACTCCATCATTCAGCCTTGAGTGAGATACCCGATTCGTCCGTGGTGCTACCAATGGCTTCGCATTCCCCATGCAAAACCTACCCAACACCTTTGACGTGCACGTCCCTTTAGACAACCATAGCGGGAACTCGCTAACTTTATCTCCGCGAATCCCAACTCCACTCAAACCATTCATGTCAAGCCTTCGCTCCATCACAGAAGAACTTTTCTCCCCTCCATCGGAACCCAACGAGGTGACTCCACATACAACTGTGTCCCCCACTAACCTGTAGGTATTTCTAGCATCCCTTTCACCCTTCATCACCACCACAGCATCCTTTTCCACCTCAATTAGCCCGCCTACAATTTATAGTTGTACTCGCTACAATCCAAGGCTCCTAATGAGATCAAATTCCTCTCCAAATTTGGAACATGCCTAACCCCACACAATTTCCTCTCAACACCATCCCACATCTTGATTCTCAAGTCTCTTATGCCAGCAATTCTACAAGTAGAACTATCACCCATAGTCACCATACCTGAATCAACGAACTTGTAGGTGTCGAACCATCCTTTCTTGGGCGTCATATGAAAGGAACAAGCGCTATCCAAAATTCAGAAATCAAAATGCTTTGGACTTGATAAAATAGAAAGAAGATCATCGTCCGACCCATCCGAATATGAGGCCACATTCACGGAACCTGATCTTTTTCCCTCGCGATCCCGAGTTCTTCTCGGACAATCCTTCTTTACATGCCCTTTTTCTTCGCACTCGAAGTAATTTTCTTTGAACCTCATTGACCTCGATCTGGATCCTTTTCCATCTTCACTATGACCACCATGGCTACCCCTCACAACCAGCCCTTCTGCTTGTTCATCGCCAATTTTCCTCCTTTGATGAAACCCTAGTAGAGCACTTGTGATATCTCCAACACCAGGGACTCCTTCCCCCAAGTTAGAGTTGTAACCAAATTTTCGTAGGAGCCTGGTAAGGAATTCAGGAGCAACAATGCCTTGTCTTCTTCCTCGAACTTCACATCAACTTTTCTCAAGTCGCTCGCAAGTTAACTGAAAATATTAATGTGTTGGCTCAAATCTGAGCCCTCCTCCATCTTGAGCCCGTACAATCTTTGCTTAAGATAAAGCTTGTTAGACAAAGACTTAGACATATATACATTGCCTCCAATTTCTTCCATACCTCAGATGGTGACTCCTCATCCATGACGTGATACATCACATCGTCCACCAAGCACAAGTGAATTATCGCCATCGTCTTGGTCTCCATCTTCTTCCACTCTTGCTCCTCCATCTTCTCGGGCTTCTTCTCCGAGAGCGCGATGACCATCCCTTGTTACACGAGGAGATCCTTGACACGCCTTTGCCATAACCCAAAATTAGATGAACCATCGAACTTCACAAGAGCAAACTTCGCACCGTGATCCGACATCCTCCGACCTTAGCTCTTGATACTACTTGTTAGGAATTCAGCAACTAGAGAACAAGATCGCATAATGAATACGGAACAAGCGAATTAAGTAGTTCGGCCTAATGCCTACGTCCACGGAGAGAAAATGAGAACTTTTATTGATGGATCCAAGTCACAAAGCAATACAAAAAATCTAGGGTAACATGTCTTTATATAGAGACAAACCCTTGGTGTACAAGTAACCTATCTAGGTCGGATTCGGAGTCCAAAACCTAGTCAGAATAGGAATAGAAAATAAGTCTTTTCTATTTCTCGCCATCCCAACAATAACGTATGATAAGATATCGTCCAAAATTTGGTCGGATCGAGTGGTTCAACCTAATTTTTTATTCGACTCGTCATGTCCTACAAGATTTTTCCCAAACCAACATAAAATAAAATAAAATCTTATCACATGCTCGATTTTTCTAAATTAACAAAAAAAATATGAACTGAATATGAAATTAATTGGTCGGCATTTTCAAATTTTGGAGTTTGAAACTTGTACTTTCACCGTTTGTTCTATATATTATTTTATAATAGTTAAGAAAATGAAAAGCTCTGATCTGATTGATATTTCGACCGGTCAGGCCTGCCAACTCGGAAGTCGAACCAAATTCCGAATCTTTTTTAAAATCAAATATCTTATCCATATCATTCCCCAACCCAACGACAAAAAACCGGCTCAACGTCCCGAATAGAATCTTTGGCAGATTGTCGCAGCTTGTGAGCTCATCGAACCATTCAGATAGAAACTACCACAGCCTGATCCATTTAAAACATTAAACCAATTCCTACTAGTCAATGTCCAGGCCATTACAAAATCTACCAAGACAAAGGAATGGGAATCTTGCATGGCAACGCTTTGTCGCCTTCCTGATTTGTTCTTTTGGCAAATTCGGCCCTCCTACAGAAATCCGCTGCCCGGGCGCTTTCTGACTACGTCAATGCCAATAACAGTACCAACAAGTATGCATTAAAAACCACCAAGTTACATAAAAGATTTGTTCAATTTAATTAAGAGATCTTAGTGTTCAAATTTTTTTATAAAATTTCTGCTATTCAGAGTCGAGTATGTCATATCCTATTTAGGAGCGGACTCTCCCATTGGTTTTTTACACTTGAAAAATTTGAACCTAATACATTCTTAAGTAAATCAAGTTGTTTGTTACGTGGACCAACTTTTATTATTTCGTGTTCGAGCATTGGCAATGCAGTATTAAAAGCTTTGCTACCTTTCAAAAACACCCGTCGGTATCGGATAATAGGTCGTAAGAAAAACAAGTATGCATTAACGTGGAAATGGTCCGGGCCCCGTACGAAACCGGCTTAAAACATATTATAAAATGAGGGCTACGTTAGCGAAGGTACAGACAGCAACACCATCGATACCCAGAAGCTGAAACCTTTAAAAGATGACTGATTTCGAGAGGGAGTGTGAGCAACTAATAGAGTCTCTTCCAAAAGAAACATGGTTGGGCTGCAATCTTGTACATCACCAAGGCTTCTGGTACCCGGAGATGGTCTTTCCCGGTATCATCTCCTGCCAGAGGAACTTCCAGGTTCTAGCCACTGACATCTTCTTGGCCACCAAGCCGAAATGCGCCACGACGTGGTTGAAGGCCCTGGTCTTCGCCATTGCGAACCGCCATCGCTACCCCGAAGTAGAAGATCACCCCTTGTGCAAGTCCAATCCCCACCATCTCATCCCTTTCGTCGAGATGGACGTTGAAAACCCTTTTCCTGAACTTTCTCCACGGATCTTCGGAACCCATCTTGTTTTCGAGAGCCTGCCGGAATCTGTCAACGATGCTGGCTGCAGGGTCATCTACATGTGTCGAAATCCTGTCGACGCATTTGCCTCGTCTTGGCACTTCTTCCTCGCTCTAACGGATTCTGATCACTTCAATGGCGATGTTCTGCAGGAGAGTTTCGAAAAGTTCTGCCAGGGGGTTGATCCCTGTGGACCATTTCTAGACCATGCTCTTTGGTACTGGAAGGCGAGCCACGAAAGGCCCGACAAAGTTCTGTTTCTCGATTATGATGATGTGAAGCATGAACCCGCCATATTCGTTAAAAGGATCGCGGATTTCTTGGGTGTCTCTTTCTCGTCGGAGGAAGAAAGGGACGGTAGGGTCGAAGAGATAACAAGGTTGTGCAGTTTCAAGAGCCTGAGAGACGCAGAGACCAACAAGTACGGTGCTTACAAGACCAAGTCTATGCAAGTGGACACCAAATTGTATTTCAGGAAAGCGGAGGTCGGAGATTGTGTTAATCTTCTGAGTCCGTCCATGGTGAAACGATTTTATGGCATTATGAAGGACAAGTTGGAGGGTTCCGGTTTAGTGTTTAGGATTTCCGACTCCTTGATTCCCTAGCCATGTTCGGTTGGTCTGCAGGCGTTTCGAAGCGTCTACTTCGACTTGTTTATTCTTCTTCGCGTTGGGAGATGTAATGTATGATTTATCTTATTCGGATTAGAAGTAATTTGGAGGCCATGGGAACATAACAAGGGAACTGCATTTTTCCAATGATATTCAAGAGGCCATGTAAATCAGCAAAACAATATTGCCTACAAAACTTGTACTACATCGTCAGATAGACAATGATGCACTAGTTAGGTGGAGTTGGCATGTTTCTAGAGCTAGACAATGATGTCGGATTGCTTCTTCCGGAGGCAAAGAAGGATCCTCTTGTCTCTTTCTGAACTGTTCTGGCCGGAAGGAGATTCTCCTGATGAAGAGGATGCTCCAGGTTCAGCAGATTCCAGACCCACTTTTACTCCAGTTAGCAGAAATCGCTGATGATCAGATACACGTGTTCACTGTGTGTATGGATACATCACCTGTTCGGCAGAGTAAAGCTCTATCTTCTCGACAGAAGACAAACTGGTGAAAGGAAGACAATTACTGTCAATATCCAACCAATAATTCAATATTTCATGTCGCATAATTTAAAAGTATTCCGATTCTGATATGTTTGAGGCAAGAAATTTTTTAAAGTGACAATAAAATAAGTATTCAACAGAAAAAAGAGCCAACACATAAATATGACTCGCATACATACATTACATAAATCAAATAAAAGATTGGACTCGCTGTGACAAGATACAACATATCTAGTGACACTGGACTAGCTTCAAAAAAAAAAGATAACACTAGACTCGCAGATGTGGACAGTGTCACAGTATACATTTACCACCATCATCTTGATCTGCAATTGTTATCCACAAATCCTAGTTCATGAGTGAGCACTAAATACAAATATGCTCAGGAGATGCTGGCATACTCATAAGTCACTTAAAACTTGCTATTGCCTTATCCAATGATTCAAAGTATGAAAGCTGACAATTAAAAAGTAAAAAGTTGGATTGCAAGTAGAAGTAATATGCAAAATCCACAATACCCAACAATTTCTTAGTTCCCTGATTCAGAAAGCCACAGTCTACTTTGGTTGGAAGCTCTTTTGAGCAGCCAATCTGAATTGATTAGCTTCTAACACTTCATGCCACTTTCTTAATACCGAATCAGACGACAGTAAAGCTTTTGTACATTTACAAACATAAAAAGATATTTCCACTATGCAAACAGGTCTAATATGCATTCGAGTAATAATGATTCCAGGTCCCTACAGAGACTTCGGTGCCGAGTTGGATTTATAATTCTGGAAAAGATATTGCTCGCCATAGCACTAAATCTATTGCTAGAAAAACAAAAACCCAAGCAATGTCCAAGATATAGATGGAGAGGACGTTGTTTTTTGTAATTCTTCCATTGCTGCCAAACGCAGTTGGATGGCTATAACCCAGCTGGATCTTGCACCAGAACAAGGGCTATCAGGCCATAGGAAACAAATTAACAGAGGAAATCAACGGCTACGCGACGCCATGGCCAACATGAGCCATAACTTTCACATACATAGCACAAACTCATGCTAATATTGATTGGGAAGGCGAAAGCATTGATCTAAACATTTAGATCGCAAGAAAGTGCATATTCCATTGCCAATCACCCGTCAAAAGGTTTCTTTCGGTCGCCCATCACGATGTTAATATATTTATAAATTCATGGTATTGAACAACAGCTGTAGACGAATGCCCCAACCACCTATTAAACCCTAGTTCAGATAACAGAAAATCTCCCGAAATCTTAACCAACTGTTGGCCTTGTCATGCTGGAAGAAAACAAATCGTAAAGGGGGGCATAGGCATGCTGAATCGACTAATTAAATCATCGCAGCGACGCTCCAATTAATACTCGTATCATCCAACTTCAGAAATCTTGCAATTCCGCATGCTCCTGCACTAACCTCAACACCAACTCAAGCAAAACTTATTGTAACGTTCCGTGATTTGATCGACTTGTTCCACAGACCAACACGGGTCTTTTCTAGCATGCTTTGTCCTCACTCGTATGCACCATGGGAAACTTCCCAGGAGATCACCCATCATGATCCTCACTCACGCGCACCTTGGGAAACTTCCCAGGAGGTCACCCATCATGATCCTATCCTACTCCCGACCAAACGCGTTTAATCTTGAAGTTCTCTCAAGATGTGTGCCAGAAAAGAAGGTGCACCTTGGTGATATGGATAGTACCAATCAAATCACTTAAGACTTTCAGACATAACATATCATTTTCGGGGTATCAAATACACCCCTCCTTAAATACGCGACGTCCTCGTCGCGCCAGACAGAACACAGAGCAGTCCCAGAACTATATTTGCTCTGATACCAAATGTAACGCCCCGTGATTTGATCGACTGGCTCCACAGACCAACACGGGTCTTTTCTAGCGTGCTTTGTCCTCACTCGCACGCACTCTGAGAAACTTCCCAAGAGGTCACCCATTATGATCCTACTCCCGGCCAAACGCATTTAACCTTGGAGTTTTCTTAAGACGTGTGCCACAAAAGAAGGTGCACATTGGTGATATGGATAGTACCAATCAAATCACTTAAGGCTTTCAGACAGAACATATCATTTTTGGGGTATCACACATATCTCGGAAAATTCAAAATCCACGCAGCAGACCCAATCCATTTCAACGGCGAGCAAGTAAAGAAATACCCCACACTACCCCTGGACTCACTGTACTACAGCCTACCACCATGTTAAATGACTGGCTAAACCCTAAACCCTAGTATACCTCCTATCCTATATTCATCCTCTAAAATACTTCCTAGGAAAATTTTCTCCCTAACTAAACTAGCCGTACAATTTCAAAAGGGGAGAGAGGGGGCTGACCTGGCTGATGGCACTTGGGCATGTGAGGCAAGGAGGAGGCGCTGAGTGGGACCCACCGGTGATTCTCATCGCATGATCAGTACAGCGCATCCAACGTTCGTCTAAACCCCTCCCTCTCAAGATGGAAATAAATTAAATGAGGGGTTTAAATTTAATAGAGCGAGAGATCTTTTGGGGGAGGGAAAGGAGAGAAGCAAAAAGGAAGAGAAAAGTACACATAAGTACCATGTAGTTTCAGCGATTATCACTTCGGTACCATGTGGTTTCAAAACCGTAGAAAAGTCTGGTTTAGAGATTTTTGGGCAAACTTTGATAACTACGTAGAATGCCACGTGGCTGTGATTCATTTTTTTGTTGCTGACATGTTGATAGGTAAATTACAATTTTAGTACCAAATCTATTTATTTATTTATTTTCTAAAAACCAGGGTTTTACATCAATCCTTCATCTTCCACTCTCTCTCAATCTCCTCTTCCCTCTCTCATCCTTGAATCAAGAAAACAAGAGCATCATCTTAAAGCTCTCCTGGTACAAATCATTCTTACACCACAACCCAACAAGCCAAATTGGTACCTAATCCACAGAGTAATGCTTACCCAGAGAATTATTGGACCAAATTACCAACAGAGAGCAACGGTGGCCTATCAACCCTTGCCTTTGCGCAATTAATCATCTCATTTGTAACCCGCGTGAAAAAAAATCCTAAAATAATATGAACTTTTCCATCCACTAAACCTTAAATTACCCTCGTAATTCAATCCTCGAGATGGGCAACGACCAAGAAGATCCAAGAAATAATGACGATGGGCGGAGGGTGGTCATGGACAACAAGGGAAAGAGACAACATATTGGTCATGGTCCTCTCGGCTATCCTCTGTGCTTAATTCCCGGATCAGCAGCGGCCAGATCCAAAGCAGCAGTGGTGACCAGAACTAGAGCAGCAGCCTCCAGTTCTGGCCAAGGGGTACACCCACCCAGCCCCGGCTTCAGACCTTCGACGGAGCCGATCCTCGACGTCGTCTGATAATGGCAGACATCGGTCCCTCTTGGAGCTCCCCGAAGGCCACCCCAGCCCGGTGGGTACAGTTGTAATAAGCCTCCGGAAAGGTCGAGCTCGCCTTCAAGGTCCACAATGCCCCCAGGACCGTCTTTCGGCGGGGAGGAGGATGCGCGATGCTAAACAGAGATTCGATAATATATGAGAGAGGGAGGACGAGAGAGAGGAAGACGAAGATGAAGGAATAAGGAGAAAGAGGGTTTTAGAAAAATAATTAAAAATAGTACTAATTTGATAATTTATCCACCGCTACGTGAACATCGAGTAATCCTAGTCTAAGATACGTGGCAGTCTACATCGGCCACAAAACGATGTCGTTTCCCCAAAAAAAATGGACCATAGTTCGGAACCATTCCGTGATAAACATTGAAATAAGTTGTACATTTTTATTATCCAAGTAATAATATCTGAAATCATAGGATACTTATGTGTACTTTTTCTAGGAAAATTTTCTCCCTAACTAAACTAGCCGTACAATTTCAAAAGGGCATAGAGGGGCCGACCTGGCAGATGTCGCACTTGGGCATGTAGGGAAGGAGGAGGCGCTGAGTGGGACCCGCCGGCGATTCTCAACGCACGACCAGTACAGCGCATCCAACGTTCGTCTAAACCCCGCCCTCCCAAGTTGGAAAGAAATTAAATGAGGGGTTTAAATTTAATAGGGGGGAGATCTTTTGGGGGAGGGAAAGGAGAGAGGGAAAGGAGAGAAGCAAAAAGAAATGGTAGACCCGGTATCGTTAGAGTTCAATTCGTGATTCGATATAATTTAATTTGTCAAATATTTAATTTGATTTATCTAAAATTCGATTCGTCCATAGTTCGATTTGAATTTGTCATGAAACAAATTGAATACCGTTCAAGATTTCTATAACTCGTCGATCGACTAATTCGATTCGAGTCAAATTCGTGTCAAAATTATCTATATTATGTAAAAATGTATAATAGAGACTAATGTGAAAGTGGACAAAACATGGGGAATTAAAATTTTAAAACTTGTCCACTAGAAACACTCCATATATTCACCCAAAGTTGAACTATATCCTCATGTAATATAAGTCATCGGCATCTCTCCCCAAAATTTCAGCGGACCATATCATACACATCATCACTGTGCGTCACTCCCGAACTAACCAATCAAACCCTCTCTCTATCATATAAATACAAAATCCTCTCATACTTTTTTTTTCTCATCTAATTTCGAGATTCACACTTCTCTCTCTTTAAAAATATCCCCAAATTTTCGATAACACTAACACTAAAGAAATTAAAGAATTAATTCAAATTTATTTCGAATTTAACGGTTCATAATTCGTATTTGATTTGTTCTCGGACGAATCGAATACAGTTTAAGTTTAAGGTTTTGATGAATTCGAACAATGGTCAAATCCACTAGTAGGTCAGTGCACACGTGGTGGGTAGTGGCATGGGGCACCTGTCCCACCCTTACAGACGCTAAAAATCTTAAGATGATCTCGTGATTTCTGTATTTAAAATGGTAGGGTGATCATTTTAGGGTAGATCTTATACGCTAAATTTTTTAGAAAAATTTATGATCATTCAATTCGTATAAAAGTATCATCGTACAATTACTATAAAAATACTTAATATTCTCGCTCACCAAATATGTAATATTAAAATTGTCATCACGTGAATATTGGAGATTTTCTCCCAGAGAGTAACTAATAGGCGAAGGATCCACCGTAAGCAAAGCAGTGTAAAGACCAGGAAAATGATGTTGAATCAAAGAACCCAACGAAGTCTCATCTTCAACCCAACATCCAGAGTCATCCAAAAGTTTGACCAATTGATTAGACCTACGACGTTGAGTTGCAGACGTATGAAAAAAGAAAGTATTGCGATCACCTCACTTTAACCGGTGAATGCGAGCTCTTTGAGACCAGAAGATCTCTTCCTTTTCAAGAAGGGGACCTCAAGAGATTTGCATTGATTCGCATGATCAGTCTGTTAGATGAGACCAAGGTGATCCTAAAGAGAAGAGATATGTCTACGCCTATTCTCATTTCTGTTTTTGCTCCAAGAGGAAAGAAATTTAGAACATCAGCCTACTTTTTTCTTGAAGATAAAAGAGGGAGCACACGAGGAAGGTGTACTCTAGGAATGATCAACAACATCATTACAACCATCCTCTTTCAACCAAAATTCTTCAAACCTAAAGAGTTTCTTTTTAGAAAGAGTGAATTTAGTATGGATGATAATCGAGCAATGATGAGAGCCATCAATTAGACCACGGATTACTTGAAAGCTAGGAAGGATGTTACACCTGTCGGAATTGGCCAAAGCCCGGTCAAGACGTTGTAAAATATTAGCCGACCTATGTTGAAGATTTGATCAGGTAAAGAGAGTCCAAAAACTCACCCTTGTCAATAGAAATACCCAAAAAGAAAAGAATTTTTTAATTCTAATGTTTTTATTTTGTAAGGGGTAAATTGGACTTTTCATAGGAAAAGTTAGTATTTTGAATAACTTGGAGTCTTTCTTGGGTATTTCTATAATAGAGAATCTTAAATATCTATTTTCAATAATAGAGGGTATTAAAGTATTTTTAACCCATAAAATTATTAAGAAGGAATAATTGCCAAGGATCACAGACATTCCCCCAATTTTTTCGGCCTTAACAATTAGATTTTTTTTTTGAAATAAGGATCAAATAGAACTATGTACTTGCAGAGAAAGTCAATTAACACCTTGTATTATAAATTGGTCTTTTAGCACCCTCTACTTATACAACTATAGATCAATTAACACTTTCTTATGACACATCACTAGTATAGGTAGCATGCATGTCATCTTATTTGTACCACATTGACATGGCAAGTAAATAATTACCAGAATAGTCCATGTTAGTTTATATTTTTTTTGAAAAATCCCTCTTCTTCCCCTTCTCATTCTCCCTCGTCCTCATCCTCCTCTCTCCCTCTCCCCTGGTCTCTTCCCTTTTCTTCGTCGTGTTTCAGTGCTTCATCAATGCTTCCAACCTGGTTTCGTTCTTAGCTAATAAAAAACCAGCAAAATTCCTGACCTTGAGATAAGTAAAATTTTAACCCTAGTGGCTACTCACCTATGGAAAGATGAATTGCCAACTCCCAATTCTGCACTCCAACCTCTAACTTACCTAGAAAGCCCGCGACTCCGAGGTCAAAGACTAAACCCGCGACTCCGAGGTCAGAGACTAAGCCGTCGACCACTCCCTAGCCAGTAGAGCGGCGACGCTGCTGCGAAGATAGAGAGCGTCTCCGGCAAGCTGGAACTCGATGCCGAGGAGGTTCCTTAAGAGGTCGATCTTGCGTAGAGCATCGCGGTCATTAGGGGAGGGCGGTCCGATGCCGGTGAGGAGGAGAACCGGAACTTCGGTGGCCTGGAGAGACGAACTTCGGTGGTCGACGGGTGGTAGGGTTCACCGTTGATACGCTCTCGAGGTTGTGATTCCGAAATTCAAGTTCCATTTTTTTATGTTGATCCATTTCCATTTCTTGAACCCAGCCTCAAGCACGTATATTCCTCCAAGGCTTTCTTGACTTGTGATTTCATTGTTTCCCATTCTAAAGTGTCGGGGTTTGAAGAGTGATCTTGATAGAAAAGACTTGTAATTTGAAGAGTGGTTCGGGTTTCATGTTTCGGAGGGATTAGTGGGTTCATTTTCCTGAGTGGAGTCGAATTTTCCGACAAATCTCATAATGGGGTTGTCAGAAAAAGTTTTTCCTATCTGGGGTTGTGCCAGAAACCGCACAAAATTGTGCATTTTTATTTGCAAGAAACTGCACGATTTTGTGCAGTTTTTGCACAAAACCGCACGATTTTGTGCAGTTTTGTGCAACACAGCAACTTGATACATTATTTGATTTATTCTACTTGTAACTCATCGACTTTTGACTTTTAAATAATTTTTTGACATCCTTAGACTCTAAATTAGGAGAAGTAATAAACATCAAAGTTGTAGATATATATCTCAGCTTCACATAGCAACTTGAATTACCTCAAACGGACTACGGAGTAAGAAGTTACGGTCCCCCAACCGAAATCAGTTGATGCAATTTGGTCAACTCTTTGACTTCAAATAAAATTTTGTCATATTTATACTCTGAATTTGGAGAAGTTATAAACTTCAAAATTGTAGACATGTGTCTTAATTTACATAACAACTTGAATCACTTCAATTAGACTTTAGAGTAATAAGTTGTGGCTCCCCAACCGAAATCACCTGACCATTACTCGGTTTACTCTTGACTTCAAATAAAATTTTGACACCTTTACACTTCTTATTTGAAAAAGTTATAAAATAAAAAGTTGTAGATATATATCTCAGCTTCACATAGCAACTTGAATCACTTCAATCGGACTCCGAAGTAAGAAGTTGTGGCTCCCCAAGTGAAATTACTTTTAATTTTGGTTGGGGGACCGTAACTTCTTACTCCGCAGTCCGTTTGAGGTGATTCAAGTTGCTATGTGAATGAGATATATATCTATAACTTTGATGTTTATTACTTCTCCCACTTTAGTGTCTAAGAGCGTCAAAAAATTATTTAAAATTTAAGAGTCGATGAGTTACAAGTGGAATAAATCAATTGCTTTGTTGCACAAAACCGCACAAAATCGTGCGGTTTTTGCAATCGTGCGGTTTCTTGCAAATAAAAATGCACAATTTTGTGCGGTTTCTGGCACAACTCCAGACAAGAAAAACTTTTCTGACAACCCTATTCTGGTATTTGTTAGAAAATTCGACTCCACTTAAGAAAATGAACCCTCTTAGTGTCTGTCTGCTTGTAGTTTTTTTGGGTGATAAAGTGGTTGGTGCTGTAAGGTGCTCGTGCTTCGTTTTTGACTGGGTGAATTCGATTTTCAAGAGGAGGCGGTGGAAGAAATTCTCACAAGAAATTGAAATAAGTTTTCTCTCTTCTATGCGTTTTAAACCATATCGTACTCAAATATAAAAATATGATATTATAGGGTACTAAAATAGATTTTTTCCTTATTTTTATTTATTTAAGTAGAAGGTGATGTGTCATAAATGACTTGAAAATAGATTGGAAGATGTAAATTGATCTAGTTATATAAATAGAAGGTGCTAAATGACTCAATTTATATTACAAGATGTTAATTGACTTTTCTTTACAAGTACAAAATTTTATTTGATATTTATTCCGCTCTTTATTTTTGGAACTTAACAATTAGATTAAAATCGCCAACACATAGCCAAGGATCACGAAAATTCGATCTGGGAAAAGGTAAACCATCCCAAGAAGCCCTTTTTTGAAGAATCTGATTCACCATATAAAAAAGTTGAGTACCAAACCAGACAAGGTCTGAGTACATCTAGTATCAATGAAGTTATCAAAAGAATCCAGAATTTCAAGATCAATTCGATCAAGCTGTACACACCCCAGAACCAATCGAGTGAATTTTTGTAAGATATTGGATATATTTTGCCAACCTTCAAAAAAAGATTTTTTTTCCAACTTAAGAATTATTGTCGTTGGACCATCAATTGTTTCAGTGAATTATTTCCTCCCCCACACAAAAAGCCAAGTGAACTAAAACCGGGGAGACAAATAAACGGAAATTGCCCACTCATTTGATATAAAAATCAACGGACCAAGTTAACCTAGCCAGAAGCTTACAAAATTGCGAGTTCAAATATCAATTAAAGTAACTGTAAAAAAAATCAATTAAACTTACTTGAAAGTGGTAAAAGATTATATATGTTTTAATAATATTGGAAACAGAAAAGACATTATTAGGAATCTTATTCTTCAACTAGAATTCAATAATACTCAACTATAAATATCATAACTTAATAAAAAAAGATGTGAGCTCAAATTGGACCATCATAGCCATGAAATTAATAATTTCATCTCCTTAAAACACTCCTAACTAAAGCCAACTGAAAATTGGCAAACAATTTTACAATAATGAAACAAAGGTATAAATAAAAAGGGCAAATTACCCTCACATCCCTGAGGTTTGGTCACCCTCCCCGTAGGGTCCCTGACTTTTGGAAAAAGATTGTCCCGTCCCTAAGTTTTGATGATAATAGACTCTCGGGTCCCCAGCTGACGTCATCGGCTCTTTTTTCATTTTTGGTCATGGAAATGACCAAAATACCCTTAAACAAAAAATAATTTTTTTACCTTCTTCAACCTTTTACC